>VONZ01000259.1:0-652500 GCA_012976165.1 Labeo catla | reverse complement strand
GATACAAACGCAAAGCAAAGGTGTCAAATGCACACACAACCACTGTCAAAGCCCTGTACGATGGTCTAGCCTAAATCTCACACAAGCCAGAGAAACTGTGAACTCGTCTCGAGGTGTGAAAGTAGACGGAAAGCGCTGACCGCAAATGCAACAGAGCTGTTACTGTGTTATTGTTTTTATTGCTAGGGTATGTCGCAATGGCATCACATGAGTTAGCGTTATCATTACTCACGTAAATCGCATTTACGTGAGCAGGTGTGAGTAGCTTGTGAAGAATGTGAACTGTGAAGTTACGCGAGCAACTACGGACTAATTCGCGCCTACGTGTGTGTGTGCGCGTCATGATGCAGGAAGTGAGCGCTGACCTGGTGAGTGCTGTGAGGTGGCGAGAGACGTCATGGAGTTGGACAGGTTGAGGTTGGCCGTGATGCTGAGCTGGCTCTGGACGGTGGGCGGATACGGAGAGGTGGGCGTGCGCAGTGACTCCTCCCCTCCTTCTTCTTCGATACCAGGAAGGTAGGTGTCGATCAAAGCATCCAGGAACTTAACCACGAGCTCGGCATAGTCTGGAATTTGGGTTTGCTGTTGGAAAAGTAGGTCAGATTAAAAATGATTTAGTCTTAGGTAACATATTTGGGTCACTAGATATGGCACGAATAAATCTGAGGGATACTGTTCAACTGTTTCCTCATAATGAGTTTACGTTTCTTTACTCTAACCTTGAGTATGAGTAATAGTGACAACAGGTAATGACTGGAATAACCTACATCTTTAGGACTTGCTGGGGTCAAATTAAGGAGTAATGATTGTGCTCCTTATTCCACCCCTTTTTTGGCTGTCAACATTATTCAAGTCATTTAAATGTCAGAGTCAGTGTAAGTTTTTCTTTTTCTTTCAAGACTATCTACAATAGTCTTGAAAGAATCAGTCAGACTTCATTTTTTAAAAATTATAAACTGGTTTTTGCAATGCATCACAACATTTTCCAACAAAAACGTGTTCATAAATGTCATATAAACAAAACATAATTGCATAATTCTAGATATGACTGCATATTAAAGAAGTAAAAACAGTTTGCACAGAAAGCAAATGAAAACAATTTTTCCCAATATCTTTTAAAATAGTAATAATAAATAATAATACAATAATAATCAGAGGTTTTTGAACAGTAGGTTCTTTAATGTTTTTTTAAAGAAGTCTCTTCTGCTCACCAAGCCTGCATTTATTTGATCCAAAACATAACAAAAGCAGTAATATTGTGAAATATTTTTACTGTTTAAAATAACTGCTTTCTATTTGAATATATTTCAAAGCATAATTTATTCTTGTGATCAAGCTAAATTTTCAGCATCATTACTCCAGTCATCAGTGATGACAGAAATTAATACTTTTATTTAGCAAGGATGTTTTAAATTGGTCAGAAGTGATGATAAAGACATTCATAATATTACAAAAGATTTCTATTTCAGATAAATGCTGTTCTTGTGAACTTTCTATTCATCAAAGAAACGTAAAAAAAAAAAAATTATACTCAGCTGTTTTCAACATAATTATAATAAATGTTTTTTTGAGCAGCAAATCAAAATTAATGATGTAATGAAGTGATGCTAAAAATTCAGCACTGAAATCACAAGAATAAATAAATTTTAAAACACAATAAAATAGAAAACAGTTATTTTAAATAGTAAAAAAACTTTCACAATTTTACTATTTTTGCTGTACTTTGGATCAAATAAATTGAAGTTTAGTGAGCTGAAGAGACATTAAAACAATAAAAATCTTACCGTTCAAAAACTTTTGACGGGTAGTGTGTTTATACACACACGCACGCGCGCGCGCTCACACACTTTATTTAATAAGACCTGACATTTTGTGGGGAACCCAGTTAAAATATTTATTTATATTTATTGCCCTGCCAATATTTTAACTGGCTTCACAACACTTTTTACATAAGATGTATTATAGAAATTGTTGTAGTGGTGTGACACAGCTATGGGATAAAACCTTTTTTTTGAAGAAAAGTAAAGATTTACAGTTTTTTTTTCCTAACATGTATTTCATAAGAATATAACTGAAATAGAAGATTTTTGAAAAAATGTAATTAAAACAAAATTTAAAAGTGATCATTTAAATCTGATAACACATTGCATTAAAAATACTGTCAGGGCAAGTAAAATTCTGGCCTGACAAGGATAACAGAACAAAACTTTTTTGTGAAGAACGCATTTAATGACAAAAATTTGTTTCCAGCACATAAAAATGTGTTTAAAAAAAAAAGTAAAATAAAGGTAATTAAATTGTAATTTAAAAAGTAAATTAATATAATAAATTAATATAATAATTACATGTTACAATAAAATATATTGGCAGGGCAAGTAAAAACCTGAATTACTGGCCTGACAAGGCAGGAAGAAACCATGAAAGAAGGAAAACAGTTCCTTCAGCAAGGCATACATAAGCAATACATCCCTGTCATTTACACCTTCTTAAACCACAAAGCAGAACTGTGGGAAAGCAAGAGGGCAGAGACACAGGATGGGTGCGGGAGATGTTTGGGGAAGCCGTTTTGGTCAATAAATCTAGGAAGCTGCAGAGAGACCGCAGCACACAATTTCTTCACTGCACTCTGTTGGAAAATAAAAAGTGTTTATGGGAGCAGTTAATCATACCTTAGAGAAGGGCCCGGCAAACCTCCAAAGGCCGTTGAAACCGAAACCTGTGAGTCAGAGAGAGAGAGGTGACAGCAAGAGAGTGATGGAGAGTGAACAGAAAAAAGAAAATCATTCAAACATCAGAACTCAGCTGACTGAAAACTGTAATGATATGCACAATCAATTTAATAATAACTAACATCAATACATGTTCTCAAATTTCATTTTTTTAAATGAAAAATTAAAGAAGTCCACTTCCAGAACAACAATTTACAAATAATTTACTCACCCCCTTGTTTTCCAAGATGTTCATGTCTTTCTGTCTTCAGTCGTAAAGAAAATATGGTTTTTGAGGAAAGCCTTTCAGGATTTTTCTCCATATAATGGACTTCATTGGTGCCACGATTTGGAACTTCCAAAATGCAGCTCCAAAGGGCTCTAAATGATCCCAGCCGAGGAAGAAGGGTTTTACCTAGTGAAACGAATGGTAATTTTTTTTTTTCGAAAAATAAAAATTTGTATACTTTTTAAGCACAAAAGCTTGTGTAGCACTAGCTCTGGGATGCGCGTTCAAGTTCAAGTTCACTGTCTGTACTCCAGCTCAAAAATGTAGAGAATGGCGAAAAATTTAATTTTTCATCTCATTTTCTCCTACAACTTCAGAATCGTCCGACATCGTTGTACCTATTTGTTTGTAAACATGGTTTGACTTACTTGCACTTCCTTAGTCTTTACGCATTCGCTTTTTAAACCCTGGGTCTGTAGTTCCGCGTGACCTTTCGACGTGATTCAATAGTACGTAGCGTCGTGGACGCGCACCCCAAAGCTAGTGCTACATGAGTTTTTGTGCATAAAAAGTATACAAATGTTTATTTTCCAAAAGAAACGGCCGATCGTTTCGCTAGATAAGACCCTTCTTTCTCTGAACCCTTTGAATCTGCATTTAAACTACATTTTAGAAGTTCAAAATCAGGGCACCAATGAAGTCCATTATATGGAGAAAAATCCTGAAATGTTTTCCTCAAAAACCATAATTTCTTTACGACTGAAGACAGAAAGACATGAACATCTTGGATGACAAGGGGGTGAGTAAATTATTTGTAAACTGTTGTTCTGGAAGTGGACTTCTCCTTTAAGAAAGCATCTGCCAAGAAATCTGAATGTGAATAAATGACTGGAGAGATTGGCTTTACTCTGTAAGCAGGACGGCTGGTATTGAGGAGGAGACTCCTCATGATAGACCACATTCTGAATGATGCCGTGGACGGGGTTCAGGAGGTTGGGGTCCTGGCACATGGAAAGGACGGTGCTTAACTTTGAGTCCAGCAGGTTGTGGCTATAATGGATAAAAATGACACAGGCAAAATGAATGTCAAACTACTAAATATCCACCTTATTCTTTAATGTGAAAGTAAGCCTATGGGTGAGACTTCCCACTCATTAGCCGCTATAGAGAAATTACAAGAACAACAACATCATGCAGTAAACATCAAAACTGTCTGCACTACAAACCAGTGTGCTCATAATTAAGATAATCCATTAAAATAATATGGTAAGACAAACCAATTTGCAATACCAAGCAGCAGAATGAGCTGTTTTGTACAGCTAAATATAGCTGGACGTGAATGAGGCCAGAAGATTTTTACAAATAGTGGACAGGAACAAACAAGATCACTTTCATGTTGCGAAAGCTAATTAGTCTAGATTACCTAAAGGCTTTAGTCTAGATTACCTAAAGGATCTGAAAGGCTTGTTGTTAGGTAGGTGCAGTAAAAAACAAACACAACATTCTTCAAATATTTTCTCACTGAACTCAACAGGCTAGTGGATTATTATTTGAAAATGGGGCTTTTTATGTATTAGTCAGACCAAATACACTCATAGGTATGAATCACCATGATGATTAGTGATTAGGGTGTACATTACAGTAATGGCACATTCCTTATATTTGATCAAGAACTTAGGAACTAATAAAAACACTGGTGTGACATTGTTTTTATATCTAGTGTATGCAAAAACACACTTCAATTACACACACATAGGCCACCATTCAAAGGTTTGGGCTCAGTAAGATTTTTTTTTTTTAAAGGAAACAAGTCGTAAGTAGCATGGGTATATTTGTAGCAATGGCCAACAATACATTGTGTGGGTCAAAATGATCAATTTTTCTTTTATGCCTAAAATCATTGAGATATGAAGTAAACGTTCTATCATGTTCCATGAAGGTATTTTGTAAATTTCCTACCGTAAATATCAAAACAAGAAAATGCATTGCTAAGATCTTCGTCTGGACAATTTTAAAAGGCGGTTTTCTCAATATTTTGATTTTTTTGCACCCTCAGATTCCAGATTTTTAAATAGTTGTCCTATCCTAACAAACCATACATCAATGAAAAGCTTATTTATTCAGCTTTCAGATGATGTATAAATCTCAATTTTAAAAAAAATGGACCCTTATGACTGGTTTTATGGTCCCGGGTCACATTTTATGCAGCAAGGATGCGTTCAACTGATTCGAAGTGACAGTAAAGTAATTTATAGTGTCACAAAAGATTTCTAAATATCAACTGCTGTTGTTTCGAACATTTTATTGATGAAATAATCCTAAAAGTTTCTAAAAAATATTAAGCAACACATTTGTTAAAGACATGATCGCTTTATACATAAGGCTTTTATTCACATTTTAAAGCATTCAAATTTGGTTTCAAAGCTCAAGCATGCTTGTTTGAAACGAGAACCAATGAGGTTCATTTTCAAGTGTCATGCAGACAAATTTGAGCTTCCACAAGAACCAGTCAGGCTTGTTCTTATGTGTCAGGCAAGTATGGTTCTGTTAATGTTTGCTTATCAATGCTCATCATATAAAGAGAGGATGTTTGGTCAAAAGTCTTGGACTAAACATTTTGCAAATGTTTTAAAACAAATGTGACCCTGGACGAAAAAAACAGTCATAAAGGTCAATTTTTTGAACTGAGATTTATACATCATCTGAAAGCTGAATAAATAAGCTTTCCATGTTAGGATAGGACAATATTTGGCTGAGATACAACTATTTGAAAATGTGGAATCTGAGAGTGCAATAAAAATCTAAATATTGAGAATATCACCTTTAAAGTTGTCCAAATGAAGTTCTTAGCAATGCATATTACTAATCAAAACTTAGGTTTTGATATATTTATGATAGGAAATTTACAAAATATCTTCATGGAACATGATCTTTACTTAATATCCCAACAAATTTTGGCATAAAAGAAAATCAGTAATTTTGACCCATACAATGTATTTTTGGCTATTGCTACAAATATACCCGTGCAAAAGCTTTGAAACATGAGACGTTTGGGTGAACAGACTTTCAGTGAAGGGACAAAAATCTGTCAGACTTCATTAAAAATATCTTAATTTGTGTTTCAAAGATAAACAAAGCTATTATGAATTTGGAACGGCATGAGGGTGAGTTAATGATGACAGAATCCCTTTAACTATTTTAAACATTCATTCAAAAAAAAAAAAAAACCTGTTAACAACTCATTTAAGTATCTTTCCATTTACGTCAACAGTGAATCTCTCAAAATATTTTTAGCATGGGAAATTATGGGAGAATAACGGACCTTGACTGACTCAGAGTGATGTGTTGGTATGTAATATGACAGATACTCACACTACTGGAAAGACCTTAGGGAACACAACACTGGCCTCTGCCAAATACTCATACAGGATCCGCTGATGAAACTCATCCGTAGTGTATTTCACCAGTGTTGCCTGCAATTAAAAAACAATACTTTGCCATACAACCGTATATATAGTAAAATAAAAACATCATAGTAAGAAAAAGAAAATTAGTCATCTTTTTTTAAAGGGATAGTTCACAAGAAATGAAAATGAAAATTCTGTCATTAATTACTCACCTTCATGTCTTTCCAAACCCACAAGACCTTTGTTAATCTTCAGAACACAAATTAAGAAATTTTTAATGAAACCTGAGAGTTTTTGACGCGGCATAAACAGCAATGCAACTACCACGTTCAAGGCCCAGAAAGATAGTAAGGACATCGATAAAATAGTCCATGTGACATCAGTGGTTCAACCGTAATTTTATAAAGCCATGAAAATACTTTTTGTGTCAAAGAAAACAAAATCACAACATGTCAGTTGCGTTTCTGTTTTTATGCAAGCTCTCGGATTTCATCCAAGATATCATAATTTAAGCTCCAAAAACGAATAAAGGATTTATGGGTTTGTAACAACATGAGGGCGAGTAATTAATGACAGAATTTTCATTTTTGGGTGAACTACCCCTTTAAATTTCCTGTGCTATACATAAAGAAATTGCCCCCCCAAAAAATAATTCCACCTGCAGGAGGATTTCAAGCACAGGTTCAAGTGCAATATAAGTAGTATGAATTACACACCAGTACAGTGAGGAGCAGCGTCTGGATTTTCGGGTCTGTGAGAACGTTCTCATCCAGGAGGACGTTGGACTCCGACACAGAAACTTTACGTAAATGGGAGTTGGCTATTCGTTGAGTTTCTGGAATGAAGAAGTGGTGTTGGCAAATCAACCATTATCATTTCAAAACCTAATTATGATCTATTGCACATAGACTGGCACTGGGCTATAGCATAACACATTTGACTAATAAGTGTAGTCAAAAACTCACCTATCTCATAGTCATTCTCAGAAACCCGTCTCATCTTTGGAGGCGTCGTGATGCCTGACTCCATGTCTGGTCTCTTCGGCGCTTTTGAGTCCGAAATTAGATGATCAAAACTCTTTCTAGTGCCTAAAATAAAAATAAAACCACTTAAGTATGGAGCAAAACTAAAGCTACAGTATGTTAAAAAGCCACTTTGAAACAATGAAGTCATCAGACCGCTAATACCCAGAAGTTTCTTCGCATTGGCCTGTGATGGCTGGCCCATGTCTACGCTCATAGATTTGCGTGGGCGAAGGCTGGTCTGGCCCATGGCAGAGTATGGAGGTGCGAGACTGCGCTCTGACACTTTCGGAGAAGCCCAAGGCTGGTTTTCACGCAGCAGCCTGACACATAATAGAGTGAGAGAATCAACAAGCAAGAAAAAAGAAAAAAAAAAAAAAAAAAAAATCAAGTGTGGTTAAAAGTAGAAGTTAATGGGAGAATGAATACAGGAAATTCAACCTGTTTAATGAAAAATTCTCACCTGCATCCAGGCTCTGTGTCGTACACGGAGTACGTGTCCATGGGAAAGTTCTCCATGGTAACTTCTGAGAGAAGTAATGACTTCCTGTGCTTTAAGCTGCAGCGGCTTCTCACCTCCTCAGAAACCGTGAGCAAAGCTGTACGCAAACATACAGTTTAGATGTATCAGGCTGAATTTAGATACAAACCATGTCATTTCCTAACAGGTTGTGATTGTTTGCTTAACATACCTGCCAGATAAGCCACACTCTGCGTGTTCACCTCAAACTTGTCACAGCTGCGGTGTTTCCCCACCAGGCCCAGGAGTGTATGAAGGATACGAACTGTCCTGGCCACCGTGGTGGAAGAGGGATGTCTGTATCCTAAAGGAAAGAAAAGGCAGATATGAGGAACAAGATACATGGAAGACCTTTCACTGATAAACAGCAAATGCTCAGTGTGATCAGTTGATAAAATTCACTATTAATGCTCACTAATGCTCAATACATTAACTGGTCTGTTTAAATAATAGTAATGCATAAATTTGTCAACCTAGAAGAGTGGATAAAATAAAAAGTAGAAAAGTATTATTATTAATAAACAGTTTCATAATTGAAATTTTATTACTTTTAAGTAATATTTAATATTTAAGTAATATTATGACATAAAAGAAAATAAAATGAAATGAAAAAGAACAATAATAAATGAATAAATAACATGTTGAACCTAATTTATTATTATTATTACTATCCCCCTGAAAACATTGGCCCAGATTAGTTTTGCGTCAGATATTATGATATAAATTAAATTAAAAGAAAAAATTATATATTAGTTTTGATTCAGATATTTTTCATATTATGACATGAAATAAAGTGAAGTGAAAACTAATATAAAATGTGCATGTTGAACCAGATTTTTTGTTATTATTATTATTATTATGATTTTTATTTTTATTGTTATTATTAAACTGAAACATTGGCCCAGATTACTACTGAGTCAAATATTTAAGAAATTAAAAAAATTATGACATAAAAGAATAAAAAAAACAAAATAATAAATTAATAAATAATGCATGTTGAACCAGATTATTATTGTTATTATTATTATTACTACTACTACTACTACTATAATATCATTATCATCATCATCTAGCTGAAATGTTGGCCCAGATTAGTTATGAGTCAAATATTTAAGACTGACATAAAATAAAATGAAATAAAATGAAATAAAAAAAATTAATAAAATGAATAAATAATGCATACTGAACCTGATTTATTATTATTATTATTATTGTTATTATTATTGAGCTGAAACTTTGGCCCAGATTAGTTTTGAGTCAAATATTTAAGTAAAATTATGACATAAAATAAAATAAAATAATAAATGAATAAATAATGCATGTTGAACCTGATTTATTATTATTATTATTATTATTATTATTATTATTATTATATCATCTTGATTATCATCTAGCTGACATGTTGACCCATATTAGTTATGAGTCAAATATTTAAGTAAGACTGGCATAAATAAAATGAAATGAAATAAACTAAAAACAATAAAAAATAATAAATGAATAAATAATGCATATTGAACCTGATTTATTATTATTATTATTATTATTATTATGAAAATAATGGCCAAGATTAGTTTTGATTCAGATATGTATGTCATATTATGACATTTAAAATGAAGTGAAGTGAAAACTAATATAAAATGTTGAACCTGACTTTTTTTTTTTTTTTTTTTTTTAAATATTTATTTGTAGAAAGCAGCCATTAGACATTTATACTATAGTATAATCCACTTTTAATCATTACCTTTGAGTAAATGCCCCACTAATGCAAAATTGAAGTTGGAGGCAAAGTTGAGTCCCACAAAATGGTCCATTTGTTTACAATGCCATTCCAGAGGCTTCCGGATCTCCATGAAGACCTCCTCAGGACTCTATAGAGGGGTGGAAATGTTTTAATGAAGATAACGGCTTTGAATTCTTATACTGCAATACAGTTGTCCTTGATCTTTTAGCTTTTCATTTGAACAACTGTGTCAAAACATGTTTTAAGTCTGTGGTTGTCTAAATGTGGATTTCATTTGGGGCACCTTATCATTAAACACCCGGAGGCTGTCCAGCGTGTGCAGGTTCTGCTCCAGTAGGGCGGTACCGGCAGAGTACAGATTCACTTCATCCAACTGAAGTACAGCCACAGCCACCCAGAACAAAGCTTTATGCATGGGAGAGTCCTGCAGATAATTAGACACGCACAAACAAATCTATTAATACGTCAAGTGTATAATTTCCGTGTCACCAAACTGAATCGCAAAGATGTTGATGTTTCCCTAAACACTCATACATGTCTACAATGAGAGAAGGAAATAAAAACAATTTTATAGTAGCATTACATCAGTGGTAATAACTGATGATTGTTTTAATAATTGTATCTAGAACACAACATGACTGCACCTGATCGAGGAGAGGCTGTAGTTTTGTGAGGGCGATGACGGTGGCCTCAATGAGAACCTGGCTGTTGTAATTATCCGGCCCCTTTAAGCAGCTCTCCAGGCCCTGTGCAGGAACAGCATTAATCAGACGGAGCGGCGGAGCATGACGCCAGCAAATAGTCTGAGCGAATGACACTACAGCAGCTAGACTAGCACTGCACCGCATTCTGCACAAACACACTTAATACAACCCAAATATTCACAATTTCCAGACAAAATAGCCACAAAAAAAGCAAAAAGATGTCCACCCTTGTATTTAAACAATGGGTCATTTTTTAGGAATATGTAGGAATTGACATCTTGAATTACAGGAAGAGGAAATTCAATAATATTGAATGACTACAAAGAAATGTGACTAGTTCAAACAATGTTTGGCATGTTGTAACAAACCATGACTAAGGCTATGTTCACACTTGGTGTCTTTTTTTTTAAACTGTCAGCGTCTAATCCTATGTGCGTTGATTGAACGCTGTTGCGTTTTAGGTGTCCCTTTTTCGAATCCTGGCTCACAGACCCTTCCCGATCCCGCCCTCCCTCCTCTCTCTCTCTCTCTCTCTCCCACTTCAACTTCACTTCCTGTCTAAATACTGTCCTATCAAATAAAGGGCAAAAATGGCAAAAAATAAATAAATAAATAAAACACCAGCGCAAGAGCGAACTTCCTCTTTCCTCAATATTCATACTTTTGCAGCTGTTGTTATAGCAACAAAAGACGCCCTCGGCTGCAACGCTGGCAGATTTATTTATTTATTTATTTTTTTTAAACTGTCAACTTTTTCTTGTCAAAAAAGACACTAAGTGTGAACATAGCCTAATTGCATCCAATTATTTTATGTTGAGTAACTTTCCATTTAACTGATTAAACAGCTCAATGTTGTTCAATACTGTATGCATTTCCACAGTTATCAAAATAGATTTCAATTTGTCCAAACAAGTTTTTTTTAGATTTTTAGATGTTTTTATTTTATAAAATAAATAAAGTAAATAAAATAAATCTTAGTTTAGTGACTACATAATGTGCTACAATTTAAAATGTAGGGGTTGGTCAGTATTTTGGTCCCACTTTATATTTACTTGCATGTAAATTAATCATTTGTGACCTTGGACCACAAAACCAGCTGTAAGTCACAAAGGTATATTTGTAGCAATAGCCAACAATACACTGTATGGGTCATTAGGATATTAAGTAAAGATCATGTTCCATGAAGATATTCTGTAAATTTCCTACCGTATATTTAAAAACTTAATTTTTGATTAGTAATATCTATTGTTAAGAACTGTGTGGACAACTTTAAAGGCAAATTTCTCAACATTTTGTTTTTTTTTGCACCCTCAGATTCCAGATTTTCAGACAGTTGTATCAATATCCAAATATTGTCCCATCCTAACAAACCATACATCAATCGAAAGCTTATTTATTCTTCCAGATCTCAATTCCAAAAACTGACCCTTATGACTGGTTTGGTGGTCCAGGGTCACATTTGATGCAATGCATACATGTTTTTACACAGTACTTATATTTTAAAAAATACCTGCAAGTAATTGCATCTGTAAATAATTTTTGTAATTACCTTTATAATTACACTGTTGACCCATCCCCTTACACCTTAACCCACCCTTAAACCTACCCATACCACCAAAAATACAACAAAACAGTAATATTGTGAAATACTATTTAACAGTAACAAATATTACTTTAAAAGTACAGTTTTAAATTAAATGTAACTCTTTAATGTGACGTCAAATCTAATTGATTAAATATAAATAAATACAGATGCTCATTTTTATAGGTGGCATTTTAAAAATGGATGTATAATAACTTTTAATGTGTGTAGACATGCCTCCATATGTTATAGTATATGATAACATGGGCAATTCATAAGAATTTTTATTCTTTAAATATTTTTATTAAATAATATTTTAATTCTACCTCCATCTTATTTTAAAGAAGAATTCTGCATCCTGACAACTTCAAATTCAATTTAAATTGGATTCTTATTCTGTTCTAAATGGTGCACAGCTATACACTGTGTGCAGAATTATTAGGCATGTTGATATTCTGGTCATATTGTTTTTCCAAACACACTTTACCAATTCCAAACCACATCAGTCTTAATAACTACTGTCAATTTTGTATTTAATCATTTATATGTGATATATAATTGTCCGTGAAGGCTGGAAGTGAAAAACTCCTTATATTCAGGTGTGCAGAATTATTAGGCATGTTTTCTTTTACAGATAAAATGAGCCAAAAAAGATATTTAACCCAGACTGAAAAGTCCAAATTATTAAATGCCCATGAGAAGAATGCAATACTAATGCATTACAAGAATTTGCAAAGTTAAGGCTTGATCATTGGACAGAGAAATGCTTGTTGAGTCTGCATGGTCAGAAAAAAACAGGTGGAGAAGAAAAGATGCATGTTAACTGCAAAAGAATTAGGAATTAAGGTGAAGAATTAGGTGGGACACCATCAGGAACCGTTTCCAGTTCTCCAGCGCACCCATTTTCCAGAACTGCAACCTACCTGGAGTCTTCAGAAGTACAATGTGTCAAGTTCTCAGAGACTTTGCTTGGTAAAAAAATCCTAAAAAAATGCCCCTGACTTAAGAATAACAAGCTGACGTGTTGTGAAATACATGAAGACAGTTTTTTTATAGGCTTTATAGACAGATAAGTTGAGAGTGACTCTTGAAGGACAAGCATCACATTCTCTTGTACCTCTGATTCAAGAATTTATCTTCCAAAATCTGGCAGTAAGTTTTGGGAGTTCATTTTAGCCCATCTCTGCAAGTCAGACTTTTCAGGATAGGTGACTAAACATGAACTCCCAAAATGTACTGCCAGATTTTGGAAGATAAATTCTTGAATCAGAGGTACAAGAGGATGTGATGCTTGTCCTTCAAGAGTCACTCTCAACTTATCTGTCTATAAAGCCTATAAAAAAAAACTGTCTTCATGTATTTCACAACACGTCAGCTTGTTATTCTTATTAAGTCAGGGGCATTTTTTAGGATTTTTTACCAAGCAAAGTCTCTGAGAACTTGACACATTGTACTTCTGAAGACTCCAGGTAGGTTGCAGTTCTGGAAAATGGGTGCGCTGGAGAACTGGAAACGGTTCCTGATGGTGTCCCACCTAATTCTTCACCTTAATTTCGAATTCTTTTGCAGTTAACATGCATCTTTTCTTCTCCACCTGTTTTTTTCTGACCATGCAGACTCAACAAGCATTTCTCTGTCCAATGATCAAGCCTTAACTTTGCAAATTCTTGTAATGCATTAGTATTGCATTCTTCTCATGGGCATTTAATAATTTGGACTTTTCAATCTGGGTTAAATATCTTTTTTGGCTCATTTTATCTGTAAAAGAAAACATGCCTAATAATTCTGCACACCTGAATATAAGGAGTTTTTCACTTCCAGCCTTCACGGACAATTATATATCACATATAAATGATTAAATACAAAATTGACAGTAGTTATTAAGACTGATGTGGTTTGGAATTGGTAAAGTGTGTTTGGAAAAAAAATATGACCAGAATATCAACATGCCTAATAATTCTGCACACAGTGTAGTGTTCAAGGAATTTTATCAAAAAAGTAAACATCAGAGAAGGCCACATCATATTCCGTTTAGTCAAAAGTTTACATACACTTTTGTATGATCACTCTTATTTTGGTAAAATAATTTACAGTTTCAAGGTGTATGTAAATGTTTGACTTCAACTGCAAATGCACCAAAAACAAAAGATTCAAGCCTATTACAATCAAATCTAAAATTGGGCAGTTTGAGGAAGAAAAACAGACAGAGCTAACCCGATCAATGCTGAGCAGAGGACTGGCTTTACTGAGAATACGAATGATCTGTTTGAGCTGTCCGTGAGTCACACGTTTACTGATGCAGCCGAACACCACCAGCGCCCGTGGTTGAAGAGATGGGTTATACTGGAATGCAAACCTGTTCAAGAAAAGAAAGTACAATTAGTACAATTAAATATGACTGTACTGTGATTTTCAGTTGTAACTGTTTTACAAAACACTTGTGTGATGTTTTCAACACACTTTTGTGCCAATTCAGTCCACTGATCCAGCCATTTGCATCCGGGAATGTCCCTCATACAGGCCTGGGGAAAAACAATAATTGGTAAATAAGTAGTTATGGAACTCAAAAATGATTCTTTAAAAAGATCAGAATAGTGCTGGAGATACACAAACAGATCATAAATACTTTAAAATGACAGCAGTGGCTATACACAATGCAGATAACTAACCTCCATGATCTCTAAAAGAGCCTCTGTAACTGTTTCAAGGGAAGACAGAGCAAAGGTCTCTCTCTCATAGGAGCCCGGGGAGAACGAGCGGTCTCTGTAGCTGGAGCGGAAGGCGATGACCGCCGCAGATTTGACCTTACTGATGCCGAACAGCAGGTAGAACTTGGGCAGGGAGAACTCAGTCAGACTCAGACGCAGCACCTGTTTAGTTTCCTCTGCAGAGGCAAAAACCAGAACAGCAAAATATATAAATAAATCAGACAGATCATCTCACGTTAAAACAAGCTAATGTCTAGCAAACAACAAATCAGCACTACTGCATAATAGCGTAAGGAGAATACTCCCATGTAGCACATACATTTAAGGCATTTTTAATCAAAATCAAAAATACTTGGCACAAAATGCCCCTTTTTACATTAAGTCTGTTATACTGCAACAAAATGACTTAGCATCATTACTAGGGCTGGGTTTAAAAATACATTCTATTTTTACGAAACAGTATTGATTCTTAAATGCCAAGAATTGATTAGTCTAGCCTGTTTATAGTTTATGAACGGAATATTATAGCGCACCTCCCATCTAATAAAATATAAGCTTGTGCTATTGATATAAAACAATATATTGGATTTCAAATTCTGTTCATTTTATTACAGTATTCAAACAATAAATACTGTTTTGGTGTGACACTGTAGCGCCTCAGTTCAAGAGAAGCGGCACATTAACTGATAATTTCCTCAGAAAAACCTATTCGGTGACCATGACCTCAGCTAGAAAAACAAACTCTAGAGGAGCATTTTGCCTAATATATGCACCATACAGCATTCATTTAATGCATTAGTTTAGAGATATTTTTTTTCCTTGAGAAAATTTGGCATGTACTGTACCTGATAAATATTCTAAATAATCAATAACGAATCACAAGCTAGTGAATGAGGATAGAATCACATTGTGAAAATTCAATTGTCAAAACCCTGCCCTAATCATTACTGTATACAATTTTTTTTATATTATGATTTTAGATTTTTTTTTATTGATTCATTCCTTTATTAATTTTGAATTACCACAAAAATTTTAATAAGTACAGATTTTTTTATGTATGCATGTATGTATGTATATTAAGTACAATAACTGTTTTTCATGTATTTATTTATTTTTTTTTCTTGGTCATTATTCAGGTTTTAAACAGTTGGTGAGCAAGTAATGTATTACTAAATTTCTCCAAATCTGATCCAATGACGAAACACCCTCATCTACATCTTAGATGACCTGAGTGTGACTACACTTCCAGCTGATTTTCATTTTTAGTTAAAGGAGAAGTTCACTTCCAGAACAAAAATTTACAGATAATTTACTCACCCCCTTGTCATCATTGTCAAAGTTTGACCCAAGTTTGAACTTCCAAAATGCTGTTTAAATGCAGCTTCAAATGGCTCTAAATGATCCCATTCGAGGAAGAAGGGTCTTATCTAGCAAAACAATTGGCCATTTTCAAATCAAACTGACAATTTATATACTTTTTAACCTCAAACACTCGTCTTGTCTAAGTCTGCGTGAACTCTGGTTCAATACGGTCGACACAGTTAGAGTATGTCGACAAACTCCCATCTCATTTTCTTCCCCAACTTCAAAATCATCCTACATCGCTGCAGAAGTACCGACTCAGTGTTTACAAAGAAAGACACGAACATCTTGAATGACAAGGAGAGTAAGTAACTTTAATTATCTGTAAATTATCTTTTGAATTGGAAATGAATTTCTCCCTTAAACTATTTCTTTAAAACCCTCATTTTTTTCATCTTTTGAGTTATTTCTCACCACTGAAGTTGAGCTGTGAGCAGGTGCAGAGCGAGTGAATGATGTTGATAACGAGGCCATGCGTTGATGCTCGGAGTGACAGCGGGCCGGTGGCCACCAGCAGGGTGACCACATGAAACAGGTAGGGCAGATGCGCGGCCACGTCCAGAGAGTTGTTGAAGGACAGCATAAGCATGTAACGGGCCAGGATGGCGATGTCGTCCCACATCAGGTGCTGCTCAAGGGTGGGGGTGGGGGACAGGCACGTCTTATCGATGATCTTACACATTCGGCCAATCACCTAAGAGAAATTCATGAAGCAGTTGTTACATTACAAATTGGGGCTTCACTTGACTTTAATAAGACATTGATGAAACTCAAGATTTTTTTAGTGCTAATTTAAACAAGGAATTTTAAAGGGATAGTTTATCCAAAAATTAAAATTCTGTCATAAATACTCAACCCCATAAGACCTTCGCTCATCTTCAGAACACAAATTAAGATATTTCTGATGAAATCCAAGAGCTTTCTGACCCCGCATAGACAGTAACACAACTACCACATTCAAGGCCCAGTAAGGTTGTTGAATAAAGTTATTTTTGATTTCTTCTCTGCACACTATTCTTGTAGCTTCATAAAACTGAGGTCGAACCATTGATGTCACATTGACTATTTTAATGATGTCGTTACAACCTTTCAAGGCCTTGAATGCGTCAGATGTGTTGCGGTCTTTGCAAGGACAGAAAGCTCTCGGATTTAATCAATAAAAACATCTTAATTTGTGATCTGAAAATGAAGAAAGGTCTTAGAGGTTTGGAATGACATGAGGGTGAGTAATTAATTACAGAATTTTCATTTTTGGGGGAACTGTCCCTTTAAAGGAGAAGTCCACTTCCAGAACAACAATTTACAGATAATGTACTCACCCTCTTGTCATCCAAGATGTTCATGTCTTTCTTTCTTCAGTCGTAAAGAAATTGTGTTTTTTGAGAAAAACATTTCAGGATTTTTCTCCATATAATGGACTGCTATGGTGCCTCGAGTTTGAACTTCCAAAATGCAGTTTAAATGCGGCTTCAAACGATCCCAAATGTGGTTATAAATGATCCCAGCTGAGTAAGAAGGGTCTTATCTAGCGAAACAATCATTGTTTTTTTCATTAAAAAATACAATTTATATACTTTTTAATCTCAACAGCTCATCTTGTCTTGCTCTCTGTGAACTCTGTGTATTCTGGCTCAAGACAGTTAGGGTATGTCGAAAAACGAAGATTGTATTTTCTCCCTCAACTTAAAAAAAATATCACTTAAAAATCATCCTACATCGCTGCAGAAGTACCGACCCAGTCTTCACAAAGTGAACATGCAATGATGATCAAACACCCTTAACAAAAAAGGTAAAACAGCGATATAGGACGATTTTGAAGTTGAGGGAGAAAATACGATCTGAGTTTTTTGACATACCCTAACTGTCTTGAGCCAGAATACACAGAGTTCAGGGAAAGCAAGACAAGACGATCGTTTGACATTAAAAAGTATATAAATTGTATTATTTTTATGAAAAAAAAAAAAATAAAAAATAAATAAATAATCAGTCGATTCGCTAGATAAGACCCTTCTTCCTCGGCTGGGATCGTTTACAACCACATTTGGGATCATTTGAAGCAGCATTTAAACTGCCTTTTGATAGTTCAAACTCAGGGCACCATATCAGTCAATTATACAGCAAAAAAATCCTGAAATGTTTTCCTCAAAAAACATAATTTCTTTACTACTGAAGAAAGAAATACATGAACATCTTAGATGACAAGGGGGTGAGCACATCATCTGTAAATTTTTGTTCTGGAAGTGGACTTCTCCTTTAAGCTTCCAAAATCAGCTCTTTACAAAAGGCATAATTCATCATTTCAAACAAACCTCAAATCAGAAAGCACTCCAACACAACAGAATACAGAAAATATGCCTTTTATTTTCACTCTGTGACATGCACCTTAACATCATTTGCTCTCTCTATCAGATTATACTTCAACCCTCATTTAACCTCACAGTCTACTATACTAGTCTTAGAAAAGCAGACGCAACAACTGAACAAAGCCTGTCCTTGTGTTGCCCGCTGTGATATCAGCAGTGGCTGGCACATGTTAACCAAACAATACTTTGAATTTTCAGCAAAGCTGAGTACTAGGAAAACAACCAAGTATCTTCAACTAGTAAAACATAGCAGAAAATATCAACGCGTCAATCAAGAATAAAAAAAGAACGAGACGTTTAAGTTATCGAATTCACAGTTGTGGCTCTTCTTCTGCCCAAGTGTCTGACAATGACGTCCATTGAGCGTAATGACTAACAGTTGCCCATATAATAGGAGCGACTGCCCCGCTGGCTAACTATTGTCTGTCTGTGCACACACATACAAATTGGGCATTTGTGCACAACACTTAGGATAATAGATGTTGGGGAGAAGAGCTAGTCAGCCTGGATAAGATCACAAGAGGAATGATTCAGGAACACAAGAGCCAGAAACACTTTAAGCGGTAAGTCGAAATCTGTTTAAAAGAGCGTTGTGGGCTAGAAATTAACCTAGAAGACCATTTACAGACACGTAATGAAATAAAATTGGTCTGATGGATAATTGACTATAGTAATATTGTAATTGAATATTGAATATTAAATAGGAGTATACATTTCAACTGAGATAAAATTAATGAAATTTAACAAAAATGCATGCAATACAAGTCAAGCTGTTTCAGGTCATTTTGAATCATTTTGGAATATATTTATAAATAAAATATTTTAATAAAGATGAGCTGCAATAGCATCTGTGCTTACAAAATGACTGCATATTTTGTTACTAGAGTATGAAGAAAAAACAAAATGGTACATTTCGGTTTTGCCTCTGTTGCATCTTCCATGCTCTATGCATCAGCAATGCAACAAGATTTAATATTTCAGTACAAACTAACTGTTATCTTATGAACAGCATTATATTAAATAATGTGTGACCCTGGACCACAAAATCAGTCTGTAGTTGCATGGGTATATTTGTACCAATAGCCAAAAATACACTGGGTCAAAATGATCAATTTTTATTTTATGCCAAAAATCATTAGGATATTAAGTAAACATCAAGTTCCATGAAGATATTTTGTAAATTTCCTACTGCAAATATATCAAAACTTAATTTTTGATTAGCAATATGCAGTGCTGACAAGTTCTTTTGGAACTTTAAAGGTGATTTTCTCAATATTCTTATTTTTTTGCATCTTCAGATTTCAGATTTTCAAATAGTTGTTTTTCAGCCAAATGTTGCCTTATCCTAACAAACATCAATGGAAAGCTTACTTATTCAGATGATGTATAAATCTCAATGTTCAAAAAAATTTACCCTTATGACTGGTTTTGTGGTCCAGGGTCATATATTAAAAAACAAACATAATATGGTGACCAGTAAGTGCTTACCTTGCTGGAGACCAGCTTGACATTTCCTGAAGCCAGAGCTACAGCTGTGTCTGCCATAACTTCAGCCTTGATGGATCCCAAACCCCCAGTAGCGCTTGTCTTTATGAAGCTATCCAACACCACATCAAGCAGGTCTGTGATCTATAAACATAAAACGGTGCATTCTGTAACTGCTGACTTGGAGTTTCTAGGGACATGGGCAGAATTACTATAGAGATATACAGGGGTCTTAGAGTTTAAAGGTGTTTGTCATTGTAATGCCTGTTTGAAGCTCTCTGGATGGAATAAGCTCACAAAATCAAATCCTTAATGTAATCGGTGGAAACTTGAAAATAGTTTGAAAGGCTTACCTGACCCAAGCTGCCCCATATCTTTGCCTGTATGGATGGGTACATTTGCTTCTCATTAATGGTCATTGTAATAAGCTTGTCCAGGATAGCAGTGACACGCTGTCGTTTGGCATCGTCATTGTGTTTACAAAAGCGCACCAAATTACGCAGCCAAGGAGTCATATACTCCAAACACAGATGCTTCAGCTCAATACCTAAAACATCCAAAAGGAAACAAATCAGCATCATCATCAAAAAACGATTTTGTATTATACTACTGTTCAAATGTTTGGGGTCAATGCGATTTTTTTTTTTTTTTAAAGAATTCTCACCAAGGCTGCATTATTTAATCAAAAACACAGTAATATAGAAAAAAAACTACTAGAATGCAAAATAACTTTCTTATTTTATTCTATGATTTCTGCAGGAGAATCGCGGAATTCAGTCATAAAAATGATGCGAAATGTCATGGAATTTGCCAAATTTTGAATGGATAAATGAAAAAGTCCACTTAAATCAAAATGTCTGTGAATATTAAGCTGCAAAAATCTCTACAACTGCTCTGAGAGTCACTGCATGAGCATTTTATAGTTTTATCATATAAAAACAGACACTTAAAGGTCTTCACAGCAACCCGTCAAAATAAAAGTTTGGTTTAACTTGAAGAAACTGTGACATAAATGTAATACTTAATGTAATGATAGTACTACTAATAATTAAAACATTATAAGGAATATTTACCTGAGAAATTATTTACTAGAATTTATGTAATTAAAACATTATTTTTTAAGGAATATTTACCTGAGAAATTATTTACTAGAATTTATGTACCAGAAAAATGTAAATACACAAGACTGTATTCTTGAAAATAAATAAATAAATAAATAAATAATAATAATAATACATTGTTTATAAAATCAATGAATTAAAGATGCTTTTTTCAAAACTGAATTTGAAAAATAAATAAATAAATAAAACCCATTTCATAGGGCCTTAAAAATGTAATTTTTGTTCAACTTTTAATAAATTGCTGTTAAATTGTGTACATTTCATGATTTCAATTAATTAGATATGCTTTTTGCCTAATTAATAATTTTTTTTTATAACATTATTTTTTTAAACAGAGTTTTAGAAGAAAGAAAATAGAATAAAAAAAAATGAATCTTAAAAAAAATGAAAACGGAAAAACAAGAATTTGAAAAAAAAAACTGATTTCATAGGACCCTACTTCAGAAATCACTAATATGCTGACTTGGTGCTCTAAAAACATTTATTATTATTATTATTATTATTATTATTATTATTATTATTATTATTATTATCATCATCATCATCATCATTATCATCATTCATTATTAAGTTGTGCTGGTTAATGTTTTTGTGAAAACTGTGTTACCCTTTTTTTTTTCCAGGATTTTGATACATTTTATGCATCCTTGCTGAATATCAATTTCTTTTAAAATAAGGGGAAAAAAAAAAAATCTTACTGACAACTACGTTTTGAACAACAGCACATATGTTACCACAAAACCAGTCATAATGGTAAATGTTTTTATTTAAAATAACCATGGAATCTGAGGGTGCAAAAAAAAACTAAAAAACAAACAAAAAAAAAAATCTAAATATTGAGAAAAGAACCTTTAAAGTTGTCAAAACGAGGTTCTTTGCAATGCACATTACTAATCAAAAATTAAGTTTTGATAAATTCACGGTAGGAAATTTTTTAAAATATCTTCATGGAAAATGATCTTTACTTAATATCCTTAAGTAAAATCGATCATTTTGACCCATACAATGTATTGTTGGCTATTGCTACAAATACACCTGTGCTATTTATGACTGGTTTTGTGGTCCAGGGTCACATATGTGCAGAATGATGAGTGTTTGTTTGCATGTGACACTGACTTGACTTGCTGAAGCCGGAGATGCACTCTTCCAGGAACTCCAGAGTGAGGTGGGGTTCGTTAGCTGCTAGCGTTTTGCTAATGGACACAATAAAAAGCGTGTTGTTGGCTGGGATGCACAAGCCAGACGTTTCCAGGAGTTGGCCTTCAATCTTCAGGTTGAAGGTGCAGGTTAAGGCACAAAGGAGATTGTACGCAGCTGACCTGTTGAAGGAGTTTTCAGTTAAGAGCAAGACATGTTTTAAAAGGATGTTTACTTTAACAAATACGTTAGTTTCCATATTTGTAGAAATGTCTGGTTTGAACTGTGGGGCGGCAAGTTCAAGAGCCGCCCCAGTTGAACTAAAAACACAAAGGAGCAGTATTAGCATTTCTAATCAGTTCACCAAAACAAAGACAGAAGCTTGCAGATAAAAGACTCATTGTCAGAACAACAACAGCGGGACGCATTGGACCATTCACCCCCAAACTATCAAGTTGTTAAGCTGAAAAACAGCCTGCCTAAAACTCAGCATGGCCTAAAACTCAGTCCCCCAAGATGCCAGCCAAAGTGCAACGATTCTCACCTCAGACTGGGGTCAGAGCTTCCCAGGTTGAGGAGGGCGATGTTAAGCAGGGTGCCAGGAACATCTTTAGGCCTGATCTTGGTGTGCTGAGGAATGGAGTCCGGTTGAGAGAGCTCCCAACGTGTGCGGATGTGGATGATGGACTGAACGATGGCTTCGCACTCCTGGTGCATGAACGTGAGAGGGGTGCCCTGGTTAGCGATGGTTAGTGTGAATTGGTTTTCGTCAACCAGGCATATCTCCTCGATTTCTGAAGCATAGTATATGTCGTTCAGGAAAACGGGCTGTCCCAGGACACGCGTTCGTTCAGCCGAGGTCACCTGAACAGCGGTTGATCCCACCTAGGTAGAGGGGAAAAAAAAAAAAACACTGTGATTTACACTTTGGGTACCATATAAGTTAATATTTTAAAACATTAATAAATTAATAACTGTTACATTTTTTGCAAATCTCAAAATGGATATTCATTTTACACTGTACAATACAATGTTGTGATGCCTAAATTAATTTATTAAAAAAATAAATAAATAAAATTTATAATATATATATATATATATATATATATATATATATATATATATATATAAATTTTACTCCTGTGATCAAAGCTAAATTTTCAGCATCATTACTCTAGTCTTCAGTGTCACATGATCCTTCAGAAATCATTCTAATATGCTGATTTTTATTATTTTTATTATTAATAATATTAATAATAATAATAATATTTTAAACAGTTGAGTAGATTTTTTTCAACAAATAGAAAGATCCAAAGATCAGCATTTATCTGAAATAAGCTTTTGTAACATTATACACTACCATTCAAAAGCTTGGAGCCAGTATCCTTTTTTTTTTTTTAATATATATAAAGCAAATTATACAAATTAATACTTTTATTTAGCAAGGATGCTTTAAATTATTTATAATTAATTTTAATTTAATAAAATAAAAGCAGCAATTCAGAATATTAGAATGATTTCTGAAGGATCATGTGACTGGAGTAATGATGCTAAAAATTCAGCATTTTAAAATATATTTATTTAAAATATATTTATTTTTAACAGTAAAAATACTATAAAATTGTACTTTTTCTTGCTGTACTTCGAATCGAATAAATGCAGGCTTGGTGAGCAGAAGAGACTTCTTTAAAAAAAATAAAATAAAAATAATAATAATAAATTTTACTGTTCAAAAATAAAAAATATATATATTTTTGTTCAGGGCTTTGTATTATTTATTTAATCTATTATATGAATTTACTTAGACAAATATAGAATTTTAATATCAGACATTTATCAGTTACCAGCCATAACATGAAATTTAATTCATGATCATGATAAATATATTTTTGTCCACATGTCATACGCAGGGCTCTGTATTATTTATTTCACATATTGTGTAAATTTGTTTAGAAAAGTATTGTATTTCAATATCAAACATTTATCAGTTAGTGGCCAAAATTCTTTTAAGCTTTAAAAAGGATGCATTCCTACTAAAAACGTCCAGCGATTAAGCTAGGAAAGTTATAGCCAATACTGGTACCTAAACTTGTGTTGAGTTTTGCAAACATCCATGATCTCTTACCTTGATCGACACTTTTGTGTCCTTGTGCGCCAATTTCAGAGCATTGTGGAAGACTTTGAGGTCCTCTTCCAGCGCCAAAGTAGCTGCAGGCAGCTTCTGCTGCTCGGGTTCGATGTGTTCGGCTAGACGTGCAGGCGAGTCGATAAACAGCAGCTTCTTGCTCCCCTTGAGGCCGGTCAGTAGTCGCTCGTGGTATTTGGTGTACTCTCGTACCCAGGTGTTGCAGTTGTAGATGTACACGGCAGCCACATTCTCGTAGGCAAAGTTTGGAAAGACCACAAACCACTTGGATAAGAAGTCCGTTTTGAAGCGATTACTGGGGCCCACGTGGGTGAGGTCTACCACGATCTCGTAGTGCTTGGCGTAGTACGGTTTAAGGGTCAGAAGGACGTGGTAGATCAGAAGATCGCCATTGATTTGTCCAGTTTTAAACCTGAAACGAGACAACAATGAGAGTTCATCAGTTCATATCTGAATTTTATTGTCTTTTTCACTCTAAACACCATGTGCTGTGCATCTTGGAGAAGTGTATTTTGGAAATAATGTCCAAAAACGTACGTGACCCTGCTCCACAAAACCAGTCTGAAGTAGCTTGGATGTATTTGTAGCAATAGCCAACAATACATTGTTCTTTTATGCCAAAAATCATTAGGATATTAAGTAAAAATCATGTTCCAATAAGATTTGTTTACTGTAAATATATCAAAACTTCATTTTTGATTAGCAATATGCATTGCTAGGAACTTCATTTGGACAACTTGAAAGGCATTTTCTTCCAAATCCAAACAAACCATACATCAATGGAAAGCTTAAAAAATGGACTTGTATAACTGCTTTTGTGGTCCAGGGTCACATATATGTCGAAATGACTACACACAAGTCATTTTGAACACGTCAAACATGAGAAGTCTGTACCAATGCCCTTAAATGACAAACTTCTGACAGCTTACACACAATGGAAACCTGTTTATCAAATATAACCTTGTTTTCTTCTATTGCAACCACAGGTCGAAAGCATCTCAACTGAAGAACACCTAAATAACATCAACAAGCGTGGTGACAGGAAGCTATTGTGTTCTGTATCGCAATATATCAAGCCTCATTACTTCAGGTAGTTGTTCTTCATCTTCCAGCTCTGTAAGAAAGGCTCTATATCCACTTTAGTAAGTACTTATTAATTCACCAATTATCTGTAAAGCTAATGTGTAATTATGAGTTTGCAGAACAGAAGGCAGGAAAATAAACTAGTCATTAGTTGTTAATGTTTTTTTTTTTTTTATACAGTGGCTTAAGAGTTTGAAAACCTATGCATTTTGCTGCATTTTAAAATCTATATACAATAATTAAAATCAGTGATTCATGTTAAATTTACACTACAGTTCAAAAAGATTGGGGTTGGTTTCATTTTTTAGTCTTTTGTGCTCATCAAGACTGCATTTATTTGATGAAAAATACAGGAAAACAGCAATAGTAAAGTAGCTAAAATTAAATTATAATTTAAAATGTGATTTTTCAGTCACATAGTACTTCAGAAATTATTATAATGTTTTTTAAGCATTATAATCAATGTTGAAAACGGTTTGCTTAATATTTGTGAAAACCATGATTCGGCGTGATTCGAAGTTTAGAAGACATTTATTTTTATTTCTACAAATAGAAATGTCTTTAGTGTCACTTACAGCCAATTTAATGCATTTTTGGTGAATAAAAGCATTACCTTTTTTAAAAAAAAAAAACCTTACTGACCCCAAATGATAGTGTATATAAATAAGGTTATTTTTTATCCATTAGCAAAGGTTTTTACATTCAATTTGAACAGGCAACTGGAAACTTACTGCATCATGTCTGGTTGAAACAGTGTAACTTGTACTGTAAAGCTAAATTAACTGCTATAGAATATGTGACCCTGGACCACAAAACCAAACTTAAGTAGCACGGGTATATTTGTAGCAATAGCCAACAATACACTGTATGGGTCAAAATTATCAATTTTTCTTTTATGCCAAAAATCAATCAGGATATGAAGTAAAGATCATGTTCCATGAAGATATTTTGTACATTTCCAACTGTAAATATATTAAAACTTAATTTTTGATTAGTAATATGCATTGCTAAGGATTTAATCTGAACGACTTTAAAGTCAATTTTCTCAATATTTTGTTTTTTTTCACCCTTAGATTCCAGAGTTTCAAACAGTATCTCAGCCAAATATTGTCATATCCTAACAAACCATACATCAATGAAAAGCTTATTTATTCAGATGATGTATAAATCTCAATTTCAAAAAAATTGATTCATGAGTTTTCGTGGTTCAGGGTCACACATATCCTGCTAAATAACAGTACTTGTTTGTTACACAGATCTCAAAATACAATGACAATGCAGACCACAATCGATCTGATGTACAACACCACCATGCAAGAGGAACTCAACGTTTCTTTTGCAACGACTACTTTCCCTGCAACCGGTGCTGCCAAGATCAACTGTGTTATTGACGCCCAGCTAGCGTTTATAGCAACAGCGATTGCTGGTGGCATCATGCTGATCCTTTTAACCTCCACCATAGTATTGGCATGTACCGTCTCAAGCCTGAAACGTCATCACCGGGCCCCTCGCCCATCCCGAAGCAACGCAGACCTGGTGAGCGGTACGGGGTATTGGGGTACTGAGAGAAGAGAGGGCGGTATTGTGGGTCCATGCGAAACCAGCGTTCTACTAGAGGAAGTAAAGACAGACGGCGAGGAGGAAGATATCCACGATGGCGCGGCAGGGCCGAGCCAGTATATCACCACTTCTAACGCAGCCGGTGATTCAGAAAGCATCCCGATGGCCATGCAAAGCTCAACCTCCAGGGATTCCTGCATAGATCCCATAAGTTTGGAGAACATGCCTTTGATGGTGTAAAGTATAAGAGCTTTTTTTGTACACTGGGCTCTAATGTTTTCTTTCTGCCTTTTTTAAAATGTCTTCAACAGTTCAGCTACTGCAGTAAGAAAGCAAGCTAATAAAAGTGCGTAGTCAAACGTGCCTTACAGGGTTTTTTCAAAATTGTTTAACTAACTACAATTTTTGCTCATCCTGTAATGTAAATGGATTTGATAGGTCAAACAGTCAGTAAATAGAAAGCTTTGACCTTTTCACATGTAAGGTCAAAGCAGTTTTCTCATCTCAATCAGCTCTGGAGATCTGTTTAGTAAAGATGACAAGGACAATAAGTAAACGAATATGTGTATGATTGTACATACTGTGAAATCTATCTAACATCAGCATTGTCTCACGTTTTGTTTTAAATATGACAAGCACTGAAGATGAAAGCCACTTTACTATACACTGTGCATAAACAGCAGACTACAGCATGTGCTTTAAAGTGATGTGTGTGTGTGTGATTTCTACTGTAGTTTCAACTACAACCAACAAACAAAGTCAACAGTTTGGATGAAACAACCTATGAACAGCTTACTTACAGTTGAGGTCAAAAGTTTTCATACACCTTGCAGAATCTGCAAACTGTTAATTATTTTACCAAAATAAGAGGGGGAATAAGGCATTTCACATAAAATATGTTTACATATAGTAAGAGAAAATAACAGTTGAATTTATAAAAATGACCCGGTTCAAAACCGTACATACTGTGTTGTTACCTGAATGATCCACAACTGTGTTTTTTGTTTAGTGATAGTTGTTCATGAGCCTCTTGTTTGTCCTGAACAGTTAAACTGCCCGCGTTTCTTCAGAAAAACCGTTCAGGTTCCCAAAATTCTTTGGTTTTTCAGCATTTTTTGTGTATTTGAACCCTTTTCAGCAATGACTGTATGATTTTGAGATCCAATTTTTCACATTGAGGACAACTGAGGGACTCATATGTAACTAGTACAGAATGTCCAAACGCTCACTGATGCTTCAGAAGGAAACACGATGCATTAAGAGCAGGGGGTGAAAACTTTTGAATTTGAAGATTAGAGTAAATTTAACTTAACATGTCTTCTGGGAATCATTTGAGTATATTCTGTACCATCTAAAGGGCAGTACTAAATGAAAAAAATATGGTATTAATGCAAAATAGGAAAAAAAAAACCCATCATCATTCCGTTCAAAAGTTTACACTCCCTCTTAATTTCTAAAATAATCAACATTTTTTAGATTCTGCAAGGTGTGTGTAAACTTTTGACCTCAACTGTATATTTGATTCCAAATATTAAGCAGGGACAAAAGAAATCACATACTCCAGCCTTGCAAATCCTATAACAATGAGCAAGTTTTCCATCTCAGAACACTGACGTCAATATAAAATAAAATGCTAATGATTAAAAAAAAAAGTTTGTTCCGTTTATCATTTACAATCAGATTTTGACATTTCCTCAAGTATTGCTCGCTGTGTGAAACTCAATGCAGCAATACTACTGTTAAGGTCAATAACAGATTTTGCTTCAGATGATGTTATTGTTAGTTGTAAAGTGGGAGTTTAGTGAAAGAAACTTTCCAAGATTACAAAAAAGAGACATGAGATCATTTCCCTTTAGATGACTTCTGCTCTGCAAAGAATTTTTGACTTTTGACTCTTAATAATAATAATGAATAACTGAGCCCTTCAGAAAATGAACAGCAATTATTTAAAACAACTTAAAAGGAGCCTCATATCCTAGAACAGAGTTTAGAAAGAAAAAAGTGCTTCCGTTTTTCATGCTCTGTTACCACAGAATCTTTCCTCATGAAAAAAAAAAACTGCTATTAGCAAAAACGAATGCAG
Source organism: Labeo catla (assembly GCA_012976165.1). Classification (NCBI taxonomy): domain Eukaryota; kingdom Metazoa; phylum Chordata; class Actinopteri; order Cypriniformes; family Cyprinidae; genus Labeo; species Labeo catla. The sequence continues at coordinate 623,539 of VONZ01000259.1, read as the reverse complement.
CCATTTTACAGCTTCGTTTCCTGTCAAGTGAAGTGACGGTTCCGTATTCACTGTACTTCAGTCTTTAACAAGTGCTACAGAGGATGCCTGGGTAAGTAAATACTGTGCTGTTTTGTCTAGCATAAACCAATAATTATGCTACTTTTGAGCATTGATGTTTTTAACAATTAAAGTAACTAAATGGCAATACAAAATAGAGTCTGTTTGAAGCTAGTTGTGTAAAGCTGACTGATAAATAAATGAAAAACCTAATCTGTGTTGCCAAGTATTCGCTTACAGTTTGTGTGCGTTATTTGTACACAAACATTAAGTGTAGCCTTTATATAAAAAAAGAAATGTAAAAGTTTTGATCTGAACATGCTGCACGTGGCATATAAAAATCTGTAGGGAGACAAAACTGTTGAGTCTTATGTGCAAAAAATGTTTTTTTTTTGTTTTTTTTTTGCAAGGTTCTCTAAGGACACCATGAGAACTACTCTTTGCACACTGATCTTCCTCTTTTCTCTACCATGGAGTCTAAATGGCCATTTAACAACCAGCAAAAAGAATATCACAGTAACAAGCAAAGTAGAAAATGCATTAGAGGCAAGGAACTACACTATTGATTCTGAAACAAAAAACGTGGTTTCATTTTCAAGCAGCGTTCAGACGCAACACCTCACGAGTCATTCAGGGAAGCAAGGTATCAGGCTGAGGTCGCCCAATGGTGAAGATGAGACATTAAGGACAAAGAGGAATGTGCATTATGACAACTTGACTACTACACACCCTGAAACGCAAACGCAGGACATAGTATCTCAACAAACGGAACTACTAAAACCAACAGAAAGTTCACACAGACCACATAATACATCTTTTTTCCAGACACAGAATACTACAGAAGACCCTGCAAAACCACCCAATGCCACAAGGGCAGATGTTGTTACACCAGAGGAAAAGACAAGCAGTGAACCTTTTGAGGCACAGAAAAGGACTCAAGGAACTCAGGAAACACCTTCAACTTCTGACACAGGACTCGATGGTGCGCACACAAACAAAACAGTCATGGATAGCAAAAACACCCACTCAAATACAGATCTTCAAACAATCCATCCCACAGTGAACAGTACACACCAACCAAGCACAATGACTCATGCCCACACTTCCGCAATAGCAACTGGGGCAGATTTCAATGGGACTGTAAAAACCAATGGTGTGAAAACCACAGAGAGGACTGAAGTCACAAACAAGTTGACAAGCACTCAAGCACCTGAGTTTGAGACTACAGATACGATTAAGCCAACAAAGACACTGACGACCACTAAAAAGACCACCACTAAGAAAAGTCCACCTCCATCAAAAGACAAGCAGAAAGGGAACCCAGGTCCAGCTGTGGCAGCTGTCATCGGCACCACGTTTTTCTTGATGTTCATAGCGATAATCTTTATCTTGGTTAGGAAACGCAAAATACAAAGAAAGCAGCTTGAAAATCCCGAGTGGGCCGGACCGTCGCCATTTCTGGATGGCGACGTTCAACCGAACCTGCCAAATACGGATGAACACGAGACTATCACTAGACAAGGCTTCAACCAGATGTCCATTTCAAGATACCTCTCCCAACGACTGTCAAAACACCTCACATTCAGGAGGAACACAAATGAGGAAGTCCTCATGGGGGACATCCTTCAAGGAAGTACGTTTGGCCATCAAAATCCAGAAGAGGTCCAAGCCCCCAACGGAAACCCGACTGCTGCTCAAGACTCAGAGGAAAACAAAATCCAGGAAGGTCAAGCATCTGTGGACTCGGACACCAAAACACCTGTGCCAGAAAATGCAGAGATGGAGAGCAAAGAATCAAAGGAGACTGATGATGTCACTCCATCAATGTCTCCTGGTCCGAATACTGTAATTAAACCTCTTCCACCTTTAGTGTCTATAGATCTTGATTCGCTTTCAGAAGAAGCAGCTCCTTTGCAAACATCAGATGGTGGGATTGTTCCACCTGCTCCACCACTGCCCTAATCTCTTGGGACTATCCATGAACTACCAAAGAAGACAACCTAAATCCTTATATTTGCTATCCAAAAGCCAAACAAATTATGTAAACAAGACTGCATGCAACCTTGACATATCGAAACTGAAAGTTTAGGATATATCCAGGGATGCACATACGTTTTTTTTAGCCTGGTTGTTGTAAGACTGGAGATTTGGTTTGGTCCTCACACTATACATAGTGTGACCCATTAAATATAACTCTAAAAATAAAATGATGAACAGAATAAAAAAGTGTGGTACTACTATTATATTTTTAAATAAAATGGGAGTATAAATAAAAAAAACTATTATTTTAAAGTAAAATGATAATATTTACTTTTTATACGAATTTACATCATTTTCAACCCTAAAATTAGCAAGCTTTTATTTTGGCGGATTGCCGGCAAGCAGGTAGATGTGCTGCAGGCTTTAGTGCAGCCGACTGTACAGCGTCAGTGACTCTGGACTGGACACTGGACCACAAAACCAGTCATAAGGGTCAATTTTTTGAAATTGAGATTTACACATCATTGAAAGCTGAATAAATAAGCTTTCCATTCATTGATTTATGGTTTGTTAGGATATTACAATATTTGGCTGAGTTACAACTGTTTGAAAATCTGGAATCTGAGGGTGCAAAAAAAATAAAAATACTGAGAAAATCGCCTTTAAAGTTGTCCAAATTATGTTCTTAGCAATGCATATTACTAATCAAAAATTAAGTTGATACATTTACAGTAGGAAATTTACAAAATATCTTCATAAAACATGATCTTAATATCCAAATGATTTTTGGCATAAAAGAAATTTATTTTGAAGTAATTTTGACCCATACAATGTATTGTTGGCTATTGCTACAAATATACCTGTGCTTACTAAGACTGGTTTTGTGGTCCAAGGTCATATTTTTGTGGTCCAGGGTCACATTTTTGCATTGGGCTTTGAAAAACGGCAGCAAATAGCCTAGCAGTATGCCTTCAGTTTGAATAGAAATCTTATACAGTATTACAGTTTGTTGATCTAAAATGATAATAACAGCGCATTTCTCATTTTGGTCACGCATGTGGACTTGCGTGCACCCCTGGATATATCAAAGACGTGGGTTTTTGTTTTTTTTTCCCAATGAGCTTAATTTTTGGCACAATCGTCAATTATGATTTGCTACTTGCCAATGAAGAATCTCAATCTAGAGAGAATCTGACTGGACAATAAGATGTGTAGTCCACGATGAGTCTTGGTCAGAGCCATCCAATCCTGCTCCAGGATTGCCGATGTCCAGCAGAATTTAGCTCCAACACACTTTACTGGAAGTTTCTACTGAGTCTAAAGCTTCTTCAGGTGTGTTTAAACAGGGTTGAAGCTAATTTTGCAGGATAGTTTTGCAGGAGCGCTGTTCTTAGTCAATTTTCCCAAAAGACAGAACCTGTGCATTTGAAATCTGTATATCTGCTTAAGGTTAGTGTAAGTACCAGCACATAACTGCTTTGAAGCTAATAGCTAATAACTAATAGCAACAAAAATCCAATTCTGATTTTGTCATTTTAGCAGTTTAAACAGCAACAGCTACAAGCTAATGTATTAACAGCTTAGGCATAAAACCACAGCATGTCTAGTCTTTGTTCTTATGCACTTAAAGAGATGGAAAATTCTGTCATTAATTACTCACCCTCATGTCGTTCCAAACCCGTAAGACCTTCGTTCATCTTCAGAACACAAATTAAGATATTTTTAATGATATCCAAGAGCTTTCCGGATTCAAGGGTCATTCCATGTTCAAGGCCCAGAAAGGTACCGAAAACAGTCAACAAAAATAAATAGTCAACGTGACATCTGTCTACGAAGAGTCAGAAATCTCTCGGATTTCATTAAAAATATCTTCATGAGGGTAAGTAATGACAGATATTTCATCCCTTAAAGTGTGTACATAACACTTCAACTTAAAATAATTTGTTACCCCACTGACTTAAAATTTTTAGTTTAGTCAACTTGAAATTTTAAGTTGCTTAATGTTAATTAAAGTGACAACTGGAATATTTTAGTTGACTAAACTAAAACATTTTAAGTCAGCCGGGTAACAAATTACTTTAAGTTTAAACAACTTCTTTTTGTTTGTTTTTTTTACTGTGTAAGAAAGAGGGAATGTATTCACAATAACCAGAATGTGAATGAATTATTACATTGCTATAGTCACTGGGAGCATGTCTGAGCTTCGAACTGAGAGGAACTGTCAGATGAACAGACCCAAATGCAGCTCACTCTAAAAATACAAAATGTTGCAACCACAAGGTCTTGTGTCCTTCTTTGCTTCAGCTGTAAAATACAAAGGGTAAGCGTTAGTTGCAGTACCGTATGTTAATATTTTTGCATATAAGCACCTTTAAATCTTTAGGACCACGATTGGGTTTAATCAACAGTTAATCTAATCTCTAATGCTCATTATTTATTTATATAAGGTTGTTTTATTTCACAAATAAAATTTGAATGCCAGGAGCAGTGACGCACTCAGTGGTATCATTTACAATTCAAATTTAACAGTACACAAACTACAATGAAAATAGGCTGTCTGAACAGTACCAGGCTATTTTAAAATTATATTTAGTCTGCGTACAAGAATCTTTAACTGAACTGTATATCATGCAAATGATCTACAACTGGTTCTCAGTTTCCAACCCTAACACACACTCTTCTAGGGATCAGCACACCTAAGTACCACTTTTCAGAAAGGTATGAAGTTAGCACAAGTCATATACTATGTGTCTTCTGCAGAGTGATGAATGCAGGGTCTGTGCATCGCCTGCAGCAGAAGTGAGAGAGGAAATGTCATAGCTGAGTCAAATTGGGAAACAAACCACAAGCCTATTTCTGACTTTAGATTTATTTTCAAGAAAGCTCACTTCATCTGTTGGGACTCCGCCAGAGTTCAGTGGCTACACAAACCATTGCCTTTAAACTACTAGTTTGTGGGATGCCACCAACAACAACAACATTTTCCTCATCATCCAATTCAGACACCATACCATGGTAAAGCTACAGTACTTTTTTTTGGTTAGGGTTACGACAAGGTTTTAATTTCCTGACAGCATCCAGTTCTTATTGGTACTGCTGCAGGTTTTCTGATTCAATAGCTCACAAAACTTACTGTGCTGCTATGCAGGTGTTCACACATTTGATTGGTGTTGCTATGCTGCTTCGCTCCACGGCTACATTCACACCTCATTGGTGGTTTTAAAATGCTCACTTGCACATTCAGAACACTAGGGGCAAAACACGTGGGGGCCAAATGGAGCATGACAGACCACAGTATCCCAGACCATCAAATTTAGATACATAGCTTTATAGATATAAAGAACTGAAACATTATTACACCTGCCAAATGTTGTAGACTTGTTACACTAAGTAAATTGCATAAAATGCACTCTAGCTAAACTAAAGCGAGTACCAACATTTCAATGAATGAAATGAATCTGAATTTATTCGTAGACCAGTGCAACAACAAAAACGGTTATCACCTAAATGAGGACATGGCCGTAGAGGCACATTAAACCACGTCGACCTGGCTTCTGCATTTAGCTGCGTCACGCAGATTAATTCAGTACTGAACGTTACCATCGCAAAGGAGCCGGGGTTCATTTATCAAAGCGTAGGACTGGGAGTAATGGGATTTCTAAACATGCCATGTACAAAGACATGTAAGGAGAACAAAAGTGTGAGTGCAAGTGTGAGTGTGTGAGAGAGAGTGAAATCACGGAGATGATTTGGTGGTGTGTGCAGATCCTGAATATAAAACACTGAAGTCAGCATCCACCCCCCCACACCCCTCCTCATCAGCAGCAGTATGGGTTGACTCTGTGCTGCATTTTGCCACCTCCCCCCTCCCCACCATCCGATGATCTGTCATCTCCCTCCTTTGGTCCCTCCTTTCCCTCTCTACCTCCTCTCACAGACATCCCTAAAGCAAGTGGGGAGACAGCAGCAGCGGAGGCTATCCAGGGGTGCAAATGCTTCGCATGACCATGCCTGGACGAACAGAAAGGCAGGGGAACGGCTAAGAGAGACTCTAAACCAAAGTAACTCTCGGCTGCCAAAGAGAGAAAAGGAGGGGGGTGGGTAGAGCGTGAGCGAAAGCAGACAGGAGAATGAAACGGTGAATGCAAAACGTGGACCCTGCTGTCACACAAGACTGGGAAAACATAAGATACCAAGCAGTACCAAGCATCACCTTCTGCTGCTCTAGAAAAAGGGGGAGAGAGGTCAGAACGGACAACGACATGTTCACGAAATAATGGAAAAGATCAGGTAAGCAATATATGAGATGCATACAAGAATAAGGAGGATCAAACATGCTCAATCATAAAACGCAGAGATGTTAAATCAGAGCAGGTCTGCAGTAGAGCATGTTTATTTTAAAAACAGGGACACCTCCATCATAGAAATTTCTGGCATGTGCTAACATTAGGCTTTTAGACTTTACTTGCAAACACTGAACTTACTAATGGATCTACTGATGATTTGGGCTTTAATGTCATATTCAATATTCCCTGGCAATCCAGAACACATGTAACTTTCCAGAACTGAGCATGCAGGTACTGTGCAATGCTGTTCCCAACTGCCCCACAAATGAGGGGGTGGGGGTTCAGGATGTAGCCACTGCTACCAAGGCTAAATGCTAACATCTCAGTGCTGCAGCATGGCAGGGTAGCTCCTGGCAGAGGCTCAAGCTATTAGCACAGACCCACAGACAGAGAACTGAGTGGCTCTGTATGGGTGGTAACAGTGAGTCCTGTTGTTAACAGTGCAATGGACAGACAAAGCTCAATAAATTAAAACGTCCTTATGGTATGATGTCCGTACCTTGTTGATGCGTTAGAGTGAATGAGAAGTGTGGGAAGAATCACAAAAATGAATGGACAATAAGATGCAATGGGTGGTTGGGCTGAACCTTTATAGGACCCACACTACCAGTCAAAAGTTTTTGAACAGTAAGATTTTTAATGTTTTTTTAAAGTCTCTTCTGCTCACCAATCCTGCATTTATTTGATTCGAAATACAGCAAAAGCAGTAATACTGTGCCATATTTTTAATATTTAAAAAAAATTGCTTTCTATTTGAATATATTTTAAAATGTAATTTATTCCTGTGATCAAGGCAAAATTTTCAGCATTACTCCAGTATTCAGTGTCATATGATCCTTCAGAAATCATTCTAATATGCTGATTTGCTGTTCAAAACCTCAAAAAAAATTCTACTTTAATAATAATAAATGTTTCAGGGAAGCAAATCAGAATATTAGAATGATTTCTGAAGGATCATGTGACTGGAGTAATGATGCTAAAAATTCAGCTTTGAAATCACAGTAATAAATTACATTTTAAAATATATTCAAATAGAAAACAGTTATTTTAAATAGAAAAAAAGTAAAATGTTACTGTTTTTGCTGTACTTTGGATCAGATAAATGCAGGATTGGTAAGCAGAAGAGAAAAAAAAAACATTAACAATCTTATGGTTCAAACCTTTGACTGGTAGTGCAGCTATAAACAGAACAAAACAAAAAAAGGAAGAAAAAAAAATGTACACTGAGATTCTCATTCTTAAAAAGCTAATATGGTCTGTACAGAACAAATGACGACAAGATTGAAACATTAGACACCACAAAATGGTAAATGATAATCATGTTTAAGATTTGTAAAAATGATGAACTGACTTGTTTTAGTAGAAGAGCAAGCCTTCCACTAATCTCCAGCTTTGGTGTTTTTACTTAGCTTGGATGCTACTAAATATTCCTTAACCTAAAGAACAAGTTTATGACCAGTTTTCCTTTTTACAGGACAGCCCACACCACACCTGCCTCCATGCCGACTAACCTGTTGCTCCTCCTCCTGTTCGGGGTGCGTGTGCTGGCTATTTGCCCGCCCATGTGCACCTGTAGCAGAGGCCATAGAGCGGTGGACTGCTCTGCACGTGGGTTGGCTATACTTCCCAACAGCCTGCAGCACAACATTCACTTCCTCAACTTGTCGCACAACCGACTCCAAGATCTCGACGGACTCCTTAACCATTTTGACCACTTAAGAACTCTGGACATCTCCTATAACCATCTGCACCACCTTCCCGTCGGCCTGCCGAGAGCACTTTGGGATATACGTGCTTCTGGAAACTACATCCGTCAATTGGAGAAAAACGACACGGCCTACCACTGGAACCTGCAGAATTTAGACTTGTCACACAACTTGCTGGAACGTGTGGTCTTGATTAACAACACGCTGTCCAATCTTCAATCACTCAATCTTAGTCATAACAAATTCTGGACTGTTCCGACAAACATACCCCACAATGTGGAGATGGTGGACCTTTCTCATAACTTCTTGCTGCAGATCTTACCAGGCTCACTGGATCGTCTTCCCAGACTGTCGAGGTTCTACTTGCATGCCAATCGTTTTACCTCACTAAGTGATGGTGTGTTCAGTCGACTGGATGGACTGCAGCTCCTCACACTTGGAGACAACCCATGGGCTTGTGAGGATGAGGAGAATATAAGCCATCTCCTGACCTGGATGCAACAGACCCCTGCAAAGATCTTGGGCTGTCCCTGCTACACCAGGCCCACGTGCGGAGAAGCTCACCTGGCCACCAGGAGAACCTGGCACTCTGCCGCATTCACAGAGCCGCCGCTGGGTGCCGACGCTCGTCATCCTGTGCACCGAGCACCAATGCATGCAGTTACATCTGGGTACCTGTCCAAGTCAGCCCAGTTGAACGTGGGTCATAGTGCTGCTAATACCTCTGGGCCAGGCGAGCAGGTACTGATAATGGGTGGAGAATTTCTCACATCAACTCCACATAGCCTGTCCACACAGTCAAGCACAACAATCCGAACACGTAGCACCAAGAAGGTCCTCCCAGGCAGAGCTCGCAGCACAAGCCATCAAATCCGCAGCTTTGCAACCACCATTCTGAGCCTTTTATGTACAGTGATTCTGCATAACAATCTCTCAAACTAGACCTGCTGTCTTGAGTCTGGAAAACAATCCATAAAGAATGCAAAAACGAGACTTACCTCTTAGGTTTCCATTTTCACACTGTTCTGGGCTATCTTGAGAATTTTTCAACATATGCAATCTCTGCCTGCTTCCAAATAAACTGACTTCCACATAACGTGACTGAATGCTGTATGGCTTACACATATCAACATCTAGACACGTATACAAGTACACTACAATTAGCAGTTTCTTAATGTGGAAGTTGAATGTTCTTTCCAGTGTAATGCTTGTGCATTTCATTGTTTATATTATGTATTAAACTAAACACTTAAAGTGTAAAGCTGATGTGTTCTATGACTACAGACATGCTGCCTTTAACTGTTAAAATAAGAATAAAATTGGAAAATCCATGATGTTTTACTACAACTGTATGAAATAAAGTCAACAGGCCTTGTGGCAAATGACAATGCTTAAACCCAGTGAAGCAGAGCTGATAGTTCACATCAAGAAAGGTATATAGCGGTTTTCCCAGATATCAGAGAAATCCCATGGTATCACTCTGTGCTGTATGGCAACCATCAAGCTTGGCCAGCCGTTTTACATTCCTACACAGGATGGTAAATTGATCAAATAAATGTCAGCACTCAACAGACAGGGGTTTCCTACTACTTACAACAAAAACAGGGTGAAACACGCACAAAGCTGGTGCTGAACAGAAAATAGCCACCACCAGCAGTCTTTGAAAATACAGCAGAGCTTGCTTTAAAAAGTCAATAATTTCCCTGATGTGTTTGGTGACACAAGTTTAAATGTTTTCTCAGCAATCTGTGCCTGTCCAAGCAAGAGGGGATTACCCCACTGTGTCTTGGTTCTTCCTCGTCTACTTGTACATCTTATTGGCTTTTATTTGCCACTGCCTCTTTTGGCTTGCTCACTAGGGGCATTATATGGCACCAATATGTACCTACAAATATCTGTCATATTAAAGGAGAACTCCACTTCTAGAACAACAATTCACAAATAATTTACTCACCCTCTTGTCATCTAAGATGTTCATGTCTTTCTGTCTTCAGCCATTAAGGAATTATGGTTTTTGGGGAAAGCATTTCAGGATTTTTCTCTATAGAATGGACTTCATTGGTGCCCCGATTTTGAACTTCCAAAAGGTAGTATAAATGCAGCTTCAAAGGGCTCTAAACGATCCCAGCCAAGTAAGAAAGGTCTTATCTAGCAAAACGATCAGTCATTTTTTTTTTTTGGAAAATAAAAATTTGTATACTTTTTCAGCACAAAAGCTTGTGTAGCACAGGCTCTGGGATGCACATTCACGTACTATTGAATCACGTTGAAAGGTCAGGCCGAACGTAGGCGGAACCACAGATCCAGTGTTTACAAAGCGAAAAGACTAAGACTAAGACTAAGAAAGTGCAAATAAATCAAACACTGTTTACAAACAAAAAGGTACAATGATGTCGGACGATTCCGAAGTTGTAGAAGAAAATAAAGTCTTTCGACGTACTCTACCTTTGTGAGCCAGAGTACACAGACGATGAACTTAGATGTGATTTGTAGTAGTGACGGGAAGTTCGGATCATTTTACCAACTTGGACCTTTGAGTCACGTTCTGCAAAATGAACAAATCTTTTTTCCGAGTCATTTAGTTCATTTTTAGCAAAATCAGCATTACGTGACACCCCCATAAGATGAACGAACGACTTAAAAGACTCAAAACAGGTGAACTAATTCCAGTACAGAACCTAATGATGCGCATGCGCGACTGAACGAATCACTCCCCGAGATGACTCGTTCTTCCAAGATCACATTAAAGATTCGCTCAAAATGAACAAATCGTTCAAGAACGACCCGTGGACATGCATCCCAGAGCCTGTGCTACACAAGCTTTTGTGCTTAAAAAGTATACAAATTTTTATTTTTCGAAAATGACAGATCGTTTTGCTAGATAAGACCCTTCTTCCTCGGCTGGGATCGTTTAGAGCCCTTTGAAGCTGCATTTAAACTACATTTTAGAAGTTCAAATTTGGGGCATCAATGAAATCCATTACATGCAGAAAAATCCTGAAATGCTTTCCTCAAAAACCATAATTTCTTTATGACTGAAGACAGAAAGACATGAACATCTTGGATGACAAGGGGGTGAGTACATTATTTGTAAATTGTTGTTCTGGAAGTGGAGTTCTCCTTTAAGATCATTAAATGAGAAATCCACTTCCAGAACAAAAATTTACAGAATTTACTCAACCCCTTGTCATCCAAGATGTTCATGTTCATTCTTTCTTCAGTCGTAAAGAAATTGTTTCTCTTGAGGAAAACATTTCAGGTATTTTCTCCATATAGTGGACTTCAATGGGAGTTTTTTGACATACCCTAACTGTCTTGAACATATTGAACCAGAAAAAAACAGTTCACACAGACTTAGGATGAGCTTTTGAGGTTAAATGACTGATCCCTCGTCTGGGATCGTTTAGAGTCATTTGAAGCTGCATTTAAACTGCATTTTGGAAGTTCAAACTTGGGGGCACCATTGAAGTCCATTGTATGGAGAACAATCCTGAATTTTTTTCCTCAAGAAACATTATTTCTTAATGACTGAAGAAAGAAAGACACAAACATCTTGGATGTTCAAGGGGGTGAGTAAATTATCTGTACATTTTTGTTCTGGAAGTGAACTACTACTTTAACTACTAACCAGACTTCATAAACGGACGTCCTCCTGATATGCAAGAGAAGTAAACAACTAGCCCACAGTTTTTGTTTAATGAGTACGATCATTCAACTGATATGCAAACTTTCTTGTTTCAAACATTATTCACTTTGACTTAAATAGTCCTGATTAGAGACTAACAAATGCTCCCTTCCCAAAGTCTCATGATGGCAGAGGCAGTAAAGTAAACTCTAAAAAGCTCACTGATTTTTCCTAAATAAATAGGTATTATAATACTGGATGAATTAACAAACTTGATGTGAAAGACTATAATTCCATCAAGTCCTATTATTTAAATACATATACAAACATTCATATACAAACACTAACATTCTTCTATCTAATCAGTGTGTGGAATCAGCGTCAGTTTAACCCAAGATGAAAATTCACGTCATCCGCTTGTTTAAGCTTAAGTGTTTTTTTTTTTGGTCTATACAACAACAGACAATGGGGTTCCAATGTTGTTTGGACACCAGTGTTCTCCAAAATATCTTTTTGTGTTTAACAGGTTTGGAATAACATTAACATGAGTATACAACAAAAGAATTTTTGGAAGGACTATCCCTTTAAGAGGAAGAGTCTGGGGGAAAAAAAAAAAAAAAAAAAAAAGTATACACATTGACATCAGTCCTCTATAAACACACCTCTGCCTCTTTCGAGGGTGTTGGTTTTAACTGTAATGCTTAAATAAAAAGACAACAGTCTACTCTGGCATTCACTGTGACATCCTTCTAGACAATCAACAGACACACAGAGCAATCATCTAAACGGTAAATATGACTATTTTATATAAACGATGTGGATAGTTTCAAAATGTAGTAAATATTGGTTAATTTGGGATGTGTTACATACATATATATATATATATATATATATATATATATATATATATATATATATATATATATATATATATATATATATACATACACATATATATACACACATACACACACACATATATATATATATATACATTTATATATAGGGTTGTAACGTACACAGATGTCACGGTTCGGTACGTACCTCGGTTCGGGGGTCACGGATACAATTTCGGTACAACAGAAAAAAAAATATCTACTGTGCTAGATTTCTTTTAATTTACTTTTAACAGATAGTAGTATAAATTACAATTTTTTTCCACCTACATGTGAAAATACTAAATATTATATTAAATTATAATGTCATATATAGGCTGTAAAATCTGCAGTACATATATACATACATACATACATACATGGAATAAATACTTGACACATATTTAATTTAGTCAACTGTTAGACAAGGGGAAAAACAGTGCAACATGTAACGTAGCCTATATTTGCTGAGTTTCAGTTCATTTTTGTGACAGAGAGGAAACTCAAATGGCAGAAAGCGATATTTGTTTTGGGTTTAAGTTGATTTTGCTGGTATGAGGAAAGCTGAAGTAATCGCGCCGGCACACACAAACCACAGACATGAGCGCGCACGCCTCACTATGTCACCGTAGGAACGCGTTAGCATTTGGATACATCGTCAACATGAAAATATTTTGGAATATTTAAATTTGTGCCGAATGAGAAAGGTAGGATACAAAAGCAAACAGTTGAGTGCGCAAACCTTTAAAGTAACGTTATACTCCTTTGTCAGTGAGAAACGCGTTCAGAATCAGCACATGGTCACTGTCTAGTGGGCTTTGTTTTCAAGTGTGCAAGTGCCTGTATTCGTTGTAAGGCCTCATGCACCGAACCGAGATGCCCGTACCGTGACAGTTCAGTACGAATACATGTATCGTTACACCCCTATTTATATATATTTATATGTGACCCTAGACCACAAAACCAGTCATAATGGTACATTTTTGGAGATTTATACAATAAATAAGCTTTGCATTGATGTGTGGTTTGTTAGGATAGGACAACATTTGGCCGAGATACAACTATTCGAACATCTGAAATCTGAGGGTCCAAAAATCAAAATATTAGGAAAATTGCCTTTAAAGTTGTCCAAAAGAAATTCTTAGCAATGCATATTACTAATCAAAAATAAAGTTGATATATTTACGATAGGACATTGACAAAATATCTTCATTGAACATGATCTTTACTTAATGTCCTGATGATTTTTGGCATAAACGAAAAATTCATAACTTTGACCCATTCAATGTATTGTTGGCTATTTCTACAAATATACCTGTGCTACTTATGACTGGTTTATGACTTATATAACATTATATAAACATTTACAAATCAAATACTTAATTTATATTTTTTGCCCCATCTAAACAGCAAAAGACTTGAATATGGCTTCGAAAATGCAAATACTACTACTTCTAGTAGCTCTAATTGCAAATATCGACATGCAAGATACCACGACCACGCAGGGCTCCACGACCACGCCTACGCAGAGCTCCACGACCACGCCCACGCAGGGCTCCACGACCACGCCCACGCAGGGCTCCACGACCGAACATCCGCAGACCATACGCGGTTCCACACAGGGCTCCTCAGGCAGGGCTCCTCAAACGCGGGGGCTCCAAATACGCCACGACCGATACGCGGGACTCCCGCTGACCACGCGGGGCTCCACGACCATGCAAGGCTCCACAAAGCGCAGAGAAGCTCCGCTGGGCTCCACGACCACAACCACGCAGACCTCGATACGACCACGCACCACGCCACGCGACTTCGACGCAGGGCTCCTCAAGCACGCAAAGTTCCACAAATGCACAGAGCTCCTTGAGCACGCAAGGCTCCACAAACGCACAGAGCTCCTCGACCACGCAAGGCTCCACAAACGCACAGAGCTCCTCGACCACGCAAGGCTCCACAAACGCACAGAGCTCCTCGACCACGCAAGGCTCCACAAACGCGCAGAGCTCCACGAGCACACAGGGCTCCTCGAGCACACAAGGCTCCACGACCACAAACATGGCAAGCTCCAAAGACACAGCAAGCACCACCAGTAAATCAAGCACCAGCACAGCCACCACCACCACCGGCACATCAAGCACCAGCACCACCAATAAACCCACTTCTATTGCAGTAGCTCATTTACCAATGGGACTGCGTGGATTTCTGCTCTATACTTTTATGGTTTTCAAGTTCTTTCAGCTGATCTGATTATCAACTCCCTTAGGACCTAAAGAATGCACCTATGAAAGTGCTTAAATAAAATCTAAAAAAAAATGTGTATATATATATATATATATATATATATATATAAAGACCACACAAGAAGATTAAGGACAAAAAACCTCTGACTTCACTGACAAATCTAAATGACATTACACACGCTAAACAGACAAGGACGGGTATTTGCATATGTGACCAAGGACCACAAAACCAGTCATAAGTTTCAATTTTTCGAAATTGACCTTTGTACATCATCTGAAAGCTTAATAAACAAGCTTTCCATCGATGTATGGTTTGTTAGGATAGGACACTATTTGGCCGAGATACAACTATTTCAGTATATGGAATCTGAGGGTGCAAAAGAAAACAAAAAAAGAAAATCGCCTTTAAAGTTGTCCAAATTAAGTTCTTTGCAATGCATATTACTAATCAAAAATTAAGTTTTGATATATTTACAGTAGGAAATTTACAAAATATCTTCATGGAACATGATCTTTACTTAATGTCCTAATGATTTTTGGCATAAAAGAAAAATCTATAATTTTGACCTATACAATGTATTTTTGGCTATTGCTATAAATATACCCCAGTGACTTAAGACTGGTTTTGTGGTCCAGGGTCACATATGTTAATTAAAAAGTGTATTAATTTGTCATTTCCAGTGTTGGGGAAAGTAATTTTTGCTTATTATTATGGGTGAACTGCATCATCGAAGGTCAGCAGCAAAGACACTTGTTAATAAAATGGAATTAAATACATAATATTTACACAGGATATTTGTTTTATTTAACAAATTAAATATTGCAGGGTTGCATCATATTCTCAGTTTGCATTTCACTGTTTTTATTCATTTTGAGGAATACTGAATCTGTTTTTTGAGAGTGAGATAAATTAATGCATGTTCACATTTAGTCTAGAATACAGTAACATCATGTTTACTCCCAATTTCCCGACAGGAGATTTGTCAATCAATAAGTGGGGAAAAAAGTAACTGCCGTTACTTATTCGAAAAAGTAACTCAGATATTTTATTAGAAAATCAAAAGTAATGCGTTACTTTACTAGTTACTTGAAAAAAGTAATTTTATTACGTAACTCGCATTACTTGTAATGCGTTACCTCCAACACTGGCCATCTCTATTAAATATGACACACTACAGACTAATACATCAATGAACTGATATTCTGCAGCAATTTTATGCATTTACGCCAATTATTCTAAAAATTGTTTGGTCGCTCAAATAAGCCTTAAAGAAGAAGTATAAACAAATCAAACAGGATACAGGAGAGGTAAAAGAACATCCAAAACAAACAAAGTTATACCAATGTAGCGTGACTCAAAAAATAAAGCTCTTACCTGCGAGCAATGTAATAAAAGACGGGATTGCCATTCTTTGAAGTGCCAGCTTGATAAAAGATGTTGAGGGTCTTTAAAGCTTTAAATTCCTCTTTCTCATGGACTTGATGTCTTTAAAAAGAGGAGTATATATTAGGGTTGCTAATTTATTTAAAAATATATATATATTGAATATTTTCTTTCATGAATAATGTAGTTTAGCTTTATATTTTCACAACTATCCTTCATACTATTTCTTATTTAATACTGAAGAGCAATAGGAAAAAAAGCAAGAGTAACCTTGTCATAAACTCCTCAAACTTTGAGCTAGTGAGGTTGAGGCTGGACCAGTGAGTGTCAGCTACTGGCTTATGTTCAGGAGGGCCCAGGTATGCCAGAAGGGTGGCCATCTTGTCAAATGGTCTGCGGCCCACTGCCTTGTGGTCCCTGTGGTTTAAAGTTTGATTATAAGATTTGTTAAAACTGTATTAAAAGTGTGTATATATATATATATATATATATATATAAAACATATTTTCCATACACTAAACTCTTTTACATTTACCACAGAAGAAAATGGTTTCTTGATGGGTTAGCCACTGAAAAACCCAAGCAAATAGATATTGTGTACCTTGCAAATAACTTAACACTCTTTGTTTATCTAGAAGCTATTTTACCTGTTGCTCGACAGATATTGGCCAATTCTTTCCTGGTTGTTCCATAACAGACGGTGCAGGGCAAGCACATTGCCATCACTGATGAAAGACAGACTGTGGTTCACTGAGTCACTTGGCGGAGAATCAGATGCAATATCCAAGAAGAACCTGCCAAAACAAAAATTAGCCATTTTGAAGCCCAAGGTTCATAAAGTTTCTGAGAATCAGATGGGTTTAAAACATTGTGTTTCAAGACTCAAAAATCACAACTGGAGTTTTATTGCTTTTAGTCCATATCTTTAAGTTTTAAGGACATATACATTCTACTCTGCTCTGCTCTGCTCTGCTCTGCTCTGTTCTTTTTCTATCATCTGTAGCACACCTGTATATACATTTTATTTATTTTCTTAAATCTTATATTGCAATTTTTGTCTATTTATATTTACATATGTGTATTTTTTTATTCTCAACTTATATTATTTTCTCTGTTGTTGTTGTCGTCTCTGTGCACTGGAAGCCTGTGACACCAAAACAAATTCCTTGTATGCGTAAGCATACTTGGCAATAAAGCTGTTCTGATTCTGATTCTGATTCTGGATACACTCTTACAAATAAAGGTTCCAAAAGGGTGTTTTTGCAGTGAAGCCACAGAAGAACGATTTTTGGTTCCCCAAAGAACCTTTCAGTCAGTTCCTAAAAGAACCACTTTGAAGAACCTTTTTAAAAATCTAAAGAACCATTTCTGCATTTGAAAGGTTCCACGGATGAACCATTGATGCCAATAAAGAACCTTTATTTTTAAGATTATACCCTTTTGTCTTATCCTGAATCACTATGGTACACCTATAATAAGTACTTATATTTTGACTATTTTAGGCTAGTTCTGGTAGAAACCGCTGCGGAGCAGCCCAGTACCTGTGTGATTCGTCATAGACATAAACAGAGAGAAGTAGGTCCAGCTACAATGCAGTTCTGTTACCGCTAGAGCGCCAAAAGTTACGGACTGCAGCTTTGATCAATCATAAATATTTTAATGTGATGAAAATCTAGCACAAATCAAGAATCTCCACATGAGAGAAACAAAAACGATCTAATATGTGAAAATACAAACATACCTTCTGGCTGCATCAAAGTTGCTTTTGACAAAATCATTAAAGGGCCGCATATGCTCTTCTTTTGTGAAAAGGACATGATTAGCAATGCTCTGGAGAATCTGGAAAAAAAAACAAAAAAAAAACAAAAAAAACAAAGTGTAAATAAACATTTTATTTTGCCAGTTAGATAACATACTTCACCACAGATTATGGAAATGGAAGACATGTATAATATGTATGAAAATGGCATCAATTTACTCACTTACCTTAGACATTAGCTTGAGGCCACGCTCGATGCGAGGTGGAGGTTTCTTGTCTAGGATTCCTGCTTCGTACGGTGATACGATAGCCGGGTTGATGAAGCGCAAGAACATGGCACTTCCTACCGCACCGATACTGTTCTGAGGAAACCGCTGGCTGACCACCTGCACAAACGGATGGAGGGAAACAAGAGAAAAGATAGCTGAGTGCTGGAAGGATGCAATACAAATGACAGGCAAAAGTCAATTTCTTTCTTAGGGCCCTGTGAAATCCATTTTATTTTTTTCCAGATTCCATTTTTTTCCGCTTTAATTTTTCTCGACTCCTTTTTAATGGTTAAATTAAATTTTATTTAATCAAAAAACATGTCTAATTAATTAAAATCATGAAACTTATACAATTTCACATCAATTTATTAAACGTTTAGCCAAAAAAAATCACGTTTAGGGCCCAATTAAAAGTTTTATTTTTTTCCCCTCACTATATGTGTTTTAGCATGTCTAATGTTTTTTTTCCTTAGAAATTCTATGTTGTGCATTTTAAATTTTCTGGTTATCAAATGAAGGCATAAAACATTAATTTAATTTATGTTTAATTATTTAATTGAATTGAATACCTTTACAGTTCTGTGTGTGTATGTATATGACATGACGCTAGTTTTACTCAAATGGAATGATCAAATGCTCATGAAACGACTCTCAGAGCAGTTCTAGAGATGTTGTTCATGTATTTATCTCCTCATTTAGTGAGACGACAGACGCACTTTCAGTATGTTTGTAGTAAACAAAACTGTGCGTGTGCGCCATTCATTAACAGAGACACTCAAAACACGCAGGATTCATTTTAAATGGTATTGTTGCGGCTTAATATTTACAGATACTAGTCCATATCGCAGTTTGATTTAAGTGTATTTTGATTAATTTATCCAAACTTTGGCCACATTATTCAGTAAATTCCATTTTTATGACTGGATTTTGTGATTCCATGCGCATTTTCCGCATTGCGGAAATCACAGGACCCTATATATCACTGCCATCATGATGATTTTAATTCTAAAGTAAAACAGAATATGAACATATTTCAATAGTTTAAAATTTAGGAAAGAATATTATTAGGAAAGAAACTAAGTGAATGACAGAAGAGAAAAATAACTGCTAAATGTGTTTCATGTCAGATAAAACAGGCTATACATGACAGTAAACAAAAATGGTCATGAGACTTGAAACACTACACAATGTTTGCACAGAACTAAAAATTAAATGTCAGGACTACGATGGCAGAAATGCAAACTGATGCAGCTTATCGATAAAACGCAATGTACACAGTACTTATAGACATCACACTAAAACACGTAACAGTAAGTCCATGAGTAGCCAAAATAAATATTTGTAGAACAGGACGTACCAATGCATACACACCCTAAAAATAATGTATGGCCACAATTCCACTACACCTTTAATTGACAAATTATTTTTAGATGACTGAATTGTTCCAGTCTCAAGTGACTTCAAGTCCATTTAATTAGACTGAGACTTAAAGTAGGCTATGAAAGATCTCAGCTTATGCAAACCTTTTCAAATCCTTCTACTACTGAGAACCAAATAATCATCTTTTGAATAAAATATATTAACCCATTCTTTGTGTATAGTTTTCGGAAAAATCAAAAATTTGGTAACTACATGTACCAGTTTTACATCTAACAATTTTAAAATCTCAACTGTGTAATGTGTAAACGCATTTTTCCCTTTTATATATTTTTGATAGCAACCAGTGTTTTAATATGTAAACACATTAATAATCAATCAGAAA
This sequence comes from Labeo catla, assembly GCA_012976165.1. NCBI lineage: Eukaryota > Metazoa > Chordata > Actinopteri > Cypriniformes > Cyprinidae > Labeo > Labeo catla. Next base: position 603,557 of record VONZ01000259.1, on the reverse strand, counting down.
AGATCATTAAAATACACCATGCTTTAGTCCTAGTAAATGCCAAGAGAAAGGAAATGAGGAAAAAACAAACAGACAGAAAATTAAATGTGGGAATAATTAGACATTTTACACCATTACATACATAATCAAGCATGCATGTGCACCAATGGTTTCTGAAATTGAAAACATGCACAACCATTGTTTTGAAGATGACCCATAGAGCACATGACAGAAGCCAGAGTAGTGCCAACATGTTCATTAGATCGTATTTAAAGCATGCAAATCACTCAACACCTCCATTAAAAGTTTTCCAAGAAAGAAAGGACTCTTCCAGTAGCCCAAAATGTAGATTCCTAATGTTTTCTAAGTTTACACACTCTCAGAAGGTAGACCAAGGCTCAAGGTCTGCATTTCTGTGGATACACTGTCTTCATGTTGAAACAGACCTTAAACCCACACAAAGAAGTCTTCTGCTTTACTGCAAGACACAGAAAAGCTGAACTGATCCAAACTGCCCACCACCACTGACCCAGTCCACAACAGTAGAAATCCGAAATCCGAAAAAAAAAAGGGTGATCGAAGCAGTGCGATTATTTTGTTTAACTGCTCGCATAAAGAAACCCAACATACTGCAAAGCGACACTCTTTACACAGGTGTTTCTGAACATGTTCTGGCGAAAAACCAAAATCAAAACATGAAAAAAAAAAAAAAACAACAAATGAACAAATTCATAATTAAACAAAAGAAAAAACACAAACAAACCATAAAACATGTTGCATTTATGGTATGAGTAAACCCAAACTAATAATAAATAGCAGCTAAAGAAAAAATAAAATGCTAAAACACTTACGGATTTTTTGTTTTCCTTTTTTTCTTTAACAGTGGCTTTATTCAGAAGGGAGTGGCAAGTAGCCTACAGGGCAGAGATGAGCACAGAGAGGTCACAGCAGCTACACAACTGCACTCAGCACAGCCACAGTGCATACAAACACAATGAAGGAGCAGACAACACAACCACTGCCTTCCTAAGAGCTGATCTACCAACAATTTCATTCATGTTGATTTCAGTGATTAAGAAACACCGGCTGAAGCTCTCCAAGCAGAAAGTAAAGCAAAAGCAGTAAAGATGCTAAAGTGGAGTAGAGAAACAGCTCTCGGGCCCAAGCAAACAAAGTGTAGATATGTTAAGAGTGTAAAGTTATTAGTGATAAGTTAATGCTAGCTGCAGGAAATTAAAGACCAGAATGTGTGCGTTGCATGTATGAGGACACAAGTGGATCATGCAGAAGATAGAAAGAAGTGTGCAGCAGGACTGATGTTTGCAGCTGATTTAGGTAAGATGAGTCATCAGTTTTTCTCAGTCTGTTTTCCCAGAAAGCAAAAACTGTGTTTTAAATGTGTGTATCTACTAAACTAAAACTTGCAGGAGTCCACTAGCATAGAAATGACCTCTAAGCTAACTATATGCCACAAAACTATTGTTTTAATTGGACTCAAATTCGAACATCACATCACAACCAGATCCTCATTGTTACAAACAAGACAAGAGACCCCATGAAAGGAAACTGCGATAAGAAAGAAAACAAAACCACTTGTAATTAAGAAAGAGAAAGGTTGTTTTGTCTTTCAAAGCTCTTTTCTACGCTTAAAAATCATCACCGTCCACAAGATGGTGCTCTTGACAGAGTACAGTCACATCAGAGATGAGAGGAAAAGACAGTAGGTGGTACTTTTGTTTCTGTAAAAAGATGATGCACTACCAGTTGCATAAACTCACCCTTCAATTTCTTTCTATTCAAGTCATAATGGAAAGGAACAAAATAAATTGTTTTTGTACGCTCAGGTCGAAGTGATTTCAACTGCGGGATGAATACACTGTTTAATGTACCATGTATGATATATATACTGTTTACTGCAGCTGGGAGAATTTGATTGATTTGTACCTGCACATGACATGTAAACTTTTACAACACAGTTTCAATCACTATCAAAATGTGTTTCAGACTGAATCTGTAATGTCTGTTGTTGCATGTGAAGGAGCAAATGATCCAGCGGATCTTCTTTTGGCATTTGTAATCATTTGTAATGGGGATACCGGTAGCATTTTGTCATCGCTCCTTAAATGCCTTAAAATATCATTTAATTAGGGATGCACAATATTATCGGGCCGATATCGGAGTCTTTAAATGTAAACATCGGCATCGGTCCGATATGAAAAATTATGCCAATATGTCTTGCCGACGAGAGGAATAACTGTGGACAGGGTGTGCTAGCATGAGCATTTTATATGAGCATATGGTTATATTTTGATTCAAAAGGTCAGAAGCTATAGCTTACATAAATATAAAATTTATAAAAAAAAATAAAAAAAATCATAAACACGACACTTAAAATAAAATAAATAATTTTACATACATTGATTTATTTATTAATGTGTAATGTGCTACATTTTTCAAACACATTATAAGCTTTAAAAGATTTTCAGAATTTTTACTAACTCTTTTTTACAATTTCTAACTCTTTTGCTTTAGACCATCTACAATTGTTAAATTTTACAATAAAATAAGGTTACCACTGCTTTTTTCTTGAAAGAAAAAATGCAGCGATTAATATATAGTTTATTTATAGTTTTTTTTTTTTTTTTTCAAAGCTTCAATGTACTGTCATTACAAATGAACTTCATTATTGTTTAAAATAAGTTCAAATAATTTGCTAATTTCCACACAGGAGAGACTTGGTGTTGTTTCCAAACAAAAGGAAATAAATCAGTATCTGCATCGGCTATCGGCCAAAATGAGTTGAAAACTATCGGCATATTGGATATTGGCAAAAAAAATCTAATATCGTGCATCCCTACATTTGCTTTAAGAACAGTAGTAAGAACAGGCTGCAATATGATTTAACTAAAAAAGTTTGCAGTTTGAATGCCACAAACCTATTTAAATTTTATGACAACAGTACATTTTAAACATTCTTGCATATGCCTTTTGGGTTCATTATAATAGTGACATAAAAGGAACATATAATAACCATGACAATACTGGATGATATTATTGGACATGCTTAAATGATTTCTGAAGGGTCATGTGACTGGACTACTTCTGAAAATTCAACTTTGCCACCACAGGAATAAATTACATTTTAAAATCGAACATAAAAAATAGAAAATAGTTGTATTAAACAGTAAAAATATTTCACAATATTACTGTTTTTACTGTATTTTTAATCAAAGAGACTTCTTTCAAAAACTAAGATCAAAAAGGATCAGAACAATCCTACCAACCCCAGATTTTTCAATTCCTCTCAAGTGTGTATCTGAAGGAAATTGGGGCATTTTAACTGTCTGATATTCGTATACAAACAGAGGTGAGCAGTGGCGTGAGAGAGGATAAGAGCAGGTTCTCTTGTTAGAAGTGACTGGAAGACTGATAAGTGGATGCCCAAGCAAGAAAGACAGCCACAATGCAGTCATTCAGAGGATGCAGTAACAGTGGTGTAAAAAAACAAAAACAAAAACAAAACAAAACCAAAAAAAAAGCAGACTGGCATTAGGCAGTGAGCATACCTGATACAAACAGTGGCACACACTGCGCAGCTGTGGAGGAAACTCGATTGAAGAGTTGATGATGGCAAGGAAAAAGCGGTCTGTGATCTGCAGCAGGTTCTTCTGGTTCTCTTCCAGGTTCTCCGTCTGTTCGAGCCTAAAGAGAAGACAAGAGAAGTTAAACATTTCAGCAGAATGACGATGATAGTAGCGCAGTTTAACTAGGTAAACATGCCTTGTAGGGTCCACTTCAAAACTGATTTGCTGCCACTCTGGTGTGGTGATGATTCCTCTCAAAAGGGGCTCCAAAAGCTTCTGCAGATATGCAGCACCATACACCTGCAAACACATAGCTGGTTTTTAAGTACACTACCATTCAAAAGTTCGGGGATCACCGAAATAAATTAAATGTGTTATGACTGACACCGTGTCAAGTTACCTTAAAGCAAAAGGTCATAATCTTGCTGGCTAGGCTGTTTCCTCTGAAGAGGGTCTGCATAGAGTCAGCCAGCTCCACCTCTTTTGAGAACATGTTCCACAGCAGCTGATACAGCAGATGGCGAGAGTCGAACAGTGTCACCAACACCCTGGCCAACTCATCCTGAAAACCATTAGAACATTGAGCACAGCTTTCTAATGGCCAACAATATACCCAATGCTTTACTCTGAGCAAAACAGAGTTAAACAGGTAGTTAGAAATACGTATGATTTTCTTTATTCTGCATATTTTGAATAATGTATGGAACCGAACATTGGACCCCACTGACTTCCACTATACGCATAAAAAAAACTTCTTGTGGTCCACAGAAGAAAGAAAGTCATACAGCTTTGGCACAGCATGAGGTTGATTGAAAAAAAGATGACAAAATTTAAATTATCATTAATTACTCATCCTCATGTTGTTGCAAACCCGCAAGACCTTCGTTCATCTTCAGAAAACAAATTAAGATATTTTTGATGAAAAGCTTTCTGACCCAGAAAGGTAATAAGGACTAGGGCTGCCCTAAAGATTTTTCCGATCGACCAGTAGTTGTTTATTTTAAGCATTATTCGACTATTAGTTGCACGTTTATTAACAGATCATATAAATCATAATAATGAGCCTTTAATTGCCTACATAGCCTAATGACTTGCCAAACTTGCCAGAGTGCACCAACAGATATAATAATTATGAATGTGTCCGTGAAAAACAGCAAGGAGACTGCATTAACATTTTAGAAATTCATTGATAAACTAGTGCTTTCTTTGTTTTTCGGCTTAAGAGATGAAGTGCGCAACACTGACTCGACTCGTCATCTCCGCAGTAGTGATGCACCTGTATGCATGTTTCATACAGATTACATAATCGGAGAATATTTTTCTATTTGAATTGGTTCATTTAAAACTAGACATTTCACCTTCTATAGATATATTTATACATGTCTGTAAGGCAAGTATACACAGAGTTTAGGAGTTCCGGAGTTTCACGCTCAAGTTCACAGAGACCAAGATGGCAGAAAGCGTATCCTCTATGCTTTCATTCTTTTACAAAAGTGCAACGTTTCGTTGTTATTGTGAGTGCAAACAAATAAATCTTTAAAAGTCTTTACAAATTTGAAAGATATGCAACTCTTATCTGTATGACTAACGTTTAGTCGACTGTTAGGGGACAGCCCTAGCAAGGATATCATTAAAATAGTTCATGTGACATCAGTGGTTCAATCATACTTTTATGAAGCTACGAAAATACTTTTGGTTAAATTGTTAAATGAAGTTGTTTTTGTTTTCTTTGCTCACAAAAAGTATTCTCGTAGATCAAATTACAGTTGAACCACTGATGTCCCATGGACTATTTTATCGATGTCCTTACTACGTTTCTGGGCCTTAACCGTGGTAGTTGTGTTGCTGTCAGATTTCATCAAAAATATCTTCATTTGTGCTCTGAAGTTGAACGAAGGCCGAGGGTGAGTTATTAATAACAGAATTTTTATTTTCAAGTGAACTATCCTTTTAATATCTCTCACCCATTGAGAGCAGGGGACCACATTGGCCAGTGCCATGGCTATGGGCAGCTCGCCTTGGTCTCCCATCATGGTAACCAGCTCGACTAGTCTCTCAAAGCGGTCTGCAAGCACGGTCTCTGCTAGTGTGTCAAACTCTGTCCCTTGCTGGAGGATCTTAGTGAGCACCTCCATGAACGTAGCTCGTGTCTGCAGGTCCTTATGGTACCCTAGACCTGTTTCAAAGACATCAGAATCAGATGAATCCATCAATAAGAGTCAATAAGTATCCATGATAATGTCAGCGTTTCTCACCGATGGAGTGCATGAGGCCGCTGTCAACGTTAGCGTTGAGCAGGTTAGACATGGCCAGCACAGTACAGTGCCGCAGAGATGCCAGTCGTCTAGACATCCCACGTTTTCGCCCTGCCACCTGCTGGCCATCTTCCTCGACTTCACTGCAGTCATTCAACAGGTTCATGAACAGCGTGAAGTATCTACAGGAAGAGGAGAAGAGATTACTGTCTGAAACCTTAAAAGACAAAACAAAAAAAGGGTTGGATGAATGATCCTACTTTAGGAAGAGCTGAGACTTGGCCTCCATGAGCTCAACGCCATCACCCTCCTCAGGTTGCAGAGGAAGTCCAGCCAACAGAGAGACTACTGCCTCCATACTTGCCTGGTCCAGATCCCTTCACAACACATTCACAGCATGAGAAAAACAGGCTTTGTCAGGCTTTAAGTCATTAAAAATATTGTAAACAGTATGAAACTCTAAAGACCATACCGGGTCAGACATTTGACGTCATCATCTGCTGCTTGATTAGAGGTTCCCATCACCCAGTCAGTGAGGTACTCCACCATTTTATTTCTAAGAAAAGCACGTCAGACATCTCAGCTTAACAATTCACAAACTGCAGCAGAGTTTCCACAAAAATATTAAAGGGATAGTCCACCCAAAAATGAAAATTACCCCATGATTTACTCACCCTCAATCCATCCTAGGTGTATATGACTTTTTTCTATCAGATGAATACAAGGAGCTATATTAAAAAATGTCTTGGTTCTTGGTTTATAATGGTTCTGAATGGGTGTTGATTTTTTGAAATCCAATAAAGTGCATCCATCCATCCGTTAATAAAGGCCTTCTGAAGTGATCTGATGCATTTGTGTAAAAAAAAAAAAAAAATAGCAGATTTAAAACTTCATAAACCGTAATCTCTAGCTTCCGCTAACTGTCGTATGTGTGGCACTTCAGCAGATGATGTAGGCGTAGTGTATGCTCCGGTGAGAATATGCTAATCTCGAGAGAAGATTTAAAGCAAAGGAAAATCAGTCTAATTTGGCTTATATCGAAATCCTCTCATTTTTCTTTACAAAAGCTAGAGATATTTTGCCATCAGAAGGCCTTCATAATAATCCCCCAGAGCTGTGTGGAGTACTTTTTATGATGGATGGATGCAATTTATTGGACTTCAAAAAAAAAAATCAACAGCCATTCATCGCCATTATAAAGCTTGGCAGAGCCAGGACATTTTATAAGTACTCCAACTGCATTGGTCTGAAAGAAGAAAGTCAAATACACCTAGGATGGCTTGAGGGTGAGTAAATCATGGGGTAATATTTATTTTTGGGTGAACTAACCCTTTAAGCACAAATGTTTTTAACACTGACAAGAATTTTTCTTTACGATCTAAAAGCTTAAAAAAAAAAATTCAGCTTTTCCATTACAGGAGTAAATTAAATTTTAAAATAAAAAAAAACAAACATTTATTTTAATTAGATTTAATTTATATGAATTGTAATTATATTTCACTGTGTTACTATAGTATATAGTATATAGTATAACAATATTACTGGTTTTAGCCATGGTGAGCTTTAGAGACAATTAGAATCTTTTAGAACTACTCCATTTATTTCAGGTTAAATTTACCTGAATTTCATCTCTTGGCAGAAGGAGAGGTCGTCCCTGCGTTCCATCATCACTTCCACTAGCTGGCACAGCTTGGTTTTGATCTGAATGGCATGGACAATGTTCCCTAAAATACGCACATACCTGAAAATAACAGAAGTAGGGCATATTTAGAAAATTTCTTTAACTGAAAAATAAACTTAATGCTCTTCCATGGAAATCCAGTGTTTATATTAACATATAAAAAAAAAATTAAATCAAAGTCTCACCTAACCAAATTGAGCATCATGGTCTCAATGCTGGCTTGACCAAGGTGTTCTGAGCTTCCTTCAGTGTGACTGTCAAGCAGGTTCTTCATGATGGCGATGGTTTGCTCTACAAACAATGTGTTCGTGTCTGTAATGGGAACCTGAAGACGACAATACGGCAAAGCATATGCAGATTGTGATATGATGATGCTGATATGATATAAAATGGAAAAAATACAGTATTTACAACAAATCACAGTGCTTAATGCATGTTAGATCATTCTAGAGGACACAGATCACTGACTGCTGATTGGATGATATATGAAAGGACTGCATTGTCTGGATTGATCTGACAGTGTTGGTATTCTGCCACCTTGCGTCCAAAACAATACATGCCAGCTATTTAGTGCATTTGAAGGCTTGAGTAATGCATTGTTAGAATAGCCAGTCTGTCGTATTTTGCATTGTGGCTTCTTCATGATAATTAGAGATATTGTACTGAATTTACATTTAAAAACATTTTATACATTTTATAAAATATTTAAATATGCTATAAATAAATATTTAAAAACACACAAATAATAAATATAAACAAACATAAACACTCCTAAATAAATGTTAATGAATTAATAATGACATTAATTTTCTAATAATTTAATTTTATTATAAAACATATTTATTTTCTATTTTAATTATAATAAAATGTTTGTTTTTTGAGTGTAATATTGATATTTATGCTCTGAAAATTACACCTGTGCACTGCTTCTAACATAATATCTAATCCTATAGCTGCATATCATGTCTATCATCACTTACCGGACCCTGGGTCTCAAAAAAACGTCCGATGCTGTTGCGTAGCTTGTTGAAGAGCATGGGGTAGAGAGCTGGACTGAGCTCCAGTCCCACAAGGTCTTTGACATTGGTGCGAATCTGCACGCCCACCTTCTCATGTGTACAGACCATGAGCCCCAGCAGACGCTCCAGAAACCTGTTAAGAGACGTTTCGCTGTTCACCTCACAAGAGCCCATAGAGATCATGGAGCCTTTGCGTTCAGTTAGGGGGCCCATAGGAGGGCTGTAGGTGCCTAAGCTAGGGGTGCTACGCTGCTGGAGACAAACACCTCCCAGGGCACACAAGAAACCGGTCATGTTGATCCACTCCTGAGGACAGAGAGACAACAGTTGGTAAAGTGGGGGAAAAAAGTGATATACTCAACTGATTAGTGTTCTTTTAACTACCTGTCCATCTTCCACTTTGTTTTTCGGGTGGTTGAGTATCTGTTTAGTTGCTTGCTCCCATTTTGAATATGTGTCTTCCCATGCCTAAGATTAAAAAAGGTCAAACTTGAGTTAACTAAGATTAGGAGATGCCGCAGAAGATCTCAATGATTAGCAATTAATAACTGAAAAAACAAATTAGATTTCAAACTCGCATTATGACGATGCAATGAAATGCTTACCTCTACATTTCCAGCTGTAGGGTGTTTTATTCTCCTTAACAGCGCCATCACTCTCTTCTGAAGTGTGTTGCGGCCTGAATGCACAAAAAGTTTGCAGGTTGTTCTATTTTGCAATGAGATCCCCCCCCCAAAAAAAAAAAAAAAAAAAAAACCTTCCAAGACTTCATGCCACTAAATCAATTTTAATCAGAATTTATGATTATCAGTATCAAATGCCATATTCACGGCCAAAAAAATAATTAAGTAACCTACTAAATATGTGACCCTGGACCACAAAACCAGACTTAAGTAGCACAGGTATATTTTTTGCAATAGCCAAAAATACATGGTACAGGTCAAAATTATAGATTTTTCTTTTATGCAAAAAATCATCAGGATATTGAGTAAAGATCATGTTTTATGAAGATATTTAGTAAATTTTCTACCGTAAATATATCAAAAAAATTAATTTATGATTAGTAATACGCATTGCTAAGAACTTCATTTGGACTTTAAAGGTGATTTTCTCAATATTTTGATTTTTTTTGCACCCTCAGATTCCAGATTTTCATATAGTTGTATCCCGGCAAAATATCCTAACAATCCATACGTCAATGGAAAGCTTACTCATTCAGCTTTAAGGTGATGTATAAATCTCGATTTCAAAAAATTGACTATTATGACTGGTTTTTGTGGTCCAGGGTCACATATATGAATTTATATTGCCACTTCAGTATCAACTGCTATTTTCTTGAAAAATAAAATAAAATAAAATAAAATAAAATAAAAGTATTCATGACCACAAATAAAAAAAATTAAATTATATATATTTAATATATTTAATAATATATTTATTTATTTATTTATTTTTTAATTTAGCCAGCCACATTGGTATTAGCTGTTCGGTTTGGTATTCATGGAAAAATACAGTCTCCCTAAAGCTTAAAGCTGTCAGTCTAATCCCATGTCACAATGTGCTGCTGTACCACTAACCTGTAGCCATCATATTGCTGACAGAGGCGAGCTCTATAAAGGTGCTGTAATTGGGCAGGACCGTGTGGACAGGCAGTTCGTCCACACTGCAGCGGATGTCTGCCTCCTCACAGAGATGCCGGAAGCAGGACATGGCCACCAACACAGCCTCTGCGTCAGGGCTCCACAGGAAGGTGTACAGACACACCTCCAGCTTGGTCTGAGCCTGTCTGCTGATGGGGATGAGACTGCCTTGTGTGGCACACTCCTACAGACCAATGAAACATAATCAATCTCACCGATTTCAGGATGAATTTATGATATATTTAGATGTTCATGTTTAGAGAGAACATGCGTTTACCTTGTTCTTCAGGAGAAACTTGTTCCTGCATATGAGAATCTCCCTGAGCCACTTCAGTATCTCTGTACTGTTGATCATCTGATGTCCAATCAGCTTCTTGCAGATCAGAAATAATACTTGGGAGCTGAGAGGAGAGTAAACAGAATATAGTCAGATAATCTTTCAACTCTCTTACTTAAAGTGACTGTTCGCACAAAAATGAAAAATCAATCAGTATTTACTCTCCCTCATGTTGTTCTAAACCTGACCTTACCATCATATTCAGAAGACAAATTAAGATGTTTTTGATGAAATCAGAGAGTTTTCTGACCCTGTATAGACAGCAAAACAACTGACACGTTCAAGTTCCAGAATAGATAAGACAAGAAATTGTTGAATAAAGTCATTATTTTTGTTTAGTGCACAAAAAGTATTCTCATAGCTTCATAAATTCATAAATACTTTTCTAGGCCTTGAACGTGTCAGTTGCGTTGCTATCTATGAAGCGTCAGAAAGCTCTCAGATTTCATTAAGAAAAAAAATCTTAACTTCTGTTCCTGAAAATAAATGAAGGTCTTACAGATTAAAACAATATGAGGGCGAGTTATTAATGACAGAATTTTCATTTTTGGGTGAGCTATCCCTTTAACAACCTCACCCAATGTTTCTATGCCCACCTGATGTCCCAGAACGTCTCTATGGGTGCGTCAGGGTTCCAAAGCTCAATAGTTTCTGGCTGATGTAACACCAGCAGTGCCTGGGTGAGAATACAAAAACTTGTAAATCAGATGCTTGACCATAAAAGCTCAGAGTATTTTCTATTTTATTTTGAGTTTTTTTTTTTGTTTTTTTTTTTTCCCCCCATGTGCCTCTGCAATTTTTATTAGTTGATATTTATATTAAACCAATGTATTTTTTATAGCAGTTTTAGTCATTTTAATAATTTTGTTAACAATAGCAAATAAGAGGTTCAAAAAACAGACTGGAGTCTTACTTCCATGGCTTCCTGTGAAAGCTCAGCACTGTGGGTGAGAGGAACCAGCTGGACAAGACCTTTGATGAGCTCAGCTGTGCTGTTCTGGATCTCCTGACCCGGTTTCCCTGGGTTCTAATGGTGAGAAAGTGCAATTAGTCGAGTCAAACTTGATCAGAATCATCTTTAAACTACAAGTCTACTTCTAAGATTAGATATTTAGACAGACTATTTTAAGTCAAATCACTATTCATATCAAATCAAGTTAAGTAAAGACCGAAAAAGAACCAGCCTTTAAAAAAAGGACAGAAAGATAGAAAAAAAGAATAAATCCACATGTAAATCCTAATCTGGATAATCCAGGATTTGAACCAACCAGAAAACACAAACACTGTTGGATTAGACCATTTTAGCAGAATTGAAGGAGTAAGAGGTCAAAGGTGACGTGTTTAACTTTTTCGACATTATCAATGTCCTTACTACTTTTCTGGGCCTTGAACGTGTCAGTTGCATTGGGTCAGAACTCATCGGATTTCATCCAAAACATCTCAATTTGTGTTCAGAAGATAAACTAAGGTCTTACGGGTTTGGTACGACATTAGGGTGAGTAATTATTGACAATATTTTTATTTTTGGGTGAACTATCCCTTTAAAATACTTTTTCCAGTCCTAATATGCAAAGGCAACTCTATATAATACGAACGGTAACAAGCTAAATGACTATGTAATACACATTATTGTCAAATACTCACGTGCAGCATTAGTTTGGGGTCAGCGTGGATGAGTTTGACCAGGGCCAGCAGCAAAGAACGTGAGTCAAGGTCTGTGGACTTCTCCTTGAACTTTAAACTAGTCGTCATTTTCTCTTTGAATGTCAGACTCTGCAAGGAAAAAAAAACTACTTTAAAAACCAAAAACAAAATGCTTTTCTATGCATTATAAACTGTATGAAAGAGTATGTGTCAACGTATAGCGTTAGTGTGTGTCTCACTGATGTCATCCTTAGAGGTGGATGGGCATTGAGACTCTGAAGCACTCGGCCCAACGTGTCCGCAAACATGGTGCGCAGTTCTCCTGAGTAGCAGTAGATGGCGTCAATCTTCGGCCACCAGTCCAGGTGTGACTAGCAAGAACATGAATGTGAAACATTAAGCAATAAACTGCACTTTTATACAGACACTGGCAGCGGTTTCATTGTTAGAAGTTGCTAGAAGGCATTCTTACTGATGGATCCACTAACATTATTGGTTGGCTATGTAAATGGCCATAAAAAAATCTGATCACATGACAAGAATTGCTGGTAAAAAAAAAATATTTTTGGATGCTAAAAATTAACATCATGCAGAGAAAGTGTCTGTATATAAATGACAGAATTACAAAATGCATTTTATCATGAGCAATCATTAATACTAATGCAGAATGCTGACATTTATGAGACTATGAATTATTTGTAATCACTGCATGAATGTACATACAGAGATCATACTTACATTGGTGATAATTTTGTGCAGAGAGTTGACCAGGACAAAATGGAAGGTAGGAGGAGAAGTTGAGGCCAGGCATACCTAGCAAAAGAAACCAATTTATTAAAAAAATATTGGAGAAAAAAAGAAAAAAAAAAAAAAAAAAGTTAATATACTGGCGTTCAAAAGTCTGTGATCGGTAAGATTTGTAATGTTTTTTTTTTTTTAAAAAGAAGCTCATCAAGGCTGCATTTACTTCATCAAAAATACAGAAAAAACCTTGTGAAATATTATTACAATTTAAAATGATGGTTTTCTATTTTAATTTATTTAAAAATATATAATTTATTCCTGTGATGCAAACCTGAATTTTCATCAGCCATTACTCCAGTCTTCAATGTCACATGACCCTTCATAAATCATTCTAAAATGCTGATTTAGTACTTTTATTATCAATGTTGCAAACAGTTGTGCTGATTGATATGGAACCTGTGAATCTTTTTTTAGTATTTCTTGAGGGAAAAAAAAAAAAAGTTACAAAGAACAGCATTTATTTAAAACAGAAATATTTTTTAACAATATAAGTCTTTGCTATCACTTTTTATGAACATCACATCCTTGGTGAATTAAAGTATTAATTTCCTTTAAAAAACTACTGACCACAAACTTTTATATGGTTGTTTATTTTGTTACAAAAGACTTCCTTTTTAAATAAATGCTGTTTTATTAATTTTTTATTTATTAAAGAATCCTAAAAAAATGATCACAGGTTCCAACAAAATATTAAGCAGCACAACTGTTTTCAACACTAATAATAAATCAGCATATTATAATGACTTCTGAAGGATCATGTGACACTGAAGACTGGAGTAATGATGCTGAAAATTCAGCTTTGCATCATAGGAATAAATTACGTTTTAAAATATATTCACATAGAAACCAGCTATTTCACATTGAAATAATTCACAATATTACTGTTTGGTTTTTGTTTTTTGATCAAATAAATGCAGCCTTCATGAGCATTAGTAAACTTCTGAATGGCAGTGTGCATGTGTATATACATATTTTAGGTTTGTCCTGAAATAAATGTTGATGAGCTCTGCGTGCTGTAATAACAATAAGCAATAATATTAAATCTTTGGTTAGTGACTGTCTATGCTTAACACTCTAAGATTCAATAACCAAGCTTACTTTAAAATGCTGGTTGTTACGAGGATTGATGCGATAACATGACACAAAGCAGTCAATCATCAAATCCACGTCGGCGCTCTGGCAGCCCGCACCCCTCGAAAATGGCTTAGTAGGGTTAAACAGAAGACCCTGGGAGAGAAGAGAGAGTTATACAAAGCAACAAACACAGGAAAAAACGTTCTTCATTACTTTCAGACACTCATTGCTCTTCACTCAAAAAATGGTCGTCCTTACTTTAAGGTCCATGACGATGGACTGAACTAAGAGGAAGATGACAGAATTGTCCTCCCAGTTGATGTAGGTGCAGGCTTTGCAGAGTTTGACGCATGCGACGGCCGCGCTCTCGGTCAACTGTCTGCTGCCGCTGTGCTGTCCCAGAGCCTTCCGTAGACTGTCCACAAATGACTTCTGTTGAAGACAACAAAACAACTAGGTTTGTCTCCAAAAACAGTTCTGTGCACACAAGTCAAAAGTTTACATACACCTTTTAGAATCTCCAAAATGTTAATTATTTTACCAAAATAAGAGGGATCAAACAAAACACGTGTTTTTTTGATTTAGTACTAACCTGAAAAAGATATTTCACATAAAAGACATTTACATATAGTCCATAAGAGAAAATAATAGTTCAATTCATGAAAACGACCCTGTTCAAAAGTTTACATAGACTTGATTCTTAATACTGTGTTGTTACCTGAATGATCCACAGATGTGTTTTTTTTTTGTCTTGTTTGTCCTGAACAGTTAAACTGCCCGCTGTTTCTCAGAAAAATCCATCAGGTCCCACAAATTCTTTGGTTTTCTGCATTTTTGTGTATTTGAACCCTTTCCAACAGTAACTGTATGATTTTGAGATCCATCTTTTCCCACTGAGGACAGCTGAGGGACTCATATGCAACTATTTCAGAAGGTTCAAACACTCACTGATGCTCCAGAACGGAAAAAGATGCATTAAGAGCCAAGGGGTGAAAACTTTTTGAATTTAAAGATCAGGGTAAATGTAACTTATTTTGTCTTCTGGGAAACATGTACGTATCTTCTGTGGCTTCTGAACGGCAGTAGTAAATGAAAAAAAAAGGTATTTAGGCAAAATGCACACATCTTTATTCTGTTCAAAAGTTTTCACCCCCTCTTAATGCATCATTTTTCCCTTCTGAAGCATCAGTGAGCATTTGAACCTTCTGTAGCAGTTGCATGCGAGTCAATAGTCCTCAGTGTGAAAAGATGGATCTCAAAATCATAGAGTCATTGTTGGAAAGGGTTCAATAACAGAAAAATGCTGAAAAAACACAGCTGTGGATCATTCAGGTAACAACACAGTATTAAGAATCAAGTGTATGTAAACTTTTGAACAGTGTCATTTTTATAAATTCAACTATTATTTTCTCTTGTGGACTGCATGTAAACATCTTTTATGTGCAATATCTTATTCAGGTCAGTGCTAAATAAAAAAATAACATGCATTTTGAATCCCTCTTATTTTGGGAAAATAATTCTGCAAGGTGTATGTAAACATTTGTCTTCAACTGTATAAGTCTGTGATTGCTTCCAATGATCACTTCCAGTAAATAAAAGATGCAGGAACAGCACCCTAATTCACTGTGCAATTTCTGACCTTGTTAGCTTTCTCTTCCCCTCCTACTTCTTTGGTGATGCTCTGAGTGATCTCTGGACAGAGGATGAGGAGGATGATCTGTAGTGGCCACACAGCAGCCTTTCTCTTTGCGCTCTCTGCAAAACTGTCCACCAGGTCGAACAGTTTTTCTGCACAGTCTGCATACAGAAAACACATAGTTTAATCTTTCCACATCTAAATTTGGACTTCATCAAGCAATCTAGTAAACAAATCAATCTGGATATGTGATATGGTGTCACTCACCAGCCATATCAGCCTGGGGTCTCTGATAGAGCATAGTGAACTCATCAGGGTAGTGTTCAACCCAGTTCCAGAAAGCCTGACACAAACATATCAAATATATTTACTATTATAACCTTTAATACAATAAGAATTATTAAAGCAAGATCAAAAAAAAAAAACCTCAACATACCTTTTCCAAACTGCTGATTACTGCAAGCTGAGCCGGCTTTTTCAAAGATTTAAATTTAAGTACTGTTTCTAAAGAGAACACACAGAAAGTTAAAGCAAATCAACACTATATAATTAATAAGTATATTTATTTTAAATAATTGAAACACTATATATTTACATTTATTTGTGGTTTCATACTTGCACCGTGCAATATTTTCATTCAGATTTTAACTGTGCAGCTTTGGTCTACCCATAAACTTATCAATAATAAACTTTTAGAATACCGAGGCAATAAAATCTCTATAAAATAAAGAATGCTTTACCTTGTAAAAGTCTCTTTAACTTGGAGCAGTCTACATTGATATACTGGATGAGCTCAATGTCATGGACATCCACTGTGTCCTCTGTACAAACTGTGAGCTCTTGCAACCTATGAGAAGACATTGGTACATTAAAGTCAATTTTTAAAGCCTCTAAACTGTTCAACTTGTAGTCAACTAAGCAAAACAGCCTAGCATTTATACAAATTACACAGACCTGTACAATAGGCTTAAAACTGGTTACTATAGGGGTATTTTGGGGGCTGATTCGCACAATGAAAGAGGTCCTAGAACAAAGCCCTGTGGAACACCAAGTGTATTAGCGATGTACCTGGTGGAGATACGACTGAAGACGGCATTGAAGTTGTTGCAGCTGAGAGAGAAGAGCACGGCAGAGGCAGAACTGCGCAGCTGAGCGGCGTGCTGCTGGCCCTCACGGTACGAGTGCAGGAAGTGACAGATTTCAGGCAGCAACTGTTTTACCAACATGGCCTCATCCAGCCTCAGGCAGTCCTTGGGTTGCTAATAATGCACACAAACACACAGTATACTTTATTATTTCTAATCTTTCTTTTTTTATTACTGTGTGCTGTACCATACTGTGTTTGTATGGTAAAACCATACTAAACCAGACTAAAACTGCAGCGAGTAAAAAGCGCTTCAGGATCAGCAGCATGCAGGATAGAGGGAAAAGAACAGAAATGAAATCCAATGACAGAGCACCGAACAAACACATTAGTGGATCAATGTACTGCACGCACACTGGGTCAAGCTAAAAGCTCTAAATGTGTAACAACGGTAGAGGCGAAGTTCTATACTATAAAGCAAAAATTCATGACTGTCAAAACTAGTTAATGAAAAAAAAAAATTTAGTTGTCTTGAAAGACCTCAAATTTTAGCTAAACTAAATCCTGAACACCATGGAAGAAAACAGTTTTTTTCCTGTGCGTATACCTTCCCATCTCAATGACACAAAAGGAAATGACATAAAAAGAATTTAGCAAAAACAAAACAGGACAGTGAACAGCTGTGTCGCATCTGGGCAAGCAAAAAATTAATAATCTATACAGGAAAATCCAGACAATCTCAAGACGAGGAAACACCTGCAAATGTAATAATCTCCTGACAGGGCTGGTTCAGAGCTCTCTGTCTGGGAGTAAAAGCTAAAGATTTAATTGTTTTACCAGGGCTCTGTGTCTAAGACTTCATGTGTCCAATCAAAAAACATTTCTGGACATTTTTCTGCTTTTTGAAACCAGAAAAATCTTCATATGATGTCTCTATAATGTCATTCAAACTCATGTTACAGTCATTTCACACTACTGTTCAAAATTTTGGGGTCAGTAAGATTTTTTTTCATGCTTTTCAAAGATGTTTCTTATACTCACCCAGGCTGCATTTATTTGATCGAAAGTACAGAAAAAAAAAATGTGAATACTGTTAAATATTATTATTTAAAACAACTGTTTTCTAGTTTTAAATGTACTGAAATTCAATTTTAATACATTTTAATTTTTTGATGGCAAAAATTTTCAGCAGCCATTAAACCAGTCTTCAGTGTCATATGATCCTTCAGAAATTCTAATATGCTGATTTGCGGTTCAAGAAACATTAGAAACTGTGTAAAAACTTTTTTTTTTTTTTCACAATACTTAAATAAAAAGTTTAAAAGAACAGCATTTACTAGTAAAAAAATCTTCTGTAACATTATAAATGCTGATAATGTGACACTAGTTTTTACTGATCCCAAACTTTTGAATGGCAGTACCATGGCATGATTAAAAACTTTATTCTGTTTGTTTGATAGTCAAGATTCCAGAATGTTGATTCATTTTCTATAACCATGCTGCTATGAAGCAGTTCCAGTTTAACCACATTCAGTTTATTTCTACAGCCTAGCATGTTAAAAGAAACCGACTAATACTAGTCAAGATCAGATCATGGGGAAAAAAAATGCTATAAATAGTCCAAACTATTTAGAATTCCATTTATCAGTAGAGTTTCAATATCCATAAAAATGGTAACAGTTTACAAGAGGGCTGTCACTAATGATTACTTTGGTAATCGAGTAATCTGTCAATTATTCTGATGATTAATCGAGTAATTGGATAATTATAATAACGTGTTCTCAAAATGAAGGTTTGAGCTTTGATTTTGAAAATAAAATTTGAATTAAAAATAACTACATGGTTTTATAGGTAGCCAATTTGTATGAAAAACAGTAGTCTAAAAACATATAAATGCACACATGCTATAGCTTAATCACAAATATATACGTACTATAATTATATACCATTACTCCTGTAATAAAATTCAATGTAAATATCCCACATTGCTGCCACAATACCATGGTGCAGTGAGTGTTACTACAGTAAATCAATGGTAAATGGTGGTGATGTGTAGATTGAAAAGACTGTCCCGTTGCACACAGCTTTAAACTAGTTTGAATCACAGAGTCATTTGCGTTAATCGCTGAATTCAAGTGTTTCACACCGGATTTCACAGCGCTGTTTAGACCTTGTGTGATGGACTAAATGCATCTTTTCTAGTGAGCTCGCGTGGCAGTTTGAACTTTGGTCCGAGCGGATAAATGGTCCGTGTGGCGCGATTCAAATGAGTCACTCTGTTTCATTCCACTTTTGGCACATAAAAATTATATCGAACATTTATTAAACTCTTCATATCATTTTATCAAGGAAAATTATATTGCGATAATTATCGTTATTAAATTACCGCCCAGCCCTATTTCAACATTTACTTAAGCATTATTAAAATCAAAAGTTTTGTTTGTTAACATTAGTTAATGCACTGTGAATTAACATGAACTAACAATGAACGACTATTTTCATTAACTAACATTACCAAGATTAATAAATACTGTAATAAAAGAATTTTTTATTGTTTGTTCATGTTAGTTAATACATCAGCTAAAGGAACAATACTGTAAAGTGTTCCCATAAAAATCTATAATAAAATTATGAAATCTTTTAGGTCAGGGTGTGGGTAGGCAATAATAAAACGATTGTGATTGTAAAGCAATTTTGCATTGCGTTCGGCAACAAAGGTGAAACCACAGCAAGGAACAATGCTGTCAAAAGGCAGGACGTAAGACAGTCAAAACAAGCAACAGGTTGGACAAAGTTCACTCTGGGATAGGACAAGCCGCTCACCCCTGCCAGACACTTCTCCAGTGTGTCCAGGATAATCAGCTGGGAGAGGTAGAGGTTCTTTTCGGCGGCTTCGCCAAAGATCCGCTACGAGCGAGAGACATACGGAAATGTGATATTAGCAAGAGCACAAGATATTGCTCTCAGATGATTTCAACTAAGTTTAAAACTTAAATGTTCCTAAGCTAACAGTGCAACACTATAAGCATAATAACACAACACATGCATAAATGTGACCCTGGACCGCAAATCCAGTCATAAGTAGCACGGGTATATTTGTAGCAATAGCCAAAAATACATTGTGTAAGTAAAAATGACAGATTTTTCTTTTATGCCAAAAACTATTAGGATATTAAGTAAAGACCATGTTCGATTTAGATATTTTGTAAATTTCCTAGCGTAAATATATCAAAATGTAATATTTGATTAGTAATATGCATTGCTAAGTACTTAATTTGGACATTTTGGACAATGTCCAAATTATTTGGACATTTTGGACAATTTGGACTTTTAAAGCAATTTTCTTAATATTTTGGGTTTGCACCTTCAGAAACAGTTTCTAACAAACCATACATCAAACCCTTTTGACTGGTTTTGTGTTCCAGGGTCACAATTTTGGTAAAATGGCTAACTTTTTTAAGTTAACTAAATTAAAGATATTACAAGTTTGGAAAAAACATGAGGGTGAGTAATTGATGACAATGTTCATTTTTTGGGTGAACTACCCCTGTAAATAAACATTTATCTCCCATCTTGGATTTACTTGTGCAATGCCAAAGCATGTAACTTTTAAAATAGTGGAACTTCAAAATTAAATTTATCAAGATGGGATGTTATAGAACTTGAATGTTATAGATGTGGACTTACCATGTTGTTCACATTTTTGAGTATGTTGGTCAGGCCGTTGATGACGAGGGCAAATTTGTACTTGGAGATGTTGATCAAACATTCTTTGTTGTGCTCTGTACTCACTTTGGTGTGGGTGCTCTGCTGTCCTGTTTTAATAGGGAGCTGTAATTCAGAGAGAGACAGAGAAAGAGAGACTGAGTGAAACCACCATACAAAGGATGCAATGAAATCTACTATAGCCTTGACCAACTTAACTTTGAGTAGTTAACTTCAAGAACAAACATTTACAGATAAAGTACTCACCCCATTGTCATCCAAGATGTTCATGTCTTTCTTTTTTCAGTCGTACTGTTTTTTTGAGGAAAGCATTTCAGGAAATGCTCTCCATATAGTGGACTTCTATGGTGCCTGCAAGTTTGAACTTCCAAAATGCAGTTTAAATGCACCTTCAAAGGGCTCGATCCCAAATGTATATACTTTTAACCTTAAATGCTCGTTTTGTCTAGCTCTGCATGTACTCTGTGTAAGCTGGTTCAATACAGTTAGGGAATGTCCAAAAACTCCCATCTCATTTTCTCCTTCAACTTCAAAATCACTTTACATCACTGCAGAAGTACCGACCCAATGTTTACAAAGTGAACGTGCAAAGAAGGTTAAACACCCTTTAAAAAAAAAAAAAAAGATAAAACAGTGATGTAGGATCATTTTGAAGTTGGAGGAGAAAATGAGATGAGAGTTTTTTTGACCTACCCTAACGGTCTTAAACGGGACTATGCATGACCTAGAGCTAGAGAAGACCAGCATTTGGGTTAAAAAGTATATAATTTTTTTTTTTTAGAAAATGGCGTTTCACTAGATAAGACCCTTATTCCTCGGCTGGGATCATTTAGAGCCATTTGAAGCTGCTTTTAAACTGTATTTTGGAAGTTCAAACTCGTGGGCACCATAGAAGTCCATTATGTGGAGATAATTCCTGAATCGTTTTCCTCAAAAACCATAATTTCTTTACGACTGAAGAAAGAAAGACATGAACATCTTGGATGACAACGGGGTGTGTAAATTTTTGTTCTGGAAACAATTTTTTTCTTTAATCGCTAATGCCAATATCTGGACTGGAAACCAAACTACAGACATAAAAAAATAACCCAAATCACAAAAATAACCTTATTTACAGTCATATCAAAGGAAGTTAAGATAGAGAACTCTTAAGTCTGGTTAACAGGTGTGAATGCTGGGTTCCTGCAGCCCAATTTTCAAAAGCCTGTGTCAAGGCTTTATTGAGAGCATTGGGTGGAGAACAGCTTGTAACATGTGGGACGCACAGACTGTGAAGCGAGAGGTCGAACGGTCTTAAATTTGACACACCCGCCCCTGAGAGAACATCCGAGCACTTAATGCACCAACCCACCCATCCTGGGTCTAAACGCTCAAATTTTAGGTGCTAAAACAAAGCGCCTCCAGCTCTCCAGACTTCCGCCCTGTGCCGCACACCTGCGGGCCAGCACATCTGCTCTTGTTCTCTCCAACACACACAAGCAGTTAAAGTCTGTGCAGCGGGAGTGTTGAAAGCACACATGGCCTGGCCGTCTTAATGAAGCGTATGTGGAGTGAGGGGGCGGAGGCCTCTCCCCCCTCTAAGCGTTCCCTGATGAGGAATCGGTCTTCACTGTTTCCGAGTACTATGGCTCCTCTCTGGATCAAAAGAACTTTGACTTCAAGAAGTTATACAGCTTGCGAACAACTCATGAATGCCAACAAACTGCTCTGATATATTGAGTTGTGGTGCTTATTTGCCAAAATAAATTTAAATCAGACTTGTAACATGTCCCAATCCTGTCCTCCCCACTTCTCACCATCATTTCCAAACTTTTCTGTACTTTCTTGTCAGTTAGAAAATACGGGAGAAAAGCAAAGTTTGAATTTCATTAAAAAAAAGAATTTATCGAAACACCCCCAAATATCATCTGACTATAAATACCACCATTCGAAAGTTTGAGGTCAATAAAAAATACTATTTAATGCTTTTAATTAAGAATGGATGTTAAACTGAACAAAAGTGATCAGTTTCAACACAGTTTCAGTTTTCAGCACTGGAGTAATGGCTGCTGAAAATACAGCTTTGCCATCACAGGAAAAAAAATTAACATGTTAAAATACATAAGAAAGTGGAAAATTATACATTTATACATATATACCCAAATATATAAATATACAAATTAGTGCAAATTAAGAAGTATTAAGTATCAAAATATTATTAAACTTTTTTGCTGAATTATTCATTTGAAGTTTTCTCTATTTCACAATATTAGATTTGTATTTTTATACTTTATATATTTTTTATTTTAGATTTCATATTTATATTTGTAAATGCAGCCTTGGTGAGCATAAAAAAAAAAAATCTGCCCCAAATGCTTAAAAATTACAGCCTTTTCTTTTATGCCAAAAATCATTAGCATATTTCTTAGCGTTTAAAAAATAAAAACAAAAAAACATCCGTAAACACGTCGTCATCTCGATTTCAAAAATAGCAGTTTCAGGCTCCCAAAATACTGGATTCGTCTGGATGAAATGCCTATACAATACAAACATTTTTAAATTGATTCAGGTAAAAAGTAACTAAATGAAAACTACTTAGATAATTATTAAAATACTCAATATATTCACAATGTTGCTTAAATTTTAAAACACGAACAAAATAATCTTTTTTTTCATTTTAATTTTTCTGGATTTCATTTCTTTTTCCGTTTTAATTTTTCTACACTCTGTTTTAATGGTTCAACTAAAAAAATATTCATCAAACAGCATGTCTAATTAATTTAAATCATGAAATTTAAATTTAACAGCAATTTTTTAAAAGTTTAACAAAAATTAAATTTAAGGCCCTGTGAAATTCATTTTATTTTTTCTCAAATTCAGTTTTATTTTTTTTTCCAAATTCTGTGTTTTTCCATTTTATTGGTTTCATTAAATTTTAATAAATCTCAAATTAATTGCTTTTATTTTTTTTAAATAATTTATTATTTCTTTCTTTCTTTTTAAATCAGAAACATTGTGTTGTGGTAAATAAATTCTGGTATTTATTTTTTCCTGCTAAATATTCTTTAAATTATTTTTAATAAGTTTATTATTAGTAGTAGTGCAATATATTTAAGCTAAACTGAAATTGTATTTAGACAGGTTGCTGTGAAGACCTTTAAGTTTCTTTTTGTATATAATATGACAGCAGTTTTTTTTTCAATAGAAATGGTAAAATGCTCATGAAGTGACTCTCAGAGCGGTTTTAGATATTTTCATATGTTTACGTACTCATATATTGTTGTGGGAGAGGCTGAAAACGCTGCGAGCGCCTCGCATGCTTCAGCATGCGTGTAGTAAACAAAACTTTGCGTCTGCGGCATTCATTCACACAGAGACACGCAGAACATGCAGGATTCATATTTAAATAGTACTTTGTGGCCTAATATTCACAGAAACTAGCCCATATCGCCTTTTGATTTAAGTTTACTGACCTACTTTTGATTTATTCATCCAAAATTTGGCAAATTCCATGACACTCCGTGTTATACAGTAAATTCCATTTTTATGACTGGATTCCACAATTCGTGTTTTTGGCAACGCGGAAATCATAGTGCCCTAAAAACCATTATACTGAATATAATCACGCAAACCCCAACAACACACTACACAAAGGTGCCGAATTAACAACTGGACAGTTTAGCACACTACCCGATAATAGTGTATCTCTTAACCCGCACATTTAGAATCACTCAAAAATATGTCAAAGCAGCCCAAGAAAGATTAAACCTTTTTCAAATCTGATATTTCAACAAATCTCATAATCTGCTTTAGCTAAGTAGGCCTATATTGGTGGTGCACGGCAGCCAAGTCACTACTAATTGCAATGGCCAGTGCGTCGGCAGACTCTGAGAAACCCTGAGGTTCCCTCCTTCTTTCCGGCCAACTACTGTGTGGCCCTAAGAGAAAAGCGCGTGGCTGGAAATGAAAGTCTCAAGACCGGAGAAGAACCGGCGCACACACTGTCTGTACACTCATAAAACACACGCACTCTCACAGAACACATAGCCAAGCCCTGTTGACATCCATTTTAATGCAGGATGCCGATGGACAGTAAGCACTTTGTTTCCAAGGAATGGTTTAAAATTCCAGAAAGGTCAGGGACCAATCGTTTCCCTTATGTGCACTTTGGCAGACCCGGCCATACTCGATCGTGCTAGGGAGAACAGACAGATATAAACCCGAAAACACAATTAAAAATATTACCATGTAAATCAACTTTAAGATTAGAGTTTAATTAAACTTTCGTAGGCCACAATTGAAGAAAAATATGACTTTTCACCCATCACATCAGTATCATTTAGCCTTTTCCCTGGATGTTGCTACAATATGACCAAATGTAATGTTAAACGAATAGTTCACCTAAATACAAAAATATCTCAAGTACGTTGGAATCCAAACAACATTGGACTCCACTGACTTTACAGAATACAGGACGATATGAAGGTGAATAAATTATGACAGAATTTTTATTTCTTGCAACAAA
Source organism: Labeo catla (assembly GCA_012976165.1). NCBI lineage: Eukaryota > Metazoa > Chordata > Actinopteri > Cypriniformes > Cyprinidae > Labeo > Labeo catla. The sequence continues at coordinate 578,590 of VONZ01000259.1, read as the reverse complement.
AAAACACTTAAAGACCATCCAACAAAAAAAAAAAAAACTATTCAAACAAGTGTCATCTTCAGCCATGTAAACGCTCTTCAAAACCTCTTAAGCCAACATCTATGTAAAACACAGCGCATCATCAACCTCTCATTCCTGACTCAGAAGTCTCCCCAGAGAGAGCACAGATTAGTTTTCCATGACCATGCAATGGCATCTGTGAGGTCATTGTTTCAAGGTGCTCTTTGCATTCATACAGCTGCTGACAAGGCAATAACCACCAGTGAGAACTTGCCTATTGCAAGCAAGAAAACCACACATCTCTGGCGATCAGCTCAAACAATCGATCCTAGTGTTATCCGGTAGTTTCCATTCAGGAATTCTGCAACTTATGATCTGCCTGTAATTGCAACTGTGGTGAGCAGCTGTCATTCAAGTCATGAGCAGAGCAATACAAGTGCAAGTAGCGTCACTTGTCAATGTATTATGCTTTCACCAAACAAGTGCCTTAAGCTGCTCTGATCTAAAAAGCACTAAACCGGCTTAGCGATAAAACTGCCTAAACTCCTTTTCACACTTTCATTAAACTGTTATGAGCCCCTAATCTGCAGTACAAGAAACCAAACCCTTTGAAAAGCCTCTAAATTTTAGACTGACAAGCACACAATTGTAAAAAAGAGCACAGGTTTTAAAACAGCACTTATTAGAGAAATAATACACTTTAAAGTAATATATTTAAACGCAAATGTTTTAAGGCACACAGTTGCACAATATTTGCAATCAAACGAAAATGTATTACACTACCAGTCAAAACCTTTTGAACAGTAAGATTTTTAAAGTCTCATTTATTTGATCTAAAGTACTGCAAAAACAGTAAAATTTCAATTTAAATTCACTGTTTTCCATTTCAATATTTTAAAATGTAATTTACTCTTGTGATTTTAAAGCTGATTTGTTAGCATCGTTGCTCCAGTCACATGATCCTTCAGAAGTAATTCTAATATTCTGATTTGCTGCTCAAAAAACATTTATTATTATTATTATGCTGAAAACAGCGGAGTAGAATTTTTTCAGGTTTTTTGATGAATAGAAAGTTCAGAAGAACAGCATTTATCTGAAATAGAAAGCTTTTGTAACATTACGGATGTCTTTATCATCACTTTTGATCAATTTAAAGAACCTTTGCTAAATAAAAGCATTCATTTCTATAATGTTTTCCCCCTAAAAAACAACAACAAAAAAAAAATATGCTGACTGCAAGCTTTTGAATGGTATAGTGTATAATGTTACAAAAGCTTTTTATTTCAGATAAATGCTGATCTTTGGATCTTTCTATTCATCAAAGAATCCTGAAAAAATAAATGTACTCAAGTTTTAAATATTGATAATAATATCAATAATAAATGTTTCTTGAACAGCAAATCAGCATATTAGAATGATTTCTGAAGAATCATGTGACACTGAAGACTGGAGTAATGATACTGGAAATTTAGCTTTGATCACAGGAATAAATTACATTTTAAAATAAATTCAAATAGAAAACAGTTACTTTAAATAGTAAACATTTTACAAAATTTTACTGTTTTTGCAGTACTTAACACATAAATGCATGCTTGGTGAGCAGAATAGAATTCTTTAAAAAAAACATTACAATCTTGCCGTTCAAAAACTTTTGACTGGTAGTGTATATTTTAAACGTATATTAAATGCAATTAGCTGAAATAAGAGTCCTTTCAAGCACGACTTATTTAGATCTTTCTACGTAATTTCATAATTACTTCTACTGTCTTTGAAATATGGTTTAAGTGTACTGGCAAAATAAATTTTAATGCAGTTACAATTGATTAAATTTGTTTAAATCTATTTGTAATTACTTATGTAATAATGTAGTTGCAATTTAACATGTTTAAAATATATTTACTTCAGTTAGAGACAAAATCTAGCACTTTACAGGTGTTTTAGTAGGTTAGTACGTTAGTGTACTTTTTTTAGCCACAACATAAGATTATCAAACATGTACTTGAAAGTAAACCCTTTACATTATTTCAAAGTGCACATCATTGTTCCATTAATATTACATAACATACAGATTTTTAAAATATACTTTGAAGATTTGAAGTACACTACAAGCGCACATTAAATACAACTAAGCATGCTTTGTTTTCACAAGGGCAGGGACAAACACAACCGCTTTGGCTTTTGCTTTTGACAGCAGGGTCTGAGGGATGCATGCACATTAAAACACTAAAAAGACTCACAAATGCCCATCTATTTAATATGGACTATTATTAAAAGCACACATAGTGTGTTTTTGTTTACATTTAGCGGTCTATAATTTGTTCCAGTAGTAAATTTAAATATCAGGACACTGATATGACCATGACAAAACTGCTTTAGGTGTCAAACGATTTTGAGCAATACTGAGTGCACTTTTAAGGTTCTAAGAAGCATATCGACAGACAATCACATTAAATGACTTGTAACGGCGCCTGTCAGAAACCCTGTGCTGTCACTGCCTCTTCAGGTTCACAAGATGCGTGATTTTGCACTCAAAACCGTCTTAAAGTTTCGGAAGACTTTCAAAAACAGAGCACTGATAAACTGACGTGATTGTTTTGTTCGAGCCTTTTGAACATGTTTGCATTCACAGGACTGTAGGAGCCAGTAAGGCTGCTCCAGCTTTGCAATTTCATCTCTCTGTATGTCAACAAGCACGGAGGGAGTCTGATTCCTTTTGTTTATATTTAGCCAATGCGCCCGAGCGACTCGGCTGAACATTCATCAAATCAATCACGACCCCACTGCCCAATATTTGGCTTTTGCTGGCAAAAGCAACACATCAGGCCTGAATCAAGACATGCACGTATTGTATTTGGCCAGTGCAAAGACCAAAACCACCAACCTCGCATCTTCAACATAAACACCGCGTATGCGTGCAAATGCATCGTTTGCATGCTCGCTTTTTTCGGCCTTGAAATGTCAAATCCCCCCACCAGTGTTTTCTTTACCTGTTCGTCGAATCGATTAATGATGGCCTGGACCCATTCCACGGGCTTGTGCGCCGCCATGCTCAGGCGGATGCGCTCGCCGCTATGTCTCCTATCAATCACTTCTGCGATCCCGATTCCTGCTCCCGATTCGCCCCGGATGCGCCAAATACCCCCTAAACCGCTCCGCAAAATAATCAAGGAGGAGAACAGAGGAGGTGGAGGGAGGAGGGGGGTTTGGTTTAGTTTTTCACTTCAAGCATACTCCACCACGCCGCCATGACACACCACCGGAAGTTTGAATCCTCCTCTCTCTCTCTGGCTTCAGTCTGGATCCTGCGCATGCGCAGAAATGTTACTGAAGAACTAACAATTATTACAAGATAAATAGATAATAATGTGTTTATGGGGTGTCTGTCTATCTATATCTATCTAATCAACTAGTAGAATTAGGTGTTTCTGGTAAATTAATTTACTATTCTACTATTATATTGTAATAATAAACAAATCGGTATAGACCTAGCTCTTACAATGTATCATTGTGTATGATATTCAGTAAACGTAAGTACTACTGTGGTTTGTCAACCTATAAATGAACACTAGTTCGTTTTTTTCTTGACATCATAAAAAAAAAAATCTTTTTCATATTCTTTATTAAGAATTACAATGAGAAGTTTTGAATTGTAAACATGTTTGATACAAGTACATGCACTACAAAACACTTTAAAACGTAAATACATTTTCAAGAATCAAAGTATTTTCCTTTACCAAATTTGACAGACAACTTAATATTGTGTCATTAATTTGGTTTAACTGTGTAAACTGAAGTCATAAATCTTAAACAGACCGAAACTTTAATGTGCTTTAATACAGTATTATTGGACGGATAGATACAGTAATGAAAGACCGCAGATAAAGAAGACCTATACTGCCACCTTGAGATAAATCTAAACACAACGTCAACAGCAGTTTTATTATTGTTAGCCTATTTATAATCACTAGAGGGCGTATGTGTTATCATGCCCGTTTAAAATGTTTAGACTTTTGGACAATCATTTATTTTTAAGACTCAATCCCCTCCAGTTAATTTAGTAAAAAGCAATTCATCTTAAGGAATAACATGATCTAAATATTATTTTCTCTGTCTAATTATATATACTAAATGTCCCTTGCACCTCACACATATGTTCTATTGACTGAAATTATTTTTTAAACTAAACGTTTTTCGTTTTTGATTAGAAATTCCTCTTAAGTGATTTCATGGATTGTTTACTTGCCATTAAAAAAAAACAACACCACATGCTAGTTTCGTGGTTATTTCAAATATTTATTTAATTGCATAGAAGTATAATCATTACACAATATAACAGCAAAGTAGTGCATGTGGAAATATTAGGTCCAGTTGTACACATTGCAAAATAGCATATTCCACACAATGCTATTTGTTCTATAGGCTACAGCTCATTTTGGCTAATGTTGTAGGTTGTCTGGGTATCTTATGCATAGACAGTACAGTATACAAATAGGCTTAATGTACTTAATATGGTTTTTCACATGCGTTTTATCTGCATTTTGAATTACACTTTACATTGCGTCTGTAAAAATCACTTACCAGCACCTTAAATTTTACTATTAAAGTCACATTGATCCTCTGTTGGAAATGCAGCTGAGCAGTTCAGTAATACCACATTCATTTAAATGTAGATATTTATTCATCAGAACGGAAAAGTATTACATATATGTAGTTAGAATGTTATATAATAACTTTATAAGGAAAAATTTTAACGAAAACTTAGTCCAGAACATTTAGAACCTCGGACAGGGCAGAAGGTTCACCTTCCAACAGGACATTGACCCTATGCACACAGCTAAGACCATGCAAAAGTGGCTAATGGACAACTCTGTGAATGTCCTTCAGTTGCTTATAGGGAAAATGTCTGTCAGACCTCATCCAATCTGACAGAGTTGAGAGGTGAAGAGGTGAGTTAATTGCCACATGCAGATGTACAAAACTTGTCGCATCAAACCCAAAAAGACTTAGCTTTAAAAATGCTCCAACTACCCAGAAAGCACACATACATCTGCAAGATGTCTGTTAAAGATCACTTGATCTGGAAAGCATCTGCTGTGTACAATCATCTGACAGATGTTTGTAAGATGTCAGTTTTACATACATTCTAAATCACAAACATCTTAAAGACATCTATTTGCCATCTGATAGGAAATGTTCTATAGACGTATTGCAGATGAGCAAACACTCTTAAAAAAATACGTCTTGCAGATGTAAATGCAGACATCAAATAGACGTCTCCGAAATGTACATGTGTTATCAGGGTAAGCACTGAGCTGAGGGCATGAATACTTAATAATACAGTATGAATGCAATGTACTTGTTTCTTTTTTTTTTATAAATTTGCAAAGTTGTCACGAAAAAGTGTTTTTTGCTTTGTCAGTATGGTGTATAGAGTAAAGACTGATGTGTAAAAAAAAAAGTTAACATGAAAATATAAAGGGGTATGAATACTTTCGCAAGGCACTACACACACACACATAACATTTATATATCATTGTGTATAACTACATAAAATGAATCCTCATTTTAGAGTCTATACTAAGAATATCACTGACTGAGTTGCGAAAAGGCTGACAAACTGCTATACTGCACTTTTTACTTTTCTGAAGTCTTAAAGCAAATCTTTAGCTGGGTGTTCAAGACCAAATATAGCTGTGATATACAGCCTGCCCATAAACTATAGGCAGGTTTTACATATTTTTCTGATTAGATAGACCTACCTAAAAATTACCTGGAATACTGTTAGAAAGTTAAAATGCAAACAAGGGTAGATAGTAATAGTCCAGAGAGAACCAAGTAGGCTACACTTACTAAAATAAATTTGAATGGTGTTGGTGTAACAGTGATAACAAATAACGTGTTGACTGGCAGTTATGTCCAAGGGGAAACATGAGAGCCACAAACAGAACATTAGTGGATAAAGGATACAGAAGAATAGTTGTGTTTCTGGACAGAGCTTAAATGCAAACCAGGGTAAACACAGATAATATTAGTCCAGAGACAAATTATGGAAAAGTGTCAAAACCAATAGTGAGATCCAGAATAACAATGTGCAGTAAACGATGAAACTATTTGAATTACAAACCAGTGTGTTCATTATTAAGATAATACATTAAAACAATATGGTAAGGCACACCAATTTGTAATATCAAGCAGCAAATGAGAGCAAATTCCAGATGAGACCGGATGCAAGACCCATAAAATTTACAAACGTCCGCACACACTCTATCAGGAATAATAAGGTGGATGTAAACAAACAGCTCAGAAAAAAATATGTGGAAGCTGCTAATACAGAGAAGGACTTAATAAGCAGGAAAGGGCGCAATATTTTGACAAACTAAAATTAATGTTTGGTAAAAATACGTACGTACCTGACATAATTCATGATGTATTGGAATTATTGTACAGTGTATGTATTATTGTATGTGTCCTGTCAGCTCTGCTGTACGGGTCGGAATGCTGGCGGATGACTGAAGGGGACCTCAATAAACTGTCCACCTTCCACACCACCAGTCTTAGGAAGATCCTTCGCATTTTCTGGCCAAGGAAAATCTCCAACCATGATCTTCTCCAGCGATGCAAGCAAGAAGACATGGATACCATCATCACAAGAAGACGATGGAGATGGACTGGCCATGTTATGCGAAAGGACTGCACCTCCATCTCCAAGACAGCCCTGCACTGGACTCCTGAGGGGAAAAGAAAGAGGGGAAGACCAAAGAACACATGGCGGCGAACTGTAGAGGCAGAGCTGAAAACCCTGAACCACACCTGGGGCACCATTGAAAAGCTGGCCAAAGACAGGCAGAAGTGGATGATCTTTGTTGCTGCCCTACACGCCAGTAGGCGTAACAGGCAGTAGTAGTAGTAGTAGTATGTATTATTAACAGTCATCTGATCTTATTTTTTTCCCCAAGCACATTTTACCAAATCCAAACCACAACTACTATTAATTTTGTATATAATCATTTATAAGTGATATATAATTGTTAATGTTGGCTGAAAGTCCAAAATGCCTTATATTCAGATATTTTTACAGGTAAAAAGGGAGATTTAACAAACAGAAAACTCAAAAATTATCAAACGCCCATAAAAAGGATACAATACTACAGAAAGAGCAAAATTATAGTGTGATCACTGGACAAAAAAATTTCAATCATGACTTACAAACATTTCATTTTAAAGAATAACATGATTTTAACATAATTCTATTTGCTAAATGTGGCTTGCACCTCAAAGATGTCTTTATTGGCTTTAAATGGAAACTCAGTTCAGTTATTTGAATGATTCATTTTAAAGCTGCAGTCCGTAACTTTTTTGTGTTTATACTTTACACAATTTATAAAATAAGTGAGTACATCATGAATCCATTTTTCAAACCGTATTTTTAGCAAATCCTGAATCAACACCTATAATAAGTTTTTTTTATTAGGATGACTGTTTTAGACTTGTTTTGGTAGGAACCGCTGAGGGGTAGCCCAGTACCTGTATGACTAGTATAGTATATGAATAGAGAAGTAGCTCCGGCTACAATGTTCTTCCGCTAGACGCATGAAAATTATCTTTGACAGCCACAACATTGGAGGAACAGATATCAAAGTGCTTTTAACTGTTTTGCTAACGTCAACGCCACTGAAATATTTAAACAGACATTTACACAGGTTGTAACGGCCACCTATGGACGTTATAAGGTGTTTTACCTGTATAGAGGGTATGCATTGACGTCACTTTCCGCCGGGACACGCCCCCTCAGCCGGACTGAGTGGCAAAAGAGCCTTCAGCGTGAATGGATTTAATAGGGAAGATGTGACAACGCCAGTAAAACACACGATAACCAGTTTAAACTAAAGGTCGCTGAACTTGATATAATGTTCCTAATAACTTAACAAATATCCAGCGGTCAGTGGATATTGATTCAGCCAATCGTGTTTTCTAACACTTATATGTGTCTGATTTTGACGTCGGGGAAAACAAATGAAGCAAATTTGCCTGTGAACTCATTTTGTAAATACAAAAAACCCCCGTGATTACTTATATCAATGTTATATATATCGTCATATCCAGCTGAAAAACATAGTTTTTGTCAGTGTTTATTTAAAAGCATCCAGTTATGCAGAATTTAAGATGGTATTTAGTTGATGAGTTGTCAGTACGATATACTATAATACAATATATAGGATATGATTTTAGCCTACTGCACAATTCAACATATTAACATGAAATGCTAACTGCAAATCCGTGTTTCACTGCCTGGAGACCATTTGTTTCTATGAATTGCAGCGATTAATTCCCTTATCTTTTCAGTAGCTTTCAGCAGTCTGTAAAAATATACCTCAGGTTTCTTGTCAAATCTCTTTGTAAAGTCAATCGCAAAGCTCGTTCTGGTTTTAGAGGTGTTGTGTGTGTTCTGTCGCAGCATTCATGTTGAAACCAATGCTGCCGCCAAGCGGCAACCTCCCGATCTCCCTCTAGAAGCCAACACGGAAGTGACTAAAACTGTAATTCATCGACTGACCGCTAGAGACTGGCTGCAAAAGGCAGTAAATCCCATAGACTCCCCATGTTAAAATGCCCAACTTTACAGCAGAAAAAAATATGTTTACAGCCTGGTACAAAAAGTGGTTTTGGTCTATATAGCTAATTTTGCCCTTCATGTCAACTCTGAATGTATAACTCATTCGTTTAAATTATATTAAGCCTTAAAGTTCTGCATAATTTAGGGCGTGGCCATTTGAGTGACAGGTGGATTGCCGCTGCTGTCACCACGGTCGCGCTAGGCGGGCGTGGTTTCAGCAACCAGCTCCACCCACGTCCCGCCTCTTTGCCCATTTTCGCAAACACACCCTTGCATTAGCGTTAACTAGTTTTTTTTAACTTAATAAAAAGGTGATATAATACAAAGAATAGTGATATAAATGTACATACATTTTTTTTAATCAAAATATGGAAACATTTCAAGGATTTACGATGACCGTTAAAACACGTCATCACAGTCTTGTGAAAAGGGTCCGTTTTGAATTACGCATGGCATTGTGTCTATAAAATAAATCACTTATAACGCCTTAAATTTCAAGTGAAAAAGACAGCAAAATATTAAATATGTGTGTATATCACCAGCAGAAAATATTTGACCGGTTGAAGAGATCAGACACATGAACAAAAGTGTATTTTTAAGCATATGATATGAATTTATTTGTGGATCCTGGATCCTTTTTAGACGTGCACAAAAATCAGCTGCAGCTGTCCATAAACTTCAAAGACATCAATGTCCTCCAGTTTGGTAAAGCGGTGCTTGTAAGTGTGTGCTTGCTGGCCATTCACAAACACATCATAATGATCTCTATTGCAGGAGATTTTGACCTGAATCACACATACAAAACTGATAGTCAGATCAGGTGTTTGTGCTCATGTCACAAACAAACTTCTAATGTTAACTCTTAAAGGGGTAGTTCACATCAAAAATGAAAATCCTCTCATCATTTACTCACCCTTGTGAGTAAACCCATAAGCCTTTCAGTCATTTTGGTACATAAATGAGATATTTTTAATATTCTTTTTATTTTTTTATTTTTTTGGGGGGGCAACATGAGGGTGAGCAAATAGATTTTCTTTTAACAGTATCAAAATTTGTATCAAACATAAAACAAAGAAAAAAAATCTATTTCTAACAGATTCTCTACCTACTTTTAACAGAAAACAGAAACAGAAAAGTAGGTACCATAAGGATGTGAGTATATGCCTACCTGAAAGAGTTGACCTTTTATAAAAGGCACGCCTCCACTTCTTTCTTCTGCCTCCCATTTCCCATTCTCAGAGGTATTGCGGACAACCACATTCTCATCAAAAAGGCATAGGTAGTGAAATGCAATCCCATACCTGTGGCGCAAATTAAACTCAATCCTAATGAAGAATGAAACAGAAGAGTGAATATGTTATCACCAACACAAACTGTATGCACACCAAGGCTGCTTTATTTGATAAAAATGCAATAAAACAGTAATATTGTGAAAATATTATTCAAATTAAACAACCATTTTTTCATATATTTGAAAATGTAATTTATTCCTGTGATGAAACTGAATTTTTAGCAGCCATTATTCAAGTCTTCATGGTCATGGTCCTTTAGAAATCATTCTAATATGTTGATTTGCTGCTCAAGAAACATTTCTTATTATTTTGTTATCAATGTTGAAAACAATATACAAACCATGATACACTACTATTCAAAGGTTTGGGGTATTTCAATTTTTTAAATGATATAAATAATAGACATAAAATAATAAAATATATTATTAAAATTTGTTAAAACCTTTTACTGTGTTTTTGATCAGATGCTGCCATGGTGAGCTTAAAGGAGAAGTCCACTTCCAAAACAAAGATTCACATATAATGTACTCAGCGCCTTGTCATCCAATATGTTCATGTCTTTCTTTCTTCAGTCGTAAAGAAATTATGTTTTTTGAGGAAAACATTTCAGGATTTTTTTTACATATAATGGACTGCTATGGTGGCCCGATTTTGAACTTCCAAAATGTAGTTTAAATGCAGCTTCAAACGATCACAAATGCAATTGTAAACAATCCCAGCCGAGAAAGAAGGGTCTTATCTAGTGAAACAATCGGTTATTTTTACAAAAATAATACAATTTATATCCTTTTAATGTCAAACGCTTGTCTTGTCTTACTCTGCCTAAACTGTTTTTTGTTCCGGTTCATGACAGTTAGGGTATGATGATAAACTCCCATCTCATGTTCTCCTTCAGCTTCAAAATCATCCTATATTGCCGTTTTACCTTTTTTGTTAAAGGCATTTGATCTTCTTTGAAAATACGATTGGAGTTTTTCGACATACCGTAACTGTCTTGAGTCAGAATACACAGAGTTCAGGGAAAGCAAGACAAGACGAGCGTTTGAGACGAAAAAATATTTAAATCGTATTTTATAATATTAAAATAACCGATTGTTACGCTAGATAAGACCCTTCTTCCTCACTGGGATTGTTTACAGCTGCATTTGGGATCATTTTAAGCCACATTTAAACTGCATTTTGGAAGTTCAAAATTGAGCTACCATAGCAGTCCATTACATGGAGAAAAATGCTGAAATGTTTTCCTCAAAAAACATAATTTCTTTATGACTGAAGAAAGAAAGACATGAACATCTTGGATGACAAGGGGGTGAGTAAATTATCTGTTAATTTTTTGTTCGGGAAGTAAACTTTCTCCTTTAAGAGACTCACCAAAACTCAAACTTTGGACGCCAGTGTATGTTTACTAAACATTATCTGTAAATGTGTTGATGTATGTTTATGTGAAAAGTGTATTCCCATGTGTAAGGTTTTTATCTAACCTTTTAGAGTCAGTATTAGGAACTCCAAAAATGAGAATGCTACTGCCAGGCTGCAGCCCACCATTAATCAGGGTTTTGTACGGGACCACCTGTTTACAAAAGGATTTTCATAAAACGGTAATATAGAAAACACAGTGCTCCTCAATATGAATGACAGGTCAATCGTGTTGGATTATTATGCTTAATAGTGGTATTGAATTATTTATTTTTCTGACTAACCAGAGAATTATGGTAGCCGATAAACTCCAGCTTGATGTTTTGGTCCAGTGAGATGGTGTTCACTTTAGTGATTGGAATACGGTGCTTATAGTCCATTAAGTGTTTCCCATTGGCACTTATCTATGAAGAGCATTGTATAAAAAGTAAAGTAGTAGAAATCGATCATTGTTCTCATTCTGCTAGAACAGAAACAGTACTGTGGTGAACTATCAATTCCGAAATGTGGCATAATAAGTACATCCAAATAAATGGCAAACTTTTAACTTCTACAAAGAGTGCGTACACTGTAAAAAACAATTTGTTGAGTCAACTTAAAATAATTTGTAACCTGGCTGCCTTAAAATTTTAAGTTCAGTCAACTCAAAAAAGGTATATTCAACTTGAAATGTTAAATTAGTTGAATCAACTTAACATTTTAAGGCAGCTGGGTTACTTACCCATCTGTTAGGTTTAGCAAACACAAATATCTAAGTTGTTACTTAGTACAACTTAACATTTCAAGTTAAAAAAATTTATTTTAGCTGACTGAACTTAAAATTTTAAGGCAGCAGGGTAACAAATTATTTTAAGCTGACTCAACAAATTGTGTTTTTTATTTTTTACAGTGTACCTTGTATGCCTCCTTGGTGACAAGGATCTCAATGGCGAACAGTTTGTCTTTGATGATAGGAGAGTCAGGCGTGGACTGTTCGGAGCCCCAGCTACCATTCCGGTAGGTGTTGTACACTATATTTGGACTGCCATTCTCATAGTGTGGACTTATGTGCAGAGCAATATCAGCCTCAGAATCAGAACCGCACTGAAGGTTCACATGTAATCTGCAGAACACAGAAAAAAATGGTGAAACTGTAGTGTCCTTTAAATAAGACACTAACATTAATTTGTCCTTTAAGAGCAACATGAAAAAGAATAATCACCTGTTAGCATCAGGCAATATCCATCCTATTATGATAACACTCTTCCCTTCCCGCAAGCCTCCATCGATTGACGTAACTGGGATTGTCTGTGTTGGAGATGTGCATACTTTAAACATATTTATGCATTTCTGTTTTGAATATAAATGATAATTATCATATATATTTGGCAGATAAAATAATAAAAAAACATATTTTGAAAAGATACCCCAGATGTTGCTAAATACCTGAATCTCTAAAATAAGTCGCACCCCATACAGGTCTAAATATGCCATAAATATTGCTGCATATGAGTAGATATATACATTTATACATAGGTAGTTGTCTATAACTGTACTAAAACATAAAAATATCACTTACTGGTTTATAGATCGCCATCTGTTGCTGACAATCTGCCTGTCTCAATGCAAAACTTCAGCTGGGTGTTCAAGTCCAAGGCTGGAGAACCAAGGAAGAAGCCTGATGTTGAGTACCCTAAATATACCTGTAATTTTTAAGCCCTCCCATTTATTATAGACAATTCTAGGTTAGATATACCTGCCTGGAAATTACTGGAATCTTCATTAAAATATTGTCTGCCAGACAGGTAAAATGAAAACAATGGTAAAGGCAGATAACAATAGTCCAGAGACACTCGTGTAGACTACTGTTGATATGCCTAACAGTGATAATACAGAACGTGATGCCTGATAATATGACCAAAAACCCATGAGGCATGAGAGACACAAACATTGGTGGATAGGTAATGGTGGAAGGTTTACAGTGGAATATTTGTACTTTTTGGGTAGATATACCTAACTAGAAATTACCTGGAAATGTTGTCTGCCAGACAGCTAAAATTAAAAACTGTCACTGGGAAGGAACCTCTTTAAAAGTATTTAGGTACTAATATGTACTAATTAGGTACTCATTTAGGTACTAATATATACCTTTAGGGTTAAATAAGGTACAAAGCAATACCTTTTAAAAGGGCTCCTAATAATGGAACAGTGCCACAACCATTAAATCCAAAAAGAATGATAATACTAGGAAGTCATCAAAATAATATTCAGTACAGAAGTTAATTCTCAAAAGAACTGGCTCGAATGTTGTAAAAACTATCATTTCAATTCACCATTTTTATTTATACATTTATTTTAATTGCATGTAAGATAATCATTATACATGATGGCCAAGCAAAAATTTGTTTCTTTTAACACAAAAATATCAGAGCAACAGATATCAAAGTGCTCTGAAATATTAAAACAAACTGTTCACAGGTGTTTTACCTGTATTTTGAATAATGTACCACACTGCATTTTGAATTTCACAATAATTAAAGGTTACATTGATCTTCTGATGAAGATGCTGTTAAGTAAGGCTTTCTACCACCACCTCGATTTAAATGTATGTTCAGCAAAGTATTGGATATATGCAGCTAGGCAGTTACAGATCAGGTCAAAAGTTTACATACACCTTGCAGAATCTCTGAGATGTAAATTATTTGACCGAAATAAGAAGGATCATACAAAATGCAGGTTATTTTTTATTTTGTACTGACCTGAATAAGATATTTCACATAAAAGATGTTTACATAGTCCACAAGAGAAAATAATAGTTTATTTATAAAAATGACCCTGTTCAAAAGTTTACATACACTTGATTCTTAATACTGTTTTGTTACCTGAATGATCCACAGCTGTATTTTTTTGTTTGTTTGTTTGTTTGTCCCTTGTTTGTCCTGAACAGTTAAACTGCCTGCTGTTCTTCAGAAAAATCCTTCAGGTCCTACAAATTCTTTGGTTTTTCAGCCTTTTTGTGTATTTCAACGGTTCAATACGTACCTCGGTTTTTAACCACAGTTTTCGTTTTGGTTCTGATATCTTGCCACTTCAGTGTGTTTTGCAACAAATTAACAAAATACTGCCGTAAACCTCTGTACACTGGAAAAAGCGTGGTTTATTATATGTCTGCTTAATTTTTCTTTTGAGAGAGGTATTATTTTTTTCGATTTTTACGCAAAATAGAATGGGTTTCATTCATACTGGACGCCAGAGGGCGCCCTCGTGCGTCAAACAAGCATCACTGATGACATTCCGTTCCAGCTTCTTTAATATGGATAAAGGCATCGCTATTGCTGTACCTGAATAAAAACAAGATATAACGTTAAGCTCTTTAAATGGTGAAATGTAAGGACAATAAACACTCGTCTGCAAATATATTGTTTATCTGTGTTCTTCACGCCATCTTGTGTTCTTCAAGCCATTGCTAATTGACATGCATAAAATATGAGTATAGAATTTATTGTCTGCCTCATTCTGTGATAAGAATCCACATCAGATCAAATAAGGAAGTTATTTCAAACACTCGACTGATGTTGTGAATTAAAAACTAGTTATAATGTTTACAGCAAATTCCAAGAGAAATAAAACAAGGAAGTTATTTAAATGTAAAAACCGTAAAAATTCACAATCGCGTATTGAACCGTGGATGTCGTACCGAACAGTTATTATATTGACATACGTAATAATATTACTTTTTTCAAGTAACTAGTAAAGTAAGCATTACTTATGAATTTCTAAGAAAATATCTGAGTTACTTTTTTCCCCATTTACTGATTGACAAGTCTCCTCCCCTGGTGAAAAAACCAGCATGCTGGTAGGTATGTTTTGTAGGTAGGTAGCTTAAACCAGCTAAGGACCAGCATCAAAACCTACCTAACCAGCATTCCAGCATCAAAACATACCTACCAGCATATGCTGGTTTTTTCACCAGGGCTGTCGGGAGATTGGGAGTAAACATGATGTTACTGTATTCAAGACTAAATGTGAACAAGCATTAATTCATCTCACTCACAAAAACAGTTTCAGTATTTCTTACAACAAACCCAGAATATGACACAATCCTACAATAATTAAATATGTTACAAAAAAAAAAATCCTTTATGTATTTAATCCCATGAGTTACTTTTTCAGGGAGTACTGCAAAATTGTAATGCATTACTTTTAAAAGTAACTTTCCTCAACACTGCTGAGGGACTCATACGCAACTATGACAGAAGGTTCAAACACTCACTGATGCTCCAGAAGGAAAAACGATGCATTAAGAGCTGGGGGTGAAACCTTTTAACAGAATGAAGATACGTACATTCTTCTTTTTTTGCCTGAATATCACTTTTTTTCCATTTAGTACTGTCCTTCAGAAGCTACCCAGAAGCTACCCAAAGTGGTGCAACTACAACATTCTTGTACCACTGCAACATTCTGAAGCATTAATTAAGGAAAATTGCTTGTTCTTTGCTTGTACAAATAATGAATACAAAATGTTACTGCATTTAAATTTTTTTATTTTAAAATATGGTCTGTAAGAATATAAAAAATATAGAACGTAAGTGACAATGAAACAACAACAAAAAAACTTCATTGTTTTTAAACATGCACATAGAGGTTGATACATATTGAAATTCACAGTATTGAAATACCACAGCGATCCTCTGATGGATCTCTACTGTCACCGTAACTTAAATGTAATACCAACAGTAAGACAGAGACAGAGACAGTAAGGATATTTATATATAATAGGTAGAAATGTTATACAATGACTATATGATATTTGATACATTTGATCGAACTATAACTTTACATTTCAGACCTTGTTTGGATTTTGACAATCAAGTTGTCTGCACATTAGGCATATATAATCTACAGTATAGTAAGCAAGCATATAAAAGGGGCTGAGTGAATACATCTGAAATGTAATTTAAGTAACAAATCACTATTAACAAATATAAGTATGCTAAAAACCAAAAAAAAAATTGATTGTATTTTTGGAGATAAGCAACTACTTATCGATGCTGGTTTTTGGGAAATGGCAAAAATGCTGTAAATGTAATCATCACCAGCACCATCCATTTCACTATTTTGAATAAAAACATACTAACTTTTCTTTACTTGACATAATTCATGATAATTTGGACAGGAACATTCCTTAGAATATTTTGATGTTTTATAACATGCTTATTTATTGTTTTAGTAGTTTATTAATTTAAACATGCAGCAAGAGTAATAAGAGTTTCAAGCCAGTTATATAGAAATAGGTGTTTATCGCAAAGTGCTTTTAATGGAGTCGCATGCTTGGGTTCTAAGTGCCTCTTTGTAAACTGCTGTATTTTCTCCACCTCCTTCTGTGATAACATGTCATCAGCTGATCTGCTGTGTGACCACCTAGACAGTCCATCTACATCTATAGGCAACTATATACTGCAAAACACATAATATGCACATAATAAAGAATTGTACAGAAAGCCAAACATAGTAAAAATCATTTATGTTCATTTAAAATAGCAAAATCACAATCCTGTTTATGTTCAACCATTTTTTCTGTATTTCAAAGCAGCTACTTTTAACAATTACCAATGCTTTCACTTATCTTTCTTTTAAAAAGTGGCTTCGAATTTAAACTTCCGAATCTCTGTTAAGCCTGCACTAAAGTCAGCTGCAGATCTCCAGTAATCTCCAAAATATCAATGTCACTCAGCTGTGTGTAGCGATGTTTGTAGGTGTGTGCTTGTTGGCCATTGACAAACACATTGTAATGATGGGGATTGCAGGAGATGGTGACCTGCAACACACACAAGTAATATTATTTTTCAACTCTCAACAGTTCTTAACAGCAACAATAAAGCAATACGCGTTCATGGATGTACATCTGCCCACCTGAAAAGGTTGTCCTCTTTGAAACGGCAAGCCTCCGAACCGTTCCTCCGGACCCCACCTCTCCATCTGATTGGTGTTGCGCACAACCACATTCTCATCGAAACGAGGATTATAATGAAATGCAATCCCACTTTTGTAGCGCAGGTTAAATGATATTCTGATGGAGGAAGTAGAAGAACAAAAGACTTACAGTACATCTTACAATTGTTTTAAAATATGTAACATTAGTTATAATTCAAATAACTGTGTGTCTCATCTGATGTCTAACTTGTTAGCACTGGGGTTGACAACTCCATTGATGACAATGTTTTTGCCAGGGTGAAGTCCACCATTGATCACGGCTTTGTATGGGATAGTCTAAATATGAGTCAAAATAAACAGATATTTATAAACAAGTTTAAATTAGTGAAATTAAAGTAATTTAGTACTTATTTAAATGTATGAATAAAATGAAAAAACAAAAATGCTCCTTCAAACACTCGGCTCATTAAGATGCATTAAGAGGTGGGGGTGAAAACTTTTGGAATTTGAAGATCAGGGTAAATTTAACTTATTTTGTCTTCTGGGAAACATGTACGTATCTTCTGTGGCTTCTGAAGGGCAGTACTAAATTAAAAAAAAAAGGTATTTAGGCAAAATGCACACATCTTCATTCTGTTCAAAAGTTTTCACCCCATGCCTCTTAATGCATCATTTTTCCTTCTGGAGCATCAGTGAATGTTTGAACCCTCTGTAATAGTTGCATATGAATCCCTCAGTTGTCCTCAGTGTGAAAAGATGGATCTCAGAATCATACAGTCATTGTTGGAAAGGATTCAAAGAAACAAAAATGCTGAAAAATCAAAGAATTTGTGGGACCTGAATGATATTTTCTGAAGACCAGTGGGCAGTTTAAGTGTTCAGGACAAACAAGAGACTCATGAACAACTATCACTAAACAAAAAAAACAGCTGTGGATAATTTAGGTAACAACACATTATTGAGAATCAATGAAGTAAACTGTTGAACAGGGTCATTTTTTATAAATTCAACTATTATTTTCTCTTGTGGACTATATGCAGCGTCTTTCATGTGAAATATCTCATTCAGGTCAGTACAAAATAAAAAATAATATGCATTTTGTATGAACCCCACTTATTTTGGTAAAATAATTCATTTTGCAGATTCTGCAAGGTGTATGTATACTTTTGACTTCAACTGTAAGTAAGCTTTTAAGCTTTTAAAATCTTATTAGAAGTGCAAAATGAGTTAAAGGAGAAAAACAGCAGAAAGGTGAATGCCCTAGAGTGGCCATCAAAGGTCATGAACACATGGATTAATGCAAAAGTTTTAGGACGCATGCCATAATTTCCACAAAAACAAAAGGTTAAAAACTTTCACTGTGTCATGCTGAAAGCACAGATTTTCATACATATCTGCATCTTATCATGCATGACTTTTAGCTGTGTATAGTAATGTGATTTCCTGTCATTTCCTGTGGTGAGAGCTGCTCTTACATAGTTGGGTGCAGATGGGTATGCCGGGAACTGTGGGTAGATAAACACTGTATTAGTATCACTTCCTCATACAAGACAAACACAGCGTGATCTCATAACTGTTACTGAAAGATATGGGAGACTGGAATTGTCGCGCTTAATCAAATAACACAGCACCTTGAGCACTTTCAACGCAGAACTTATTAGAACGATAATGAAAATATTCATTATTAACAACATCACAAATGCTGACACAGTCAACTAAAACAGGAAGTTATGTTTGCTTAAATGTGGCAGAGGTGAAGTAGAACTCATCTTTTTTTCTCTGTAGAAATTGTTTACACATTAAAGGAGAAGTTCTGTTCACTTCCAGAACAAAAATTTACAGATAATGTACTCACCCCCTTGTCCTCCAAGATGTTTGTGTCTTTATTTCTTCAGTCGAAATTATGTTTCTGGAGGAAACAAATTCAGGAATTATCTCCATATATTGGACTTCAATGGTGCCCCTATGTTTGAATTTCCAAAATGCAGTTTAAATGCAGCTTCAAATGGCTCTAAACGGTCCCAGCCAAGGAAGAAGGGTCTTATCTAGCAAAACGATCGTTTTCAAAACAAACTGACAATTTATATACTTCTTAACCTCAAACGCTGGTCTTGTCTAAGTCTGCGTGAACTGTTTTTTTTCCGGGTAAATACGGTCAAGACAGTTAGGGTATGTTGAAAAACTTGTTTTCTTCCCCAACTTTAAAATCGTCTTACATTGCTGCAGAAGTACCAACCCAGTGTTTACAAAGTAAACATGCAAAGGAGATCAAATTTCCTTTACCAAAAATGGTAAAACAGCGATGTAGACCGATTTTGACGTTGAAGAAGAAACAAGACGAGAGTTTTTCAACATACCCTAACTGCATTGACCCATATTACACAGACTACGCATGTGCATCGCAGAGACAAGACAAGCCAAGCATTTGAGGTTAAAAAGTATATAAATTGTCAATTTATTTAAAAAATGGCCGATCGTTTTGCTAGATAAAACACTTCTTCCTCGGCTGTGATTGTTTAGAGCCATTTGAAGCTGCATTTAAACTGCATTTCGGAAGTTCGAACTTGAGGGAAACTATTAAAGCCCAGTATATGGAGAAAATTCCTGAAATGTTTTCCTCAAGAAACATAATTTCTTATATATCCTCATCTTGGATGACAAGGGGGGTGGGTAAATTATCTGTCAATTTTTGTTCTGGAAGTGGACTTCTCCTTTAATCCTTCATTCTACACCTTAATGAGGAAAAACGAGTACATTGTCTTTCTAGTAGTTTCGTCATTAGCAGTTTTCTTCTAACCGTTCGTTTACATTATGTTATGGGTCTTTTAATGGTTGTAGAATCCAATAAACCATTGTGTGGGTTTTGTAGAGCAGTTAAATCATAAAAACACAATTATAACCTTCAAAGGCAAGAACCTTTGCTCTTGGTTCATCACCATAAAGGTGTCACAAGACATCATTCATGATGTATTAACCACTTACCCCACATGCTGGAGGTACACCATACTGAGGCTGTTGATAAAAGGAACAGCCTTTGTTTATGACAGGAAAAGTACAATAATGTCCTTGTATGATGTCATTCAGGGATATTTTTCTCTTACCTGAAATCCTACTTGAGGTGCCATATAACTCTGGAAAGATAACATACAAAATGCATTCAAAGACATCGCAAAGCTATTCTTGCTAGTAGATAAAAATCCGTATCATAATTTTTCTTAGGATTCTGTCGGTTTTACGGTTTATCACGTTTTTCCCCCTAACTGTCAATATGATTCAGCACAAAACAAGTAGAACAACTGCATTTTAGTCACGATCCAAACAAACATGTTACATGCCGTTTTTGATTTAAATTAGACTGTATAATTTCAAAACTGAAAGCAAAAACGGAACAGTCTGTGCTTAGCTATGTGAAATAGTAACACAAAACATAACTAAACGAAACAAAATAAGCAGACCGGGCTGAATGAGGCGCAAATTCACTCTCTGACAGCAGGTGGCGCTTATGGAACATCGTTATATAGCGTCTCTTTGCTTACTGCTGTAAACAAAGCAACTGCGCATTTAAAATAGTACATTAATATGCATTATACGGAGGTGAGACGAAAAGAAAATACCGTCTAAACTTTTCTGAAGACAGTCAGTGCCTCTTGGAGATACATTCATCTAAACCCCCATACCCATTCAGTATTTAGGAGAGCATTAAGCATTATGAAGAGTGCGATTGCTCTGCCTCCGTCTTCCGCGTCTCTGGCCGTTAACGGCTGTTTACAGTTGGTTTACTTGTTATTAATAGTTCTAAAAGTTCTCCAACCATTAATCAGAAGTGTATATAGTTAACAGGGATCTCCTCTCAACTGACGACGCTGTCTACATTGCTTAGCCACTTGTATCGGTATGCCTTTTTTTTTTTTAATTCACACCATGTGCAGAATTCAAACCGGATTACAGTTTAAACCCTGTATAACACCCAGCACTACTTTCTATTATAAAGACATGTACCTTGAATTTTATCTCAAAATGAGAAACAGTAATGAGCTGAAATTCATCTCTGTCTTACAGGGTGATAGTACTCACCGGAAAGGCTGGTTGTGCAGGTACATAGGGCTGCAAAGAAAAAAATTCATAATGTTTATATGTGACCCTGGACCACAAAACCAGTCATAAGGGTCAGTTTTTTTAAACTGAGATTTATACATCATCTGAAAGCCATTTATGTATGGTTTGTTAGCACAGGATAACATTGGCCGAGATACAAATATTTGAAAATCTGGAATTTGAGGGTGCAAAAAAATCAAAATATTGAGAAAATCACTTTTAAAGTTGTCCAAATGAAGTTCTTAGCAATGCATATTACTAATCAAAAATTAAGTTTTGATATATTTATGGTAGGAAACCTACAAAATATTTTCATGGAACATGATCTTTACTTAATGTCCTAATGATTTTTGACATAAAATAAAAAAAGATAATTTTGACCCATACAATGTGTTATTGTTGGATATTGATACAAAAATACCCGTGCTAATTACAACTGGTTATGTGGTCTAGGGTCACAAATGTCATATTTTTTTATTCAAAAATGATCACTGAAATATACATTGGGCCTAAATTTTTTCAGCCACACGCACATGTATACTCATGAGTGAATTAGTGTTTTTGAATTAATCAGCTGAGTGAATGAATCAAAGATAGTAACTTGTTTCAATACTAAAGTAATTAAGAACTTTTACTTGTAAGAAACTGGAACTAACTTATGTATATACATCAAAATATTAATGGTTTTACAGTATTTTTTTTACCACATAAATGTTTATATTTTCAACAATCATTCTTATATGTAGATTTGGTGTTTAAAGAACACTTATTATTATTATTATTATCAGTGTTAAACACTGTGGTGCTTAATACTTTGTGTTTTCACAAAGTTCAAAGTTCAAAAGAACTGCATTTAATTGAAATATAACTCTTTTAAAACATTGTCTTAACAGTCACTATTTCAGTGGTTAATATGACGCACTGCACTTGTGATTACTTCATACATCCATTACACTGATACTGGCACAAATAAATATTTTAAAACAAGCTCTAAAAGTGAAGTTAGTTCTGAGAAAAGTTATATGTGTATATTTGTTCTCACCGCAGGATTCTGGAAGGCAATGGAGTTCAACTCCACCATTCCTCCCACTGAGATGGCGTTCACCTGAGAGTATGGAATGCGGTGTCTATAGTCTATGAAGTGCCTGCCATTAGTAGATATCTAGAGAGAACCATCATAAAAGTCATAAATGAAAAGAGGTTAAATGCCTTTATAATAATTAGCCATCTATCACTCTGCTGATTAGAAAGAAAGATGCCAAATGGGTTAATGCTACTCTGAAGATTTTTAGAAACTGTAAATCTGAGCGTGAACGACCTTGTACCTTGTATAGGCCCTGCTCGACAAGGATCTGGAGGGTGAATGTTTGGCCCTGGGGGAAGGGAGATTCATATTTGCGTTCCTCTGAGCCCCAAGACCCGTTCTGGAGGGTGTTGTGCACCACACACACAGGGCTGTCATAGCGTGGATTGAAGTGCAGAGCAATATTAGCCCCGGAATGAGTACCACACTGAAGGTTCACATGAAACCTGCAGGACAAAAAGGAATGAGGAAGGTATGACAGAATGGTTAACAAGGAAAGTGTAATCAGATAATCTCATCTTTAATCTGATATGTTTTAAAATAGTTGCAAGGCTCAAGAAATGACACCTTGGTAAATAATGATTTAAAAACTAGCTTTTACTACTAAAAAAGTTCAAGGAAAGCAGAACATTGCGCTTGCACAACACTTCTCTCATATTCACACATCTTGTGACATTTCTCAGGTTGCCACTGATCATTAACCTAAATGAGTAAGTGAGCAGAGTCCATGATATACTACTACTCTACTAAAAAAAAAAACAAAAAAGACACCAAAGAATTATGTATGTAATATCCATAATACAACATTGTACAGTTATTTAATCCATTTTATTAACCTAAATGAGAATAAAACTCATTTATGAAATGTATTCCTTACCTGTTAGCCCCAGGTAAAACCCGTCCACTTATGATAATGCTCTTCCCATCTTGCAGGCCTCCCTGAATCTGGCCGATGAATGGGACTTTCTGTGTTGATGTACAGTAATACGACACGTAAGTACTCGCTACTACGCAGTCTGCCTCTTCCCTAAAGAACTAATGACCAATAATATCCAATAATACTTAGAAGTTATTAAACTAGTTTGTTTGATACACGAAATTGGGGCGTGGGTGTCATATGGACAAATAGCAGGGCTACTTTTTCTGTGCTCCAGTCTTTAATATTAATTCAAGGTCACATTTTGCAATTTCCTTTCACATGTTTGCTGGGCAAAATCCCAGTGCGAATACCACACATTGTGACAACATACCCCGTTTGCTTAACGTGCGTACATTATAATGAAATCTACCTTTTTACTGAACGGTGAAAAATAAGAAAGCAAGAAACAAAGGCAGAGAAAAAGAAAGAAAAAAATAAGCCCCACCCTACAACTACTGTAGTATTAATGACATAATTGCATAACGGAGTTTTAACTGGGCATGCAAGACCAGAAGATAACTTTAAATAGTGTATTAATGTCGAAAGAGGAAGTAAAAAACGTAATCTGCAAATAAAGGAGATATACTGATTATTATGACACCATATGCTAATTTTTGCTAAATT
Organism: Labeo catla; assembly: GCA_012976165.1. Classification (NCBI taxonomy): domain Eukaryota; kingdom Metazoa; phylum Chordata; class Actinopteri; order Cypriniformes; family Cyprinidae; genus Labeo; species Labeo catla. The sequence goes on along the minus strand of VONZ01000259.1, from coordinate 554,633 downwards.
AAGCCACAAGTGTTAGACACTTACCGGGTTGTAAAACGGCTGTTGTTGATAAAAAGCCATTTGTTAGTTTTCACTTATCTGCAGCTTTAAGTGTGTCGTCCAGAGAGATGAACAAAAGGAAAGCGAGCAGTTCGACAAACAACAAAGATTTAAGAACCACCTACAGATGTCCGGTTTCCGAGGAACGCGCATCAGGTTTCGATTTCTCCATAAAATAGAAACTTGTCCAAAGTCCACTGTCTGTACATGTGCTACATATTGAATATGAATTTAAGCGTTTATTCACAAACCCAAAGGGTTTCGTTAAGAGGAATGTAGCCTAAGAGTAACACTTAGCGTAACATAAAATAGATGTACAGATGGCCATTTTGGGGAAGAGCGTTAAAGCAGATAACCTAAGCTCACTAAATATTTGCACGCTCATTTTTAAAACGTAAGCATGTACTTGCTATTCAAAGTAATATTTGACAGACTTTAGTGTTACTCCTACTATCATAAAGTCGTAGTAAGTCTTAAGTAATATGCCTTTCATTGAGGGACAAACTGTAATTGTTAAATTATATCACGCTCTTTGCCTAATATTACTGTGAATTTTCTTGTTTTTGTTCTCTCTCCCTTCTATCTACTGTACTCGCTCTCCCTATACCTGGTTTTTAAGTATAGTTAGTTTGAATACCAGGATGAATTTAGGAAGATGTTATTGTACAGGCAGATCTATATATGATATTTCATTATATGCACAATGTCTTTGTTTGTATGGTGCACATATGTAGCACCACCCCCTGACATTGGATCTATATAATCTAATGTGGGAGACAATAAACTTGGAATAAGTTTGTAAACATACAATTGGCTTCATGTTCATAATTCTTTCCATGGGCCCATGCAAGGACTGAGAATAGTTGGACGGCATCGAAAGATAAAGAGCTAAGATATTTATTAACAGTAATACTATTAAGTCATTATTCTTGTTTATTCAGCTTCTCATTTATACTAAATACTATATACATAAAAATATGGCATGCCAAACTATGCCTAGAATAATTTTGAATACATTTGAATACACATTTGAATAGGCCAAATTAAATTTGAGAGAATAATTTTACTCCTCCTGCTATTTTACACTAAATGTAAATTTAGTTGCATACTTTCAGGAAATGTTTCATCACAGCAACCAGAGCCAAGATGACGCTGGGTCAGAGAAAATAATTAAAGCTTTGCAGTAAAGAAGTGGTAATGTGGTAATCTCTTACACAGAAAAACAATTTTAGAAATTAACTAAAAATTAACATGTAGATGAATACAAATACTGTAGTCTCAGTTTCTGAAATATAAACTCGTGCAAGTATGTTAAACTAAAAACATATTTGTGACCCTGGACCACAAAACCAATAATAGCCAACAATACATTGTATGGGTCAAACTTATTAGATTTTTCTTTTATGCCAAAAATCATTAGGATATTAAGTAAAGATCATGTTCCATTAAGATATTTTGTAAATCTCCTACCGTAAATATATCAAAACTTAATTTTTGATCATTAATATGCATTGCTAAGAACTTAATTTGGATCATTTTAAAGGCGATTTTCTCAATACTTCCAGATTTTCAAATAGTTGTATCTTGGCCAAATATTGTCCTATCCTAACAAACCCATATGTCAGTGGAAAGCTAATTATTCAGCTGTCATGATGATTTATAAATCTCAATTTCAAAAAATTGACCCTATGACTGGTTTTGTGGTCCAGGGTCACATTTTAGAAGAAAATACAGTGATACAACATGAAGAACTAAGATATGTTTGTTTTTGAACAGGGTAAATTTGCAGAAAATGTCTGTAAAATAGTTTAATCAGGTACTAAATAAAAAAAAAAAAAACATAATGCCGGTTTTAATATAGATAAGGTAAGTTGTTCCCCCAGTGATTGACTCCCTACGTACTTTTATAACGTATAACTTATTACACACTGCTCACTCTCATTCTCTCATGAAATGGAAAAAAAAATAAATGTTTCATTTGTTTATTATTTCTGCCAGGATAAAATTACATTGTGTTTACAGACAAGTGACTATAAGCTTTACAAAAATATGAATTCATAATTACATAACATTAAAATGACAATCTCATTCTAGAAATGTACAATTTGTGTACACAAGACACTATATAAAGAGCTGTACAACAGAAGTAAAGTACCTTTTCAAAACTTTTCGATGGAAACATATAAAATTTTGTACAAATAATATAAGAAATCTTAGCTGTACAATAAATAAAACAAAAATTTTCTATTCAAATTCTTTTAAGCTGTCCTGGGAACAGTCACTGCAGTATTTAACATCCTCTCATTTTTCAGAACACCACAAATAAACCACCCAAAACTTTACATGCGCACACTCACACACTCAAACTAAAACGAGAGGTATTAGATATTTAAAAGTTCCTGAACATCATCCTGCCGAGTCAAAATATCTTTCATTCTTTATAACTTTACAAATACCTCGTGATAGGGTTGTCAAAAGGTACTGGGTTCGGTACTTTCGGTACTGAAATTTTAAAAATGTCCATTTCCCGCTCACATTTGAGCGTTGTTGAGCCGATTTTTAAACATCGCTGATTGGCCCATAATGTTCACGCGTTCAACAGACATGACTGTGATTGGCTACAATGATAAGCGCTTCACGCTCCTCACCTGACATACGTTGCTTTCACAAACGTTCCCGTTGTGCTTATGTGTGAGCGCTCGGTGAGGAGCGTGAAGCGCTTATCATCGTAGCCAATCACAGTCATGTCTGTTGAGCACGTGAACACTTTGGCCAATCAGCGACGTTTAAAAATCGTCTCAACAGCGCTCAAATGTGAGCGTGAAATGGACGTTTTTAAAATTCTAGTACCGGAAGTACCGAACCCGGTACCTTTTGACAGCCCTACCTCGTGAAGATACTTATTTTGAGGCTCTTTATTCATCCTGGAAGGGCTTAGTAGGTCAAATTAGCATCTGGTGAAAACATGATTATTCATTTAAATCTTAATTTTGAGTAAAATGTGGAAAATGAGCGATGGACATCACATTCCATTCATCTGATGACAGATGAGGAATTTGAAACACACACACACACACACACACACACACACACACACACACACAAAAAACGCTGAAATCCTCTCAGCATATTTTCCATTTACAAAGTTTAGCTGAAATGGCTTTGCTCAGTGTTACAACAGGCGAAAATGTAAAAGCCTAACAGCTCCCAAAGATGGGACTACTATAATAAAAAGCAACACAAATTGGTAAGACATAAGCATAGAAATCTATAAGTCGTGCAGGAAAAAAATGGAATCGATTTAGACATCTGAATCAATTACTCGGTTGCTTTCTCTGAATGCAGTAGGCATGCTAATATTAACGTTAGCTGTGGACAAACTGTCATATTTGTAGATATAGGGACAGCGAGAGCGGAGACCTGAACTGCAGTGCTCACGCAGACAGTGGTGATGCCATGCACTGAACATTCAGCCAATCAGAGAACAGAAGGAAGAAAAGCAAACGAGAAAATGAGACATGATTTATGAAGATTTGGAACAGGTTGGTGGAAAAGTTGAGACATCAAGATGGAGACAGGAACAGCAGATGACAGAGATGGGATCACAAGTTGGGCCCATTCCCAGTATGCAGAGAAACACACAAAAAAAGACAACATACACAAATAATTGTAAAAAAAATTCTAAAAGTTTTTCAGGGATTTCAACTGCTTGTACTGATAAATAATAATAATATAGAATTACTGTCAATATTATTTTAATTATACATTCAGATCACGCATTTTTTTAACCACAGTCTGTTATTTTTAAATATAAGAATTGAATTACTGACCACAGGCCAGATATTTGGGTATATAAACATTTTAAAAGTGTAACAGGTTAAATCAATAAGCACCTTCCCCTTTAAACCACTCGCTTTTGAAATTCAATGGTAAATAATATACGATAAACCACAAAAATCTTCACACTTATTTGCAAACCAGACCAATCGTTCATAACAGGCAAAAGCTTTGGTAGCAGAAAAGCACTCACATACATTCTTTTTTCATTACGGTCACTTATTGTTATTTTCCACACCATGTGATATCAGGTTTGCCCTAATATATAACGGCTGATTTCATGCAAAGCATCCTTCTGACACTTGCTACGCTACAAATCCAATTGTGTAAAGGCTCAGAATAGAGAGAGAGATAAAAAAAACAAAAACAAAAAAACCCCCAATGCACAGGTCGGCTCCAAACGATCTGTTAAGTTTTCATGCTTCCTAAACTACTCCCCCTAAAAAAAAAGGGGGGATCTGCAGCATGCTAGCATTCCAGTCTAGGATACATACTCCTCAGACTTCCAGAAGTGCCCGGGGTGTGAGAGTCTGCGGTTGAGCTTCGGAAGCTTCTCTAGTAAGTCTGACAGCTGAGTGAATGTGGGTCTGTCCTCTACTTTAAAGGACCAGCAGGCTGAAAGAATCTCCTGTAGTGCGAGAACAATGACCATGTTACATTATACACTACATTATAAACATTTTATTTCTATACACCTACCAATATACAGTTGAGGTCGAAAGTTTACATACACCTTGCAGAATCTGCAAGATGTTAATTATTTTACCAAAATAAGAGGGATCATACAAAATGCATGTTATTTTTCCTTTAGTACTGACCTGAATAAGATATTTCACATAAAAGATGTTTACATATAATAGTTGAATTTATAAAAATAACTACATTTAAAAGTTTACATACACTTGATTCTTAATACTGTGTTGTTTCCTGAATGATCCACAGATTTTGTTTAGTGATAGTTGTTCATGAGTCCCTTGTTTGTCCTAAACATTTAAACTGGCCACTGTTCTTTAGAAAAATCCTTCAGGTCCCACAAATTCTGTTTTTTCAGAGTTTTTGTGTATTTGAACCCTTTCCAACAATGACTGCATGATTTTGAGATGCATCTTTTCACACAAGACAACTGAGGGACTCATATGCAACTATTACAGAAGGTTCAAACACTCACTGATGCTTCGGAAGAAAACATGATGCATTAAAAGCTAGGGGGTGAAAACTTTTAGAATTTGAAGATCAGGGTAAATGTAACTTATTTTGTCTTCTGGGAAACGTGTACGTATCTTATGAGGCTTCTGAAAATCATAAAAAAAAAATATATATATATATATATATATGATATTTTGGCACAATACGACCATGTTCAAAAGTGTGAAAACATGGATCTCAAAATTATACAGTCATTGTTGGAAAGGGTTCAAATACACAAAAATGCTGAAAAACCAAGGACTCTGTGGGACCTGAAGAGTTTTAACTGTTAACAGGCAGTTTAACTGTTCAGGACAAACAAGGGACCCATGAACAACTAAGACTATACAAAAAAAAAACACAGCTGTGGATCACTCAGATAAGAACCAAGCATATGTACACTTTTGAATGGTCATTTTTATTAATTCAACTATTATTTTCTCTTGTGGACTATATGTAAAGATGTATGTGAAATATCTTATTCAGGTCAGTACTAAATAAAAATAACATGCATTTTGTATGATCCCTCTTATTTTGGTAAAATAATTAACATTTTGCAGATTCTGCAAGGTGCATGTAAACCTATGATTTCAACTGTATATATTATTTAAATATACCAGGGCTGGACTCACCGTAACCTCCTTGCCCAAGCTTGTACCCTTCTGGGCCAGTAACGTTCTGATGCCATCTCCACTTCCCAGCTGATAGATCAAAACTTCAGTTGGTTGATTAACGATGGGCCATTCTTTGGCCTGGAGTTCATACCAGATAGTGCTGAGACACATACAAAGTCAACTGATCAACTTCAATGTTGGCTTGCAAAATACTGTATTTTGATTTAGATAAAGGCTCTAAAATGAAGGACCAATCAGAAAAAAACTGCTTTGTCTTTGGGAGATTTTTTTTTTTTTTTATGCAGAAATGAAACATTAACACCAAAACCAAATGTTTGCATTAGAGGCACTGCATATGTGATGCCGATGTGGGAAAAGAGATGTGGTTTTTACCCAAAAGCGTAAACATCAGCAGCTTTTGAAAAGGGCAAACAGTCTTCTTGGTTTCCTGGTCCTATCTCTTGCACGATCTCTGGAGCCAGGTAATAGATCCACCCTCGTGGTAGCTTCAGTTCATTTTCCCGCCTAAAAGCAAACACATTCGCATTAATGAAGTTCTTAAAGGGATAGTTCGCCCAAAAATAAAAATTCTGTCATTAATTACCCACCTTCATGTCGTTACAAACATGTAAGACCTTTGTTCATTTTAGTAACACAAATTAAAATATTTTTGATGAAATCCAATAGCTTTCTGACCCTGCATAGACGGCAATGACACGTTCATTGCCCAGAAAGGTAGTAAGGACATTGTTAAAATAATTAATGTGACATCAGTGGTTCAACCTTAATTTAATGAAGCTACAAAAATACTTTTTGTGTAAAAATAACTTTATTTAACAATTTCTTCTTATCTCTATCAGTCTTTGATGCACATTCACATGGACTACTTTAAGGACACCCTTACTAACTTCCTGGGCCTTAAACATGTCAGTTGCGTTGCTGTCTATGCACGGATTTCATCAAAAATATCTTAATTTGTGTTTCAAACATGAACAAAGGTCTTATGGGTTTGGAACGACATGAGGGTGAACTATCGCTTTAACAAAGCATGCTGTATAATGCTGTATAAGACTATTTTAATTAATCATTACAATGGAGTAATGACATGCACTGTACCTGTCCTCTTGGACCACTCCAGACATCCCAAACAGACCGAAATCTGTGATGACCACTTTGTTTGAATCGTAAAAAACATTCTTGGACTTTAAATCTTTGTGCACAATTCCTTTTGCATGGAGGTAGCCCATTCCCTGTAAAACGTAAAAACACAAAACCGTTAAAAGATTAGTTTACTTCCTGATAATTTATTCACCTCCATGCAGTGATGGGGACTCGAGTTTGAGACTCGGACTCGAGTGCGACTTAAGTCGCACACACAGTGACTTCAGACTCGACTTGAGACTCGTCCTTGAAAGACTTCAGACTCGACTCGGACTCGAGCTGCGGGACTTGTGAACAATGTTTATTTTTAGGAAACAACTGATGAGCTCGCTGTTATTCCCCTCCCTCCGTTACCTATAACCTGCCCATGTAACACGTGACGTGTATCTGCTGCGCGCGGGCGCGGCCACACATTTTTTATTTATTTTTTTATTTTAGGCGAGGCTGCCACACATGAGAGGACAACGAACAAAAAACGAGCATCATGTGCGACTGACCCGATCAGCATATTTGTGTTTGCGCTCAGGGGAGATTTAAAGGTTTCTACGTGTTTTTGCAACGTTCAGTAATGTATCACATACATTTTACGAATCCTTTCATAAAGTGTAGAGTGTGTGGAGTGTAGAGTGTTACAAAGAGAGAGTGTAAATAAGAGACTGATTAGTGACAGTATAGACAGCGTCGTTGATTATAATAGAGCTTTGTGATATCGCGAACTAAGCTTTTACTAATTTTAAGGGAGTTTGTAAATGAGATACTGATTTAATACAGCAGTTAAATAAACAAGATGTTATTATTAAGTGACTTACATTGTCTGACTATAACACTATTGCCTGATTTTGCTCTATTTCGTCATCAAAAGTAGTCTGAAACAAGTCACAACTGAGCCGCTGCGTATCTCCATTCAAACACATTGGTGTTTCGTTTATGAATGAACTCGTTTTTAAAACGAATCTAGTGAAATTATTCAATTTCCCATTCATAAAGACAGTCACTCTTTATTCCTAAATGAAGCAGCAGTTCGAACGAATCAAATGAATGATATGATTCAGTAATTAAATCAGTCTCTTGCCGCCACCTGCTGGCAGTTATTTAAATCATTTAACATTAACTTAAAAGTAAAGCATTCTTGGTGTTTTTGTCATGTTGCAATAGCCCGTTTACACTGATTATATACCAAAATCAAAGCTGATACTGTATGCTAATAGATAAAGGAGTCATTATAACATATTACATGCTTTGAATTCCTTATATATAGCTATGCAGTGTTGGATGGGGCGCTGTACGTGATGCAACACTTATTATAACCAGAGACTTAATATAATAAAGAGACTTGAGACTTGACTTGGACTCTAGCTCAGAGACTTGAGACTTGACTTTGACGCTAGCTCAAAGACTTGAGACTTGACTTGGACTCTAGGTCAGAGACTTGAGACTTGGCTTGGACTCTAGCTCAGAGACTTGTGAGCATCTCTGCCTCCATGTCATCCAAGATGTTCATGTCTTTCTTTCTTCAGGTAAAAAGAATATAAGGTTTCTGAGGAAAATATTTCAGGATTTTTCTCCAACAGGTTGAAGGTCCAAATTGCAGTTTCAGTGCAGCTTCAAAGGGCTCTAAACAATCCTAGCTGAGGAATAAAGGTCGTATCTAGTGATATGATCAGTCATTTACTAAAAATATAAAAATGTATATATTACACTAGCTCGACTTCACGAGTTACACAGTCATGTTGGAAAAGGTCTTGCGTAATGTAGACAGAAGTACCAACCCAGTGTTTGCAAAGCAAATGTGCAAAGAAAGTCAAATGACTTTTACAAAAAAGGTAAAACAACAATGTGGGACAACCTTCTTGAACTGGAATACACAGACGAAGAACTAACCGTGTGTGACCTTTCTAACTTGATTAAGTAATGCGTGCAGAAACATACATACATCGCAGAGCTATTGCATACTAGATAAGACCCTTATTCCTCGTCTGGGATTGTGTAGAGCCCTTTTGAAGCTGCATTGAAACTGCAATTTGGACCTTCAACCCACTGAAGTCCACTATATGGAAAAAAATCCTGAAAAGTTTTCCTCATTTCTTTTCGACTGAAAAAAGAAAGACATGAAGATCTTGGATGACATGGGGGTGAGTAAATTAGGAAATTTTCATTCTGGAAGTGAGCTAATCCTTTGTTATTACAGTTATTACATTTTGATAAAAGACTACGAAGACATTTTTTTGGATAACAACATGCACCGATGAATCATTCAAAAAGGAAGCCAAGAACATGTAATACACGTGATGCTTCATACCTTTACAATTTCCTGAGCAATTTGTCGTATCTTGTTGATGTCAAGTTTAGAATCCCTGACAACCGAGTAGAGCGTCCTTCCTTTACAAAAGCTGTGGCAGGACAACATAAATATATTACCATCAAAACACAAATGCTCTTATATAATATCTCATATTACACATTCAAAATATACACACTACTACTCATAGTTAATATTGTAACATTATAAATGTCTTTATCATCACTTTTGCTCAATTTAAAGCATCCTTGCTAAATAAAAGTATTAATTTCTATAATTTCTTTCCCGCAAAAAATAAAAAATTATACTGATTCCAAGCCTTTAAATGGTATAGTGTATAATGTTACAAAAGCTTTTTTATTTCAGATAAATGCTGATCTTTGGATCTTTCTATGCATCAAAGAATCCTGAAAAAAGGTACTCAACTGTTTTAAATATTGATAATAATAATAAAAATTTGTGAACAGCAAATCAGCATATTAGAATGATTTCTTAAAAATCTTGTGACACTAAAGACTGGAGTAATGATGCTGAAAATTTTGCTTTGATCACAGAAATAAACTACATTTTAAAATATTTTCAGATAGAAAGCAGTTATTTCAAATAGTAAAATATTTCAAAATTGTACTGTTTTTGCTGTACTTTGGATCAAATAAATGTAGGCCTGATGAGCAGAAGAGACTTCTTTAAAAAACATTAAAATCTTACTGTTCAAAAACTTTTGACTGGTAGTGTATTACTGTATTTGATTAAAAAAACAATACAGTAAAACAGTAATATTGTAAAATATTACAATTTAAATATGCAATGCAATTACTTTCTGTGATGGGAAAGCGGAATTTAAAGCAGCCATTCCTTCAGTGTCACATGATCTTCAGAAATCATTCTAATATGCTGATTTGGTGCAAGAAACATTTCTTATTGTTATCAGCTATGCTGCTTAATTCTTAAGTGGAAACGGTGATACATTTTATTCAGGATGATTAACAGAAAGAACATTGTTTATAGAAATCTTTTGTAACATAAATAAATTTGATCAATTTAACGCACACTTGCTGAATAAAAATATTAATTTATTTCTATGAAAAAAAAAAACAAACAGCATTGAAAGAGGTGAACCTGGTGATGATGGCCAGATGGGGCGGGTTCATGCAGGCCCCCATAAACAGCACAACGTTCTCGTGTCGCGTTTGCCGGTAGTTCATCACCTCCTTCTTGAACAGCTTCAGGTGCTCCTGGTTGTTACCGTCAATCTCTAACAAGCGAACGGCCACCTCTCCGTGCCAGCGGCCCCTGCACACCTTCCCCCATCGGCCTTTACCGATCAGCTCTCCGAGCTCTAGCTGCTCGAAAGGCACATCCCACTCCTGCAGGTAAACGCTGGTCTGGCTGGCCTTCCGGCTTATGTGGTCCTTCCAGTAACCCCTGCAATTGGGTAGGTCATCCACTTCATCACCTTCACTTTCATCGTCCGAACCTTCCTGATCTTGCCCATCTTCCTCTTGCTGCTCCTCATCCTGGATGAGAAGAATATAATAACCAACATTAGTCACATTACAGGGCCAAAGGTTTTAAAAATGTTCCCACATTTACATAATCCTAAATAGGTTTTGATTTTATACAATTCAGAATGTACAAGATAAAGCTTCAGTTTGTCTTTTAGTGGTCAGGGTCACTACACATACACCACTGACCGAAAAAAACATGTGACCACCATGACGAACGGGAGATTTTGCCCACAAATGCTTTCAATTCCTGATAGCTCTGTGGTTGAAACATGTTTCTTGCAGCACTCACCACAGCTTCCCTTTGGCTTGTTGACAACTGGTTGACGTTACCATCCGACTGATCTGTTTCTCTGCATGGAAGAGATGACCTATTAAACTCAGTGGTCTTTTACTAATCACTTTTAAATACAGTATCAGAACTATGTATGATGTACAGTATAATCTAAATTGTTTACAAAAAGATAGTTCACCCAAAAATCTAAATTCTATCATTAACTCATCATTATGGTTTTCTGAAAGCCTTGTGACAAATAAAGCACATGCTGCAAATCAGCATATAATTAGTTCCGTTTTGGCCTTTTCTCACAAAGGGTATCAAATGGCTTCAATCTACTTTTGCGGTGCTTTTTGTCATTTTTGATGCTTGAGGACTTTTTTTGTGTTTCATGGAAGAAAATTAAACATGTTGGGATCTACAAAAAGCTGAATAAATAATTGCAAGTATTTGGGTGAACTATCCCTTTAGAGCATCTTTGAAGCATTGAAATGAGTTTAAACTTGTAGGGAAAATTCTCTAGAAGTCAGTGCTGTCACATTTGTTCCATGTGAGCTTAGCACAAATTAGTCATTCATGATGAGGCAGTAACCTCAAGTTGTTCTGCTACAGTTGCAAATGCAGAGTAATTACAATGTACCATGAGGAACCAAAACTAATGGAACTTTTAACTGACCGGGGTCAAAACATTTCCAGAAATGCTGAATATAAACAGTAATCGAGACATTCTGTCTTACCCGGTGTTGTAATCTCCATCTGAATGTGTGGAACTGGATATGTCTGTGAGAAAAAAAAGGTATTATTGAGTATGTTGATATTAAACGTTCCGATTCCATTTAAAGGTGCGCCAAGTAATTTTACTCCACTTAAAGTTCTGATGTTGAAAGTAGTTGCTGTTCAAAGCTGCTGCCTGATATTAAAATGTCTTAATTTGTGTTCTGAAGATGAAAGATGACACGAGGGTGAGTAATTAATGAATGAATTTTCGTTTTTGAGTGAACTATCCCTTTAATAGTGATATAAATGCTAGTAACTTGGTGCACCTTTAATATAATACAACTACACAACTGAATAATACATCTAATAGGTTCTCTATTCCCGTTTCCACCACTGAATTAAAAAAAAAAAAAAAAAGGCAATTGCGACTTTTTATCTAACAATTCTGACTTTTTTCCCCTCACAATCTCGAATTTACATCTCACAAATCTGACTTTTTTTTTTTAAGAATTGTGTCATATAAACTCGCAATTCTGACTTTTTTTCTTCCTCAGAACTGTGAGATATAAGTAGATATAAAGTCAGAATTGTGGGATATAAGCTTACAACTGCGAGAAATAAAGTCAGAATTGCGAGATATAAACTTGCAATTCTGACGTTTTTTCTCACAATTTCGACTTTTAATCTCGCAGTTTTGGCTTTTTTTTCCTCACAATTGCGAGTTTGTATTAATTAATTACGAGTTATAAAGTCCAGTTCCGAGGGGAAAAAACACTGATATGTTCACAGAATTCTGAGTTTATGTCTTACAATTCTGACTTCACTCGCAATTGCCAGTTTATGTCACAAAAATCCGACTTTATTTCTCAGAATTGCAACTTTATATCTCAGAATTTTGACTTTATAACTCACAATTGCGAGTTAATATCATGCAATTGCGACTTTATTTCTCAGAATTGCGAGTTTATATATCGCAATTGTGAGTTTATATCTAACAATTCTGAGAAAAATTCAGAATTGTGAAATAAGTCGCAATAACCTTTTTTCTATTTTTTATTTAATGGCAGAAAAGGGCTTCCATAACTAGAGGCACACAGAGCTGAAAGCACAAAATAGGAGAAGGGTATAACTGCAGCCTGGAGATCTCCAAATGGGGGCGCCCCACAGCTTTTAAAAATTTTATTGGTTGTGTCAATCACAGTGTTGATTTCCTACACTATGCTACACAAATGCTAACCCCTAAACCTATCCCACACCTTACCCTAACCTTAACCAGTGAAACTGACTGCATGGCGGGATTGGCACTGAATAGCGTGGCAGATATACAGTTAATAAGATTATGTGATGTGAGATTGTCGGGCCGTTCTGTAACTCGCCATCCGGACCTCACCGGAAAAATGGACCTTTTTTGTTACATCCAGCGTCACTACCCCCTCCTTCCCTGCGAATTTTAAGAACCGGGACACCCCTGTTGCCTAAAACGAAGCAATAGAGTAAAACCTTTCCCCTGCGCTTCATTGGGACGGCTTGCGGGAGAGCTCGTGGGGGATTCCCGTTTATATCATTAACCACTGGCCATGACCTTTGGGGCTCTCCTCTCATATTTATTTATATAGCATAGTGGACTTTATTTGAGATCAACTACAATGTTTAATTTATAATGTTTAGTTTTGAAATGTTAGTCAATAACAATAGGCTGAAGCCAGAGCCAATGGGTAAAGTCTTTGCGCGATGAGACCTCGCCCCATTTTGGAGGTTCTGCCCACTTTTGGAGTTCCCGCCCCATTTTGGAGATCTCCGATCTGCAGTTATATATACTTGCAAAATACTGCAAAAAAAAGAAGCAATTCCCATAGATGACCACAAGGAGGCGACACACTACAGTATATGCACTACTAGCAACTTCATCTCAAATTGCTGAGTTCACTACAGCTGAAGCTCTCAAGACTGGGAAGCATAGTTGACTTGTCTGAAAACGTCAGTGATAACTCAACAAGGAACTCATACACCACACCTGCCGAGTAAATAACAGAGTTTTGTGGTGTGGAGGATTGTTAACTCACCAGGGAAGACAAACTGTTGTCTATGCTGAAAGTAGCAGGCAGCTATTGAGTGGGACAAGTAGACAAATGTCCGCAAGGAAAAGAGTAAGACCCGGTTAAACAATTTGGTTGTTATGCAAATCTATTTGTTATGCATCAGCGAGAGTTACTTAAGCAGATGTTAGTAGGTTAGTATACATTTATTGAAGAGGTTATTTCTGAGCATTGGAAACAAGAAAGCAGTGCTTAAAGTATGCTGTGCTACTCAAAGAGAAGAGAGAAGTTTAAATGGGTTTACACTCAGGTGGCAAATAAGAGCCTGTGGGATCAGTGTAAACGAGACTAACCTGGGAAGTGAAAGCGATTGTCAACGTGACCCTTAGGGGAGGGGTTGGGTGGTGGGGTGGCACTTGGGGGGTTGCTCTGACCGAAGGGGGCAGGTGAGGAGGGGGTGGAGGAGGTGGTGGAGGAGGGGTTACTACTGGAGTCCAGGTGACTCAATGATGGAGGGTGGTCCTGAAGGAAGGGACACAAATCTTAAAAAACTTTTTCCAAAAACAAGCATGTAAGGTGTAAAGATGGATGTTTGAAACACTTATGGGTAGTCACTAGCATCACTAGAGTCAATTGTAAAAATAAATATAAAGAAAAAAAGAAATGATTTGTTAAAAAGATAGATGGACGAATAGGTATAATGATAGAACGATAGAATGATAGATAGATAGAAGGATAGATAGAGTGATAGATTTATAGACAGAACGATAGATAGATAGCATGAATGACAGAAAGAATGATAGATAGATGATAGATAGATAGATAGACAGAATGATAGATAGATGATAGATAAATGATAGCTAGACAGATAGATAGATATAGAATGAACAATAAAACAATAAAATGATCAATAGAACAATAAATAGTATGACAGATAAAACGATAGATAGAATGAACTACAGAACAATAGACAGAATGTTGATAATGACAGAACGATAGAATTATAGAACGAAAGAACGACAGATACAGATAGATAAATAATAGAATGAACAACAGAACAATAGAACGATAGCACAAATGATAGAACGAATGATAGAAAGAACAACAGAATGACAGAACGATAGATAGATGATAGATAAAATGAACTATAGAACTATAGAATGATAGATAGAACAACAGAATGAAATGATAGAATGATAGACAGATTGACAGAATGATATAACGATAGATAGAAAGAACGATACAAAACGATAGAGTGATACAGAACAACAGAATGACAGAATGATAGACAGATAGATAGACAGAGCGACAGACAGAACAATAGACAGAACGACAGAATAATAGAACAATACAACGGTAGATAGACTGACAGAATGACAGAACGATAAATAGATAGAAAGAACGATACAAAACGATAGCTTGATAGATAGAACAATAGACAAAACGATAGACAAAAGGATAGATAGATAGATATAGAATGAACAATAAATAGAACAATAGAACGATAGCATGAATGACAGAATGAATGATGGAAAGAACAATAGAATGACAGAATGATAGACAGATAGATAGATGATACAGAATGAACAATAAAACAATAGATAGAATGATCTATAGAACGATCGATAGACAGATAGATAGATAGACAGACAGACAGATAGATAGATAGAACGAACTACAGAACAATAGATAGAATGTTAATGATAATGATAGAATGATCGAACGATAGATAGAATTAAAGAACAACAGATAGACAGACAGACAGACAGACAGACAGATAGAATAATAAACAGAATGATATAGATTTTTATAAAATAAAATAAAACTAAAATAATGCATTAATAAAACATTACAACATAATTTCTCTCTAATTTATTAAAAAAAATAATAGCAATAATTCTTAGCATTATAAATATGGTATTTTAACAAAAAATAAGAGACTTTTAACACCCCTCTTGAGTCAAGAAGTTAAATAAGGAGTTAGTATGTCGTGAATCTCAACTTCCTGGTTTGTTTTTTTGCTACATGCCTTTTTGTTTATTGCCTTCGGTAATGTTCCGTACTGCTGAGACTCCGTCGGTCGCTCCACCTGATTATTGATACCTGACGGTACTGACTCTGTTCTTCTGATCTTGTTTGGAACTGAAAGAACAAAACAGAACTTTAGATCATCTGCAAAGCTATCTGAATATACAGTATATAACAAAACATTTTGCAGCTTACATGGTGCAAATGAAATCCTGCACTTTGGGGCCTCTTTAGTACATTTATTGTGGCACTTCACCCTAAAAGAAATGGAAGCACACATTAGCAGGAAGATACCATAAAAATCAGATGTGGTTTTCCTAAATAATAACTCCCATCTTTGCTTACTTGCAATGTTTGCATTTAACACCGAACATCATGTTCTTCTTGCACACCTGACATGTCTGAGACAACCAGGACTTGGTGGAAAACCTTTGAGGAGGCACGGAAAGCACATAAATTTCAGATATGTTGGAAGTCAAAAGACAAACACAGACGTAAGAATGAAAACAACCACAAGTTCAATGGTCAGTACCTGTGTGTGACATCCAGACCAATATCCTTTCTCATGATTAGTGGAGAGCTTCCATGGGATGCAACATTATCTGCGTGATATTAAAGAAAACATTGGACTCAAAACGGATTAAAATTGAGTTTAGAGTTGACTGGATGCATTTTTCACTGCAGTGGATTCTGGGAATGCTGTACATAAACAATATGTGTAAAGCAGTCAAATCAACATATTTCATTAGCAAACATAACGCTTAAGTCTAACTCTAGCCTTTTCATCTAGAGTGCACCTACAGTATGATGAGTGAAAATATTATCTTGGTAGCAAACTCGTTTGGTTTTGGAACACACAAATTTAACATTTACTTGCAAATAAATAAAAAGTACTTACTTCTTACACCTGCAGAGTCTCCCAGGTGACTGGGGGTATTTGGTAGGATGCATGGGGAACGGGCAGACAACAGTGGTGACCGTGAGGGTGAGTCTTCCCAGCCGTTTCCTCCACCGTTTACCTGCACGTTCAGAAGCGGCTTGTTTTTCTTCCTGCTCCTGTGGGGAAAAAAAGGACAAGACAACATTTGGTATCTTGGTAGCTGACATCAAATACTGACATCAGTGTGACATGCTATATTCAACTTAAATAGGATGCTGGTGTTTTTTAATTAAATTATTAAATAATTGTGACCCTGGACCACAAAACCAGCCATAAGAGTCAATTTTTTTTTTTATTGAGATTCATAAAAAAAAAAATCTAAAAAAGCCAAATAAATAAGCTTAAATATATAAATAAAAATATAAATATATAAATATTGAGAAAATCACCTTTAAAGTTGTCCAGATGAAGGCTTAGCAATGCATATCACTAATCAAAAATTAAATTTTGATATATTTATGGTAGGAAATTTACAAAATATCTTCATGGAGCATAATGTTTACTAGGGATGCACAATTAATTGAATTTCTAATCACAATTACAATTACAATTACAGATGCCACAATTATGTAATCGTTCAAAGCCACAATTACAAAAAGATGTGGGGGTGGGGGTGTTTTTCCTACAGGTTATCTTATTTTTTCATTGTTGTAATTTTTACATTTTTACTTTTTATATTTAAAGAAGAAACTATATATAAAAAGGTGGCATGCAGTGCTTCAAACAATGGTATAGTTATGATTTTTGTCATAATCGTGCAGCCCTAATATCCTAATGATTTTTGGAATAAAAGAAAAATCATTAAAAAAAAGAAAAATTTTGACCCATACAAAGTATTGCTGGCTATTAAAATAATAAATGATTATAATAACAAATTGTTAAAATTTATAATAACAAATAGTGTAATTATAAAAGATTTCTGCTGTCAAAATTTGCATACATCTTATTTAGAGTTTCAATTACACTTAAATTAGCAGTTATTTTTTAAAGTCTAATAATTGTTAAAATTCCAAGATTGAAGATTAAATGTGAAATTATTGCAATATAATTAACTGTGATTAATCGCGATTAATTACAGAAAAAAATCTGTGCGATTAATTAGTTAATTTTTTTTTTTTTAATTGACTGACAGCACTAAAAATATTTTGCCATTCAGCTTCTACACAAACTTATATGTGACCCTGGACCACAAAACCAGTCGCTAGGGTCAATTTTATGAAACTGAGATTTACACGTCATCTGAATAAATAAGCTTTCCAATGATTTCTGGTTTGTTAGGATAGGACAATATTTGGCTGAGATACAACTACTTAAATATCTGGAATGTGAGGGTGAAAACATTATGAGAAAACCGCCTTTAAAGTTGTCCGAATGAAGTTCTTAGCAATGCATGTTACTTATCAAAAATTAAGTCTTAATATACTTACGGTAGGAAATTTACAAAATATTTTCATGGAACATGATCTTTACTTAATATCCTAATGATTTTTGGCATAAAAGAAAAATTGATCATTTTGACCCATGCAAAGTATTGTTGGCTATTGCTACAAATATACCCGTGCAACCTACAACTGGTTTTGTGGTCAAGTGTCACATATTACTTGAAATACTACATTACATAGGATGGAACATTTTAACCTAAAACAATCATTTTTACACTGCAGAGCCATTTAAAATCAACTTGCTTAAAACAAAAAGCACACATAATTTAACCTAAAACCATTAAAGCTTATCGCCTGCAACCTTCCACTGAAATTACGACAATGCAACCAATTATAATTCCCAGAAAGCTCTCATAATAACTCATTCTACACCTCCCAGCAAAAAAACCTTACTATAGTACTTTAAATAAACACACATCTGCAGCTTGTCCACCACAAATATTTTAAAAATGTGGTGCGAAAGCAGGCTTGCAGCTTCACAGGCAGGGAGTTTTTGTGGTGGACTTCAGTTCACACACATATTATGAGGAGCAGCTCCAGTCCTGCGGACGTTTATTGGCTCAGAGGAGCGGGAATGATCAAGGGCTGGACGCCAGCGAGTCTGAGAAGGGGTCTGACCTCGGCCTTGTGCTAACGGGAAACATTGGGGCTACGTGAAGGGGCGGAAGGACTGGGAGTGCTGAACTGCTTTCCAAAACCTGCCTGGAAGTGGGCCATCAGTGAACTCAGATGTCACAGCAGTCCACTCCCATAGATCGAACACACAAACACAGGGCAGGGCGACACAGTATGGTACACATGTGAGCAGCGTGAGCTTAAAGAGTATGTAGAACATTTTGTCTAAGAAGAATTCCTTTATTTATGCTGCAGGGCCAAAAAGCGTTCCAAATTTTTACTGAGTTATGGAACATGTTGTTACGTGAAGCAAACCTTGTGCAATGTATTACTAAAATCCTTTGGATTTATAAAGAGTCAGCATCCGGCTCATTCAACATGTTATCATTATTTATTCTTTAGAAGACTTGGAGTAAATTGCACAAATTGTATAAACCCCATTTATGATATTTAACGTTACTTTTGCATCATTTTTGAAACGCAAAAGCTCAGGTGCCATTTCTTGTAACTGTAACAGCACTGATGAATCAAAGTCAGACAGGTATGGAGCAACATGAGGGTGGCTCGCAAACAGTGAAATTGTGACTTAGTGTAATGAGAATCTGGAAATTCTTAGACAAGTTTAACACAAATAAAATGAAATGTCAGCATGTGTTTATGTTCAGTTTCAAGTCTGTATGTTGTTTTTAACTCGGACACCAATCTTACGGTTTGAAGAGGCATTGTTTATGCTTAAGATTTTATCTACACCCTTCAGATGAATATATTCCTTTCCCATCACCTCAGTGCATTACTGCATGACTTTATCATGCAGTAAGTGTTTCTGAGAATCTGACTCTGACATCATGTTTATAGCATTAGGTTGTATCATGAGGGGGAGGGGAAAAAAAAAATCAATGCATAATGCAGGCTAATGGTCAAATTGATGCATTTTGGTTACAGACAGCGATGACAGATATAAATGCTATTTAGCAATTTAGCATTCACTTGATGACAGTACGGGCATTTACAATGATGTTTGTTTTCAAATGAACTTTCTATTAATGAATAGAAATCTATCACAGTTTCCACTATAATAATAAACAGAAAAAAAAAATTTCAACATTAAAAACAATTGGACATTTTAAAACATAATAAACATAACTTAAGCATAAGTATGGAAGCCAATTTTCGGCTCTGAACAAAAAAATAAAAGATTATTGTGACTTTTTATTCCACAATTCTTTTTTTCTCTGAATTGCATGATATAAACTTGCAATTGCGAGAAATAAAGTTAAAATTGCAAGATAAAAACGTATGGTTTGAAGAATTTTAAGATTACAAACTTTCAATTCTGACTTTGTCTTGCAATTTAGAATTTTTTTCTCAGAACTGCATGATATAAACTCGCATTTGTGAGAAATAGTCATAATTGTGAGATAAAAATCAATGGTTTGAAGAACTGTGAGACCATAAACTCGCAAGTCTGACTTTTTTTCTCGTAAATGTGAGTATCCCGCAATTCAGTTTTTTTTTTCCTCAGAATTGCTTGATACAAACTCCCAATTCTGAGTTTTTCTCAGAATTATAAAATATAAACTTGCAATTCTGATATTTTTTCTCAGAATTGCATGATATAAACTCACAATTCTGACTTTTTTCTCAAAATTGACTGGCAATTGTGAGTTGTAAAGTCAGAATTGTGAGATATAAACTCACAATTGACATTTTTTCTTAGAATTGCGTGATATAAACTCGCAATTGCGAGAAAAAGTCAGAAATCTGAGATAGAAACGTATGGTTTGAAGAACTGGGAGACTACAAACTCGCAATTCTGACTTTTTTCTCGCAAATGTGAGTTTGTATCTCACAATTCTGTCTTTATTTCTCGCAATTACGAGTTTATACCTCACAATTCTGACTTTTTTCACGCGAATGTGAGTTTGTATCTCACAAATCTGACTTTTTTCCTCGCAAATGCGAGTTTGTATCTCGCAATTCTGACTTTTTTCTCAGAACTGTGAGATATAAACTTGTAATTCTAAGAATTCTCACTTTAGAATTTGCAATTGTGAGTTTATATCACGCAAATCTGATCAAAAAATGTGAAAAAATAAAGATGTAGATGTAAACTAGAAATTGCAAGAGAAAAAAAAAAAAAAAAGAGAATTGTGAGATAAAAAGTTGCAATTACCGACAGAAACAGGCTTCCACACATAAAAGACTTTTTTTCCAAAGAAAATAACAAAATTTTTTACAGAAACTAAACTTTTGAACAGTATATGTAGTCAATATATTTTCTTTGCATGTATTCATAGCTGACTTACAACTGGACACAAAAACAGGTCTAATATGGCATTTCATTTACACAGAACCAGTGCCTGCACTAGTACTTCCTTCAGCAATTCCTGAAATGCAGATCTATTTTGCAGTCAAATATTTGCAGTGGTAAAATGTTAAAGTTGCTCCAATCTACACAGTCACTTTTAAAGCCACCATAAAGCCAAACAGCAGACTCACATAAATCAGTACTGTCATACTTGACATCATTCGGCTGTCAAAATAAAGAGATTGTCATGCCATAGAGTAATACATCCATAAATAAAATATTATTCATTGCTGAACTTACTTGTTGGGTGTGGGCTCATCGATCCGCTTGGCCAGTTGGCTTTGGCTCTTGCTGCGTGTGAGGGTGATATTGGGCAGGAGGTTTAGCAGCTTACGGGATGGAGGTGGTGGAGTTCGTGGGGGCTTTAGCTTGCCATACCGTCTCTGTGGCGGTGTGGCTGGAGGGGTTGACAGCAGCCCGGAGGTGCAGCGGTTCAGCTGCGGGGAGGATGAAAAAGGGTCCGTCAGCCCATCACAGTGAGGGTGGACAATTGTAGGGAAGTCCGCTGAGGGTAGGGCAGAAACGGAGACACAGGAGCGAAGGGCAGGCAAAGCAGAAGGAGGGGGCCAGCCGGTTGGGCTGGGACTGTATAACTGATGTGCACGCATAGAACAAGACAGCGGGTCAGCAGAGGTACTGTCACGGTGAGTGGGTTCTGCTATCCACGGGATGCCCTCTTTCTTGAATGCTCCACCTAAAACAGAATGACAGAGATAATTCAGAAAAAGGTGGCTGAACAATGCAGGGCTATATCTATTTTATATATGTAATATTTTATATATACATATATACACTGCCATTCAAAAGTTTGGGATCATTATGATTTTTAATTATGTTTTTTGAAGATGTTTCTTATGCTCATCAAGGCTGCATTTATCAAAAAATGCAGGCAAAAATGCAATATTGTGATATATTATGATGTAAAATAAGTTTTTTTTTCTTATTTTAATATACATTAAAATCTAATTTATTCCTGTGATCAAACAAACATTTTAAGCATCACTACTCCAGTCTTAAGACAGAAGAAAAATTATGAAAATTCAGCTTTGCATCACAGGAAAAAAAAAAAAAACATTTTAAAGTATATTAAAAAAGAAACCATTATTTTATATTATAATAACATGTCACAATATTATATATATATATATATATATATATATATATATATATATATATATATATATATAAATTTAACATTTCTATTTAGTTTTCATTTATTTTTATTTCAGTTTTAGTTTTAATATTTTTGGTACTTCCACTTATTTTATTTCAGTGAGTTCAAATAGTTCCACTTATTTTATTTCAGTGAGTTCAAAAAAAAAACAAAAAAACAAAACAAAAAAAAAAAACAATTGTTGTTCAAAAATGCAATTAAAATTAAACTTTTGCAATAATAATTTAAAATCTAGATGCCACGATGGTCTGGAAAACCAGTGTGCCACTATATCTGGTTTTGTCAAATATCAATTCATGAGTACCTCATCATCATGTTTTTAATACATATTAAAATGTAATTTATTCCTGTAATGGCAAAGTTGAATTTTCGGCATTACTTCAGTCTTCAGTGTCACATGGTCCTTCAGAAATCACTTTAATATGCTGATTTTGTGCTCAAGAAACATTTATTTTCTTTTTTGTTTTTTAAATGACAAATCTGTATAAAACATTTTTTTTTTTACGATTTTCTGAATAGAAAGTCCAAAAGAACAGTATTTATTTGAAAAATAGTATTCTGTAAAATAATAAAAGTCATTATAAAATGCACCCTTGCTGTGTGTTCATTTCTTTCTTTCTTTTTGTTTTGCTATTTCTCATTTACATAACTTACTTCATAGTCTATATGCTAAAATACTAAAATGGCCAACAGCTAAAATCTAGGAAGCCTCTACTCTCTTCTGTCCCAGTGTTCACACTATCTATCCTAAATAGTATAGAGAGATTAGAATAAGTGTGCTCCAAAGCATACTATGTTGAAAAGAGTATGCCAAAAGTTTGGCAGGCCAGTTTACAGTAAAAAGGTGACAGAGCGGTCTGTTAAAGGTGCAATTGTATGTCCCAAAGCTTGCCTACTGTTCTGCCACACTCTCAAAGGTGTGTTCTTTTTCTTCACCAAAAGAATACATACTTTAAGGGCATAGTATAAGTATGCAAATTAAGACGCAGCATTAGTGTGCTTGAAAAGTGTAAGGAGGAAGGAGTCAGCAGTGACCTGTGTCAGTAGCGCTCTTGAGACAGGAGAGGGCAGCGGTGATGCGGGAACACTCCTCAGTGCTAGAGCCCAGCCTTTTCATGGTGTCTTCCACCTGCGCACTGGACATCTGCAGCAGAGCATCCAGAGACAGCTTCACAGGGACTGCCTGGAAGACGGAAGAAAACATTAATTAATGTCACAATTATTGCACATTATTCAACATCACACATCTGAAACTGATACTCAGTACAACAGCAATAGATATTTACTTCATGACTCAGTATTGTCTTATATGGCCAGTATTTGACCAGAGTCTCTGGGATTTCTGTGGCTGTAGACAGACAGAATGGAGCCTATATACTAATTAGAGAAAGATTAGGTGATAAAGCCCCATAGAATCCCCTCGTCGCCACTAAGACTGCTGGCATCTCGTGGCACCAGACTGAGCCAATGTCCAGATACCAGTTCTCTTTCTCTGTCCGCCTGTCTCTATTCCATTCCTCCACCCTACAACATTCCTGCGCTCTTTGGCGTCTCCCTGTTGTATTTCAATTCTCACCCAAAACACACACACACACAGTTCTACTCAAACGCATGACTGAGAAGCTGCCCAGCAACAGTTGTAGCTGTGGTCAGTGTAGTCTCCATGGCAGATGAATAGATAACAGGACACATGAGGCCCTTTGGTCTAAAGGGAGGTATATAAAGCCTATTGACAAAGAAAACAGGGTGAATCAGATTCATCAACACAGGGTTTTGATTACACGGCGGACATCAATGCAGAGCGGTTTCAGATGGTGGAGTCAAACATTGCTAAACATTAACAAAAAGCAACGTCTGTTTGTCTGGTCCAAAGGAATCGTGCAACTACTGCTGTGTTTACTGATAGCAGGGGTGTGTGTGTATGCGTGTGTGTGTTTTTCACACACATCTATAGAAGCTACACTTCAAGGACAAAGCTGATAATTAAATGTTGTGGAAGGTTTCCCATTTCCCAAATCCAGGAGTGACCCTGGATTGAGAGAAAACTCTGAATTTCCAAACAAATTTTTATCTTTAGCTCTGTTTATTACATGCATAAAATCACACACTTTCATTTCACACCATTAACCATCAATATCATCCATCAAATTATAGAACCAGAACTAAAGGTTGTGATATATAGTATATAAGTGTTGTTAACTAAAACTAATTTAAAACTAAGACAAAAACATTTTTAGTAAAGCTGAAATAAAAATTATATTTTAAAAAATGGAACTGAATAAGTTTAAAGTAATTAAGGCTAAACAGAAAGAAACTAATAAAAATGGCAAAAGCACTTAAAATCACTAAAATTGAAGCTAATATGAAAATAAACTTTGATTAAAAGCTAAAAATTAAAAAAAAAAAAAAAAAAATTTCAGTAATTAAAACTTAAAGCTAAACAGAAAAATAAAAATATCCTACTAAAAATGGCAAAATGGCTAAAACTGAAACTGATATGAAAATAAACTTAAACTAATTACAAACTAAAATCTAAACAAAAAACCTTTTCAGTAATACAAAATTTAAGCTAAATAGAAAAAACGAATAAAAATGGCATAAGCACTTAAAAAAAAAAAAAAAGAAAAAAAAAAAAAATTCACCAAAAAAAAACAAATTCAGTAATGAAAAATTAAAGCTAAAGTATATATATATAAACTAATACAATGGCAAAAGCACTTAACAAAATCACCAAAACTGAAACTACTACGAAAATAAACTTTAATTAAAACTAAAAATAAAACAAAAATTCAGTTATACAAAATTAAAGCTAGACAGAAAAATAAAAAAAATCCTAATAAAAATGGCAAAAGCACTTAAAAATCACTAAAACTGAAACTAATATGAAAATAAACTTAAACTAATTAAAAACTAAAAAAAAACTAAAATCTAAACAAAAAACCTTTTCAGTATAAAATATCTCTAAAAATGACATAATGATGCTGCCATCTTTCTAAAGCCATTTTCTGCCTCCAGTAATTTGGATGCAAATCTCAGAAAATTGTCATTCTGACCCCCTCAACAAATTACTGCATTACTTCATAAATATACATTCATGACATTTAATATTTTGGCTTTCATTATTATTTATGTTTGTTTTTCTTCAGAAAAAAAAGAAATAAAAACATGCAAGTCAGAGAAATGTATATATGTATGTATATATATATATATATATATATATTTACATTTTTTTTTAATTTGGTTGATTTGACACGCAATAACTGACATATATTTTAATATATATATATATATATATATATATATAAATATATGTCAGTCATTGCGTGTTAAATCAACCAATTTTTTACAATTATATATATTTTTAATATATATATTTTCTAAATACATTCATATATATATATATATATATATATATATAGGTGAGAGTTGGGGTGAGTCTGTTTAAAAATCAATTAAAAACGAAATGAAAAAAATGAAATCAATTAAAAACAAATGAAAAATAAACATAGATATATATTTTATAGATATTTGAAAGTAAAAGTAAAAAAGGTATATCCCCATTTACACACATAATTGTGTTTGTATGAGGTGGGTGTGTGTGATACAGCACATCATAAACAAGTTAAACGGCCTTATAATGACATGCATGACACTCAGGGGAATGGAAATCTCCCTGCATCCTCACAGAGACTTCCTTTTTGAATAAGAGCCAGAGATCAGAATTAAAAGCACAGATATCTTCTCAACAAATACTAGACAACATCATCCACATTTAGCCTACAACAGAATAAATCTTAATGTTTGTTCTCTCTTCTGTCATTCAGAAAACACAACATAATGCATAATGAAGGTGTAAAACGCACCTCTAGGTTACTCTATATGACGTGTACATCCAAGTTAATAAGTACGCAAATTACTGTGTTAAAACAGACAAGCTGGGGCAGAGAGCAGGTGAAATGACACATACCGATACCGAGGTGGTGTCTGAACATGCCCTCTACCTGAGTTTATGAGCTGACGTAACTCAGGGAGCGATGCTCTGAACATAAAAGCAAGACGCAGCGTTACGCTAGTCTCCATCCAAACAAACATACACGAACTCCCACCCACAATAAAAATCACCCAGGTGAGCTCCTTAACAAATAATTCAAGATAAGTCGTAACCAGTGATGGTTGATGGTTGTCTGTTAGTTAGCTTCACACGAAACTAAAACGAAACAGAAAAAGTGTGACAGCGGGTGCTTCCAAATGAAACAAATAGATAAAAATCACCAAGCCGCCCTCAACAAAGCTCTTCAGTGGAATTTTAACTTGATAAGCATCTCAAACAAATGGCAAACGAGGAATTTCCTCACAAGTCTGCAAGCCTGTCGACACGAGCCAAACGCAGCGTTAGTAAATATCTGCCGTTGGTAATTCCGTTTGCAGACTTTCTATGACCACAGAGGCTTGCATGCAGGCAGGAAACCGACAAACATCAAAAACAAGCACACAGTTGACAAAGTCTTAAAATGAAGCAGTCTCTACAACACGAAGCAGTCAATTTTACTATACCATGAGAGATTCTCCACTGAAGTTGTCCTTTCCTAAATCTCATATCCCAGAAACAACAAACCCAAAGTCTCTCCTCAAAGTCTCAAGTCAGTCACGCTGTGAAAGCTGCTCCCTTCCAACCCAAACTTCCCCTCCTACTCGTCCCGTCCCTCCTCCCTTTCCCCACTGTCCCTCCCCTCTATCCCTCTTTCCTTCCTGTGAACATGCCTGGGAAGTCTCTCCACAGCGATGGACACTCCTCCTAAAAACACATGGTCACCAATAGAGGCTTTCGGTTTCCTGCGTGCAGTTTAATATCCCTTCTGTTAAATAAGGATGGGTCACGATGCTCTGCTTGACGACTCAGAGGCAGCGTGCAACTTTTTATATACAACCAAAGGCATGAATATGACAAATTAGTATATATTTTTTCCACTTAGCAAGTAAATAAATAAACACCAGACTTTTATTTTTTGGTTATTTCAGCTACAATGGTACAACATCTTGCCAATTTCTCCCATAAATAGAATAAAAGAAAATAATTAGATAAATAAATAAATAAAAATAAAGGTTTTTTTTCCACTTAGTAAATAAATAAACTTGCATCTAAACACCATACCATTTTTTTTATATTTCAGCCACAATAGCTTAATTATCAAAAGGCCAATTTCTCAAAGAAATAATAAAATAAAATAAAATAAAATACAATTTTTTCCATTCAGTAAGTAAATAACTTGCACCTAAACACCATACTTTTTGAGTTTTGACATTGTTTTTTTTTTTTATTCTAGCCACAATGGCACAAAAAAAGGTCAGTTTCTCCCAGAAATAAAATAATTGTCCTGAATAAAACATTTAAGACACTTTTTAACAACTTTTAAGTGACAATTTTGATAGATAAATAAATAAATATTTATTAGTAAAGGGAAGAAATGCTTCTGATAGTCAGTTGAACTTGAAACCAACTTTATTATACAGCGTTTCGCTATGACAAATTACCCGACTAGTCTTTCTGGCATCCCACTAATTACTAAACTTTAAAAATATGCAATTTTGCACATCTTCATTGTTATCTCTACAACCGCTAACTGAGCGGACGTCACTGATGCCACACAAATTCCACTGTTCTACAAAAAGACTCATTTATGATGCTATTAACTGAGCAGGATGTCTTTTGACTGTGTGAAACAGAGATTAATGAGGGTTAGGCTGGCCTAAGTCCTTCTTTGACCTGTCACCATACATTTTGTGCATGAGTGCTCATCCTGGGCAGAAAGAGAGGCCATATCAGAGGAACAAAGGAGAGCGAGAGAGGGGGTACAGCACAGGAAACAGAGGTTTGGGTGAGATTGCATTTGTCACAGACACATCTCTTTCTTTTAATCTCTGCCTTAAGGAAAACCTGTAGTAAATCCACAGGATGTGACCCACAAAAAAAAAATATGACTCAGACAACCACTCCTGCCTCCTGCTCTTTAGACTTACTCAGTAACACACGTTGGCATGTTGTGGACTGCCTCAACTTAAACACTCCAAACTCTGGTTGATTTAAATGAAGCATTATATTCAGTAAGTGCTACAAAATACAACAACAGGAACAAACTGAAAGAAAAAAAAAAAAAACACATTTGACTGGTGGGTCATGCTTGTTGCTCCACTCTCTCACTCTTATTGAGCAATGGGAAACCCCATCACTGTGGCAGCTGGGAACATCAAGTAATGAGTCACAACACACAAAATTATTAAAGTGTAAACACGTCAACTTGTGACGTCGGTTTAAACGGTTTAAACTTACTGACTCTCACAGATTCTCACAGATCTCAACAGATACAGCATGCATATGATGGATCTTTTTTTTTTTAGTATATATATATATATATATATATATATTTTTTTTTTTTTTACATTTTGAATGAACTTTTATTATATATTTCAAGTTTTCATTGTCAGTTTTACTTTATTTTACTATTATTTTGTGTTCAGTCTTAGTTTTTATTTCTTTCCAATTCTAGTCAGTCATTTTTTTTCATTTAGTAATTAAGTAAAAAAAACTTTGCAGTCTCCATCCAAAAAAACTTTGTTTTTTGAGAGAAAAAAAGGGTTATTTTTAGACATAGTGACACAACTTAATTAAAATAAAATGAAATGAACTAAAATAAAATAAAATAAGATACAAAAAAATAAAATATAATAATAAAATAAACAGTCCTGAAGAAAAATTGTGATAGACACTTTTTTTAACAACTTTCGTGACAAATGTGCATTTTTGTAAATAAATAAATAAATAAACCTAAAAAGCCAGTGAGCATCATGCATTTCCAGCTTCAACATTTTGATTTTGAGGAGAAAAGACGTTCTGGCACTTTCACAATTTCAACCATTTTTCCCAGAAAAAATAAAATAAAATAAAACAGCCCTGAAGAAAAATTGTGAAAGATACTTTTTTTAAACATCTTTTATGTGACAAACGTGTATTTTTGTCATTTATAGTCCTAAGGAAAATCGTGATAGACAATTATTTACAACTTTCGTGACAAACATGCCTTTTTGTCATTTAAGAAAGAAAGAAAGAAAGAAAGAAAGGAAGAAAGACAGAAAGACAGAAAGAAAGAAAGAAAGAGAAAGAAAGAAAGAAAGAAAGAACGAAAGAACGAAAGACAGAAAGACAGAAAGAATGAAAGAAAGACAGAAAGAAAGAACGAAAGAAAAAAAAACGAAAGAAAGAAAGACAAAGAACAAAAGAAAGAAAGACAGAAAGAAAGACAGAAAGAAAGAAAGAAAGAACAAAAGAAAAAAGAAAGACAGAAAGAAAGACAGAAGAAGAAAGAAAGAAAGAAAGAAAGAAAGACAGAAAGAAAGAATGAAAGAACAAAAGAAAGAGAAAGAAAAAGACAGGAAGAAGAAAGAAAGAAAGACAGAAAGAAAGACAGGAAGAAAGAAAGAAACAGAAAGACAGGAAGAAAGAAAGAACGAAAGCAAGAAAGAAAGAAAGAAAGAAAGAAAGAAAGAAAGACAGAAAGAAAGACAGAAAGAAAGACAGAAAGACAGAAAGAAAGACCTGGAAGAAAGACAGGAAGAAAGAAAGAACGACAGAAAGAAAGAAAGAATGAAAGAATGAAAGAAAGACAGGAAGAACGAAAGAAAGAAAGAGAAAAAAGAAAGAATGAATGAATGAAAGAAAGACAGAAAGAAAGAAAAAAAGAAAGAAAGAAAAGATTTTTCAGCCCAAAGTAGTAAATAAATATAGCATAAGCACTCTTTCAAGCAAAACTGACTTCATACAAACCCTAAAAAAAGCACATTGAAACTAGTTGGTTAAAAAGTAGAGTGCATTCTAAAACAAGTGATAGCATCAACAGCTTACAGTTGCTACTTGTGTTTGATCTTGTTACGTAATGCAATGACGTTCAGACAGTTAGGTGTGACCTAAATGCCTTGAAATCAAAATGATTAAACATAATCAGATATGAAGGGTATGACAACAGAAGTTTTTTTTTTTTTTTGTTAACCGACATGGATATCAGTCACAATTTGATAACACCCCAGATAGCTCTCCATTTAACCACAATCTAAACAAATATACACAAAGCAGCAGCAATAACTGAGAAGACAGCAGATGTGTTTCCTGGTAGTTCTGTAGATGCATCAGAAACCACATATGTAAAACATCTCCAATGGTACATGCTTCCCTAAACTGATCATGCAAATACAACCACACTGGCCCCAGTCACATCTTGTCTGCCCACAGGAGAAATAGCATTCCTCTGCTTTTCCTGAGAAAGCACTATCCCGTTATACTGTAAAACACTGGGGTAAACTGGATTCCCTGCTGTCCTCTCAGAGAGGGGCCGGCTGCCCACGTGTGTGTCCTGCCACATGCATGCATTCCTGCACCGTGAATCACACTACAGTAGCCTGGTGTGACACGTTAGAGACCAAACTTATTGAGTTAGGGCAAGGATTGTTAAGCAGGTGGGTCATGATTCAAAACTGGGTCTCAAGCTATATAAAAAAAATAAAAAAATAAAATAAAATAAAATGAGTTCTGAATAAAAATTGTAAAAGACACTTTTTAACAACTTTTATGTGACAATTGTCTATTTTTGCCATTTATTAATAAATAAATTCATTAAAAAAAAAATTGCAACTAAACCAGAAAGCCAGTGATCACCCGCATTTTCAGCTTTTCATTCTCAAAAAGAATGTTTGTTTTTGATGAGAAAAGGTGTTTTTCTCTGGTAATTTAAACCACTTTTCCCAGAAATAATAAATAAAATAAAATAAAATAAAATAAAAAAAAGTGTTGAAACTAATTAGTCTATTAAAACTTATGTGGTCTTATATTTATTTCAGCTTTATTACAGTTAAGAAAATAATCATTTTAGCTTTAGTTAATAATGATGATGATAATAATTATATGATCATATGGTTACAAATAGATAATGATGATGCCAGACAAAAAAAAAAAAAAAAGTTAAAACAAAAATTGTAAAATACACTTTAACTTTAATGTGACATTTGTGTATTTTTGTCATTTATTAATAAATAAATTAATTAAAAGAATTGCAACTTAACCAGAAAGCCAGTGATTTTCAGACACATTTTCAAAAACATTTTTTTTTATGAGAAAAGGTGTTTTTCTCTTGCAATTTCAATCATTTTCCCCAAAATTAAAATAAAATAAAAAAATTATTTGACAATGTTTTCTAACTTAATAAAGTTAAATAAAATCTTCAAAACGTTAAAAACTAATTCTTTTAAAACTTAAACTAGTTCTATTAAAACTATTAAAACTTATTTATTTAGTATATTGCATTTTTTAAGTAATATTTATGTTTTATATTTATTAATTTTTCAAACCAATGTAGTAAAGAAATATAGCCTAAGTACTCTTGTAGAACTAGTTGGTTAAAAAAAGTAGAGTGGATAGCAATGGATAGCATCATCACTTTACAGATGCTACTTGTTTGATATCTAGTTGTTGTACTTTCAGTTTTCATTTGAATTCTAGTTTAATTCCAGTATTTTAATTAGTTCAGTTGTAGTTTTTTATATTAATTTCCAATTCTAACAATTTCAGTGCTTTAGTACTCCAACAAAACATATTTTATAAAAATAAAATAAAAAATAAAAATGCATATTTAGGTTAATCAGTTAGGCTTAAAACACAGAAAAATGCATAATATTAACACCTTTTAATTAGCTTTTTGTTTACTTTTGCACAATTTTGGTGCTGTATTGGATCATCACTTATGTCAGATGTAAAATCTGGGTCCTAAAGCAGACAGACAGAAATGGCCTGTTGCGAATATACGACAAGTCAAGTGTTCCGGGACATTGAAGAGAAAGGAAAACTGAAGGAGACATAATAAAAAGCACACAAAAAACATGCTGTCCTACCGCAGTGACCGAAGTGAAGCAGTCAGCTAATCAGAGGCATGCCACAAAGTGACCCCTCCTGTCCCCACTGGAATAAATTGTTTCTATTTTTAAAGTTTTGTTCCTCAGTCCTGCATGTGTTGTTTATTTCCCTGTGTTGTCTGTTTCCGTGCCTAATGAGGACAAACAAGTCTGCATTTGCCAGGCAGTCATGAATGCGGTGCTGTTCTGGTCAGCTGTGTGTATACGACAGTATGGGTTGGTGGGCAGAGAGAGAAAGACAGAGAGAAAGAGAGACCCCTTTCGGAGTCTAAAAATAGACTGACGGGAGAGTTTTTGACACAGCGGCTGACGCTGCACATTCTGAGCTTTGGAGTGGGATCAGGTGTGTGAATCCACAGAGGACTGAAACGCCACAGAGACTCTTAGCAGCAAGCAAGCAAAATATCTTCCCGCTCCAGTACAAACCCTCAGACAATATCACATTTTTAAACAGAAGTAGAAGCTACAGTTTAAAGGAATAGTTCAGCCAAAAATGAAAATTCTGTCATTAATTACTCACCCTTATGACCTTTGTTCATCTTTGGAACACAAATTAAGATATTTTTGATAAACTCTAGAGAGCTATCTGACCCTGCATAGACAGCAACGAAACTGAAACATTCAAGGCCCAAAAACGTAGTAAGGACATTGTTAAAATAGTCATTAGTGGTTTAACCTTAATTTGATTCATTTTTACTATTCTCGTAGCTTTATAAAATTAAAGTTGAACCACTGATGTCACATGGACTATTTTAACAATGTCCTTATTACCTTTTTGGGTCTTGAACGTGTCAGTTGCATTGCTGTCTATGCAGGGTCAGAAAGCTCTTGGATTCATCAGAAATATCTTAAGGGTTTGGAACAAGGAGGGAGAAATATCTTTGGAGGGTCTTACGGGTTTGGAACAACATGAGGGTGAGTAATTAATAACAGAATTTTTATTTTTGGGTGAACTATCCATTTAAATTGTGTGTTTAATATTAGGTACAAGAGGCCAAGTTTAATAAAATGGTTAGTAGATAATAAAATAATAAGGTAAAACCTAATATATTTCAAATGTAAATTTAATTTATGTATGTACACTACCAGTTAAAGTTTTTGAGCAATAAGAAAGAAAGAAGGCTTTAAAAGAAGGCTCTTCTGCTCACCAAGCCTGCATTTATTTGATCCAAAGTACAGCAAAGTACAGCATCATTACTCCAGTCATATGATCCTTCAGAAATCATTCTAATATTTTGATTTGCTGCTCAAAAAAACATTTTTATTATTATTATGTTGAAAACAGCTGAGCAGAATTTTTTCAGGTTTCTCTGATGAATAGAAGGTTCAGGAAAACAGCATTTATCTGAAATAGAAACCTTTTGTAACATTATAAATGTCCCTATCATCACTTTTGATCAATTTAAAGCATCCTTGCTAAATAAATGTATTAATTTCTAGAATTTCTTTTGAAAGCTTTTGAATGGTATAGTGTATAATGTTATAAAGCTTTTTATTTCAGATAAATTCTGATTTTTGAATCTTTCTATTCATCAAAAAATACTGGAACAACGTACTCAACTGTTTTAAATATTAATAATAATAATAAATGTTTCTTAAAATGCAAATCAGCATATTAGAATGATTTCTGAAGGATCATGTGACACTGAAGACTGGCGTAATGATGCTGAAAATTTAGTTTTGATCACAGGAATAAATTACATTTTAAAATATAATCAAATAGAAAGCAACTATTTTAAATAATAAAAATAATTCACAATATTACTGCCTGCTTTTGCTGTATTTTGGATCAAATAAATGCAGCCTTGGTGAGCAGAAGAGACGTTTTTAAAAAAACATAAAAAAACTTGGTAGTGTATGTATTTTTATCTAGATTTATTCTACATTTTCAATGCGTGAACAAAATGGTGTCATGTATATATGTAAAATAATTCCCTTATAAAGGAATAAAACAAAACACAAAACAAAACCATATACATGAAAATAACACAAAGTGAAAGGAAATTAACAATCAAATCAAACACTGAACAAAACAAAAATCTAATACCCAAAATTCACAAAGCAATGAAATACAAAATAAAGGAACTAAGAAACAAAATACATTCAGCGCAAACACAAATATTGGTACCTCTATGAGCTCTGGCCGGAGGTTGATGGTGCAGAGCCAATTTGTGAGCTGTGGGTAAGAGTCCAGCGCCAGCGGTCTGTCACTCTCTGGAACGCTCTTCTTCCACTCCAACTGTTTACTGATGTACTTCACCAGCTTCACCTGTAGATGGCGATCACACACACACACACACACACACACACATACACACACACACACACACACACACACACATTGTGTTTACATGTTTTATGGGGACATTCCATAGGCGTAATGGTTTTTATACTGTACAAACCCTATTTTCTATCGCCCTACACCTACCCTACACCTAAACCTAGCCCTCACAGGAGACTGTGCACACTTTTACTTTCTCAAAAAACTCATTCTGCATGATTTATAAGCCTGTTTCCTCATGGGGACCTCACAAATGTCCCCTCACAAATGTCCCCATAACGTGATAAATACCAGGTGCACACACACACACACACACACACACACACACACACTTAGACTGGTGTAACAACTGCTTTGAGAAACAACTCACTGAGCCATCTGTTTGCTTTTAAAATTGACCATTTATCCTCTAATTAGTTTTTATACCTTCAAAAGCAGAGAAATTAACCTTTCTTATTAGCTTAAACATGAAAGTCTTTGTAGATTAAAATCCTTCAAGAAGAAACAGGATGAGATCAGACACCAATTCCAATTAAATTTCATGGCATATGTTTCAGAGCACATCAGAGAAAAAGAGCTGTTTCATAGTGCCTAGTCAGATGCCACTGAAGTTTGAGGGACAAGCATGTTGACAATTCAGTGCAAGCATTTTTCTCTAAACCTTCATGTCCGCAAGTGAGCATTGCACGCAGAATGCAAAGTGAGAACAGAGCAAAGGAAATCCCCATGTGTGACTTCATTGTAAATGGTGGGCGATGAAAATGTGTTATGTGTGTGTGTGTGTGTGTGTGTGTGTGTGTGTGTGTGGTGTCAGTAAAACAACTGAATACAGTGCAAACAAACACTGTACACAAACACCACACTCTCTTTTTCAGTTCCAATACCAGCCAGTGCATCCATGAATCATTATCTTACCATTACTAGATGATAATACATTGGGTTAAAAATAATGTTCAACGCTTGCAGGACAAAGACGTTTCAGACGTGTCCTCCCTTTGTTGCCGTAACGCTCCCACTGCAATAAACAGTGCCGTCTATAAATAGACACTGGCTATCATGGCAAGGGAGTCTGGACTCTTTCTCACGGGGGCGTCTGTTCCGCCACTATGGCAACCCTGGCTGGAACACACTTGGCGGCTGAAGCCAGAGTCCCATGTGACATCATGGAGCAGCGAGAAACTGCGGTCCGCAGGTTAACAGAAACCACCACACACCTGCCTCTAGAGGTGCAAGTTCAAACACCTCGGAGACAACCACAGCTGCAATTGTGCTCATAAAGAAGAGGCCGTTTTTACTGACTGAAACCTATAAAGATTGCTCCAAAATAAAAAGGTTGCTTTAGGTAAAATACCTGGTTTGCGTAAAAGACCTGGTTCCATAGGAGGTTTGGTGTTTAAGTTATGAATATACATATATATATATATATATATATATATATATATATATAAAGTGTTCAGATGCAAAACCAGCTAAAAGCCAAAAATGAGAATGATACTGAGTGAATGCTCTCGACACATATTATACATCCATCAGATACTTTTTCCTCAAACTCGCTAAAATACCAGCCTCAGCTCAATCAGAAGTACCAGTACTTACATAGAAACCTATACAAAGTAGCCAGAAAGAAATGCTAATTTAAAAAAAAAATGCTAATTTTAAAGAAATACGTCAGATGGATTTAGAGGCTTTTGCATCTGAACTCTTCATATACATTTAAACACACACGCACACACACATTTATATAGCTGTAGATCTAGCTATATAGATGTAGATTTAGCTAAAGCTGTAGATACAGACATTAGTTACAGATATAGCAGTAGATATAGATGTAGCTAAAGCTGTAGATTATAAATGTTACAGATACAGCTGTATATATAGATTTAGCTAAAGCTGTAGATACAGACATTAGTTACAGATATAAGCAGTAGATATAGATGTTGCTAAAGCTGTAGATTATAAATGTTACAGATATAGCTGTATATATAGATTTAGCTAAAGCTGTAGATACAGACATTAGTTACAGATATAAGCAGTAGATATAGATGTTGCTAAAGCTGTAGATTATAAATGTTACAGATATAGCTGTATATATAGATTTAGCTAAAGCTGTAGATACAGACATTAGTTACAGATATAAGCAGTAGATATAGATGTTGCTAAAGCTGTAGATTATAAATGTTACAGATATAGCTGTATATATAGATTTAGCTAAAGCTGTAGATACAGACATTAGTTACAGATATAAGCAGTAGATATAGATGTTGCTAAAGCTGTAGATTATAAATGTTACAGATATAGCTGTATATATAGATTTAGCTAAAGCTGTAGATATAAACTACCAGTCCAAAGTATTTGAATAGTAAGAGTTTTAATATTTTTAAGCAAGTCTCTTCTGCTCACCAAGCCTGTATTAATTTGATCCAAAGTACAGGAAAACAGTAACATTTTTAAATATTTTTACTATTTAAAATACATTTTCAAATAACTCTTTTCTATTTTGATATATTTAAAATGTAATTTATTGTGATTTCAAAGCTGAATTTTTAGCATCATTACTCCAGTCACATGATTATTCAAAAATCATTCTAATATTCTGATTTTCTGCTCCAAAACATGTATTATTATTATTATTACTATTATTATTATTGTTTAAAGTATTATTATTGTTTGAGTAATGATGCTGAAAATTTAGCTTTGAACACAGGAATAAATTACATTTTAAAATATATTAAAATAGAAAGCAGTTATTTTAAATAGCATAAAAATATTTCACAATATTACTGATTTGGCTGTATTTGGATCAAATAAATGCAGGCTTGGTGAGCAAAAGATTGAAAATCTTACTGTTCAAAAACTTCTGACTGGTAGTGTAAATATTACAGATTTAGCTGTAGATCTAGATTTAGCTAAAGCTGTAGATATAAATATTAATTACAAATATAACTGTAGATACATAGACTTAGCTAAGGCTGTAGATGTCCACTACCAAGAAAAAATATAAAAAAATAAATCACAGAGACAGTTGCGTCCTCTTCAATTCTGTTAAACACATATTCTTGCAAAAGTTTCAGACGTCTTCTAAATTACCTGACCTTTAACATCATATAAATACTCAAGACAGTCAAAGTGTGACAGCGCTTTGAGCGTTTTCGAGCAGGAACTGTCGTTTATGCAAACCACCAGCGTGCAAGAATATTTCAACCTATTTCTAGATTTCACACATTGTTACGCATCAACATTTTTATTAAAGCTCGTGCTCGATCTAGAGCACAGAAGACACTCAGTCATCAACAAAAGCTATAGTGGGTCACGGTGGCAAATTCGCCTGAACCTGTAGCCCAGCAACCAGCCACCTGTGCAGATGATTAGCTCTCTCCATTCGTATCTCTATATAAGGTCACGGCGCTCGGGAAGAGCGCAGCTGCAGTATTGGAGCGCCTTACTAGCCGTTAATTCCACTGAGAGACAAGACAGCAGTGGATGGCTTTATGCATGAGCGTATTATCACCTCACCCAGGCCAACATAGTATGCAGCACAGCCTTCAAAAGAGAACGAGAGCAGCATATCATTAATGTTTCAGGAGGTCCACAGCAGTCTGAGAAGGTGTGCTGGATCTTTTTGCTAGGTACTATCTGAGAATGCCCCCATTTGATGCATTGGTCGGCCACGGGCGAACCTCAAACACAACAGGGTGTTAGCTTGCACCAGACACAGCCTGGCACAATGCGCAGGAGTGCGCCTGTATTCAATGACTATCTCTCCTCTCATCTGCCTTCTCCGTTACACCTCTCAAGGGGCGGATGGAGTATGGGGCAGGGGGGACCTGCTTAACTAAAGTGTCCGTGTGAGACCGGAGAGGATAGGTTGAGAATCTTTCGTGACATTTGAAAGCGCTCGGCCTCTCAAATGCAAAATGAGCTTCATTGGAAATCAAGAGCGAGCAAGTGTGATGCTGATTTCATCAGCACGGTTCCTGGTAAAGAGGAGTGTTCCTGGTATGAGTGTGCATGGAGAAAGACATGTGACTAGATGATGTCATTTCCACATCTACTTTCTTTTGTGTAGACATGCACGCAACATCTTCAAATTCACCTGTTTTTATTAAATACAACTTTGCAGAAAGAGGCGTCACAGTTGTACCAGATGATAAGGTAACTGTAGACTGTAGTGGAGTGGCGTGGATCCTGTTACACACTGTGTCACCAATATAAGCAAACCCGCTCCTATTGTTTCTGACAATAACATAAAAGCATGAGATAATGCATGCTAGGTTTAAACAATCAGGCTACCTTTAAAAATCATGATAGGTCTATTATTTCACACAGTAGATGCATTAAATGATTAGTTATAATGATGAACAGAATGAAAAAAAGAATAAAATGTGCAGCACTAGACAATGGAGGGTTCGTGGAACCTAAGACACAAGAATAGAGAAAGGGGGAAAAAAGAAAGATAAAGCAGTTGAAAAAACCCGCATGGGGATTTCCTGATACGAACAAACATTAGCCAGTTGAGAGGCCTATGCTCCACCGCATCTAATGGGCCTCGCAGTGATGTGTTAACTTTCCATCCATAGAAACGAAGTGCAAATGAACCTTAAAAAGCCTTTGATGAGCACTCACGCTACCGAGCAAAGACTCGCATTTCCCAGAAACCAAAACTGAGATGCTAGGGAGTCTTGATTCTTCAAAATGTGTTTTTCCCAGATCTCTTCAGTCAATTGGGGTCTATTACAAAAAAAAAGAGAAGAGCTTTAACTGGTAATATCACTCAAGTACTTGTGAATGCCACTGCCCTGGAGCTAAAGACAAGATTTGTGTTTGTGATAAACAGGTTTTATCACATCCATAAATGTGGCAATCCTTCTTTTCATCCAATGCAAATTTAATGATTTTGCAATAAGCCACAGGCCTTTACTCAATATAACTGAGCCAAAAAGGTTGTTGCAGGTAGTACTTTAAAAGGAAATCAGGTAGCTAAAGTACATTTGTGTTATGAGTCAGCATACTTTCCAGGTTAAACCATTTTGGATCTTTTAAGTGGATCACAATAGGTCAATAGTATGTTCTATCCAATAGCACTTAAAGTTACATTGCTCCAAACCTGTATGACTTTATTCTTTGTAAAATAAAAAGTGAGTAGGATCTCAGTGCTGTTTCAACCACACTGACTTTTCATTCTTAGAAATATTGTCACAGATTTGAAACAATATAAAAACAAGTTGAGGTAACGATGACAGAATTTAAATTTTTGGGTGAACCATCAATGTGTTCTGACTGGCATCAGTTCACAGAAAGCCGGAGAACAAGTTGCTGGAATCGTGCTCCTAAAAATACACAGATGACACATTAAACATGCCCCTGGTACCATCTTCGACTTTGCCGTCAGATGGGGGAGGTCCCTTTATCAAGAGCGACGTCATTGCAGCATGCAGGGACAGCACCAAATAGCGTTTGGTGACCCAGCAACGTCAAATGCACATCGGTAAAACTGTGCTATCGTAGGCCGCAAATTAAAAGGTTTTTAACCATCATACTACTTAAACCCTGGTGAATAATTTAACATGGCCCATTATGCTATTTCCATTATTGCCTTTCATGCAGTGTGTAATGTAGCTGCATGAGAATGTAAACGATCAGCAAAGATGTAAAGCCAAAAGTGGACGATACAGTTGAAGTCAAAAGTTTACAGAACCTGCAAAATGTTTTTACCCAAAGTATTTTACCCAAATAAGAGGGATCATACAAAATACATGTTATTTTTTATTCAGTACTGACCTGAATAAGATATTCACATGAAAGACATTTACATATATTCCACAAGAGAAAATAATAGTTGAATTTATAAAAATTAGCCCGTTTAAAAAGTTTACATACACTTGATTCTTAATACTGTGTTGGTACCTAAATGATCCACAGCTGTGTTTTTTTTTGTTAGTGATAGTTGTTCATGAGTCCCTTGTTTGTCCTGAACAGTTAAACTGCCTGCTGTTCTTCAGAAAAATCCTTCAGGTCCCACAAATTTTGTTTTTTCAGCATTTTTGTGTATTTGAACCCTTTCCAACAATGACTGTATGATATTAAGATCAACTGACAACTGAGGGACTCATATGCAACTATTACAGAAGTTTCAAACACTCACTGATGCTTCAGAAGTGCATTAAGAGCCAGGGGTGTAAACTTTTGAACAGAATGAAGATGTGTACATTTTTCTTATTTTGCCTAAATATCATACTTTTTTCATTTAGTCCTGCCCCTTTAGAAGCTACGCAAGATACCTACATGTTTTCCAGAAACAAAATAAGTTCAATTTACCCCGAACTGCAAATTCAAAATGTTTTCACCCCCCGGCTCTTAAAGCATTGTGTTCCTTCTGAAGCATCAGTGAATGTCTGAACCTTCTGTAATAGTTGCATATGAGTCCGTCAGTTGTCCTCAGTGTAAGAAGATGGATCTTCCTCCAATCATACAGTCATCGTTAGAAAGGGTTCAAATACACAAAAATGCTGAAAAATCAAATAATTTGTGGAACCTGAAGGTTTTTCTGAAGAACAGCGGGTGGTTTAACTGTTCAGGACAAACAAGAGACTCATGAACAACTATCACTAAAAAAAAAAACAAAAAAATGTGGATCATTCAGGTAACAACACAGTACTAAGAATCAAGTGTATGTAAACTTTTGAACAGGGTCATTTTTCTAAATTCAACTACTATTTTCTTTTGCGGACTATATGTAAACATCTTTTATGTGAAAAATCTTATTCAGGTCAGTACTAAAAAAAAAATAACATGCATTTTGTATGATCCCTCTTATTTTGGTAAAATAATTAACATATTGCAGATTCTGTAAGGTCTATGTAAACTTTTGACTTCAAGTGTAAAATTTTTTCTTCCAAAATAAAGAATCGACTCTGTACAGCCTAAATGAGTCGTTAGCAATATAAATCCAACAAAGACATAATTTTACTGATGACTGCATCTCAAATTTTGGGGAGTTCAATGTGGGATTCAGAAAACGAGTTTATTTGTACCAGCTGGCTCCACTGAATCACAACCTGTAAGTATGATAAATAATGTTTATATTTTCTATCAAGCGTTCAAAATACGGAACTATGTCAAAATAAGGAACTTTGGTTTCTGACACAGGGTAGGCCAGTTACAACAGACTGAGCCATCTGACCAGTCAGAGCAGAGTGGGCTCACAGAAAGGAGGGGTTTAGAGAAACTGAATCTTTGAAGTGCTTCGAACTAATTGTTTGAGAATCGCTGGAAAACAACATATGCATATTTTGAGAAAACAAACATTTTTGACCTCGTATGCATGTGAACCTATTGTAAGAGACTGGCAAAACAAATTTAGGAACCTTAAAAATGCCATAATTGGGGCACTTTAACAAAGATTACCCTAGTGACATCATTATCAGACCAAAGGTTCTAAGACAAATCTTAAAGGTAATTTTGAATTTGTGTATAAAGCCCCAAAAATGTGCATGCAATAACATCAAACTGGTGGATATTTGGTGAGCTGTCAGTATACGTTTTTCTACATTCTCTCTCTGTTAGACCAGCTATGCCCATCCACAGGAAATCCCAAAACACAACTCGCACAGTTTTTTTTCGCCAGCACAAAACAAGTAGGAAACGTGAATTCAATGCACAGCACTTCCTGAGCAATAAAAAAAAAAAAACTTGCACCAACACATGCACATTTTAAACACATGCATGATTCGCTACTGAGAACACACAGTCTTGCAAACCGACAGACTCAGGCCACAGAGTGGTTGTGGCCAGATCTGTACTGAGCCTGTGAAGAACATTTAGTTATAGCCAGATGGTAACACTGAAAGACAAAAAAGCTCTGACTCCAACACCAATTTCATCGAAGGGACTTACACTTAGCACAAGATGAAGAAATAATGTGCAAGATTAAGTGGTATTGTTTCACACTTGAGTGCAGACTGACCGACATTTCTCTCTGAAAATAAACTGCATGAAACAGATGACACACTTATGTGCTAAAATAGTCTCACAACTCACCAAAGATGAAATGAGAGCACATATAATACAACAGAAAAGATTTGCATCTCTGTGAAGATAAATACAATGTAAAAACATGAAATAGCCAAAAAAGAACTAAAGCTGAGTATGTGTTTTCAATGAAAGTTGGCAACTACCAGTGGAAGGTCCACCTGGGATGATCCACACTTCCTGATACAATTGATTACAGCAGTCACCTACTAGTACAACGACCTGGTGACCTCTAAATTAAATCGCTGTCAGTATGAATGCCT
Source organism: Labeo catla (assembly GCA_012976165.1). NCBI lineage: Eukaryota > Metazoa > Chordata > Actinopteri > Cypriniformes > Cyprinidae > Labeo > Labeo catla. The sequence goes on along the minus strand of VONZ01000259.1, from coordinate 511,870 downwards.
GACATCTTTACAAGGAGAGAGTGTGGGTCTGCTCCCAGACAGAAACGTAACACCCACTGATTAAGCAATTGTGTAACACATGGTTGTTGGACATCTGCTAGTGTCCAGGTCTGCATCTGTTCCCCTCACTAGATCAAACAAAAACCTAAGGATTTTCTTTTGTTCCCCCATTGAGACGGATAAAAGAGATGTCATTTTGCAAACTGCTTGTCTTCTCCAATATCCATAAACACACACAGTCTACACAGCTTATTCTGAGTGCTTCATGTAACCCTACTCCTAATGCAATTCGGCCAGCCTCTCGCAGGCTTATTGTTCGAGCAGAGAGAGAGGGAGGAACACATTGCCTGGACTTTCCACCACTTTTGTTCTTCAGGCCTTTGATGGATGCCCTCCGTCTACACACAAGTGCTTATTGGGGTTGTTGCATTACGGGACTGTAGCGTGCAGAGTCCGATTCACTTTCGCAAACCCTCCCTCGGATTGAGGAATCTTGCTCACTAATCACATGCATGTGAAGGGAACACGTTTGCTAAATATAGCAACAGCCACAATAGCACAAACACACTGCGATCTTTCCAATGGCTAGAGAAGACAAGCCGTTAACCAGAGATTCTCAGCTGCCAACCGCAGTCATTCCTTCAATGTCTGAATTGTCTCCACTTCTTGAGAACAAGCACAGAGAGACAGCCAGTTCATCCACAGGAATTCTGTGAGATTTAGTGACAGGAATCTCAACGATAATTGCCATTTAGCACCATCTCTCTGCGCTTTGCTTTGAGTGCCGGGAAAAACAGGTCGCCAAGGTTATTCAAGTGCATCCAGAAGTAGCAAACAAAGTCCTGCTCAAAGTCCTGTTTTGCTTAAACTGATTGGGATATTTTTAAAGACGCTATGAAGATTAAATGGAGGAATATGTATCAGTCATAGTGCGTTGATCATGGTGCCCAAACTCAGTCCTGGAGGGCCGATGTCCTGCAGAGTTCAGTTCCAATTTGCCTCAACACACCTGCCTGGATGTTTCTAGCATGCTTAGTAAGACCTCGATTAGCTGGTTCAGGTGTGTCCAATTGCGGTTGGAGCTAAACTTTGTAGGACACCGGCCCTCCAGGACCGAGTTTAGGCATCCTTGCACAACCTTGGATAAACACTGAGATCCAATGTGTGCTGGAATGACCGCTTTCCTTATATCGGGGTTTGCAATCCTGCTCCTGGAGGGTTACTTTTTATTTTATTTTATTTTTTTTTTTACAAACTTACTCTAGGACAGGGGTTTCCGAACACTGTCCTGGAGGGCCAGTGTCCTGCAGAGTTCAGCTCCAACTTGCCTCAACACACCAGCCTGGATGTTTCTAGCATGCCTAGTAAGACCTTGATTAGCTGGTTCAGGTGTGTCTAATTGGGGTTGGAGCTAAACTCTGCAGGACTTTAGGATTACTAGAAACCTTTGAGCGGGGATGTTGGAGAAGGCTGTCCTGAATAATAAGGTCCAACCCTAATCAAACACACCATCCTGTAACTTTCAGGTAATCCTGGTTTTTGGTTATATTTTTCAGGTGTATTCGATTAGGGTTGAAGCTAAACTGGACAATGGACAGGTGTACTCTGCAGAATGGTGGCTTTCCAGGAACAGAACTGTACAATCAGAATGACTGAAACTTTCCAAAAGGGCTGTGCTTGCTCTCTATGGGGCACAATATGATAACCTCAGTAGATGGGTCTCTTCACTGAGTATGCATAATGCATTCTTGCAGGTCCAGGAAGTGAGCAGGCACCAATCCCATGCCACCACCCGGATGCTGCAGCCAGGGACTCAGGCCACCATGTCCTGGATCCATGGGATGTCCAGCCACTCTCTGAGGCCTGACACCATATTCATCGTAACTGTCTTTCTCATCCTTCCACAGCTGTCCACTGAAAGCTTTTGATGGCCACAGCTCTTCAACTGAACTCACCTCTCCACAGGTATCAAAAGGCCACCTGCTGTTCCTTGACTTCAAAAGCAACCTTTGCTCAACACCGGTGGCACTGTAATACCCACCTTGCTGACCCAAGACTGTCGTCAAACATCAGTGCAATTACATAAGTTGATGACATCAACAAAACAGCCTGCAGGGAAATGGCAATACTGCCCAAAGTCTGGTGAAAAGAAAACAATCACAAGATGACACAACTAAAGATTTCAGACAAAGATGTACCCAGAACACCTCATCCTTAACCTGACAGTGCCTTTCTTCCATAAGCGATTTAAGGTTCTTCAGGTGTGTCATAGAGAGTACCTGTGTTACCTGCTGGATCACTGTCTGGTATGTTAGACAAAAGAGCTCTGATGTGGGTAGTGAAAGTAGCTCAGTTCATCACTAAAACCAGACTTCCAGCTAACATGGATTGAACAGAAAGCCTGATAGGAAAATTATCAGCTCTTCTCCTGTCAGTTTCATACCCCTACCATTTGGAGGAAGCCTGGAGAGTTCAAAACCACTAGACTTCCCGCAAGATGTTAGACTATCCAGTAGCTCTGACAATCAACAAATGGACTGTCCACCCCCACCCAATGCAGAAATGCAACCCATAATCCTGACTCTGCTTGTTATTGTTCTACCTCAGCACAATCCTTGCCGCATTACAGGCGTTTTATGAGAAATAGACCCTACGTTTGTATCTTGCAATTCAAGTTTAACTGACACTGTCTGCACTATGTTTATCACCTTTTTTATAGTATGCTGGGTACATATTACTTAAAATTTATTGTATATTTCTTGTAATTACAGTTCTCCATGTGGCCTTGGGCCACCACACATTATCACACTCTGTTATATAAATATTGCTGTGTTGCAAAGAACATGTATTTTATTCTTTTTCTCGCACTTGGCTAAAAAATTAGCATGACCTGACCTGAACAAGTGTTATTTCTGAATATCATCATGAGAAATAATAAAGCACCTCCCTAAGATGTAGATAAGTATCGCCAAAACAAGCACCAGACATACCACAATGCCACAATTACCTGTGTCTGTGAGAACTAGCATCATTAAAATGTTTAAAGTATAACGGTTTATTTAACAAAGTCGCAGGCCCATCTTGATTATTTAAAAGTGAGAGTTTGCCAGCTGCAAACATGAAAGCTATGATTCAGAGAAGAAGGTGCTTGACCTTACCAAGTAGGTAATTTCGTCTACACAGAAAAGCCACTCATTTATGGTGCTTTATTAAACACAACCATAAGAATATTAAAAGCGACGCTGTTACACAGGTTTGACCAACTTGGGATTTCAGTTCACTTTTGTGGGAGGGGTTAACCACTGTTGCAAAATACCTGCGTATGGTTAAAAATAGCTCTAACACTCCTCTGACATATGCTCCTCTTGTTTGCAGAGCTAAACTAAGATAACAGGCTGTCTGACATGGAACATATGATGAGTTCAGATGCAAAACCTGCTAAAAGCCATCTTGGTCAAAAATGAGATAATGATACTGAGTGAATGCTCCTGACACGTATACTATATACGTCCATCAAATACTTTTACTTCAAACTTGCTAAATTTCAGCCTCAGCCCAATCAGAAGTACCAGTACTTGCATAGAAACCTATCCAAAGTAGCCAGAAAGAAATGCTAATTTTAAAGAAAAACATCAGATGGATTTAGATTCTTTTGAATCTGAACTCTTCATATAGTTTTAAAACAGCTACAGGACTTTGACTAGTTTGCTCAACTATACACTATTGCAAAAGTATTCTGTTGCAGTGACTATCATTAAGGATGAGGATCAAAAACACTCAATCTGAAAGCAATCACATCTTAATTTTATTGCACTACTGCAACAACTTTTAGTAAAATAATTACAAGAGGTGTTTGTTGCATGGCTTAAATGTCTGTTTATGCCTGAAAGCATCGTATAAAGTATGTGAACCTGGACCAGAAAACCAGTCATAAGGGTCAATTTTTGACAATATTTGTCTGAGATACAACTATACGAAAATCTGGAATCTGAAAAATCGCCTTTAAAGTTGTCCAAAATAATTTCTTAACTATGCATATTACTAATAAAAAGTTACTTTTTGATATATTTACGGTAGGAAATTTACAAAATATCTTCATGAAATATGATCTTTACTTATTTTCACAATGATTTTGGCATAAAATAAAAATCAATAATTTTGACCTATACAATGTATTGTTGGCTATTGCTACAAATATACCTGTGTGACTTATGACTGGTTTTGAGGTCCAGGGTAACATATTATTATTTTCATGACAGAGATGGTCATGTAATCTCAACATGATGGTGAGGAGCAATCTGCTCGATTATATTTCTTAAAGTACTGTTCCTTTCTTCCAAGTGCAAAACGTTTCTACTTAGCAACGCACTAGATTACACAACAAAAAAAAAAACCTTACATCAGAAAGGGGTAGGCAGATGCACCCTAAACAGCTACCTCAAGATTAAGGAAGTAATGTCAGCAAGAGGGGGTTTCCATGACCCTCTCATTTATGAATTTAGTCAGTATATTAGTAGAAAATAAAATGAATGATGACTTGAAGATGCACCTACAAAGCAAACGTCATTATCTAGGCATATCAGGAGCTATCATTCAGATCGCATTAATGTCATGGTACTTATTTGATTAAACAACCTGCAACCCGGCATGAACATTGATGCACTGTAGCGTGTTATCAAAGCACACACAGGCAAAAAAAAACATTACCTCCAAAGCGCGTATCTCGTGTTGGGTCAGGTCGTTAGATGCGGCGCACTTGGTCCGGAGCCCTTTCAGACTAGAGATGGAAATCTCGATCAGGTTCTGGATGAGCTCGCACTGGTGAAGCGCGTCCATCCCTGCGTTACTGCCATCCCTCGCGTCCAAATGCTCCTCATCACTAGCAACCATGTTTCCAACTTTGCCAGAGACACTAGTATCCATTCCTCGGCATTGGCACGGCTTTAGTGGCATGGGCTCGAACTACAGCAAACACTAGTCCAAATACATGTTTGTAAACGCATGTAGACTAAATGGAGGGTTCCAGTCCTACTCCAAGCGAGTTATGTACTAGTTCAGAGCGAAAGCAAAATCCTCAAACATACTCGTGGACTGGTTTGACAGCCAGACAGGACGCGTTGTCAGCTTGTTCCGCCTCAAATGTTGTATGTATATCCCGTGAAGCCTTCTGAGAAACGCTCGCATAGGTCTCACCCTCAGTCAGCTGTTTGAAGTAGCGTTTGATGCTGTGCAGTGTGGGAAATGAAGTTTTGTTTACATGCGCATCGGACCGTTTGAAGATCACTTACGTAACTGTTTTTTTTTTTGTTTTTTTTTGTTCAGTTTTTGAAAATAAGTCTTGATATATTTCTGTATTTTTTGATACTCTGTATAGGGACCTTGAACTGGTTAAAAGCGTAAAAGTAATAGTAATGATAACTGAGTAGATTATTATTAGTTGGGCGGAATAAATGAAATAAAATAAATATCAATAATAAAATATAATAAAATAAAATCACTTTGTTGTCCCCAAGAGGAAATCTGTCCTTGACTCAGTGCGTTTACACTGAAAATACGTTGGATGCACAAACAAACAAATAAATAATAATGGGGTATGCGTAACGCGATTACGTAATCAGATTACTTTGTGAAGTAACTAGTAAAGTAACGTATTACTTTTTAGTTTACAAGAAAAATTGTTACTGTAGTTAAACTAAATGTGAACATGCATCAATTCATCTCACTCGCTAAAAACAGATCAGTAATCATCAAAATGAATTAAAACAGTGAAATGCAAACTCAGAATGATGCAAACCTGCAATAAGTTAATATGTTAGATAACACAAATATCCTTTATGTATTTAATCCTATTTTATTCAATAATGTTTTTGCTGCTGACATTTGATGATCCAGTTCAACCATACGAATAAGCAAAAATTATTTTAGATAAACTAACATTTGTGCTTCATTGTTTTGTTTTGTTTTTATTGCTGACGAGTGTTGAACCTTCTTCTCCTGCGTTCTGCTGTACAGACGTGAATTTACTTATTCATTTAACGTTTTGGTATGAAAAGGCTTTTACATTGGCTAAAAATAGACCTTTTTGTATCAAAAACAAACAAGCAAGCCCTGTCCAGATTTTAAAAAAGTAACGCGAAAGTAACACCGAAGTAACGTAACGTAACACAACTTTACGTAATTTGGGAGTAACACAATATTGTAATGCCTTACTTTTAAAAGTAACTTTCCCCAACACTGAGCATGTTAGGACACTTATTTTAAATTTTTCTTTCCCCACCGAAACCAATTAAATTTTAATTTGTCCCGCCCACCACCAAATTCGGACCAATCTAATAAACTGTTACATTTCGCGTACTATTGTACTAGTTGCATTGAGTGGAATCTTGAGAACTATGATAGGCTATTTCATTTTACCCAATTACCCATTTTTACCTGACATCGCCTTAAATTTGACGTTAGATAAAGTACTTTATTTTTCCAAAAAAGAGATAAATATCAATATGTCACAGTTTTTGCAACCCTTTGCTGGAACTTGTCTTGTCATATACCTGCTCTTGCTGGTTCAGTAATACAGTTCCCATTATGTCATCAGAGGCACACTTTGTATAAGGGCTGGAAAAACACGTTGAGTGTGTATGTGCTTGCATGCATGTACTGCTTTCTACCCACTCAGATGAGAAAAGAAGTTTTTTTTAGACTTTCCACTGCGTTATGACTTGCTGGATAGCTTTGATGTTTAAGTTTTGTTGTGGTAATTCAATTATTATGTATGATTGGGCAAATAAACAACAGCTAGTTAGAGTTCCTGAAAGTGCTTATGGCAAAGTGCTGCTTTATGCTTCATAATAATGCATGTGCAGATTAGGAAATGTAACAGAAAGACATGAAGAAATGTTACAGCACCAACTTGCTGTATCAAGCACACACTTTCCCATGGGAAAAATCTCCTCTCCTCCACAGCTTGCCAAAAAGGAGACATAATTTCAAAATGATCAGTAAAGAGGGCTGAAGCCAAAGAAGAGCCACTTAAATTGTCTTTCCCCACGAGGCACTCAAGCCAAGACACTTTTAACCAACTGAATTTAAAAGAAAAAAAAACTAACCAGTTTGTAATTTGCCTCACAACACTGGGTAAAAATGTTTATGTCCACGTCAGCTGTATATGACAGAAGCTTGGCTCTGCGGCCGGTTGAAATACTGCTTAGTCAGTGTTCTAAACCTATAGCCATTCACACCCGCTATCCTCAGAGTAGCTAATGACACTGCAGAACAGGTTAGGCTTAATAGAGAAAGAAGAGATGGAAAGACTTTAACAGACACTCCCTCCATTCCAAGTAAGCATTGCTTTTTCTCTGTATCAGTCGAAACATTCACACACAGGGCATTAACTGTATAGGTGGAGGCAGGCAGTTGTTCAAATATGGTGCTGCACGTTATTAGCAGGTTATATAAACTATAACAGACTGCAAATTCTGTTATCAGTTGTGAATTGATAACCATCTGGCTAATAACGTAGATAGCAATGTTCAAGGAAATATGTTCGTAAAGTAGGCAATGTAAATATGTTTTTAAACATGTTTTAAAACAAATAATGGACTTTAAAACATACTATTTATAATAAAGACAAAAAAGGACCAAACTATGTTGTTTAAAATCACCTTGACTTCCCTTTGGATGGTTATCCTGCATACTAGTATGAGTAAATCATGAATATGAGTGAACATGTAGTGCCTCCTGCTGGAAAAAGAAGGTAAGTAGTAAATCAAAATAAAATAAAAAAACGCTCTGTCACTTGTCATGTGTTTTAGCATTCAGATGCAATATTGCTAATGTCACTGTTGAAGTTTCATATCTATATTCCAGAATGTTCAGCTTCGCTTTAGATATTTCGCATGATCTGCGCAGAATATTATGTCCTATGTGCTGTTGCAGCTTTCGATGCAACATCAGGGCAGGAAGTGATTCACAATCAGAAAAATATTTGGTTCACAGGAAGTTGGGACAATTGAAGGAAGGCCAAAAAAAGTGCACAGCACTTATTGCTCAACTGCAGACAGCATGATTTTCACAAAATGTTAAATGTAAGGGTCTTTGTTTCCAAGAATTATTTCTAATAATTCAGAATAATTATCAGATACCTCATATATATACCTCAGGAGAATTTACCATAAAAAAATAAAATATTTAACTGCTCTAAATTGCTGGATGATACAAGTTTGTTAAGATGGGGTAATTTGAGCCAAATGTCTTGGGGCAAGTTCTACACCTTGTAAAATCTGCAAAATGTTAATTATTTTACCAAAATAAGAGGGATCATACAAAATGCATGAAAGATGTTTACATATAGCCCACAAGAAAAAAATAATAGTTGAATTTATAAAAATGACCCTGTTCAAATGTTAAAATACGCTTGGTTCTTAATACTGTGTTGTTACCTGAACGTTTTCTTTTTTTAGTGATAGTTGTTCATAAGTCCCTTGTTTGTCCTGAACAGTTAAACTGCCTGCTGTTCTTCAGAAAAATCCTTCAGGTCCCACAGATTGTTTGGTTTTTCAGCATATCTGTGTATTTGAACTCTTTCCAACAATGACCGCATGATCTTTTCACACTAAGGACAATTGAGAGATTCATATGCAACTATTACAGAAGGTTCAAACACTCACTGATGCTCAAGAAGCAAATACAATGCATTAAGAGGGTGAAAACATTATGAATTTTAAGATCATTCTGTTCAAAAGTTTTCACCCCCCAGCTCTTAATGCATTTTCCTTCTGGAGCATCAGTGAACGTTTGAACCTACTGTAACAGCTGCATAGGAGTCCCTCAGTTGGGTCCACCAGAAAGGGTTCAAATACACAAAAAAGCTGAAAAACCAAAGAATTTGTGTTTTTTAACTGTTCAAAACAAACAAGGGACTCACTCAACAACAACTACAACTATCCCTTAAAAAACAGCTGTGGATCATTCAGGTAACAACACAGTAAGAATCAACAGTATGTAAACTTTTGAATGGGGTTGTTTTAATAAATTCAACTATTATTTTCTCTTGTGGACTATATGCAGATATCTTTTGTGTGAGATATCTTATTCAAGTAAGTACTGTACTAAAAAAAACAACATGCATTTTGTATGATACCTCTTATTTTTGGTAAAATAATTAACATTTTGCAGATTCTGCAAGGTGTATGTAAACTTTTGACCTCAACTGTATGTATGTAAATACTTTCTACAGTTTTACTGGATTAAAAAAAAATGTTTGGTTTAAAAACGATCCATAGAGAATTTTTGTTGCATGCCGGAAATTCATTTATACAAGTTTATGTAAGTCGTACAGTAGTGACTACAGCAGCTGCAGCTAGATAGCGCCCGCTCACTGTCATTTCACTCACGCTAGTCTGAGGCCCAAAAGAGGCGCTGAAGCAATTTGGACAGAGTGGGAAGGACACACACAGCTTGGAAATGGATACGGTCACGCTGCTCTCTGTCCGTCCTGTTTCAGATTCTAGTGAACTTTGACAGCATTTACGGAATGGATTCCCATACTGGTTACTTTGAAGTAGAATAGAACTCACTGAAATAAAAATAAACATGAAAAACAGGTTTTTAAAGACTTATGTTCCTTCAGGACTAACTATAATTATAGGCTATAATATTACTTAAATTCACATCTTTTATAGTACAATTAATAATGAATCATAACTCATATAACTGAATCTCTGACATTACGTGACTTGAACATAATCGCCATTAGCCTACTTTTGTTTAAAAAAAAAATACAAAGCATACATAATACACCAAAAGTAGAGATGATGTCATTGGAATTTCTATGATATGATTGGTTGAAACGTGTGCTCATCGGACCCACGACGATAAGTCAAACCATAATTGTGTTAATTATTTAGTTATGTATTTATTTATTTCGTTAAGAAGATACCGTAAAAACAAGACGAGAAAAACAAGAAAAATGAGTTTGCTTGATGAGCGAAAAATAATTAATGTTAATACTATTAAAATGAATATCTTGATCAGCAAAAAAAAATGTAGGTTAAGTTAACTTAAATGTTAGCTATCACATGAGTTATTTAAAAGATAGTGAATTTATGTATTGGATGGCTTACTGAGCAGAGCCAAATGGCATTGGATTTGTTTCGTGTAAATTTCACTTTGGCTACATGGCAGTGTTACATAAGACAGGGTTTATTTTCTGCTCACATTTGATAGCTGAACACAGCACCTCTTAAAAGATCAGACAGTGTGTGCAGGTCAAATAAATAAACAAATAAATAAATAATTAAAAATGACAGTCATGTGAAAATTTCATCTAACAACAATAACTAGATAGGCGTACATTTATATTTGTCTATACAAGGAAGCACATATCTGTTTAATGTATTGTAGTGGTGTGATATGTTTTGGCTTGTTGATCCACAGGCTGTCTAAATGATTTGCAGCTCTGCAGACCTGTGTTATGGCACATGTAGTTTCATAACCCTGAATCCATCTGCTCATTTTACACTTTTAGGTTATAAATAGCAGTCCAGACTAATGCAGCTGACCATATTGAAGTGACTATCTGTCCACACTGTGCTTTCATTGGACTGCTATATTTTAAATTGCATGAACTCAATATCTATGACTCATGGAATCGACTCATTTATTTCTTGTTCCTTTTATAACTATGGCACACACATTTAGGAGATTTTTCCTTCTCAGGGCAGGTGAAAAGTCCATTGTGACTTTATTTAAAGATAATATGTTGCTCTACCAGTCTTAGTCTCCTTTATATCTGTAGAAACATCTGGACGTTGAGTCACTCTAGAGACATTGCGACATATACAAAACAAGCTGACAAACACAAGGAAGTTTTCAGATTGATCTGACTTCATATTCCAGTCCGTAATGACTCGAGTGTGAAACGTGCACTGGTTTATACCTCCCGCAATAATGTTTTTGTCTCTTTGAAGCTTCAGTTTTATTGGCAGTAGGTCTTAATATTTAACCTGATAGCATTACCACTGCTAGTCAATAATAAACCCGATAATGACCTTTCTTGCCTTTTGGACAGAGTCTAAAACACTCAAGCTGTTCAGTAAGTTTCCACACTCTGTGGAATGTCACCTCAAGAAGACATAACATGTCTTAATTTAATTACATAAAACCTGTTTGAATATAAAACCAAAGTGATCATTACATATCTAACTCTAGCAGTTTGCTAGAGTCGCTGTAGGGCTGAAGGTTGGAATGCTGTTTTCTGGAAGGGTTCTTGAGGAGTGACTTATTTGTTATGGGGAGCCTGGGAAGATTAGCACAGCTGTAAAATCTCACAGCGATTCATGTTTGTACACTCACCAAGGGGTCAATATCCCACTGAACGGAGCTACCAAGCTCTTGCTGTATTTACGTAGGCCTATTTTTGCACATTTTTCATTAAAATACCAATATACTTAAGTATAAGCACATCATTTGGAAAATGCTATCTATCTATCTATCTGTCTATCTATCTATCTATCTGGGGCTCTTTTTTTTCAAAAAATCGGACGAGAAAAAAATCATAATAAAAAATAAAACAACGCAAATATTACAAAATATGACGTATAAATCGCTCGTTTTTCTAAAATAAAGCTGTCCAAGTGACACCAGGGTCTCTTTTGCCTTCCTTGAGCCCACTGAGTTTTAAAGGAACACTCCAGTTTTTTTGAAAATAGGCTCATTGTCCAACTCCCCTAGAGTTGAACAGTCGGGTTTTACCGTTTTCGAATCCATTAAGCCAATCTCCGGGTCTGGCCGTAGCACTTTTAGCATAGCTTAGCAAAGATCATTGAATCCGATTAGACCGTTAGCATCTCGCTCAAAAATGACCAAAGATGTTCGATATTTTTCCTATTTAAAACTTGACTCTTCTGTAGTTACATCATGTAAAAAGACGGATGAAAAATGAAAAGTTGCGATTTTCTAGGTCGATATGGCTAGGAACTATACTCTCATTTTTGCGTAATAATCAAGGAACTTTGCTGCCGTACCATGGGTGCAGCAGGCGCAATGATATTACGCAGAGTTGATCTACACAAACTTAGTGCCGGTCACTTTCAGGCGATGCGTAATATCATTGCGCCTGCTGCATCCATGGTAATGCAGCAAAGCCCTTGATTATTACCAAATGAGTATATAGTTCCTAGCCATATTTTCCGCCAGTCTTAGTACACAGTGTAACTACAGAAGAGTCAAGTTTTAAATAGGAAAAATATCGTCATTATATATGGCCATTTTGAGCGAGATGCTATCGGTCTAAGCAGATTCAATGATCAATGCTAAGCTATGCTAAAAGTGCTAACGTTACCGTCAGACTCGGAGATCGGCTGAATGGATTCGAAAACGGTAAAACTCAACTTAACTCTAGGGAGTTGGACAATGAGCCTATTTTCAAAAAAAAAAAAAAAGTGGAGTGTTCCAAACCCCTAAAGCGCCTGCAGTGAGTTTGGTGGGGGGTAATGGACCTTTATCGCACTGAAATTGAACACCGGAAGCGCTTGTCGAAGCAGTGTATCGATTCTTCCGGTTATGTATATTTTTCAATATGCTGTCATCACTAGTTGAATAAAAACTGTTAAAAAGAGCATCTGCAGGATGATTTCAAAATCCGGACATTTTCAGGGACATGCGAAGAAATATTCTGATGATTACTGTGCACAGAATTTTCCAAACGCAACAGAACTTTTAGTTTTAATCGAACGTACTGATCTGAGAAACGCATGGCTCATAAACATTCGTGATTTCATCACACTGCATCAGTGCGTGCAGTGTGTGTGAGACCTGATGAATAAGATCAGAATCAACAAATTTATTCATTTGTATAAAATTTTAGTCTTTATTCTGTCATTTTTCATTCACAGACATTGTACGTAATTCACGTTTATGCCAAAATTCTTAAATAATACTCAAATCATGCTGTCAATGCGTTATACTGTCTAGATTAATTAGCTAAAATGTTCAACATTGTTATTTCTCTAAGGCAACGCCCGCGCATTCATTCATCTATTTTAATACAAAAATAACCATGGTATGTGTAGTAAAACTACGGCAATACAAATGGAAATCAGTCCGCGGAAAAAATAAAATATAACATAGTTACTACATTTACTACAGTAAATCCAAAACGTATTTTAATGTAAACAGGTATAAAGTATGATGAGAAAAACATTGTTAAGACGAAATTGACTGCAGCAGGTTAAATTTATTTATTATTCAGAATGCACATTTGGAAGAGAAATATATTAATAGAAACATTTCAGCAGGTGATATGAGATGCAGGCCTAAACATCCTCAGTTTCGAAATGCATACTCCACGAGAACGTGCTCCCGCTAATATTTCAGAAGGACCTTAATTCATCCCACGCATGTCATCCGTGTTGTGTCAAGAAATCGTAAAAACTGAGGCAGTGTGTCATTGTTTAGAATAAAAGCAGCCAAACACACTGCAGTAACACCGGCGAAAGAAAGGAAAGAGATGATCCTCGCATTAATTTTCATTGCGTTGCAATGGGACCGGAAGTGGGGATACACTGCTTCGCTTACCGGATATAGGAAGTGAGATAAAGGTCCATTGAGAATGAATGGGGAAAAGTCACATGAGAGGAGGAAATGCCTCCAGTGCGATATGATTGGATGTGACTGGTTATGGTCGGCTGTGATTGGTTCATGCTATAAATCCCGCCTCTTGTGTTCTTTCGTTTGCGAATCTATATATAATATATATTATACGCATATAAAATTATATATACAGTTTATATACACCTTGCAGAATCTGCAAAACGTTCATTATTTTTACCAAAATAAGAGCTCATTGGTGCTCCAGAAGGAAAATGATACATATAAGAGCCAGGGGTGTAAACTTTTGAACAGAATGAAGATGTGTACTTTTTTTTTTTGCCTAAAATCATATTTTTCATTTAGTACTGCCCTTCAGAATAAAAAATAGCTTGCATTTTGTAGGATTTCTCTTATTTTAGTAAAATAACATTTTGCAGATTCCGCACGGTGTATGAAAACTTTTGATTTCAACTGCATATTTATTATAAATGTGTAAAAAAATATTTAGTACATTAAATATTAAAAATACATTAAAAAATGCTTTAAGACAACAAAATGGTTTAAAATACTTTATTTCAACAATAATTATAAAACAAACAATAACCCCACTGACTGGAGGCGAAAAAAAGTACATTCTTGTAAATGACTTTTCTGTTGACAAATTCACTTGCTCCTTTTGAGCACAGCATTAGGTATTCTGTCTGAAACTGCTGGACAAATTAACTAGTTTCCAAGCATCTCTAGAATATTCATTAATGATTGAAAACTACTACCACCGTATTCTAAAAAACTGCAACGGCTAGAATTTTGGTGGGAACACTTAAGTGCATCTATGCATTCTTTCTAGATGTACTTTACAGGAATCGGTCTAAAGAAAACCCAATCTGTTGAACATTAACATTCTTCATACACCCAAGCAGAAAAACAGACATACATATAAAGACTTTCAAGTTTTAGCCGTAAATGAGGGTAAGAGAAAAATGACTGTGCCATTCACGTCAAAAAGAACCCAAGGGTATCTTTGGCATCAGCTTTTTCAACATTTTTATTGCCAAGACTGCATGACCGGATGAATATGCCACATTCTGATTCCCACATTCTTAACTGATAGCATTCAATCGCTTTAAATGACAGGCAGTATACCATCAATAAACAGAATCATGCAATTTTGTTCCAGGACATTCGATAAACCAATTCCTCAAAATGAGAGGTAGATGAAACATGCTCAAAATGCACATGGCCGTTTTGAAGGTCAAAGTATTACAGACTGAGGTCTGATTGTGAGTTAAGTAACAAGATAATGGTTTAGGATTATGCATTGTGTCAGGCTGGAATAAAGTGCCATATTTAATAGCAGATACAGCAAGTTGGTGGCAATATGTTTGGAATGAGAAATCAAAGATGTGGCATTACTTTCACTGCTGGTTAGTTTAAATCTCATCATACTGGTTGGCAAACTTCTGTGTCATTCTCCTACAAACCACCATTACACAAGAAAAAAAAAAAAGACCATATACAGAGCAGACTTTCGATACAAGTATTATAAAGTAATGGATGAGAAGCATGGGAGAAAAAAAAAAAAGAAAAAAAAGGAGCTACATATATATTTATACAAACATATGTATATATACACTCAACAAAAACGTGCCTTTACAAATCTGTACAAGTAAAAAATATACAATTTCTAGAGGAAACTAATTAGCCCATGTGTTACTGTAGTTTTAGGTTTGTGATAATGAAGACCGTTACTAAAGCAGCATAAGCGTATGGATGTTTATTTTTTTCTAAAGAGGCACGTCAAGGGGAGGCACTGCCTTGTGTCCCTGAACTATCCAACTCTACTCCGGCCATCACATGCATGCACATACACACTTTCACATTGTCACTTCCCTTCAATCCCTCTCACAGCGAGCACAATAAAGAAAACACTGCAGAACATTCGGGAGACGAACCCCCGTCACATCGCTTTAAACTCAGCGCAGGACTGAGCCAGAGAAAGCACCACTTTCCCCCCATCATTTACCAACTCTAAGGTGCTGTACAACTTGTGCCAGACACACAAAAAAAAAAGAAAAAAAAGAATTGCAAATCAAAAGGACAAAACGTGGTCCGCTGATATATTAAGGCTGGCTGAAGGCCACTGATATGGGCTTAAAAAAAAAAAGTATTGAAATACACTTGCAACTACTCTTTGCAAAAAAAAAAAATAAATAAAAATAATAATAATAATAAAAAAATAAATAAATGCAAAAAGAACCAACCTCACCTTCATCAGGGAGTTGGTTTGAGCAGAAAAAAATATTTTGTCTTTTTAAAAGAAAAAATGACAACAACACATTTCATTGGTTTCATAGTGCCGTGTTTCACGTTCCAACTTAAAGCGTCTTGTATGCCAGGAAGTCTTGCATGGAGAAAGGAATGGGCAGCGTGTAAATCTGCTGGGTGGGCATGACTCGCCGCAGGGTCATGCGGCACAGGTGCTGGAGGCTCGCAATGCTGCGTGGAGAAGCCCAGAAATGCACACTGCCGTCACGAGACCTGTGAGAAAACAAGCGGACGCCATTTAGTTTATTTAAGCTGGCACTAACACGTATTCTATGGTTTTAGTAAACTATATCACAATCAAATGACATCCTGAGCAGACTCTGGTTGTGTTTGTACACCACAACTTGTCAATTCAGCTGTCAGACTGCAGTCACACAAGAGTTTACATACGTATGTAGGACAGCCAATTGAAAAAATTTCATAATTTCATAAAGAAATTGTATTTTTTTTTTTCTTTCTGAAGAGTGAGATGAAAGTTATTTTTTGGCTTCATCTCAAAACAGAAGAACAGTTAGAAGCCAAGAAAGAGATTTGATCCAAACAACGGAGTAAGAGATTCATACCCGGCAGCTAAGACACTTCCGTCAGTAGAAAAGGCACAACAGAGGCCGTTAGTAAGAGGGGCGATGGCTTGAGGACTCTTTTCATCAATGCTCCAGAAACGCACCAGCCTAAAAAAAACAAACAAAAAAACGGGTAGTTGATAAATAGGCAGTAAAAGAATGCTTATTTTGTAAAATACATTTTTTTGAAGAAATGCATACATTTATGTAGCGTAAAGGCTTAAAAAAAAAAAAAAAAAAAAAAAAAACTCTTAATAATATATAAATAGAATGAGAGAGATTTATCTTCATTGTTAGCCACTTATTTTCATAGTGTTATTTATTTAATATTAAATCTTCCCCATGACTTGGAAAACTTCAAGACAAACTTTGACTTCAAGACAAACTTGGTTCTTTTATGCGTCACACCATAGGACATTACGTCACACCATAGGACATTATGTCACACTAAAGGACAGAAATGGTAGTTGTTAAAGTACTTCTATTTAATTTTGAACGTCAAACGGAGAAAGTAAGTTTAATTTTGATACAAACAATATCAACAAGTCAATCAGTATGTTACTGAAACTCTTCTAGTCTCCCTGCTGCATGTGTGGCACAGCCAAATATGATTGATATTTAAACTATATTCGTTAAGATGTGAATCAATTTTTAAAAACTAAATGGCTACTCTTTTTAAGGCATCATTTTGTTTGTATTTGCTTTCTGCATCGTTCTCTTAAAACCTCCTCCATTCTGGTGGACTCCTGTTAATTTTCTGTCTATACTTCCATTTCCTCTCTCTTCTACTAATTAGAAAATTAGTTTCAAAAGCGAAGTATCACATTTCATACTAATTTTCATGACACTTTATAACAGTACTAGTTTTCTGCAAAAACATCAGAAATTGTTTAATGTAATTATTGCATTTAAGAACACCGAAAATGATAAAAAAAAAAAAGAATAAAAAGGAGTTAAACAAATCGTATTTAATTTAAAATTCTTCTTAAAGAGCGCTTGTCTTCTGGTGTGACATCTTTGTCCTATGGTGTGACAGTACAGGAGACATCATCTGTCACACCATAGGACGTTTCAGACTTTTGTGTCAATTAATGACTTTGCTATTCCAAGCTAACCTGTCATTAGCTGTTAGCAAGACACTTTTGCACAATTTTCCATGATTATGTAGTTCAACATACAGTTTTTATTTGAAAAATATAATTTGGCACACAAAGAACAAAAAAGTTAAATATTTGAACAATTCTGAGACAAAAATGTACCATGTGCACTTCATGGGCTTAACAGGGGACTTTAAATTTTCTTTGGAATTGGTCGATTTAAAATCAGGATATGGTGTCACACCCGAGGACATGGTTTTCAGAGATAAAATATATCAAGTTTCTATGCTTTCATAAATAAAAAAAGGATTGCCATTTACTAAAATAGACACTTGTACAATTATGCCAGAGGTATTTATTAATAAATAATTTTAATGCTTTTCTTTTTCATTTTTAAAAATTGTAATTTATTCAACCATGCTTGAGACAGTCACACCATGAGATAATTAAAAAAAAATAAATAAATAAATAAAAAAAAAATGAATCAAACAACACTGCGGCTTTTATAATAGGTCCATGTAGGACAAAGAAATGTTTAATGATTTACTGTATTTTAAATAACGACAATATTAATTATATTCATTTTTATCTTGTGGGACAGTGAAAATGCCATGTCAACAACTCAAATACAAGTTGACTGTTTTATCTTTGTTTTCAACCAGTGTGGTTTCCAGTGTCTTGCATCATTTTCAAAGCAAACAAAGGTGAAACGAAGTAAGAAATTTGCATAAAATAACTAACTTAAATAATGATTTTATAAAGTACTGTTGAACATTTTAGGTAATCTTTAAAACTCTTATTCAGCAAGGACACACTAAACTGATAAAAGTGACAAAGCCATTTATAATGTTACTAAAGTTTTATATTTCTGCTGAAAATTCAGCTTTGCCATCACAGTAATAAAATTACATTTTAAAATATTAAAATAGAGCTTTTAAACTACTGTATTTAAATAGCCTTGGTGAACAAGAGAATGATCCAATCATTTAATTTGTATGTAACTGCACAATAAATCATATGCACAGTAAATGCAACTCTTCTCCGCCATTTTGTAAAGCACAAATGCTTTCATTCTCTCAGTACAAGAGAGATACGCCTCCACCCAGAATCGGCAGGAGGCGTGGCGAAGGCAAACGGGGCGCCTCATAGTGATTAATGGACGTCATATGAGAGGCATGTGATCTCTCCCAGAAAGAGGCCCCGTAACAAATCACACACTCCTTCCAGAGCTCTTATCACCCTAATGTGTAACGCAGGCTACTAACTGCAAAACAGTCAGGTTTTGAAAAGCAAATAACTGAGCGTTTGCATTATCTTACCTGTCATCAGTGACGCTGGCAATGTGCCGACCGTCGTGACAAAAGGCAACAGAGCGAACCCATCGATCATTTGCTCCTCCTGCAAATATGGGTGAGGGAGGAGGGAAGAGATGCCTGAAGGAAAGATAAGACATCAGTTAAACAACACAGAAAGAGAGAAACAAATAGGAAAAGGGAGGAAAAACAAGTCAACGTACCCCAGCTCGAGCAGAACGGTGGCTGTGTGAGGGTCCCACACAATGACACGGGTGTCGTAGGAGGCTGTGGCCAGCAAGGCCCCGTCAGGAGAGAACTCGCAGGACACCACGTCGTTATGATGGCCCTCCAGCTTACGGATCAGAGTGTACTTATCCATGTCCCACAGGAAGACCTGCAATGCAAAAGACAAATGTTATAGCCTACTGTGTTTTTCCACACAATTCAGAAACAGAATTCAAACTGAATTAATTCAAATTAAGCAAGGTCAAAATGTGCTCAGTGTCATTGTTTAGGAAAATCTTAAGCGCTACAACCAAACCCAGAAAAAAGTAGCACATGCCAATGAAACAGCAAGGCTTAGTTGCACAAAACTGCACAATGTCAGTCTCTACAGAGCAGCTAGAAACTGCCAGTCTTTAAATTACATTAAAGATACAAGTCTACAAGTGTACATATATAAAATTAGATTTACATATATAAAATGACATTACTACATATGTATAAATAGTAAATTAAAAAAAAAAAAAAAAAAATACAAACAAGTAGTAACTTAAGGTAACATTATGTTACTCCACTGGTATCCCCTTTCAGTTTTAGTTCACTTGAGTTTACAATAGGCTTGCACCGCGCCGGTGGAGGCCTACGAAGAGACAGAGATACTGCAAGAGAAAAGAACATTTGATGGCCAAAAGGTTGACGCCTTTGGCAAACACAGAATACAGACATGTCACAACTGCAATCTCTGCTAATGAATAAACCATGAGACTTTCTAGTGCTTATTTTGCTCCAGCACAATTTTTATATTTTATAAAGTGCAAAGACGTAGTCACATTTACTGCTGTTCGGCAAATTATCATAGGTGAAGTCGGTCGATTTCAATGTGAATCCATGCATTCGGGAAATGGTTTCAGAAGGATTTAAGACTTAAGTGTAAGCTGTGCTTCATTGCATGCACTATAAAAAAAAAAAATGCTTTTTTTAACCGCAAAATTTCACTGTGACGACACCTTAACAGTGTATTTTTGGCTACGTTCACACTGCGAACCTTAGTACTTAACTCAAGTTTTAAAATGCGGCTAATATCAGATTTCCAGTGTGAACAGTATGAAAGAGTACGAACAGGGTTGCCAGGTGTTCACAACAAAATCTGCCCAATTGCTTCTTAAAAGTAGTCCAATCGTGTTCCGGGGGTCTATAACTGTTCACATTTTTGTTTTAAATATGGCCAATATCAGATTTACAGTGTGAATAGGTCACGAACTGACCCACATACACAAAAGAACAGTACAAACAGGGTTGCCAAGTTTTCACAACAAAATCTGCCAAATTGCTTCTCAAAACGATTCCAAAACTAGCCCAATCGCATTAGTGGGGTCGCTTTAACACACGGCAACAGTGGAAAAGTAGCCCAATTTTGTGGGAAAACCGTGGACTCTGCAACATTTGCATAGTGCATAATGTTTATTTGTAGTGTGATTTGCCGCAAAAGCCAGCAATATGAAAAATTAAGACAAAGATGTGACAGAAAAGAACAGTGTTTTGAAACCTTTATGATACAAGCTCTCATTTTGCTGTATATACAATTGTCACTGTAATACTTGAGAGTTCTGACATATCACTATACCTCCACGAGCGCAGAACCGTGACGAATGTTGATCTGGAGTGATGTAAAAGTTGCATGAATTCCGATGACTGTTCACACTGCGGTCCAACTGCAAAACATCTGATCTGTATCAAATTTAGAACCACATATGGAAGTGGCAGAAATCGGAATTGAAAAGATCAAATTCCATGTGGTTTGCACTGTTCACACGGTCATTAGAAAAACAGATCGGAGTCACCAAAAAAAACTAGATTTGGGCCACATTTGCCTGCAGTGTGAACGTAGCATTTGAGTGCAGAGAAATAAAGGTCCCTGCAGGATCTTTAGCTATATTATGGAAACATTGTTGTTCATTTCTTATAAGCTACAGACATTGCACTTGAGCAAAAGCATATTTATTTATTCAATAGCTAATTGTCGTTTATACATTCTGGTGTTGGTGAAGAAACTACAACGGTGCATATACAAGGCTAATTTACCATTTTCTCTAACTTGGCAATGTGAGATGAAAGGGCTTCAGGGTGCACGACCGCTGCCAGCATTCAAGTTAAGCCAGATATCTTACAGATAGAAAAAAACATTACAACCTTTTCTGGAAGTTGAACTAGTGTGATATTTATCAACTTTAAGAAAACTTAGAGCTACAATTATTTAGTGGCTCATTATGAAATAGGAAAAACAAGCTGGTGCTCTCGGGCTGGCGTCATTAAAACAGACTCTGCTTTCAGAACATGACAAATGGAAAACAAAATGTGCTTTCACAAATGCAACCAGCATGGAAACTACCCACAAGTTTTGCTTCTGGTGGGGCAAATGGTTGGGCCACTACATATGACGCAAAAAGTAATGTTAAATGTACGTAACCCGTTTTCCCGATCCGAGTAATTCCACATTAGACTGACATTATTGGTCTGCAGACAGACCGTTGAGACACAAGGAGCCCTTTCATTGCTCACACATGCCAACAATGCTCCCAATACCCCCCTCGACTACTAACCCCATTACAAAAGAGTCTGACTATGGCATTAAGTACAGAAAAATATGTAACGACTGAGCATTACGTATCTGAGCTGTCGTGAGTTCAGTTAACTAAGACACTAGCGAGTGGGGGGGGGGGCGCTACCAGCTGACTCGTGTACACGCAGCAGACATAATGTCTAGAGCTCCTTTATTAGGGTATGATGGGAATGCTACTGAATACAGAGATGGAAAGAAGTTAAGGAAGGGAAGTAGGGGGTAGGAAGGGAAGGGGATCTCACTGTCAACTCTTCTGAGAGATAAGATAAAAGAAGTGAGAACTGTGACAGCGGGAGGTAGACAGACATGGAGCAGAACCTACGTACAGGAAGCCCTTGTGGGCAGGAGCATGGAAGCCCCTGGGGCGTGGGCACGGGCACATGAGCGTCCAACGGGGGCCGCGATGGCAGCCGTGCCCCGCGTGGTCCGCACCGGCTGCTCTATATGTCAGCGCGGCGCTTCCCTCAAAATCACTCAAACACAGAGCTCTGCCACCACCTGGGACAGGGAAAGCAAGACACTTATGGACACACACAACCGTACAGTTCAACCACTGCTGCCTGTTTATGGGACGAGAGTTGGCTAGGAGTCGGAAAGACTCGAGAGCTGGTTTCAGGGATGTCTTATTGACTGGACTAGTGTCTTCGTTGTGCCATAAGGGCTTTCACACACAACCAGCATGACAACTACATCCAATACACTACTGTTCAAAAGTTTGAAGTCAGTAAGATTTTTAAAAATATTTAAGTCTTATAACCTCACTAAGGCTGAATTTATTTAATCAAAAATATCTTTATTTTAACTCATTTCGAAATGTTATTTATTCATGTGATGGCAAAGCTGAAACTTCAGTCTTCAGTGTCACATGATCCTTCAGAAATCATTTTAACATGCTGATTAGCTGCTCAAGAAACACTGAATGTTGAAAACAACTGTGAATAGAACAAACAGCATTTGAAACAAATATTTTGTAACAAAAATGTCTTAACCGTCACTTCTTTTAAATCTGTTTAAAGTGTCCTTGTTTGCACACTTTTATTTAACATCTCTTACTGACCCCAAATGTTTGAATTTTCATTCAAGTTCTTGATACCAGTTTTGACAGCAGATTTAAGACCACTATGCATGTGGAAAAAATCCTAGGGACATTATATGTTATTCAAATCATATCATATTTATAGAAAGTCTATTAGGATGTCTTTAGTAATAATATCAAGAACAGCTTTATGGGTGGAGAAGATTGATAAGCCATTTGCATTTCTACTTACATGCGTATAATAACCATGCACTTGTTTGTATGAACAAAAACAAAGCAAAAACCAAAACTACAGGCAGGGTTTACAAAAGCAGGTTATGGCACTGAGCATTATGATGATATAAAGATTCATTTAGCAGTCATTGATTGGTCATAGCACTATCAGCAGTGAAAAACACACCAAACAGGTAATAAGGAGGAACAAAGAACTGCAAAACGTACCGCTTTGCCAGCACCAACGGAACAAAGGACAGATGAATCAGGTGAGAAAGCGCTGCAGTAGACCCAGTTTTGATGGCCACGGAGTACTTTCACCATGTTGCCTATTAAGACAAAAAAGTTAGATTGCTTCATGTATAGTAATACTTTATTCTGTTAGAATTTAAGATAAACACTATTCACATACACAATTCAATATTTATCTTTTGAAAGCAACATTGATGCTTGTAGAACAATAAATATACTTTAGCAGCTAGTAGGTTAATTCCTTCTCAAGACCTAATGGTGACCACTTTGAGACTAAGGAAAATCTAGCTGAACTCTGGCCAACATTCCTTCATGATTAGTTAAAAAAAAAAAAAAAGTGCAAATACACTGAGCCCCATTTTATCTTCAAGTTCCCAGCATATAAATAAGATTCATGTGATCCTATTATAACAGCAAGTTTGTCTTAGGATCTTGCAGGAGCAGGAGAAAATATCAGCAAACATTCTTTTGGGATTGGCATCCAATTATTCCCCCCCTGAATCTCTGAGTGGGTGTACACATGCTTGAGCGAC
The DNA here is from genome assembly GCA_012976165.1 of Labeo catla. Lineage (NCBI taxonomy): Eukaryota > Metazoa > Chordata > Actinopteri > Cypriniformes > Cyprinidae > Labeo > Labeo catla. Next base: position 488,127 of record VONZ01000259.1, on the reverse strand, counting down.
TCCATGGAGATGAAATGAAAATAAATGGGCTGCAGAAAACAAAGCAGGCTGCTGTGCAGGAAACTTCTACTCGAGAGACTTTTCAGCATGGGGTTACACCATCTAGCTTTAACATGTTAATATAGGGTGGCACAAAATACAAAAATCAACATTTGGTCCTCACCGTCATCTTTGAGGTCCCATACACGTAGAGTCTTGTCTCTTGAAGCAGAAACTAGCACTAAACTTCCATCGGGGGCAAATGTTAGATCTCGCACAATGTCTGTGTGGTCCATCAGGTTCAGCAAAAGTTTTCCTGTACACAAGCCAAATCATGCAACATCAACCACTGTTTACAGCACAAAGTCCACATTAATCGATTTAAACTACGTCAATGTTGGATCAGTATCAACATCTTGTCAGTGCATATTGGGAGCTGCATTTCACACAATTTACTTAAGGAAGTTTACTTATTAACAATCAAAGACAAAGACTGTTTGCGGTTTTTACACTTATTAAGCGAGTGTCGAAGCAGGACTTCCCGGGGCCTTTTAGAAAATGGAGCAGTTATACACCCAAGTCAATTCTTTATGAATGCTACTGAATTACCTAAAGGCATAGGGAAGCCCAATCACTGACACCTGCCAGGCTAATCCACATTAAATCCCTATAATTAGTTGCATTTACAGTAATACAACAGAAATCTTAAACACGTGTTTTTGAAATAAGATCAGGGCCTTGTTACAGGGCTTATCTTTAAGATGTCAAGTGTGAAAACATACATACACTTAGCATATAGAATGATGGGTGTACCGCAAAAATCCTGTCAAGATACTGTACAAAACGCTGCTATCAGATTTCCAGAATGCTTTCAAAAGGGAGAGAAAAAAAAAAAGGCAGCTGGAGGAGGAGTCTCGCACCCTGAAAAGAGCAAGTCTGCTGGGTAAATTTATGGCATTGCAGTTTTAGTTAGAAAGGAGGTGGAGTCATCCACTGAAGAAAACATCTCTAACCACTCAGAACAACCAATGGCAATGTCTGTACAAGACCTGCCCACCTATTAATATATTTTACAGCTGGGCAAAAGTGAATTATATAACTCGGAAGAGTTGCTAGCTTTTCTGCAGTTAACAACAACCACTCCGTTTCGCAAAAACACAGCGATTCATTTTCCAATAGCAGAATTATGCTTTGCCGCTGTTATGAGCATTAAACTCATGACCATGAAACTTACACAGAGGCACAAAAGCAGAACCTAAATGGCCTAGAAACCAACTGCGAAGTGGTGCAAAGGTACCTATAAGGTTGAGTAAATATGTAAGAAAACTGATTTATTACTGACTGCATAAAAATGCTAAATTTAAAAATATGGGGAAGTAGGATTAAGCAATAAAAATGGGTCACAATGACAAAAAGGTAGGGCTTAAAAGGTCATGTCAACATCTTATATAACCACTGCCTCCCCTCTCTCTTACAAACACACACACACACGAGCGCATACGCATCTGTTGGGAAATGGAAAAACAGGAAGCTGGCATGCAGAAGTGTTGAGAGAAGATGACATGGGTGGACTGATTTTTAAAATGTATTTACTGAAACACCAAAATAAAAAATTACTGCATGATTGATATATTAATATATTAGGACCCTCACCTGTATAGACGTCCCAAATTTTGATGCGGCCGTTGTTGAGGCCCGTGGCCAGCAGCAGCTGGTCCTGGCCGAACTTGAACCGGTGCCATTCGATATTAACGCAGCGGCTCTGCTTTTCAGGAACAGAAGAGCCGAAAGCCAGGCCCCAGACAATGTCACCGCAGTCGATGGTGTGCTCTCTGGGTTCGCCTGGCTGCAGACTGCCCTCACTGTTCTGCCGGGAGAGTCGTCGAGGACCTGCACCGCTTGACCGATCTTCTTTTCTTACAGAACTAGGGTGAGGGAAAGAGGAAAAAATGACTGTGTTGTGTTGGAATGAGTATCATGTCTCTGCTTGATGTAAAGCATAACAAATACCCCTTAACGTTGATCATTTTTAAACAGCAAGAGGACATTTTAGTTCTTAAAAACATCTAGTACATCTGTTGAAATAAACTGCACATTTTAACTCATACGAATATTTGAACACTAAGTAAACTCCCAGCCTTAGAGATTACTGGTGTGTTGCATCAACTTTGACCTGTTTAACCTCACTTGGCCAATTCATGAAACTCATCAAATAAGATTCTGGAATCAGTACAAGAGATTATTGTGTGAATACAGAGCAGGCGCTGCAGAACTGAAACAGCCTGCCACGTGTCAGCTGAAGCCTGTAATGTAACAGCGCAGTGGCTTTCTTCTGCTTTAGCATTAGAGGAAAAGTTCTTCCAAAATGAAAGATAATGTAATTATATCACTCTAAACACTTAAGTCTGTAGTTCATCTTGAAAACGCAAATTACGATATTTTTAACCAAAACTTTGATGCTTCAAAAAGCTCATAAAGAGGCTGTAAAAGTATTTAGAAACTCAAATTTGAGTTTTAAAGATGCACAAAATTCTTATGGTTTTGAGTAAGTGAGGCCAAAAGTTTTACTTTTTGAGAGAACTAACTTTTAAGGAAAGTTTCAGTACATTCAAATTTTAAAAGAATAATAAAGACTCAAACAACCTTTATAAAATGTGCGTTTGATTTTAACAACACTGAAATACTTTCAAGTTCAGTAAAGTTTAGTTTTAGTAAACTTTAAAGTGTTTTGTAACTCGCATTAATTGTTTTTTGTTATTAATTAATTGTTATTTCAAATTTCAGTTTGTCATTTTATTGCACTGCAAATTCAAAAACATTTTTTTTTATGTTTATAGTTAACTAAAGTATTTTTCCCATTTATTTCTGAATTATTTTAGTTCACTTCCAAATCTAAACTTGAATTTAATTGCCACATGATGTTCTTTGTGTGTACAACTACTAATAAAAAGTTAGTACACTTTAATGTAGAATGACAAGTTTTACAATACCATGCGTCTCTTTTATGGACACATGTAGAAACTGTTTACTTCAACCTATCATAACTTCTCTGTTAAAGTTTTACTTCAACTTTTTAAGTTGTTTGCATGGTTTATGTTGCAATGAAATTTCTGGTATTTTTATGAAGAATACCAGCAACAAATTGTGCGACAAAAGCAAAACATAATTACCTTTTATAACAACCCAGAAATGCATTTAATATAATGATTGCAAAAGATGATGTTGGGTTGATCATTTTGTACCCAGCTCTTGCAAAAACTAACAGAAGACCTACTTTATTTAACAGTGGCAAAAGGAAAAGGGTAAACAAACAGCCCAAAGTTGCTCAGATGGAGGCAAGCAGCCAAAGGGCAATGCTGTGAACCTCATAATGAGAACTTTGCATTCAGTACTGGACAATGGGTGGTTGGCAGGGCTGCGCGCTCAGCGACGGACTCTCTATCCGCAGGGTAAGGTGAGAAGATGATGACTGGTGATCTATGCCATGCCGCTGAATGCTAAACAAGCCCAAACACTGGGCAGCACTGTGGCACAGCCACCATGTGAAAGCCCAGAGGGCCAAACCAGACAACCAGCACACGCGCAGACTCCCTTTGTCAGTCCATCAACACACAAGCTGTATTGTAACAATTCACCATAGTGAAAAACAAAGCGATCAGTGTGTATACTCACAAGCTGGCTAAGCATTTTTTCCATGGTACAAGTCTCACAATTCGATGCCCTTGAGACCAAGCGAAGTAGGAACCATCAGGTGCAAAAGCTACAGTCCAAGTCTCCCTTCCAGACTTCTGGTCAAAGGGAGCAACAGGAGGTATGAGTTCCCCGATGAACTTAGCTTTACCTGTTGCAACAGAAAACACATGTTTAAGCTTTGATTACAAAAAAAAACAGAAAAATAAAAAACATATACACTACCAGTCAAAAGTTTTTGAACAGTAAGATTTTTAAAGAAGTCTCTTCTGCTGACCAACCCTGCATTTATTTTATTACTATTTAAAACAACTGTTTTCTATTTTAATACATTTCAAAATGTAATTTATTCCTGTGATTTCAAAGCTGATTTTAGCATGATTACTCCAGTCACATGATCCTTCAGAAATCATTCTAATATTCTGATTTGCTGCTCAAAAAACATTTATTATTCAGATTTCTCTGATGAATAGAAAAGTCCAGAAGACCAGTATTTATCTGAAACAGAAATCTTTTGCAACATTATAAATGTCTTTATTATCACTTCTGAGCAATTTAAAGCACCCTTGCTAAATAAAAGTATTCATTTCTATAATTACATAAAAATTAAATAAAAAAAGTTGAAAATGTAAAAAAAAAAGCTTTTGAATGGTGTAGTGTATAATGTCACAAATGCTCTTTATTTCAGATAAATGCAATAAACTTTAGCATATTAGAATGATTTCTGTTAAAAAACTTTTGACTAGTAGTGTATAAAAGCAAACTAGTTGGCAGACCACATTTTGTTATTGTTTAACAACAAACGTGCATGTATGACTTTATAGCTGCCATTAAGTTAAATTACTGTCACAGTATTTTCTTTTGTAAATTAAAAACCTGATAAACTAAATAAATAATTAAACATTAAATGGATATTTCACTAAAAAAATACAAATAAAAAAAATCGTTTTACACTGAATATGTAACAACTGTAAAGTAATAAGACTTTACAGTAAAAAGTTAATTTATGTAGAATTCAGTGACAAAAATTAGAAATTCGTTACTAGAAGCAATGGAATAGTTATTTGTCACTAACAGGATAGTGACTAATAACAGCTAGAACCTGACCAGTGACTAATTAAATAAATACCAGGTCACATGTGAATACGTCATGCATATTAAAAACAACACAAGTAACACACAATTACTTTTTCTTCGAAAATTCTAAAGTTTATGTAATTAACAAAGCAATACTGTGTAACGTGCTGTGGTGAGTCATTTACAGGGCAGGGGTCTGGAGAAACTGGTGCTGACGGTGGGGGAGGGTGTGGATTTGGACGCGCTCTGGGTGTGAACGTGGGGCGCAGAAACTGAGGCACCAATAACAACAAATTTTCAAACAACTATTAATATTTAACCGTCATATTTTAACGGACATTCGCGGCTTAAGGTTACGTATTTGTTTGTGTTCCACCCGCGTCTAAGCGATAATGGTGTCCTGATATGACTGATAAACACGACACAAACATTGAAATTTTGAGTAGTAAGTCACATAAACTCATACTTTCACAAATGTTAACACTCATACGATAGGATAAAACGAGTTTAAAAAGGAACTAAACAGTAAAGACCCTCCCTCCCCCCCATGGAAAGCAGTGGCGAGAAATGGAGAGACTCACCTATTTCATTTTCGTTGACAAAATCTGGGAAGCTTGCCATCTAAATCGAAGCGAGTCTCTTAAATCTGAATCTTCTTGGTTAACGAAATAAAGGGGTTCAAATGAATGCGCTGAACAAACGGGAAAGGCGGTATGCGCGTATCTCCGGTGAGTCAAATGCCTGGGAATGCGGAGCGTCTCACGTCGACGCAACGCTGACTGTTATTAAATATACTAATGTTTTGAAAAATAGTCTGTAGTATTATCTTTAAACTTCAAATTGAGTTTGATAGAACTGATATTTAAAGAAAGAAAACGAGGCAGTAGTAGTCTAGTTCCTCAAATCGCGTTGCGTTCGGTTTGAATGCAGCGTATTGTAATGGCTACGTGAGTCCTAACGAAACGAACACACACACTGATGGGCGGGATACTCTAGCAACGTCATAACAGTTGCCGGGGCGACAGAGGAGCACCGTTTTCTGATTCGAGAACATTCGTTTACGCGTGGCCTCTGATTGGTTGGACACTCGAGAATATCAATGGAATGGATTCGTGGAATACGTGCTGATAAGGAGTGTGACGATGAAGCGCTAATCCAGTGCTGCAATTTAAATGTTTGTGTCAGAAAGAACAGCCAAAGCTCGAATCCACTGATGGAATTGCTTTGAAAGGTGTCAGGAAATTAAAGTACACTTTATTTCGTTTTATTTTAGGTCTGGTGTGCCTAATAATGATTCACGTCGTGATAAATTCCATTGCAGCAGCAAGTTTGTTGCAACGTTTAATATTTTAACGATTTGTAGTTCTGCTGAAGTTTCTCTGTAAAGATACGATGAAAATTTAGATGTATTCAGGGTTATTTTACTAGCCGTATTGGTATTCAGAACTAGGCTTTTAAAATCCGAGAATTAATCTCTGATTATTTACCAAATCTGTTTAACATCTTGGTAGGCATTTAATAATTTGAAGAATACATTAATTAATATATCTATGTTAAGTTTATTAACAGGGCTGCACATAAATAGTTTTTATTAGAATAAATGTTGTTTGAAAAGGGTAAATCTGGAGAAATTTACAATGCATTTCTGCAACTGTGATGACCCTTTCAAACAAAGTGGGTGAAAATGTATTACTGCAACAGATCAAGCTGTTCTACTGAATTGAGCAACCAAGAAGGTCATCTGTTAGAAAAGTTACTAACAGGCAGTTGAGTTTTAAAAAGTAGTGGGAAAGAAAATGGCCAGGTATCAGTCTCTTTGGCATTTCACAGCTTTGACCTTTTTAGAAGAGTGGGCTGAAACCAGCTACATCTGGGCAGAGCTAAATCCAGCCCCATTCCTGTGTTTTGCTGGAAGCCATATGACAAGCTGAAACATTTTGAAATACAACGTGGTCCGATAAGACCAAAATGTAGGTATACGGCCTTAAAGAAAAGACAGAAATGTAACATTTGTGCAATCCTTAAAATTAAAATAGTTAGATCATGCTTTATTCATCATTAGGAGAACTTGAAAAGTATGCTGCTACCAAAGGGAAAATAGATAGTCAAAAGCAGCTGGTTCCTGTCAAACCTGTTGTAAAGAGCAGCAGAAAAGACCCAAGAGCACACAGTAAATATTTGGAATGGTTTGGAAGAATGATTAGTATTCTGTTCAGTAACAAAAGGGGTGAAAAACATAATCTGAGTACCCAATTCATTGTCACAGTGAAGTGACGTGTGAGATGTTGACTTGGAGGGGGTGAAATAAATGTTAGACAAGCTGTGGGCTAAATTGATCATTGTTGGATTGTTTCTAAAGTTTATGATTATGCAATAAGGCTCTCAAGGCCATGCTGTGTTGTGAATATAATTAAAGGGTGGCATGACATACAATATATTAACAAACAGCACAGCTCTAATGTGCCTTAATGCTTTTATAAAATGGTTAGCAGCACGTTAACATTTTTTTTTATTCTGCTAGTAGATGCTATGGTTTTATTTATATCAGTATGACATACATGTGCCAGAACATTCTGTTAGCACAGTTCTGATGGAACAGATAATGTATGATGAATGCAATCTTACAGTTCGGTGTGTTCTTTTGTTTATCATTGTAGCCTGTGTGGATTGAGCTATTTGATTTTTTTTTCTACTAAAAGTTAGAATGCAATAGAGTTCTGGAATAGTGTTTCTGGGTTGAGGAAAATGCATGCTTATTTATTGGCAGATCATTATGTGTTAACTTAATGAGTCATACAGATAAGTGTGTTCGATACAGGTGTGTGTGTGTGTGTGTTTTGGCCACGCTGGGTCATTTGATGCTTGATAGTGAAATGTTTTTATTTTGTCTTTGGCTGATAAGTGAAGTGACCGTGGAGTTGTTGAATAGGGCTTTGTGCCCGGTTTCATAGTAATTCCGGGAATACCAGTTCACAGATAGTTGGTCAAGGGAAGGTCACTGAACTGTGCATGTGATAAACCAAGACTGGTAAGTCATTTAATAGACAAATGTAAATGTATGCATGTAAACAAAAAAATGAATCAATATAGAAAAACATACCCATTATAAAGACGTGTGCTGCCATCTACTGGTTGCATTTATATAGAACAGTTGTGTTCAACTTTTAATGCCAAGAAACCACAAATATCCCCTTATGGTATAATGACATTTGATCTTTAGTGTGTGTGTGTATAAATATATGTATGTGTATATATACTCACTACGGCTGCACTATCTGATCAAAAATAAAGTAAAAAAAAAAATAGTCAATTGTTATGACAGTTCAAAATAACAGTTTTAGTATATTTTAAAATGCAGTTTATTCCTGTGAATGCAAAGCTGAATTTTCAGCAGCAATGTTATACAGATTTTGTGCTCAGTTATTATAAATTATTATTGGCACATCAAAAGTCAAAAGTTTTTGAACAGTAAGATTTTTAAACAGTAAGATGTTTTTTAAAGTCTCTTCTGGTCACCAAATCTGTATTTATTTAATCCAAAGTACAGCAAAAACAGAAAAATTGAATTGAATAATTGAAATATTTATTACTATTTAAAATAACTGTTTTCTATTTAAATATATTCTAATTATTAATTAATTCCCTAATTAATTAGAATCCCCTAATTCCATAATTAATCCCTGTTATTTTGAAGCTGATTTTTAGGATCACATTATCCTCCAGAAATCATTCTAATATTCTGATTTGCTGCTCAAAAAAAATATATATATATATATATATATATATATATATATATATTTTGAAAACAGCTGAGAACAATTTTTTTTTCATGTTTCTTTGATGAATAGAAAGTTCAGACAAACTGCATTTATCTGAAATAGAAATCTTATGGCACATTAAAAATGTCTTTATCATCACTTTATAAATGTAAAGCATCTTTGCTAAATGTTTTCGTGTTTTTGCTTAATTTCTATAATATCTTTCCCCAAAAAAGAACCCAACTGTTTTAAATATTTCTAAATAACTGAACTGTTTTAAATATTGATACTGATTAAAAAAAGTTTCTTGAACAGCAAATCAGCATATTAGAATGATTTCTAAAGGATCATGTGACACTGAAGGCGTAAGTAACGATGCTGAATATTTAGCTTTGATCACAGAAATAAATTACATTTTAAAATATATTCAAATAGAAAACAGTTATTTTAAATAGTAAAAATAATTCATTTTTTTGTTTTTGCTGTACTTTGGATCAAATAAATGCAAGCTTGGTGAGCAGAAGAGACTTCTTTTAAAAAATTAAAAATCTTACTGTTCAAAAACTTTTGACTCATAGCGCAAACTATCTATAACTCATTTCTGTTGGACAACTGACTTTCCTGGGGTAAAAAACGACATGGTCAAACAGAGTACAACAATTTTATTATTTATTCCAATAGCTAATAAACATCTGGATTGTAAGAAAAGTCCAGAACTTAAAATAGTCTTAAGTGAACGATGTGATGTGGAACAATCACATTGACTTTGGACAAGTAGACAGAGTCAACATAATTTGAAAAATCATATTCTTCAGGAGAACCTAAGGGGACAGAAATAATGTCTAAATCAAATATTTTAGGCAATGTAAAATTTGCATGTACAGTTGCTTCCTTCTAATACAGTATAAATAGTACATTCCACTAATTGTTACGAGCCACTCAAAATCAAATGGCTCAAAACACTCTCTGAACACATCTGCCAGTGTTTTCAGCTCTGTCTGTCCCATACAAAAACCGAAGATGGAAAAGGGATCTTGAGGAGATATCAGGTATATCAAGAAAAGGAACTTAGCTACATACTGACGCATATCAGCCACACTTGAATTCTTAATCTCACGATGGGTAAACAGATGGCGCTACCTTGCCTATTAAAGAAGACTGTGCGCTAACAAGTTTTAAGGTTGAGTTGTGCTTTTAGCAGAAAGTGAAATGAGAGCAAGTTCCCTGAGAGGATAAAACATGTTAACAAGCAGGATGGAAAGGGAAAACCTCACACAGTCGTGCCCGTGTATCACAAACGACAACGGTACGCGATGGAAACGCGGGTTCTGCGTGTATGCGTCATTTCTCTCAATAAGATTTCGCTCTTACAAAACCCTTGTTCTTTCAATTCACGTCAACAGATTACAGACTTGTTTCTGTGCCATCCATGAAGATCTGGAAAAAAATAACAATAAGGAAATCATGCAAATATTTCATAACGGCGATTACACTTCACATGATTATGTGCTATGATGCCTATGAATACCTATATAATTTGTAATAATGGCAAAAATCAATCACATATTGATGTGACATGAACATGATTTCATATACATAACAATGCCCTTTAAATAAAATTTGCAAGCTCCTATCCACCTTATTCTTCACCGCGGAAGTCAGCCTATGGGCGAGACTTCCGGTTCATTAGCCGCGAGGAGAATAACAATGGGCAGTAAACGGTAAAACTGTTTGCACTACAAACCAGTGTGTTCATAATTAAGATATTGTGTTGATAATACATTAAAATAATATGGTAATACACACCAATTTTCAATATCAAGCAGCTAAACCGGAAGCCAGACCCATAAAATTTACAAATGGCCGTGCCTAAATAAGGTAGATAGTCATATCGGTAGATTTCAGGAGCACAACGTGTATTAGTAACATGGTGGAATCCAAAAAGCCTAAATGCATATAATACTAGATGGTTTCATATTGACAGTTTTAACTGTTTGACAATCTGATGTACATAACATACAAACAAACAAACATCAATGTCACACAGTGTCCTCCAATGGGCTACTTTACACTGAATCAATACTGGGATGCACAACACGAAAAGAAATGGCACATTCTCATTGGTGGATCACAATTAGACCTCTAACCTTATGACAGTCACGTGACCTACTGGAAGCACAGCGTTAGGGTAAATCATTCAGTGTGAATTGCAAAAAAAAAAAAAAGCAAAGCACACAGCAGCGTTTTGGTTGGTTCAAGGACAGCATCATTCAAATGGTTCTATGCTCGTTCTGTTCGTTTTGAAGGTAACTACAAAACAAACATGTTTAGAGACAACTACACTGGCTCAATCTAATTACCTTTTACGAAGAAACGGTTGAAAAAAAGCATTTAAATATTTTATAAAACAGATATGGCAGTGCAAACATGAGAAGCAGGCAAACTCTTCTGTTGATTAGCGATTTGCCTTTTTTTTTTGTGTGTGTGTGTGTGTGTGTGTGTAAAAAAAGACTGAAATCGAATTTTGGCATTTAAGATGTATTTCATAGAAAGTGTCCGTTGCCTTTGTCATAAAGGAGGGCATCTCATCTGGACGAACTAGTGGTTTTGATTTAACTGTATGGACTATTCAGCACCCTAAAATCACACCAGACTAAATGGCAAGAATAATGGTGTTATTTTTTCTTAATAGCAATGATAAAGAAAGGTTTTTGAGCTAGTAATGAACGTGACATTCTGGGTACATTCTTTGAGGAAATGCTGTTGATGTTTAATGTGCATATTAGACTCTGAAGGTCCATTAAAAATAAAAGAGTTAAATACTAATGTGCTGAAATGACTGACCATTAACTGTGGACAGTAATAAACAAATCAAATATTTGCCTCTTAATCAAAATCAAGCATAAGTAGGGAAAATAAAATTCCTCAAGTAAATTATATTTTTTTTAAACAAACATAAAGGGATGATTTCAAATAATTTGGGATATAAAAAAAAATACATAGTTTGAAATCAGTACTATCGCTGTTGAGTTTTACATATGAAACCAAATATTAACAAACAGTTATTATAATAGTAATCAAATGTAGGTAACAATATTCTTAGGCTCGCAAAAAGGCTGCTACAAAATGATGACGCAGTCCTGCCTCGGCTGGTCTGGGGGAGGCTGTTCCTCTGGAGTCTGCGATTGCCTGGCACTGAGCTAAGCACTGGAGCCACTGAGATAAGACGCTATCAGCCATGGGTCATTCTGAGGTCACCATGGAAACCCTAATTTCCCAAGAGCACAGAGGGATCTGAAATGAAATTAGCAAGAGGTTTGTTACTACAGATATCGTCAGTTATAGGACTATGAACCCTTTTCGCAGACTGTGTTGACACTATAGTTTTTTATATTTTCATTTTTAAAGAATAAACTATACTTTGTTTTATTACCTTAGCATTTCCTTAGCAAGTCGTGAAGGTATTATGTTTCTTGAGGAAAACATTTCAGGAATTATCTTCATACAGTGGACTTCAATGGTGCCTGCGAGTTTGAACATTCAAAATGCTGTTTCAGTGCAGCTTCAAAGTAGTGTTGTCACGATACCAAAATTTTGACTTCGATACGTTACCTGACTGAAATATCACGATACTACTACTGAACCGATATTTTAAAAAAAAAACATAGAACAACAGGAAAAGAAACGGAATAATAGCTGATCCAAATTGAGTTATTTTATCTATTAAAACAAAGCATTTCATCCCCCCCTTAAAAAAATAAAAAATAAATAAATAATATTAATCTCATGCCAGTGCCACTACACAGGATTATGGGGAACAACTACCAAGTCTACAGGTATGTAGAGTTCTTTGCCATATTGGTAAGTTAGTGACAAACTAAAGGACAACTACAATAAAACAAACAAACAGATAAAATAAAGAGGGCCCTATGAAATATTTTATTTTTACCCAAATTCCATTTTAATTTTTCTAGACTCTATTTTAATAGATACATTAAAAACATATTTATCAAAAAGCATGTCTAATTAATTGAAATCATGAAACTTGCAGAATTTAACAGTAATTTATTATTATTATTATTATTATTTTAATGACATGTTTTTAAGGCCCTATGAAATGTTTTATAATTTTTCTCAAATTCAGTTTTGTTTGTGAACCTCTGTTTTCTATTAATTTTCTGTATTCTATTTTAATCGTTTCATTACATTTTAATAATCAAAAGCATGTCTAATGAATTTATAAAGGATAATTAGATTTGATAAAGAGTTCATTTATTATAGGATATTTATTTCTTTTCTTTGTTTGTTTGTTTGTTTTTTTTAACAAATGTACAATTTTCTGGTAAATAAATTCTGGTAAATATTTTTTTTGTTCCTGGTAAATATTCCTTAAACATTGTTTTAATAATATTTTTATTGTTATTAATAGTACTATTTTTACATTAAGTATTATATTAATATATTTCTGACTGTCAAGTTAAACCGAACTTTTATTTTGACGGGTCTGTTATGAAGACCTTTAGGGTCTTCATTATATGATGATACTTTTCCGCAAAAGAAACGGTAAAATTTTCACGAAATGACTCTCAGAGCAGTCCTAGAGATTATGTTCATGTGTTCATGTACTCGTATATTGAGGTGGCAGAGGTTGAAAACACCGCGAGCATCACGCGTTTGTGTGTAGTAAACAAAACAGCGTCTGCGCCATTCACTAACACAGACATGCAGAAATACGTCTCTGATTAAAATGCATTCTTAAAGTACCGGTACTAGTAAAATGCAGAATCGTACCCCTTTTAAAAGCAGGGTATCCCGATACTTTTTAAGTACTGGTATATCGTGCAAAGGGCTCTAAACGATCCCAGCCGAGGAATAAGGATCTTACCTAGCAAAATGATCGGTCATTTTCTAAAATTAAAAACAAAAATGTATATACTTTTTAACCTCAAATCCGGGTCAATATAGTTAGGGTGTGTAATGTGTAATCCGGGTCAATGTAGTTAGGGTATGTCGAAAAACTCCCATCTCATTTTCTCCTCCAGCTTGGAAATTGTCCTACATCGCTGTTTTATTTTTTTATTTTTTGTAAAGGCTGTTTGACATTCTTTGCATGTTCAATTTGTAAACACTGGGTCGGTACTTCTGCAGCGACGTAGGACGATTTTAATGTCATCTGTAGAAAAAATGAGATGGGAGTCTTTTTTGACATGCGCATGGCATGTTAGACACGAGTTAGACAAGACGAGCATTTGAGGTTAAAAAGTATATAAATTTTTCTTTTTCCTTTTACTTTTTCTTTTCTCTCATTTAGAGCCCTTTGAAGCTGCATTTAAACTGCATTTCGGGCGTTCAGGCTCGTGGGAACCATTGAAGTCCACTATATGGAGATAATTCCTGAAATGTTTTCCTCAAAAAACAATGTCTTTACGACTGAAGAAAAAAAGGCATGAACATCTTGGATGACAAAGGGGTGAGTACATTATCTGTAAATTGTTGTTCTGGAAGTGAACTACTCCTTTAAATTACAGAAAACCAGTTACTACTGCTGTGTGGTAACATAATCGTTCTCTATTTTTCCTCTTTACAATAGGAAAGTGTTTTATCTCACTGCATGAGACATTCACCATGATAGTGGTTCCTTATGTGGCTCCTCCTCTTCCTGCGCAGCCAATCGTCTAAGCTGACTTTCTTCATCTGAGACACACAAAAGACATCCAAAATTAAATGGGTATTTACTCCAAAGTAGTGCTGCACAATTACCTGAATCCACAATACGCCCTTATTCAATTATTGGATGCTAAAATATATAATTAAAAATAAAACAAATAAAAATGAAATAAATGCTTTAAAAATACATACATATATATACATACAAATATATAGATATATACCTGGGGTCAGTGTTTTTGAAAAAGTTTGAGGAATATAATATTAGAGAAGAGAACAGTAACCACTGTAGCACAAAAGAAGATTATAACTAAATGTTGAAGGGTTACAGCTTTATTATTAGGAACTGTAGACATGTTTGCTCTGAATGACTTTAGCACATCTGCGTCCACAGGAAAGCAATGTGAAGCTGACCGCTTGAATCTGTCATAAGAATCTGTTATCATCTCATAAGTGGGGATTATAAAGTTTGTGATAGCACACGATGGCACCATGAGTTATTTTTACAATGTTAACGAGCTATAAAAAAAAACTGTGGGGTATTTTGAGCTAAAATTTCACATTAACACCCTGGAGACATAACAGGCTTATTTTACATCTTGTTAAAAGGGGCATAATAGGGCCCCTTTGAGTTTTTTATACTGTGCTTCAGAATCAGGCTCTACAGTGCGTCCATTTCAGTCACATTTGTGACTAAAAACTACTGCGTGCAACTATGAAAAAACATTTAGGAGCACCAGTGCCAACTGACCCGATCAGTATATTTGTGTTTGCACTGAGGGGAGCTTCAAAGATTTCTACATGTTTTTGTAACGTTGAGTAGCGCATCACAGACATATCTGACAAATCCATTCATAAAATGTAGAGAAAGTGTACATAAGAGATAAATAAGAGATTCATTGTGCAGTGTAGAGAGCTTCGCTGATTATAATGGAACTTTGTGATTATAAGTCACTATAATTATATTATATTATATTATATTATATTATAAGTCTCCTACTGGCAGCTGTAGTTTCATTTTAATAGCATCATTTCAGTTATTTAAATCATTTAACATTTCTATATTCAAAATTTTATATTTAAAACATTAATCTCAGCATGAATTTATGAATTTGATTGTACTCATGCCACCTCTGAGCCTCATTAAACATGAAAATACACCTACAAGCCACTTCAGTGTTATTCTGTGCCACCTCTGTAGTACAAATTAATTTTGTTAATGCTGATTTCATTTGATTGTTAACTTATTCTATTTGTTCTTCTGTTTTAATTAGAAATTTTAAACTTATAAAATAATAATTACATTTGAACAAAATACCCCTTTAATTCACTTTAAGGAGTCAAATATCACCTCGTAATGGGAAGGCTAATTTTTGATTTTTTGATTATTGATTAGAAGGTGCTCGTACTATTTTGACTGTGCTGCTACATTTTTTTTTTTTAAGTTAGGAGCACAAGTGCTCTTAAAAAGAAAAGTGCTTAAAAACTGCCCTTCTACTCCTTTTAGGATAACTTCAAATAGGACCAAGCAGTGACCTTGACATTTTTATCTTCACTGTACGATTTATTAAAATATTAATTAGATCTTTTTAATAAAATATTACATTTGTCACGTTTATTGCTGAGATTGCTGAAAATATTAATATTTCAGCAATCTCAGCAATGAACTCCACCCAAGCAAATATACTTTAAATTACCCAGAGATGTAAATAAAAATGGCTTGGAAAATTGGAAAGAAAGACTTACCACATGGGTTTCCTTCCACATCATCTAGGAGGTTGGCAGTGGAGTTGGCAGTGCCCAATCTGAGAAAGTGCAGTCAAAGTAAACATTCGACACTAAATTTACTCAGCTGAACTGAACCGAAGTTACTGTGCCAAGAATCATAAATAACATTTGCTAGGGAATTCACAGCCTTCTGTACACAAACCGGGGAGCCACTGAGTAAAAACAAAGCATCATAACTAACCCTAGATCTCAAAATATTTCACATTCTTTAGCTTCTTCGTCTGTGTCCTAATTTCAATTTTATGCTTGCTCTAAAAAAAAAAAATAAATCTGATTTTATATTACTTATTTACATATGACTTACTATATTAGGCTAATGTTAATCTGACACATTTTAAAAGATACGAATGATGCCGTAGCAGCGTTCTTCTTTTAGACTTCCTCCGCTTCGTCTTTTCTGAGAAGCCTCTGGCAATTTCGAACAGCTTCTTCCTGGTTGCTGTAGATGAGAATCCAACAGAAATGTTAATGTCCTATAAAATCCTAAAGTTAAATCCTAATTACACAATTATAATCCAATGAACTGAAGTGTTTTAGGCAAGACCCTTACACTTCCCCATGTGCTTTAGCTTGTCTCTGAAGAGAGCGTCATCTGAGACTGCTGTGCAGGCCTCTACAGACCCGGAAGCATAGTGGTCACCTGTGTTTCAGGGAAAAAAGTAAAGCATGTTGATATCTACAGCATGATTTACATTACTAGCTATCAGAATTATTAGGACTTTCTGGCTATATAAATATCAGCATCTAGTTTTATATTTTTGCTCAGTTTCTTCAGTGTGAGCTCTATATTCTCCTACATCATACTATACAGTTTTGTGCAAAAGTTTGGGAACCCCTTGCAGAATCTGTGAAAATGTGAATAATTTTAACAAAATAATAGAGATCATACTAAATGCACGTTATTTCTTATTTATTACTGTCCTGAGTAAAATATTTTACATAAAAGATGTTTACATATAGTCCACAAGACCAAAAAATGGCTGAAATTATTAAAATAACCTTCTTCAAAAGTTTGGGAACCCTTGGGTCTTAATACTGTGTGTGGTTACCTGGATGATCTACCACTGTTTTTTTGTTTTGTGATGGTTGTTTGTGAGTCCCTTGTTTGTTCTGAACAGTTAAATTGAGCACTGTTTTAAATTGAGCACATTTTTCAGGTCCTGCAGATTCTTCAGCTTTCCAGCATCTTTTGCATATTTGAATTTGCATATTTCCAGCAGTGACTGTATGGTTTTGAGATCCATCTTTTGAGGGCCTCAAACACAAGTATTAAAAAAAGGTTCAAACATTTACTGTTGCTCCAGAAGGAAACACAATGCATTAAGAGCCAGGGGGTGAAAACTATTGGAATTTGAAGATCAAGTGAATGTTTAAACCTTTTTTAATAGTTGTGTTTGAGTCCCTCAGTTGTCCTCAGTGTGAAAAGATGGATCTGAAAATCATACAGTCACTGCTGGAAAGGGTTCAAATATGCCGAAAAGCTGAAGAATCTGCAGGACCTGGAGGATTTTTCTAAGGAACAGTGCTCAGTTTAACTGTTCAGAACAAACAAGGGACTCATGAACAATCATCACAAAACAAAGAAACAGTCGTAGATCATCCACATAACCACACACAGTATTAAGAACCAAGGGTTCCCAAACTTTTGAAGAGGATTATTTTAAAAATTTCAGCTATTTTTTGGTCTTGTGGACTATATGTAAACATCTTTAATGAAAAATATCCTACTCAGGACAGTGCTAAATAAAAAATAACATGCATTTTGTATGCATTTCTAATACTTTTACAGATTCTGCCAGGGGTTCCCAAACTTTCACATGCAACTGTATGAGCCATATAAGCCTGATGTATTAAATATACCTAACAAAAACATCATGTCAGGCTTTACACTGTTATATACTAAAAACTGGGTTTTTTTAAAAGAGAAAAATGTACATTTACACACAGACACAGTGACGTACATGCTCACATACACACAAACATGCACTGACACCGTTCAGGTGAATGATAACTACCTGTGGAGTTCTCCATGCTAGCTGATGAATGACTGGATTTGGATTTCTTTGACTCGTATTTCAATCGATCTACAACATAGAAGGCAGGTGTTATGGAAGGAAACTAGGCCTTGACATTCAACATTCAATGAGGATATGAGATCATCCAACGAGGACCCTTAAAGTGTGTATGACAAATCATAACAAAACCCTCGCTGTGAGAAATAGACACTGCTAATGGCCTTGGAGAGAACCCGAAACAGTTAGCGCCAACGTTCGCAGCCGGGTTGAGTGAATTAGCATAAGAATTGACTCTTCAGGATTTGTGTAGGTGGAACTGTGAAAGGAGGGGAAGTGGAGTATGCCAGAAACTGCTCATTGTCCTGTTTAGCGTGTGGGCGAGTGTCTTCCTACCTCTTTCTAGCGCAATGAGGAACTCTCGGTTTCTCTGCAGCTCCTTCATGAACTCCTCGTTCTGCAGGAAGAGTGCAATTCGCTCATCCTCCAAATACTGCTTCAATTTGCGTTCCTGCTCTGATGCGCTGCCTGTTCCTGCTGCGGCTGCCACAGTGGGGACCTTCTGGGGCGCTGAGGCAGAGGAGGTGGAGGAAGAGGGCTTGGAGATGCTACTCTGAGAACCCTGCAGAAAGAAAATCAGATTTTGTTCATCTTCGTTCATCATCAGAACACAAATTAGGATAATTTTGATAAAATCCGACCCTGCATGGACAGGAATGCAATTACAATGTTCAATGCCTGGAAAGGCAGTAAGGATGCTGTTAAATAGTCCATGTGATATCAGTGGTTCAACCTTAAAGAAGAAGTGCAGTTCCAAAACAAAGATTCAAATATAATGTACTCACCCCCTTGTCATCCAAGATGTTCATGTCTTTCTTTCTTCAGTCGTAAAGAAATTATGTTTTTTGAGGAAAACATTTCTGCATTTTTCTTATAATGAACTTGTATGGTGCCCTGATTTTGAACTTCCAAAATACAGTTTAAATGCGGCTTCAATCATCCTACATCGATGTAATTACAAGTGACTGTCTGTTAAAATTATTTAAAGCAAAACCATCCTACATCGCTGCAGAAGTACCGACCCAGTCTTTGCAAAGTGAACATGCAAAGAAGATCAAACACCCTTAACAAAAAGGTAAAACAGCGATATAGGATGATTTTGAAGTTGAGGGAGAACATGAGATGGGAGTTTTTCGACATACCCTAACTGTCAGGAACCAGAAAAAAAACAGTCCAGTCAGAGTACTACAAGATGAGCGTTTGGCATTACAAAGTATATAAACTTGTATTATTTTTATGAAAATAACCGATCGTTACGCTAGATAAGACCCTTCTTTCTCGGCTGGGATCGACCACATTTGGGATCATTTGAAGCCACATTTAAACTGCATTTTGGAAGTTCAAAATCTGGGCACCATATCAGTCCATTATATGGAGAAAAATGCTGAAATGTTTTCCTCAAAAAACTATTTATTTACAACTGACGAAAGAAAGACATGAACATATTGGATGACAAGGGGGTGCGTACATTATATGTGAATCTTTGTTTTGGAAGTGAACTTCTCCTTTAATTTTATGAAGCTACAAGAATATTTTTTGTGCGCAAAGACAACAAAAATAACAACTTAATTCAACAATTATTCCTATATTTCTGTGCCAGTGTCCAGCGACATTTACGAGAGTAGTACAACACAAGCGTGTGCTGTTGCTGACGCAGGAACTGGCGTTCTGATGTAGAACGCCCATCTCTCTTAGTTTAGCATCTGTATATTTGATCTACCTTTCTATCATTCTGGGACACGTTTCAGTTGCATTGCTGTCTATGCAAAATCACAAAGCTCTCATATTTCATCAAAAATATCTTAATTTGTATTCCAAAGATGAAAGAAGGACTTATGGGTTTGAAACACCATGAGGAAGAGTAATTAATGACAGAATTTTCATTTTTGGGTGAGCTATTCCTTTAAAACAGACTGTGTTTTATTTTTAGATGAAATTTGATGCATACATGTTAAGAGGAGAGTCATTCTACTAAAAACACACTGTTAAAGTGAGAACATGATCAGTGTCACATTTGCCTCAAATACCAAATGCAATGCTTTATGTATGAATGATCATCATATGCAGGATAACTGTATATGTACAATAGAACAAGGACACCATTATGGTTCAGTAGTCGTTCAGAAAGCATGATATGGTATAAGAGCTTAAAAGCAAAAACACACTGGCCTGCCAGGTGCACTTCAGTATCGCACTCACATGTTTTAAAGATCAAAGTCCACTGAACTATTAACGGTTCTTTAACGTCATCAGAAAAGAAAAAAGAGCTGGAGCAAAATCAAGGCCAAAATTCAAGCATGAACTAGATTTTGACATCAAGCCCAGAGGCCACATGGACTCAGAGTTTGAGATAGATAACTGAGAATACAGAGCCTTTTAAAGGAGAAGTTCACTTCCAGAACAAATTTACAGGGAAGTTACACGCCCGCTTCGTCATCCAAGATGTTCATGTCTTTCTTTCTTCAGTCGAAAAGAAATTATGTTTCTTGAGGAAAACATTTTTAGGAAAGTTCTCAATATAGTGGATTTCTATGGTGCCCACGAGTTTGAACATCCAAAATGCAGACTAAATGCAGCTCTAAACGATCCCAACTGAGGAAGGAGGGTCTTATCTAACGATTGGTTATAAAAAAACAAATACATTTTATGTACTTTTTAACCTCAAATGCTCATCTTGTCTAGCTCTGCAATGCACATGCGTACTCTGTGTCATCTCATTGTCTCCTCCAACTTCTAAATCATTCAACATCAATGTTTTACCTGTCTTTGTAAAGGGCATTTGATTTTCAGAAAGGGGTTCGTTCTTCTGCCTACATCACACGTGTGTAATTACGTAATGTGTGAGGTCGAGCTAATGCAGGACGAGCATTTGTGGTTAAAAAATGTAAAAAAAAAAAAAAAATTATATTTTTCAGAAACCGACCAATCGTTTCGCTAGAGAAGACTCTTATTCCTCGGCTGGGAGAGCCCTTTGAGGCTGCATTGAAACTGCAGTTTGGACCTTCAACCCGTTAGCCACCACTTAAGTCCACTATATAGAGAAAAATCTTAATCTTAATCTTAAATTTCTCTTCGACTAAAGAAAGACAGACATGAACATCTTGGGTGACGTGGAGGTGAGTAAATTATGAGTAAACTGATCAAAACTAATCTTTTAATGTATTTTACACTATTATTTATTGCTGTGATGACAAAGCTGAATTTTCCTCATTTTATGAACCATTTCTTAAAACACATGATTAATGCTTACCTGTATACTATCCATCTGTTGGGGCAGGATTCGTAGAAAGTCGTCAGGCAAATTGCCAAGTAACGGTGGGTTCCAGTTTTTGTAACCTTGCACTTGTCTGTGTCCAGGGGGAGGTTGGGCCTCAAATCTGAAAGATAACAGAGGCCAGTGTCACCGACATAGCTTCAATGCCAACTCTCAACACTCGTATTAGAGTTGTAATACAGTTACAGGTCAGATTTCAGATTACACATAATTCAATTACAGATGGGACTAACCTTGTTAATGTTTGTGGGTATTACTATCCGTGGATAAATTGAATTACATGCATACTGTCTATTAAACCACACCAACCGGGATCAACAAGAATTGCAGTTTGGTCAATGAACACCAGGGGGCAGCATTTAGAGAAGTGTGACTAAAATGAACAAGAAGCCTGAGACCCACAATGACCCCATTACATGTTTCCAAGACTGATGTTTCAGTAATTCGTTTAAAACTGTTTTCAAACTCCGTTTTTAAGGAAATTGGAAAGATAGATACGTAGAGAACATGAAAACGCTATTTATAACCTGGGTGGAGGAATAGGAGGAGCATCTGGGTATTTCCTGTCATATATGTGCATGTCATATGTTGGTGGTGAGTAGACAGGGGGCGGCTCTTCATCTGAGCTATCTGGCTCGAGGGTCCGCTCAAGAATCTGATAAAAGCACAAGACAAAACAAATGCAATTTGTTAGCAGCAACATGAAACTTGTATTGTGAAAAAAAAAAACAAAACAAATTAGATTGCACAGATCCATTCATTTATTTAGTAGTCGACAGGTAATAAAACCAATAATGGTGGAAGGATGTAAACAATATTGGTTCTTTGGTAAGCGGAAAATTAAATAACACTAGACTAATCTTTTCTTGAAAGCTACAAGACATAGCTTTAATTTAATTTGTTCATAATTCAATTAAATTGAATTAAATTACCGCTGTAAGCATTAGCTTGTGAAGTCTAGTATCATGACAATTATAAAAATATATAATTATGAACTTTCTGTACACAGTGTAATTAATACTATCTTTTTCCTTTATTTTTTTTATTGTATCTCAGATCAATGTTTGCTAAGATTTTCATGATAAAATAAATATAAATGAAATGGAAAAAAAAAAATTAAAGATATTCTTTTAATTTAATTGTTTAATTGTAATTAAAATAATTATTTTATTGGTTAATATTTGCTTTGATTTTCATACAAACTGCATATGCAGTACCGCACATGTACATATTGTTTTAAGATATTCAAAAAACGAAAAATATAACAATAAGAATTTAATGTCTTTTCATTAACTGGTTAATATTAGAATTAAATTAAATATATAATCAATCAGAATATTAAATTAAAAACTAAATGACTAAATTAAATGGCATCAGCATCAGCTATCAATTTTTTGCTACCTTAGTTCAATGTTTGCTTTGATTTTCATACTAACAGCATATGCAGTACAGTACATACTGTTTCAGCACACCCCCATCTAAACATAAGATTATAAATAATGCAAGAGAAAAAAAAAAATACACCAGTGGGGAATGTCCTTAAAAGCAAAGAATCACAGCAGAATGTATAAACCAAATGTACTGCAGTTTATGCTTCACTTAGGATCGCATCGAAGTCTAATGGTGGAGCATCTCCACTGGGCCATGAAGCAGACGGTTACAGGGACACAGACAGGTAGACAGTAATGTGTCTCAGATCCATCTTGGGGCCCAGTACTGACACACTTTCTTATCAGAGCAGTCAGGTGTAAGAGGATTGTGGGTAAGAAGCATATTGATTACTACACCCCGCTTAAAATAAGTAAGTGTGAGAGAATGCAACAAAACTTAGCTTTAATCTCAGTAAACAGTACTATAGAACATAAGCCGTATGGACCACATGGAAAGTTAGTTTTTAACAATAACTGATTTGTTAGGATTAAATAAATAGTAATGAGTGGTTTACATTCAATCTCTTCTTTTCATCAGTAGTCTAGCATTATTTATGATCTGAATTTTGTGAATTAAGTTCACTTTTGCTATGTTATAAGCCGAACTTTGGATGCTTTCACTTTCGAATTCGCAATCTGAAAACAACATTTCAAAACGAAAACAAAAAGAAAAGTAGAACTAAACTAAGTGACTGTGGGAGTGCTTTGCGGGACATGAACAGGACATAATTCATTGCTACAACTTCTTAATTCGTTCCTACGATTTATTAATTTCTTAATTTGTAAAATGAGGGAACGAATTAATATGTAGTATTAAGGAATTATTAATTTATTCCCACAAAATATTTTATTTCCCCCACCCACAATTTATCACAGTAAGATACGAAAACATGGATTAAAAGTGAATGAAAAAGAAAATAAACCTGCGAAATTAAAGGGTGAGACGGTGAGGATTTGGGAAAAGTAAAATATTATTAAGTTATGTTACAATTCGTGACCAACTGGCAAAACAGTACACTTTTTTTGCACCAAGAATACCAACATGTTTACCTTCTCTGGTTTAACAAGCGGTCTTTTACCCTACCAAATCCTCCGTCCGCCATCATTTCCAGAATAGTCGCGTCATTTTTGCTATCACCACCTCCCTGGTGCTGACACTACAAATACAAACCAGGCTCTACACCGGAAGTGCTCACAACGAAAACTACTCTTCGCGTGATCAGTGAAATCGTGAATATGCCACGGCTTTGTAACTCTGTAACTCCCGCTGTATGGAGCAGACGCTTCAGCACTGCAGATCATGCACTCGCACAAATGCGACCAAGTCAAATTTTAACTTGCACATTATCATAAAAAAATAAAATAAAATAATATATATATATATATATATATATATATATATATATATAAATAAATAAATAAAATTATCAAAAATGTGACAGTTTTGATCAGTGTAGAGCCCTGCAATACAAAGGTATTCAACATGGAAAGTAATAGAAATGTAGTCACTAAGTCATAAGTCACTAAGTCATAATATTCATGTAAAAATGTTTCATATGAGCAACAGTGTGTTTTGCCGTTGCGCCGCCGGAGAAAGAGAATTCACTGACCGCGCGCCATATTCACTTTTGGGATTATTTTATTTTAAATGCAGATCATGTCATTTGCAAACATAGCCATTGTGTTTCAAAATACAACAAAGAGCACCATAAAACCATTTAATGTGCATTTAGCGATCTAGTGACTGGATATGAAACAGGCAACAGTAAATGATCCCAAACGGAAGAACGGCGCGCTTTCTCCTATAGCCGCTGCTGCCACTGCACGTGCTATTGCTATGCATCATTCTGTATGTGCATTCTCAGTTTAAATGCAGCGATCCAAAACAGTGAATCTACTCCTCATTCAGCCAAAATTTTGCTTCAAGAATGAGCCACACTGCTGACATGATCTAATCCCTAGCACACCCTCAGAACATGTGAGTTAACATATTAATCTTATCGGCAAGACATATCGGTATAATTTTTCATATCGGGCCGATGCCGATATTTACATTTAAATATCAGTCCGATAATATCGTGCATCCCTAATATATATATATATTTTTTTTTAAAATGTCACTTTTTGTGACATTTAGATTAGTTAAAAGACACTGACCTCTGGTGGGATGCTGTCATCCGAATCCGAACTGTCATCTGAGCCTTGCCCGTCAATGCTCATCTGCAGGAGTTGGTCGATGGTGGCATCCACAGCTCCATTATTGGAGCGCAGTACGCACTCGATCACCTCATAGTCCATGCTAGGGAACATGGTTTTAAAGTCCTCCATTGCCTGGTTGAATTCCAGCCGTCGAACTTGCCGGTTGGGCCTGGAGTTGTTGAGCTCACCTGTAGCTGAGCCCCCGCCACTCCGAGACCCTCCATTACTGCTGCTGCGTCGGAAAAGGCTGGTCATCCTACAGGAAGACCCGTTTTCTTACCTGACCAACGACGCCACGCGGTAAACGCCGGCGTCTACTTCCGTCTGAAGTCTCCCACAAAATGTATCTGTCCGTCTCACGTGTTTCTTTGGTTTCTGCTACTATTCAAGTTCACTTTTTCATCATTTCGAATACAATCTAGTCCACTGGAGCGAGAGAAATCCTTTCTTTCTCTTCTTCTGCTTGTTAAGCTGCATCCAACACGACAGTACGGAGTCACCAACACGAGGGAAGTAGATGGTCTGGTCTTGAGCGCTCTAGCTTTGTGTCCGACTGTGCAATATCCCCATTAGCTGTGCTCAAACTGAAAACAAATACACAGACAAAAAAGGGTTTGAAATCATACTGTTCATTATAAAGACCTTTGACTGCCAAACATCAACTGTTTAATGATATGAACTCTAGATTCTCATTGGCTCGTTCTGAAAACTAACCAGCCTGAATTTAGTCCACACACGTTGCTACAAAGTCATCTATCCCTAAGAGACGGATATAATGACATCCGCAGATATAATGACACAGGCAGAAATAAGCAGACGAAAAAAACCCCAAAGCTAGTGAGTGGAGTCGAATTCTAGGTTAGGAAATAAATACAGGGTGAGAAATCCAGGAGCTGGATGACAAAAAGGTATCCAAAAACTACATATGGAAAGGCATCATTACACTAAATTCAAGATTAAGGACAATTTTTATGTTAGACCACTTGGGCCAGTAGGTAGGTTTTGTTCTTGCCTAACCACAAAATAATTTTTTTTCATACAACTTAGGGGTTGACCGATATGTGTTTTTCAGGGCAGATGCTGATACGATTATTACAGATCAAGTAGACTGATAACCAATATTTTGCACTGATATATATGTCTGGTCTAAAAATGAAAATGAATGTAAAAGTTTTTAATTATCTGAATTGGTAAAACGGTTTTGAAAATGACTGATACAATAACCACAAAAATACTTAATATCAGCGCAGATAATCGGCAAGGCCGATAATGTCATAATTTGACATTGTTTTATTGGCAAATTGGTTTTGACAATGACTGATGCGATACCCAAAAAAAATTGTTAATATCAGCACCGATAATCGGCCAGGCTGATTTTGTCAAAATTTTACATTATGTTATTGGCAAATCGGTTTTGACAATGACCGATATGATATCTAAAAAAACCTTAATATCAGTGCCAAGTCGGCCAGGCTGACAATGTCAAAATTTTACATTATGTTATTGGCAAATCGGTTTTGACAATGACCGATACTGATAACCATAAAAATGCTTTATATCAGCACAGATAATCGGCCAAGCCGATAATATCATAATTTTACATTGTTTTATTGGTAAATCGGTTTTAACAATGACCGATACAATATAAAAAAAAACAAAAAACAATTATAACAGCGCAGAGAATCGACCAGACTCACAATGTAAAAATTTGTAATTTTTTATTCTGAAAATCAGTTTTGAAAATGACCGATACTGATAACTGTAAAAATACTTAATATCAGCACCGATAATCTGCCAGGCCGATAACATCATAATTTTACTTTGTTTTATTGGTAAATTGGTTTTGAGAATGACCGATACAATATCCCAAAAAAAAGCTTAATATCAGCGCCAATAATTGCCCAGGCCGATAATGGCAAGATTATTGGCAAAAGTTTTAAATTATTTTATCTGCAAATCGCTTTTGAAAATGACCAATACTGATAACCATAAAAATGGTTAATACCAGCGCAGATAATGTCATCATTTTAAATTATTTTATCTGCAAATCTGTTTTGAAAAAGACAGATACCCATAATATAACTAATGTAACTGCAAATGCTTCATTTTATATAAATGGCAAGCTGTATTTTCACTAGCCATTACTTCTATTTTGAGTGTCACAAGATCCTTCAGAAATCATTCTAATATGCTGATTTGGTGCTCAAGAAACAATATTATTATAATTATCAATGCTGAAAACGGTTGAGCTGCCTAACATTTGCGGAAACAGTGAAACCTCTTCCTTTCAAAATTTATTTATTTATTTTTTAAATGACTTTTGAATGGTAGTGTATAGTGGAATATATTCTTGCATTTTAAATAAAATCATAGCTATATTAGCCAGCAACATACTATAACCTGATTTGCAAACATATATATTTAACAGATGTTTACAACTGCAAGGTATAAAAATAGACATGATCAAAATATGTAGTATCCAGTGACAACATAGCCCTGGTTCAGTAGGTCATGTGACAGTTCCATCATTTGGCCTGAACTCTTCAACATTGGCCCCACAGGGCATATATTATCACATAACATCAGTTCAGCTTCAGTAACAGCACTTGCTTGGAGGAACTGCAGCAAGGGAAGATTAGCTAAATTATCATCATGCCAGTAAGAGATAGCTTGAATAGACACATAAGCCTAAAGAAGAGACCTTAGGAAAAAGTCATGCCGAGCTTACCACCCCAAAACACAGTAAGGCCAGGCTGGATTAGCACTAGTCAGTGTGTATGAAACCACAGTGCAAGACGATATAGTGGCTGGAATCAAGGAGCAACCGCAACTACTGGAATGGTCTCCACTCAATAAACTAGATGGTTAGACAGAAGAAAAGGGCTGTAGAACGTCTTTGACCACAATGCTTTTTTCTTGACAGAACAAGCTCTCATTTCAACCAACATTTTGGAAAAGCACTGATTTATAACATTTTAAAGTTTGCTGTGGAGAACTATTATACTGTGTGTGTAAATGGCCTTTATAATTAAGTTATTTTGCTTTTCATCATATATGTAAGCAATAATATTGCACTGACTCTTCATTATCCTGCTCACTACTAGGGCTCCCTAATAAACAAACAAATAAATGGACAAAGTATTGACTAGTATTGAAATTAATTCATTATATGAGATCAAAGTGGAGACAAGAAACTAAAATGCTTATTTTGAAAATTGCCTGGGACAATGGTCAATTATAACGTTTTTCTGAGCAAAGAATGCCAAAAGTGATTAATCGATAGTAATAATAATAATATTATAGAAAAAAAAAAAAAAAAAAATAAATAAAAAAAAAAAAAAAAAATATATATATATATATATATATATATATATATATATATATATATATATATATATATATATATATATATATATATATATATATATATATATATATATATATATATATATAAAAATCGGTAGACGTTATATCTATACATTTTAAATTTAATAAATGTAAGCAAAAATGTTAGATTTTTAAATTTTTTATTAAATGTTTCGTGATACAAATATTATATATAATTTAAATTATATTTAAATTTTAATAAAATGTAAAATTTAAATAAAATTTATAAAAAAAATTAAATAAAATTTAAAATTATTTAAATAAGATTTAAATAAAATTATTGAAATTAATCATGACCAATTAGTACGTATTTTACGAGGTGGCTAATTTGTACGAATTCATATAAATTGGGGAACTTGTAAAATATGTATGAGTAAGTACGTACGAATTAGCCACTTTGTGAAATATGTATGAAGTGCCATGAGAATGGGTT
Source organism: Labeo catla (assembly GCA_012976165.1). NCBI lineage: Eukaryota > Metazoa > Chordata > Actinopteri > Cypriniformes > Cyprinidae > Labeo > Labeo catla. The sequence continues at coordinate 459,373 of VONZ01000259.1, read as the reverse complement.
GCATATTACACATTCAACATTTTTCATCATCCAAACATTTTTTTTTCTAGGTTTAAATAATATGTTTTTTTTTTAACAGAAAAACTATTATTGTCAAACAGCAAATCTTAATTTAAAATGCAAATGCATTCATTTACCTTTTTTGGGCTACATAATGCCCATCCTCAGGCCTTAGTCTTCTCCAAACCTAGTGGTCCAAAGTTTTCCATATATCTGCTTTTGGTTACGATGCAAAACAGGAATGCTAAAAATGCACAAGTCTGCACAGCACGGCTGCAACTTTGCTGTGATGTTCTGGGATCTCATATGCCTGCCTCCTTAGTTGCCCCATTACCACCCTCCCTTTCTCTCTCCTCTCAGTACAGGGCAGAGAAATCCCTGCTTCGGTGAAACAATGCACACAGCCGAGCCCGAGCCAAGCCCACATGGCACTGCCAGGACCCAGCACCCCTCACCAACCTCTCGTTGGCATGGAGACATTTTGTGATATAAACAGGATGCGTCGCCGTGCACTGATGTGAAAGCGTATGCACGCCTGCAGGGATGCCGGCAAGAGAGCGGGGAGCACTGTTTAATGCTCGAGGAAAAATTCCTCTCGTGGCCAATTTCAGTGGCTTGAGGATTGTGTTCTGACTGAAAAGGTATTGTTTTAGTTCTCTACTGAACTAAGCGCCTATTTTGCATCTACTTAGTCATTCAGCTTACACGCCGCGATGCCTTGACGACGCACAACAAGAAAGGTCACCCAAACAAGAGTGGTTTTCTAAGAATATGACCTATTTGGCAAGGAGTAATGGCAATTTAGAAAAATAAGCCAAAGACAACTGGGATTTCTGGAAAATCCAGATAAGTTTAAGAGATGTTGGATAAGTTTAACTAGGAAAAGTTTTGTTGAGTTGTTGATATTCCTTAAAACATGCTAGTTTGGGGTTTTCTAAAATTAGACTTCTAAAATAGATTCTGTCTGAACATCACGGCTGGGTAAAAATATTGATTTCCCAATTTTAATCAGTTCTCATTTTTACAAAACAATATCAATTCTGAAATCCCAAGAATCGATTAGTCTAGCCTGTTTTCAGTTAATGAATGGAACATTGTAGTGGGGGCATAAGTGAGGGACAGCGTACAGTGCGAATAACGCAAATTTTGTCATCAGAATAGTAGGCGTTTGAATCGAATCAGAAATCTAATCGTGAGTTTGTGACTTGAATTGTGAAATCTGTGTCAAAGCCCAGCCCTACTGAACATACTAGAGGTCGACCGATGTATCGGTTTTGCCGATTAATCAGCACCGATAGTTAATTGGAGGAACGATCGGTTATTGGCAAAAATCCATGCCGATGTTGGTTTTTTCGGGTTGGGTCCATTGCTGGAGCGGCTGAGAAGGTCATCATTATACAGCAAAGTCCCTATAGTCTTTGTTATACAGCAGGAGAGCGGCCTCTAGTGGCGGAAATCAATGACAGCACATGACGTTTGTTTAGACACGTGACACTTCAAAGGCGGATTTAAAACATCGACAAGGAAACGGTGTGTACATGATACTGTAGTACATGTTTTCATGTCATTACTAAGCAGTGAATTTGTTGACTAGATGCTGCATTAGTAGAGAAAGGACAGCAGTATACTTTTACCCGTTTGGTGATCAAATAAAGTCTTGTAGACCGCCGCTTCATTTGTGTGCGTGATGCCGAATAGCTGCGAGTTCTTCTAGACGTGGCGCTGCACTTTTGACCATTGTGTGACTAACATATTTTTGTATTTTTAACAAGATAACCACAAATGTTCTAGAATAGAAGCAGTTAAATTGTGAAAGTACACAATATCCATATGTATGCAATTTCAATACTGTGGCCTTGTGTAGATATTTAAAGATGGCAATGTTTAGCATGAATGTTGATGTAATGGTAACACTTTAAAATTAGTCCATTTGTAACATTAAGATTGATAAAAGCTGTAGAATAGAAGTATTGTTCCTTATTAGAGTGTGTTAATTTCAGCATTTACTGATATATTTAAAAATGTTAGTTGCTTTTGTTAACACTGTTAGCACTATTTATTTTCCGTTCAGTATCCATTTTAAAAACTATAGGTCGATTAATCAGTATCGACCAGTGTGGGCCAACCTAATTATTGGTATTGGTAAAATCCAATATCAGCCGACCTCTAGAACATATAAACTTTTTTGTTATTGTAAATTATATAAACTGTCTTTATGAAAGAATTTTAAAAGCAAAATTTGAACATTTCATTTTTAAAATTTTAAAATGTCTCAGACCATTTAAAATGTAAACAACAGTGATGTCGTTGCTGTACTATTTGCATTCTGAATTCTGATTATTTTCGGAATTATGGTATTTTCTTTATTGCATATGCTACAGTTCATAAGTTCTGTGCCAAGCTTTCAAGGTTTTTTTTTTTTTTTTTTTTAAATTATTACTTTTATTCAGCAAGGATGCATTAAATTGATCAAAAGAGAAAAGATTAAATTGATCATTCATCTGAGAATTCTAAAAAAAAAGAAAAGTTTTCATAAAATGAAAAAAAATATTTCTGGAGCACCAAATCAGCATATTAGAATGATTTCTGAAGGATCATATGACACTGAACACTGAAAATTCAGCACTGCATCACAGGTATAAATCACATTTTAAAATATAAATGAAATAGAAAATAAATAGAATATTGTTGTTTTATCATCTTCATGATGAAATAAATGCAGCCTTGGTGAGAAAAGATGACTTCTTTCAAGAATCAAAAATTTTCTTTCAGAAAAAAAATCTTACCAACCCCAAACTTTTAAACTGTAGTGTAGTGAGCTTACACTGCAATTATGATAATTAATTAGCATTAATAATAATAAAAACATCTCCTTCTAGATGAATTTCATGGCCTCTAAAACACTCAGCCTGTAAATAGTTCCTCCTCAAAAGCAATACTATATTTAGTGCAAAGCTGCTCGTTGTCTGGTATTTCGGTATGGAATTCTTTCTGTATTACTTCAGTTCCCATCAGGGATCCCTGGAGACAGGAAATGGGGAACAGGATGCTCCATAACAAAGCCTTTCAAGTTCCAGAAACTTGTAGCATGTTTAGTGCAAAGACTATATTCGATAATGTAACATGAATGTAAACAAAACAGAAGTCTAGTAAACTATCTTGTTCACAATGAATGCAGGGATGTAAATATCTGGAGTTTAATGCATGCATGATAGAAAGAGCTCTAGACAATATATATAGATGAGGTTATCATCAGCTGAAATTCTGAAAATCCCACTTTCCACTTAGCCTTCCTGCTTGAGACTCTCACTTCCTGTTGTGAAGTACCCGTCTGACCCATCAGTAACACTCCATATCAAAGAGCTTTGGAACTGAAGACGAACACAGCACAGATGAGTTGGCAGTGCAAGTATATGTGTGCGCTAAGAGTTGGCACGGACTGCACAAAGCCAAGGCCGTACATTCCACAGAGCTATTTTTCACATGACTATGATCTGTATCCGAGAACCTTCTATATTTACTAATGGGAGCCAGATTTTACTCCTCCAGAAAACCAACTCACTGTCTCCACAGCCAATGTAATGACAAAAAAATTCAGAGCAGATGTAAACTATTCGTGCTAAATGTGCGTCATAATTCTGGTTCTGTTACCTACCTATAGGAATTATGACTATAATGGGATGTTTTACAAACAAGGAAAGATAGGGGGGCTTTGGGCAGTTTGGCTTCTTATTCTTACTAGGTAATACATAACCTTAAAAACATCTAGTCCTTTGATCACAGTCCAATCAAATTCATGGTTTACAGTTGTCATATACACTGTAAAAAACAACAAAAAAAACAATTTGTTGAATCAACTTAAAATAATTTGTTACCCTGCTGCCTTAAAATTTTAAGTTCAGTCAACTTGAAATGTTAAGTTGTACTAAGTGATAACTTAGACATTACTTTTACTAAACTTAAAAGCTGTGTTTGTTACCTGGCTGCCTTAAATTGTAAGTTGAATCAACTCAAATATCCAAGTTGTCACTCGGTAAAACCTAACATTTTAAGTTGACTACACTTTTTTTTTAAGGAAGGCAGTGGTAACAAATTATTTTAAGTTGACTCAACAATAGTTTTTTTACAGTGTTTGTTGAGTCAACTTAAAATAATTTGTTACCCTGCTGCTTTAAAATTTTAAGTTCAGTCAAGTTAAGTAAGTTTAGCCAACTTGAAAAGTTAAGTTTTACTAAGTCACAACTTAGATATTCAAGTTGACTAAACTAAAAAGTTGGTTTGTTAAACTTGTTGGGCTTCTTACCCAGCTGCCTTAAAATTTTAAGTTAAATTTACTCAAATATCCAAGTTGTCACTTAACATTTCAAGTTGACTTAAAGTTGACTTTAACTTAATTTTAGCAGCGAGGTAACAAATTATTTTAAGCTGACTCAACAAATTGTTTTTTTTACAGTGTAGCTGAAATAAAACAAATAATAAGATAAAAGAATAATTTCAGAAATGTACTATTACAGTACTATTTAACAGTTTTGATGACTTTTTGATTTGATGCTCAAATAACATTTCTTATTATTGATGCTGAAAACAGTATTGTTTGATCTTTTTTTTTAATGAAAAACAATTTTATTTAACATTATAAATACATTTACTGTAACTTTTGATTAATTTATTCCAGTTATGCTATATAAAAATTGATTTCTTGGAGAAAAAAAAAAAAAATCCACTAACCCCCAAACTTTTAAATGGTAGTAATTTTGGTGGTAATGGTGGTAATTTTTGTACTTTTTCTCTTTCTAATGTGTATAACATTATATATCACTTTTTAGAGGAGAAAAAGTACAAAAATTATCTAAATACATAACTTTCTAACAAAAATATTTAAATTGTAAATTGCCACAGTGAAACTGTGAAAATTTTCAATAATGCAAATTAAGTATGAAAACCGTTTCTGATTCAAAGAAATAAAGAGTTCAAACTGAATTCAAGGAAATTAATTACACTTGAAAACTATTACTTAACTTAAACTACTTAAGTTTAAATCAAAGATGTTATTTATCCTGTTAAAATCTCAACATGAAGCTATCATGCTTACTGATAAAAACAGATCCAACAGAGGAAACAACTGCCAACCGCAGCAGTCATGAACTCTTGAACCAAGGATTTAGCAAACTCATCCAGGTTGGTCAATAAGTCACATGGTGCACACTGCGCAGACGGTTTCCAGGTCCAACACATGATGTGAATTATGGGAAAAGAAACACATCATATCCTGTCTGCAAGCTGGCTGCAGGCCAGTGGACATCCAGATGCTGTAGTGCTTTAAAAACTCAATTTAGAAAAGCCTGAACACCATCACCTGCTCAGAGGATACATGGATGTGAGATGTCCACTTTCACATGCATTATTCAGCTCTGTTCAGTCTTCTCGTTTAGACAGAGATGGATTCAAGTGGGCAGGTCTTGATGGGCATAAGAAAGAATTAAACTGATGTCCTGTACTTGTAAAAACCAAACAGTGCCTGCTCTCAGATGTAGTTGAGACATCATAAAGGGCCTACTTGAGTTTAAGAGTATTCTTAAGTGTTCAAGTGTAATTTTTTTTGCACGTGTAAGAAAATCTGCACAGTTTAGCGGAATGGATTTATACGCAGTAATGTCAGAGAAGAAATTGTTGAATAAAGTCATTACTTTTGTTTTCTTTGCGAAAACAAAAATAATTCTCGCAGCTTCATAACATTAAATTTGGACAACAGATGCCACACAGATGATTTTAACAATGTCCTTATACTGCCCTTCTGGGACCGACATGAGGGTGAGTAATAATGCCAGAATTTTCATTTTTGAGTGAACTATCCCTTTAAGAGCAGAAACTTCTCTTGCATTTAACAAATAAGTGCATTTACTAACATCATTACATATTTTGCCTCATTACAATGCTAATTTGACAGCAAAGCACTGATTTTGAGTTGGGATGCAAATAAAAATGAAAATTTGTTGATATCAGCAACAGTAAAAGTATGATCATGCATAGCTTAATACCATGGGTAAATATGTTTCTATAGACCAATTTAGAGTAGATGTCACACATTGTGGAGGCAGAAAAACACTGGAAACAAGTGGAGGGAAATGGGTAAAAATCAATGGAATAAGAGAAAAAATGTATTGTTGTGCCTTTGGATGTCTGAATAGGAATGCAAATCATGTTTATAGAATACTGTCATCAAAAATGCCATTTGAAGCTAAACGCAGATGTTTAAACAGCCAGGCCATGGATGAAACCCGCTATGATTTCTCTGCTTTTAAAGCATAAATTTGCTTTAAACAATCTGTCTACATAATATTCACATATGTACAGTTACATATACAGTTACATCATGAAATACAATTTAAACGTGTAATGTTTTACATTTACACTATTCTGAATTTTTTTCTCTGCAAATGTTTATATCTCGTAGTTCAGACTTTGTAACTCGATTTAACTCAACGATAGCAAGTTTGTCAATCCTGAGGAACAAAAACAGTGTGGGATATAAACTCATGATTCTGAACCGAGGAGAAAAGACAGAATGACGAGGTGATTTTTCTTCTCATAATTGTGAGATATAAGGATTGCAAAAATAAAGGCAGAATTTTTAAAATATAAACTTACATTTATTTATTTAATGCTTGGTTATTTTTTTTAATCCAAATGCTGGGTTCAGCCCATTGGGTCATTTTATTGGGTTGTTTTTAATATTTTTTACCCAGGTGGTGGTTATTTTTTTTTAACCCAAATGCTGGGTTCAACTTGTTGGGTCATTTTATTAGGTTACTTTTAACCCAGCAAACAGCAGCCCTTCACCACCTAAGATTATTGCGACACACCGGCACGAAAATTAGTACTATTTCGGTTAAAAGCAATTACAGAGAACGGTTGAGTACACAAAAATAAAATGGTACTTTTAAATGTTACATTTTTTGTCGAAAATACTTGTTAAACGAGTTTAAATGTATGTAATATTGTAAATTGTGCTGTTTTCACCCAAATAAATTCAATCTTGTGTTTTTGCCTAATAATAAAATGTTCATCTTTTGATTATTGTTGTTACCTTTAGTAATTCTGTGGTTTTTTTTTTTATAAGTTCCAGTCAGTTTTAAGCCATTAACATAATAATGTTTAAACAATAGTTAACTCAGCATGTGTCCTGTCCAATATTTACCCAGCACTGGGCTGCCAAATAACCCAGGTTTGGTTGTTTTTAACCCACACTGTAAAAAAAAAAACAACTTTAAAAAAATGTTGTTTCAACTTAAAAAAAAATAAGTGTTTGTGCTGCCTTAAAATTTAAATTTAAAATTTTGTGCTGCCTTAGAAGTTTACTCAACTCAAATATCCACATTTTCATGTAGTACAACTTAACATTTCATGTTTACTAAACTTAAAATTAATGTAACACAAAAAATTACTTTAAGTTAAAAAATTTTTTAAGGTTTTTTTACAGTGCAGCATTTTAGAGTGTAATGTTACTGGTAGCTGAAAATCATCAAATTAGCCAAAATATTTCATAAAAGAGCATGAGGCAGGGGATTTGTAAATAACGGTCATTCCAATTCATTACAAATCTGGAGCTTTTTGCAGATTCCTTGTGGGTCAGTAAATAAATAAATAAAATTTTAAAAACAGGGATATAAAGAGCTAACCAATTAATTATTCAGTGAGAATAAAAAAAAAACCTGCACAAAAAATAATAATACAAGATTGGATAAAGTAAATAAATGTAAATGTAGAATTAGCCAAAATCTGCAACGCTACTTACAAAGTAGAAACTACCCACATACACAACAAGCACATGATAAGTCAAGGAAACAATGGGACATTTTGGGTGTTGACCCACATTAGTGCACCATGGCCCTGTCACAGTGACTCTAGCTCTCCTGATTGCAAGCACTAAACTGGTTGCACTCAACTTGTTTTGACAGCCGATAAAGGCCAATTAAAGCCTGCAGGTTGTGTTTTCACAGGCCTTGTCCAAGCGTTATCAAGTAGCTGTTTTTTTCCAAAATAGGTTTCACTTTGCATTAATAACGTTAAATCTGACAGACCGCCAAATGCTGAAAGGCAGAACAACTTCAAAGGAGAATAAAACGCATTATTGGCATGCAAGCTTTCATGTAACGATTCCTCAAGTGTGCGCTGTGATCAATATTTAACAAAGCCCTAATCACGTCAAAGTGCTGGAATATAAGAGTGAAAGAGTACGGTTAAAACCGCTCCAAAAATGCAGAAGAACCCAAAGACGTCCAAAGAGACCAAGCCACTTTTCAAATCGGAAACTATCTGGCAAAATCAGCACAAGCTAAAAAAGATAACAAACAGGCTAGCAAAACATGAGGGGGGGGGAAACAGAAGTAAGAGAAACGCTCTTTCACCAAGAGGAAGGAGAAAAAAAACATGGGTTTGTTGACAGAAGATCTTTTCCAAGCAGTGTGTGCCATGATCAAAAGAATGCTAAATCTGGATGCTCAAATATCAGGCCGTTTCATTCCTTCGACGCCGCCCGGCTTCAAACTGTCAAACGCTGATTAAAGACAACGCTTGCTGTGTACAAAATCAATCTGGCATAAACAGACAAAAACGAAGTTAACAAATAGACTATAACAATATTAGGTCTTATGATTATATTCTGAGTCAAAAAGGGAAACGGAGCAGTCAGAAGCAAAAATATGGCAGTTCGGCAAGCAGATGAACAGAACGGACCCACGGGGGGAGAAACTGGAAAGCCTCCACGCGTTCTCGAGTGAGCCAGTCAGCTCTAACACCTTGGCAGACGGACAAGAGCAAAACTAATTGCAAAACAGACCTTAGACAGAGGCACAATCAATTACGCCGTCTGTGACGTCTGGCTGCTTCTGCTCGTACGTGTTTCTGAATGAGGGAAGTGTGAAGTCTGCAAAAGTAGAATAATTCATGGTTGAAAGGGAGTAGCTCACTGCTATCTGTAATGGGATGTGCGTCTATCTGAATGCATCACTGACTGGATGGATGCCACGGAGCCATTCATTGGCGATATCACTTGAATAGGGACACAAAACAGCCTGGGTTTGATTCATGGCTGTTTCTGCAAGCACAACTAGAGAAGGCTTGTATGTGGAGTTAATATCTGTGGTATTTCTGTGGAAAAGCACTGTCATTTGTGACTCTAGGTCAGATGAATGAGCAGGAATCAGTCAGGCAGACACTGAAGCAAATAGCGTAAGGGTTTGACAGTCCCCCTCCTCCTCTTCTTTCTTCCTCCTTTTCTCTGACCTGGTTCCAAAGCCATAGTCAACATGAGGGAACTGGGGTTTCTGAAACAGGAAGGTGGGAAGAAAAAGGCTGACTTGACTAAGACACCCCCAGCATGTCCACTGTTCAACTGCTGGATGGTCTTCAGAGTGTCGCCCCACCGAGTGCATCTGTTGAGGCTCAACGCCATAAACCCAATAACGATAGTGATGATCTTAACAGACCTTTTCTGGGCCATCTGCCACAGAAGGAACAAAAGTCTGCCACTGTCCCCTGGGAGCCCAACACACAAAACATTTGCTAGGAACAGCCTCTGAAAGTACAGTAACAGCCACTATCCACTCAAATACATAAACATATTGTAAATACAGTGATGTGATAGGCCTATACAAAGGTTTGTTAGTCTGATTCTAAAAGAATTATGCACTGAATTGATTAAAAGTGACAGTAAAGACATGTATAATGTTTCTACTTTGTAAAATATTTCTTTTTTTCTTTTTTTTTTAATCTGTACTTTTGAACTTTTAAAATACATGTATTATGGTTTCCACAAAAATGTTAAGCATATTAAACAGCACAATTATTTTCAACACTGATCAAGAGATTTTCTTGAGCACCAAATCAGCATATTTGAATGATTTCCGAAGGATCATGTGACACTGAAGACTGGAATAATGGTGCTGAAAATTTAGCTTTGTCATCATAGGAATAAAAATATGTTAAATACGAAAACAGTTATTTGAAATTGTAATAATATTAGCATTTTTACTGTATTTTTAATCAAATAAAATAACCCAAAACTTATAAACACCAGTGTAAATTGCCAAAAAAAGAAAGAAAAAAAAATGGTATAGAAACAATTTTTACACAGAAATCTTCAGTAAATTGCACAAAGCAAAATAATAATAATAATAATAACAATAAATTTTATATTTTAGTATTTCCTAAAATATAAGAAATATATGGTAAAATATACCTGAATAAACTTTTGTTTTATTTACTACGTTTTTTTTCTGAAGTGTAAAAATATGTATAAAAAATATATTTTAAACAACACATTGTCAGATGCACAATCAATTACACACATCTATGAAAATAAATATAATTTGCATTTTAGAAAGTGAATCAGAAACTGATTCATTAATTGCTCTGATGGATCCAGCAACATTTGATTCAAACTGGTGACTTATCTTTTAAAACCATTTATTATAAAAATATGCACTACAGAGTTATTTGTTCGAAAATCAAACCACACTGGTCACGTTGTATAGTTCAACAACACAGATTAAATTTTGATTCACTGCATGTTTTTATTTCAAAATTTTCTTTATTGATATTTGTACTACAGTTTATCAAAACTAATCTGTTTATTTGCGTTATGCCTGCTATAATATAAGACGCTTAGGAGTTTGTTGTCCTAGGGACTTATTTTAAAAATACAAAGGCTTAAACACATTAGACAGTGATGAGCTATTTTTGGGACTAAACACATTTAGGAATAAATCTCTCTGACTATACGCAACATCCCAAAGCTATACTGACTGCCCTGCGTGCACTTTATTCCCAAAAGTCTCTGACTGCAAACTATTCACATGCTAACAAAAAAATCATTAATATACAACCAAGCCATTTAACACATGTAGGCAACCTGAGCGTTGACATCGCCAATAAGGAAGGGTCAAGCTACATCCAGCTCATCACCGCTGAGGTCCTTGGGTGGATCAAGAGACATCTTAAAAGCTTTCAACGGGATAATGCCAACAAAATGGGAGGTGTGTAAGTGGATACAATGAGTCCATCATCCCCTCCAGCATCTTCAAGAAGGGCAAAAACAGGGTCAGTGGCCACATGCAAATGAAGACTCTGTTAAGGGGAGAGGAGTGGCACCAGCTGTCCAACAGACAGACCTTCACCACCTCCTTCATCGTATATAACACTGACATCTAGATCTTTGAACTCAGAAATGTGCTTCACAAGCCAAACACAGCTGTTTTGTGTCCTAAAATGTGACCGTAGGGGTTCCTAAGGCACACAATTCAGAAAATAACAAAAAAAGATATGTTAAAATTAAATTCCAATTGTGAAAACAGAACAAAAACCAACAAATATTACTTTAACTTCTTGAATGTTGTGCCTTGTACTACATGAAGTTATGCAGAGATTACACAGGCCTCTGGTTTGTCAGATCTGAAATCTAAGGGGAAAAACTGAAGGCCTCAAACAAAATGGTTATTTTGGTGGTTGGAACAGCATGTCAGCCAAGAAAGCACGAGAGACATCCAGTCTCTGAAGTTTTCGTGCTCAGTTTAATAAAATCATGGGATTTTATTAAAAGGGCTAAAATTGGTTCTTTAGCGTAAAGTTGTAAAGAAGCTGTCAAAAGTGTAATGAGTAAAAAATTTGCAATTAAAATCTCCTGTTGCGTTCACTGAGCCACGATGTGTCGGGTTTACACACTGAGAAGCAGCACAAAATTCAATATGAACGTGCAAATTATGCCCAGACCATCTGATTTCCATGAAGTTTGTTTTCAACAGCTCTGGTTTTAGACATGATTCAGCTAATATAAAAAGTCATTTAATTTAAAATTAAATATAATGCATGCGATTGCATGAAACATTGTGAAAATTTGTAAAGATGCACCGATCGCTCGGCCAGGGACTAGTCGGAATTAGTCGGTTTTCCGAATATCAACATGACTGCAATGTGACACTGATTTTATACAATAGTAGTTCAATTAAGTGACTTAGAAACAATATTGACTGTTCTTGCACAGTTTTGCTGACGAAAATAGTTTCAATCAAAGCCACAGCAGAAATGTGTGTCTCCTAGCAACACTGCGGTGTTTTCGTTACTGGATCCATGCTTTTAAACAAATCAAGTGAGTCAATGATTCAGAAACCCATTTACAAAAGAGAGTCATTTGCCTCCTTTCTGAATGAATTTGCCGTTTGAACGAATGACTACATGACTCAGTCATTTGCCACCACCTATCATTGCACATTTCTTATTTGCATGTTAAAAAAATATTTAAAACATTAATCTAATAAAGTTATTTATGCATTTTGCAGTGCAAATACATTTATAGAGGATATCGGTTACATAGTCCAGCTTGGAGGAATTGTAATGTTTAATTTTTTTTTTATGTAAATGATTATTATTATTATTATTATTATTGCATTTTTAAAAAATGTATAGATTTTTGTTTGTATATGCTCTCAATTATAGTTTGTAGAAAGAAAATTGGAATTGGCAAAAATTGGTATTGGCAGGTCACACTTACAAAAATAAATAAATAAATAAATAAATAAATAAATAAATAAATATCACAAATGGAAATTGCAATCGGTGCATCTCTAAAAATGTATTTACACATATGGCCAATATCGCTTGTTTTAATAAAATGAAATGCATTTCAATCTCGGAAAAGTAGATTTTTGCGAGTTTTAGCACTTTATTGTTACGAGTCATTATGAAATGGACAAGTCTGCAAGGAATGGTGTTCGATTCAATGACTTCTTGTGTTATTCGATTCGCAGTGACCCTGGTTAACATGTTCAGAAGAGTCGTTGACTCAAAAACAGCGTGTTATGGTATTCGGTTCAATGAGTTTGTGTATTGTCCGATTCACAGTGACTCTGGTTTACATGTTCTGAAGAGTCGCTGACTCAAAAAGAGCAAGGTATGATATTCGGTTCATTGAGTTGGTGTGTTGTTCGAATCGCAGTGACTTTGGTTTACATGTTCAGAAGAGTCGCTGACTCAAAAACAGCAAGGAATGATATTTGGTTCAGTGAGTTGGTGTGTTGTCCGATTCGCGGTGACCCTGATTGAACGAATCATTCAGACCAGTTTTGCGAACAGATTCAACCGATTCAATTAAAAGATCCGACTTAAACTAACAATTAATTCACGAATCGGAAATCGCTATCGAACAAGCCAGCGAAGACCAACAAATTCGATTCGCGTCTGTGACGCCTAAAAATGCTGTCTAGGTAGACATCTGACTAGCTTTAAACACAACCAGCCAGATTAATGGCAGAAGGACAGCGCTTTTCAGATCAAAGATGTGGACTTTTCAGTCTTTACTTCAACAGGCGTACAGCAAAATTACCTTCCACATATATAAACATACAATTTAAGTGTAAATAAGACGGGAGGCCGCAGCAGTTCACAACACAGTCCTCAACAACAGCAACCAAACAGCCCTAACGTTACTCTAAACAAAGACGTGTAAAACAACCGTAAAAACATCGACATAGCGATTTTATCAGTGTAGTAACTACAAACCTGTTTCATAACGCTAACATAATGAGCAATCCGTGGAATTCAATGTTAATCCAAGCCAGTGTAAAAAAAAAAACAACAAAGCTACTTACTCTAGGTGAACAGAAGCAGAATGCCACAGCGCACGTTCCCAAACCGTCCAGTCTTCTTCTTTTATCTCAGAAATAAACACTATTTGCGCATTTTCGTGGGTTTTAAAAGACTATTCACATCGGCATGCATCATCTCTGTCGACACAGATTCGTTCCCGGTCGGTGCGTTCATGCCGCAACGCCTGGAATCCCACAGAAAGGGAAGTAGCAGTGTGTTGTTGTGTATGGGGATGAATCAAAGAGATGGGAAAAAATCTGTCACAGCCAGAATCTGTGTGTGAGGGAACAAAGAGCCACACGGCCGCCTAGTGAACAGAGAGCCGAATTACACCTGCTGAGTGCAAATGTAAGACATCTAGGCTTTTAATGACTAACCAGTTTCTATATTAATTATGTGTATCTTTCCTTTCTCTTATTTTCTTGCTTCATTTCTGGACATTATTGTTTTTGTTTTTTATTGTCATTAATTATCGTAACTCTACCTTTATTTAACATTGATATGACAAATGTTTTGACAAACATTTAAGACAATTATAATATGTGGGTGGGTGGCAGATGTTCATTGTTCTGTTTTCCCTTTTTTGCTAACTGTTAAAAAAATTAATGTTCTGATATTCTTAAACCAACAACACAAAGTAAGACATCAAGGCTGCAGGGAAATGTTTGAGAAAATAAATCTGAATATAATGATGTATTTGTAAAGAAGAAAATTATACGAATGACATAAGAATGAATGTTTATGTGACAGTTTCTTCAATTAAAAATATCTTATTTTGTGTTTAGCAGAAGAAAGAAATTCATACAGCAGCATGAGAGTGGGTAAATGATGACAGAATTTTGATTTTTGGGTGAACAATCCCTTTAAATCTACAAATTGATTACATGTACATGACAAAAGTATATTATTTGCAAAAACTGTGTATGTATTGCCTACATATCTGTTTGAAAATAAATAAGAATATTTTTAGTAAATGTCAACTTATTAAAAAAATAAAAATATTACATTGTCTAAAAAAATATATTTAAGTTTTTTGTATTGTACTTAAGTGTTCAGTTAAATTTTTAGTTTTAAATGCATATAATTTCCAAACAATATGTATACTTAAATTTTTATACATATTGGACATAACCTGTATTTACACAATTCACAACACAATTCTTAGTATAATTTACACTACCAGTCAAAAGTTTTTTAACAGTAAGATTTTTTTTTTTAAAGAATTCTCTTCTGCTCACCAAGCCTGCATTTATTTGATCCAAAATACAGCAAAAGCAGCAATAATGTGAAATATTTTACTATATTTAAAATAACTGCTTTCTGTTTGAAAATCAGCTTTTTTTTCACAATTCTTTGATGAATAGAAAGATCCAAAGTTCAGCGTTTATCTGAAATAAAATGCTTTTGTTACATTATACTGTACACTGTACCATTCAAAATCTTGGAGTCAGTATATATATTAGAATTAGAAGGAAACGATAGAAATTAATACTTTTATTTAGCAAGGATGCTTTGAATTGATCAAAAGTGATATTAAAGACATTTATAATATTACAAACGATTTCTATTTCAGATAAATGCTGTTCTTCTAAACTTTCTATTCATTAAAGAAACCTGAATAAAAAAATCTATTCAGCTGTTTTCAACATCACAATGACAATGATTTCTGGATCATGTGACTGGAGTAATGATGCTAAAAATTCAGCTTGAAATCACACAAATAAATTACACTTTAAAATATATTCAAATGTAAAAAAAATGTAAATAAAAATATTTCTTGTTTTTGCTGTACTTTGAATCAAATAAATGCAGGCTTGGTGAGCAGAAGAGACTTATTTAAAAAAAAAACATTAAAAATCTTACTGTTTAAAAACTTTTGACTGGTAGTGTACATTTAGTAAAATTGTTTAAAATTAATGTACATCAAGAGTAATAACTAATAAGAATACTAAAAAACACATTTTGATCAGCATTTTGTAAAAAGGAACCTAGATTTATATGAACCGCAAATGCAAAACTAGTTTATACACCACCACCATCATCATTATTGCTCATGGCATTAGCAGACAAGATATGACAACTATATTTTGTCATTCTGTATAGTGACATCCACAAGTACTGAATAAGTTGATGGATGGATTTAAATCTGTATGACATTCATTGAAGATATACAAGTCACATTAAAGCTCATTAATCTGCAAATGCATTCATTCATTTTCATTCAATTTTAATGTTTTTGAAAGGAGTCCAGTCTTCAGTGTCACACAGTTCTTCAGAAATCATACTAACATGCTGGAAAAGAAAAAAATATTTGAAATCTTTTTAACTAACAAAAGCAAAAAATTCCCTGCAAAGCAGTGAGAGAATGAGGCACATCATACTTAACAGTTTTCTTTTATTTAGACAACCCAAATAAAAGGCACATAAAACATTGCGCAATGTGTTTACATAATTATTCTTGACATACATTTAAAAAAAAAAATGTAGGAATGTTTTTACCTTTCTGCTAACCAAAAAAAGCCTAGTCTTCATATATATACAAAATTACCAATGTTAATGTTCTAATACAAAAAGTCTTATAAAAGGTTATTTTACTTGTGTTTTTCCTTGCATGTGTCTATCATAACTACCACGTTCTCTGAGCTAAATGTTTTTGTACAAAGATATACATTCATTGGCCTTCACATGGGTTTGCCAATTTAACCAAAAGGACATGAAAGGACTGGACTCATTTTAAACTCTCCAATCCGAAACCGAACACAAAGTCTTTTCTCGTTCTTCCCCCATTAATGTTCTTTAAAAGATACTGATGCATAAGGAGTAACTTCATGAGCAATACTTTATAGGATATTAAAAAAAATAACAAATTCATAATTCCTCAAACATGGCAACTTGATATTTCATATGCAAAATAGATTCTAAATCTCCACACATTTGGTAAACAGTTAAACTGCAGTTGGCCGCCCAGGCAGTTTCCATCGCTGAGCACTGCTCGTCTTATCAGACTGATGTGTTTCACGGTGGCATTTTCAGACATGCAGTTCAGGCACGGAAGTGACGCCATTGCGGAAGGACAAACATTTAAATCACAAGCACAATTAAAAACCCTTTCGTTTGTTTTTTTTTTTTCAGTTGTAGTGTTTTCAGTCACATTCCTCGAATTCCAGTTCTCAGTCCAAATAATCCGCCTCTACCGAAGGCAACATTTAAAAACAAACAAAACGAAAACGAAAAATAGGCCATTGAGCGAATTTATCTTTCACATCCCTACATGTAAGTCCATGTAATACTAACTTAAGACCACAAATGCTTTGCTACCAGGTCAGCTCTGGTTGAGAAACACTGGGGGTGCGAGTTAACACAAAGGAAACCTACTTACGGCGATTTACGCCCAGGCGGTGGTAGCTATGACATCATCATTTAAAGTACGATCACATTCAGCTGGTTGTACTCTTTGTTTGAGACTCATTCACATCACACAAGCGCACGCAACCCTGGTTTAGAAGGTCACGCTTGACTACATACCTTGCATCGGTTTCCCCATCGCATCGCAACATAAAATGGGCACGACAGCTGTCCGGCTCGGTTAAAAGAGGACTGAGAAAGGCATATTGCTTTTATAGATCCAGCAGGGAGAGGAAAATCAAATCTAAAGGTATCTGGGAAAGCCGATTCTTTTAGTTTGAATCAGGGTTACTCCAAACAATATGACATACCCTGAAATTTTGAAGGCAGTTTTGGTTTTTACTGTGACTGGGGTAAACGAACAAGCAACAGAGGTTAACTTTACGCTCCTGCGACGGACGATCACGTCAATGGCTGATGGCACCTCGACCTTTGAGGCGCGTCTCAGTTTTTGCCAATAAAGGGAACTATGTTTAGTGTGTTAATTGCGTAGAAAATTAGGTCTGGAAGAAAGCGTTAGGCGCGATCCGGTCCGCTACAGGAGCAGAGTAAGTTGGGACACCCTCAGCAAATTTCCTGAGCAAAAGGTCCTAAGGAAAAACAGCCCTCGTCCTACGGAAAGGAAGAGCAGAGATGTCACGGTTACAAAACTAAATGCTCTTAAGAATAAAAATGGACCTTTCAGTGTTGAAATCGGCCACTTGGTGACCAGGCATCTATACGAACACTCAAAATATTTGATCTAAAATAATACTGCCGTCAGAATAATCACCAAAGAGATATGCGTTCAGTGCAAGATTGTAACTGTAGTTCAACCCCACTAAGCAGAAGAATATCCCAGCCTACTGAAACAGAACGTAATTATTCTACAATCAGGAATGACCAACTCCAAAGATTACCTATAAAGAATAATAATTATAATAATAATAATAATAATAATAATAATAATAAAAATAAAAACACAGCTACAGATTAAAAGGCTTACAATGAAAGGAGGCCTTTTAAAAACTTATTCTAATTTTTCCTCATTTGTAGAGTATTGTCTCAAGAAACAAAAAAATAAAACCCTCTCATCTTCCAATTCATGGAAGCCACTGTCCCTTTTGTTGTACGTGACTCGTTAAAATGCATAAAACTATGAAATACTGATAAGCAAGCTAATGTAACAAAAATAAAATCCTCACAGTTAATATTTGCCGAAGTCCTTAAACCGTTAACACTAACAACGAAGCGGCGGCGCGCTCCGCTTCAAACAGCCGACTGGCAAGGATTTTCTGGCACTAGAAAAGTGAAATCACCAAACATACAGCATGTCAGTCTTCCACTCCATGCAATAACTATTTTTTCTGTCCGTCACTAAACTCTAGACAATCTGCTTATCTCTCAGCCGAGCGAAGGAGACGCAAAGTGCCAGCTAACATCCGCATGATTCCTTGCCGCTGCGGACTGTCATTTTCCTATACTCGCCATTCCTCCAGGCTCTTTTTTTTTCCCTCACAGCTGGAGAGGAAGACTAAAACGGGAGACATGAGGTTTTACTAGGAGAAGGCGTGTGGGACGTTGGGTTCTACCAGGGCGGGGTGGAAGGCAGGACCTGCGAGAGGAAAGGCATGCTTTCCATCGGCCTCATGGCGATGTTGAGCGGACCGGTGATGTTCATTGACATGGGCGAGGTGATGGCGACGGGATGGGCGATGTTCATGGGCGCCGTGGCCGGGATGTTGACCGAGGCAATGTTGACGGGAGCAGTGATGGTGACCGGGTGCTGAAGGCTGACGGGGGAGGTGATGTTGACCGTGTTGGTGCTGATGTTCATCTGGGCGGCGATGGTGACGGGGTTGCTGGCGGTGCCGCGGTTCATGGCCGTAGTGTTGGACGCGCTCGAAGCAGTGACTGGTGTGGCTGAGGCAGAGTTGCACACGTTGTTAGAGTCTGACCGGAAAAAGTGAAAAAGAAGAGAGTGAATAAAACATTGAGGTGATTTCTAGGGTTACACTATGGGCAAGAGAGAAAATGCAGAATGGCCTGTGGTCAGCGTGAGAGTTTCAGGCTAGTTGTATATTGACATTGCATAGTTTAAATTCATTGATCTTATACATCTATTTATACATCTGGTTTGCAATGTATTCTATATTGTATTTACAAACTTGTCACCAACATAAGCTTATCTAGCAGGCTAGATTTTGTCAAAAATTACCTGTGATAGTCTTGAAAGTGTCAGTAAAACGTACAAGCCAATCAGTAACGATTTGCACAATATACCATTTTTTTTTAGCAAAATTTGAACAATATTATCTTGTTAAAAAAAATGTTGTGGTAAAGACACACGTTTCTAAAGAAAAATGTTAAGAAAAATATAAATATTTCTAGTAATTATAAAAATACATTGTTAAAGAAAAATGTTTCTAAAAGATACACATCTGAATTTTTGTAAAAATGTAACATTTTTTGAAAAATACTGTTAAAGACAAATGTCTCTAAAGTAAAACTGAATTTTTGGTAAAAATTAAACATTTTATGAAAAATAAATATCTATTGTAATTATAATAATACATTGTTAAAGAAAAAATGTTTCTAAAATATAAATCTTTAAATTTTCTCTGTAATGTTTACAATAATAAAAATAAAAATGTTTACATTTTCTTTGTAAATAAAATAGAATTTTTTAAAATAAAAATGTAACATTTCATGAATAAAACATTTCACAAAACAAAATGCATTGTTAAAGATTTTTTTTCTAAAAGATATACATTTAACTTTTCTATGTGAGAACGTTTAAATGTTTTGTAAAAATTTAACATTTTATGAATAATATTGTTAAAGACATGTCTTTAAAGAAAAATGTTTACATTTTCTTTGTAAATAAAACTGATTTTTTTTTTTTGCTAAAAATTAAACATTTTATAAAAATAAATATTTCCAGTAATTATAAAAATACGTTGTTAAAGAAAAAAGGTTTCTAAAAGGTAAATGTTTACAAGCTGTTTTTTTTGTAACCTTGTCGAAAAATATAAATATTTCTAGTAAATTAATTGTAGAGGTATTTAAAATACATAGTTAATATGGTGGGACTAATGAAAAGTAAGAATCAAAACAATAAAAATTCTTGCAGTTAAGGCCTGAATCTCTCTTATTTTTTACTTTACCTCTACATATTTGAATATCTAACATTCACATTAGACAGCAGACATTTGTGGACTTTACAAAGCCAGGTCGGGGAAAATACCCTTTAGTGCCTATTATTATGAAAAGTGAAAAACGTTTTGTATCGGCCACATCAAGTCACACAGATGCCAAACAATCAGGAAGTACTTATATATGCGTGTGTCAGGATCAAGAGAAACCAGTGGCACCTTCATCTGAGTATAAAAGTCATCACAGAGGACATTTTAAAACTGTTGAAGAATTGGCATACCTTTATTACAGGGGGAGGTGAAGCCGGCCTGGCCGTGGGTCTTGAGGTGGCTGGTGATATAGGCGGCACTCAGCATCTTCCCGCAAATGTTGCAGGTGACCTTGCCTTCATGCCGTATCATGTGTGAACGCAGGCGGTCTTTGGTGGCGAAGGCGGATGTGCAGGCCTGCAGTGACAGAAAGACAAATCAGTGTGTGGATGGAGTGTGACAGACCAATGAAACACACAGGAAGTCAGTTTGAGTGTACAGGAGAGCGAGGGGCATGCGCAGTCTTACCGTTACTTGGCATTTAAAGGGTCGTTCTGTGGAGTGTACGTGCTTGACATGACAGCTAAGATGATCCGGCCTGGGAGAGGAAATGACATACAATTAAATAAAAAAAAAATAATCACTCTACATGGATGTACACTTTGACTGAATTAAGCTGCATGATGACACTATTATTTGGGCTGCACAATAACAGTTTTAACATTTCTTTTCACATTTAATTATAATTCTTGCACTTTCACATAAGCACAAATCAAGAGAACATCAACTCACATGGCTCATTTTACCTTATCTAGTTTCCTGATGCAGTAAATTTCTCAAATAAATTCACACAGTCTTTGCATTATGAAAACTGGTACAAGAAGCTTTCAAAAGCTAAACAAGTGAAATTCACCAATAACCAGTAATATTAAATCCAACAACTGCAAGTCATGTTATTGTTTTTCTAATAAAAACAACAAAAATGAGTTTCTATTGTGGCACAGAGGCTGCATGCATTTATTGAGCCACCACAATCTGAATATAGTTAAGATTTACATTTGGCTTTATTACAGTACAAATGATCGGATGAACGAAAACAGACTGGCTGTATTATACTTTCATTTAAACAAAATATCACGGAGGAAATGGCTAAACTGCTATGTTGCACTTTTCTCTCAAAGCAAGGAAAGTGCATGGTTGCCAGGTTGGGAGGATTAACAAAACACTGGGCAGATTGGAGGATTGAGGGTATTAAAATTTTTGTCATCTGGCAACCACAAGCATTAAAGCTTGTGAAAGCTTGTCAAACTAAAATGAAATGTTTTCAGGATAAACAACCAATAAATATTGCATATTAAGATACCTTTGTCTTATTTAGAGATGCTTTACAGCAGAAGTTGGATTTGTAAAGATTAGGGCTATCACTAATGATTATTTTGATAATCAAGTAATCTATCGATTATTCTGATGATTAACTGAGTAATCGGATAACTATAATAATTTTTTTGTAGTAATTAAAATAGACTTAAATGAACAATAACCTTTAAAATGACTTAAAATACATATAGCAATGAGGCAATAATAATTCGTTCAAATTAAGTATCAAAAGCAAGTTTAACTGAACAAAACTGTTAAAATACATAATGTATTATAAACAATAGAACTAATGTACATTACACATTATATTAAATGCCTGCAGAGGGCGCCAGTGGCCTGACGATTCTTTAATATTTAACTAAACATTTAATTCAAATGTCCACCTAATCTTTAATAATTGGTCATTTCTTTATGATAAAAAAGCTACAGCCACTGTAATTTTTTGAATATGTGGACATCAAAATGTTTAAACTCAGAGTGAAGGTTTAAACTTTTATTTTGAAATCGCGATGAACAGTTAGCATGTTTAGAAAGATGATGTATTCTGCTGTGTTTGTGTAAGTTTATAAATAATTTACCTTACAAATCTGATAAAATTGCATGCATTGCATTCCCAGATGAACATTATAATAAACCCAAACTCACAACAACATGCAGAGATGGAGTTTGAGACGCTCCACACATGTAAATAACAATTTGTGTAGCAGCATTTTCTGTGAATGCAGCCTGAGATGCATGTACATAACCTACATGCATGTAAATAAAATTAAAGTGCATATATTAAACCTGCATAGCATATATTTGTTTAATTTAATAATAGAATTTGTGAATTTTTAATGGCATTATGCTTCATTAAATTTTTTTAAAAGAGTTTAATATGTGGAATGCACCACTTCCAGTATTTTGCAGATTACTTGAATACTAAAAATTGAATACTCGAATAGAAGTCACAATTCCTCGATTCAATTCAAGTACTCAATTCTAAAAATGATCCTTGATTGCATTTTGCCTGTCAAGTTACTGGCAACATACCGGAAGTAGCACATTCCATGGATGAGAATCCATGAAATGCATTAGATCTTTTTCTTAGGCTCCATGATATATTAAACTCATTTAAAAAGTAAAATAAAGCATAAATTCATAAATGCTACAGTTTCATTAAATATGATTACTTGCATTTGATACTTTATTTGAACCAATTACTATTGCCTCATACGTATTTTATATGTTTTTTAGGAATTTTTTTTGCTTAGGTCTATTTTTATCACCTCAAAGAAATTTATTATAATTATCCGATTACTCAATTAATCGTCAGAATAATCGACCGATTATACTCACTTTCCAAAATAATCATTAGTGACAGCCCAAATGTATTGCATAAAGTATGCCTGTCCAAAAAAAAAAAAATCAAATTTCGAATATTTGTTGAATTTAAAATAAAACCCACATTCTGCAAATTTTATGTGTGCTTTAAGGAGGCAGCCTTATCAGTGGTGCACGAGATGCAATGACAATGTAATTGTTATTGCATTATAATGTTTTTATTAGCCTATCCAGTTGAAGCCATTATGAAGGAGATGCATGTTTAGAAAGCCATGTAACCTTAATGCAAACAAAAAAAAAAACACATCTGGAGACTTTATGACTTCAGGTGAAGCTGGATCACAAATGATTTGCGCGAATATAGACGCATTTATGTAGATCAGGAGGTGCATTCCCTTCACAAACAAACGTTCACTGCATCTTCAGTGGCTCAGACGTCAGGAGTAAATGACGACCACTATGTTCATTATTATATCCAGCAACACAACACCTCAATCGGAGATATTCTTGCCAAACTTACATCCCTGCTCCGGTATCGAAACAGTGGAGGTCGGACTGTTACAGCTGATTTAAGGCGGGTCTGAGGTAAGACGCTCATGTCAATCAACTATCGTGAGAGCGGCATCTGTCGGTGTGACGCCACATGGCTCGATTTGAAAAAGGGGATATTATTTTTACAGATTAATTAAAAATCACTGCATCGATTTTTATCATTATAGGTTAGATGTGTACATGCACTGCCAACACACAATAATGTTCAGACAACTTTGCATTCGATGACCCCTTTAAACATTATGCACTTTTTCAAAGACAGCCGTGTTATTTTATTGCTTTGTATAAACATGTGTTAGTAATATTTAGCTCGATGCGCCCTCTTTTGGCCTCAGTAGAGAAGCCAATATAATATTTGAATACGAAATTACGAATACGAATTTAGTTTTTCAGCCATTTTGACAACCCTAGCATAAAGCACTACATTAAGGTGATTTGGTCATGCAAGATTTGCTGAACCTACCGAGAGAAGCCTTTTCCACAAACGGAGCATATATACGGCTTGTGCACGCCGCCGTCGTGCGAGCGCACGTGGTAGGTCATGCGGTCCTTTCTCTTGAAGCGCTGGTGACATATAGGGCACTCGAAGGGCTTCTCATCCGAATGTGAGAGCTTGTGGCGGTTGAGGTGGTAGACGTCACGGAAGGCCTTGCCACACATTTCACAGCCGTGGTTCTTCTTCACCGGTTTGGGGGGTTTCTTGGGTACGGCCGGCTGCTGCTGCGGCAGGACCGACATCACGCCTGCGGCCGTGGACGCGGAGGTGGTGGCTGTGGTGAGGATGCCCGCCACCGTAGAGACGTAGGAGGGGTTGCCGTTGTTATCGCGTGGCACAGTGGAAATGAGAGGCACCATGGTGGGCGCTGTGGTTGTCTTCTTGGGCCGTGACACCATCTTAATGCCCGTGTGACAGGACTCATGCCGCCGGAGGTGGTAACTGTCCCGAAAGGCCTTGTTGCAGTAGCCACATATGAAGGGTGTCTTTGACTTGGGCTCCTTCTTTATCACCACCTGACCGCCACCGCCGCCACCTCCTCCTCCCCCTCCACCCGTCCCGCCACCCATGTTGTCTTTGAGGAGGTCAGCTGCACTGACTGGGGGTTTCTGGTCGTGCAGGATGGGAAGAATAGGCTTTTGATCCTGCGGCTCAGAGTTGAGCAGCGGCAGCAGGCTGTTCTGATGCTGGTGGTGGAGGGCTTCATTGGCCTGCTGGGATAGAAAGAGAAGACTTCTTAGCATGCTGAACATTTCTTTGAAGCTTTTAGACATGAAACACTGTCATAAAACGCGTTTTTAACACACTGTTGTTGAAAAGTTTGGGGTTGGTAAGTTTATGTTTTTAGAGAAAGTTTTAGAGAAAATTATAATGCATATACTTGTAAATATTTCTTAAATATATACATGAATGTGTTTGTATTTATATATACTATATGTGACCCTGGACCACAAAACCAGTCTTAAGTCGCTGGGGTATATTTGTAGCAATAGCCAAAAATCATTCTAATATTCTGATTTGGTGCTCAAGTAATATTTCTGATTATTTTCATTGTTGAAAACAGCTGTGGGGCTTAATATTTGTGTGACCATGATACTTTTCTTTAGGATTTATTGATAAAGTTGGAAAAAGCACTTACTTGAAATGAGTGCAGTCAAACGATTAATAGTGATTAATAGCTCCTAACTTTTTTTTTGTTTACATATGTTTGTGTACTGTGTATATTTATTATGTATATATAACTATATATATGTATATATACACACACATGCATGAATGTATTTAAGAAAAATGTTTATATATAATATCAATTATATGAAATATATACATGCAAATACACATTATATAAACAAAGACTATTATTTTGGATGTGATTAATTGTTTGACAGCACTATTTGAAATATAAATCCTGTGTAACACTGTAAATGTCTTTCCTGTCAATTTTCATACATTTAATGCATCCATCTTTTCACACTGAGGTCAACTGAGGGACTCATATTCATCTATTACAGAAGGTTCAAGCGCTCACTGATGCTCCAGAAGGAAAAACTATGTCTTATTCAGGTCAGTACTAAATAACAAAAATAACATGCATTTTATATGATCCCTCTTATTTTGCCAAAATAATTAACATTTTGCAGATTCTGCAAGGTGTTTGTAAACTTTTGACCTCATGGCTGATAATTGATAAATTGATTATATTTTGACTAAATGTATTTAAAATGAAAACAAAAAACAAAAAAGTCATTTTAATGCTACAAGTGAATTTAGGCATCATAATAGTACAGACTGAAAAAGATTACATGTAACAGGATTATAACATTTTAAGTACTTTTAAAAATTAAGTGAGCATTAAGGTATGTGAAAGGTTTAATTTAAATACTAAACACCATGAATGATAAACTTCGGTAATAAAACCTGACTGTATCATTCGCTTTGACCACATGATGCAAACTCATAGCCTGAGCTGTGTGAAAGACTGGCTGTGATATTATGGGCCAGCGTTGCTATTGGCCAGTATGAGGTAGACACGACCTCAGCTGAGAGACGGTGTTAAATGTTTAGCAAAAATAGAAACTGACTCATTTCCAGGGCATCTGTGCAACTTGGAAAACAAGAGAAGCCCTGACTGGGACCTAGCAGGGGGACAGTCAGCTGTTCAGCAAAGTGCAGGATGACTAATGAGATATTGGAGAGAGTGAGAAAGCTACACAGAAAGTGAGGGAGAGAGAGAATGAGAAGGAATGTGGACTATAATGCATGTAAGAGAGCATGCCAAAAACTGTCCATAAAAAGCAATCAACTCTTTTAAAAAAAAAAAAGCAACATACTTTAAAATGAGAAAAAGCAGATGCATAAAAAAAAGACGTAATTCTTGGCAAACATAATCCCTGTGTGACTAACAGGAATCTTTGGATCACGTCAGGGCAAGATGCGAATGTGCAGACGTGTGCATCATATCAGAGACTTCAGTGCTTTTGCACTAGAAACTCATAGCTTCCTGCAGCCTGCAAACATAAATCTACTGCATGTAAAATGATCTGAGCCTGTAATGAAAGCGGTTCTTCATGTGATTGGCCTCACAGGCTCAGGATGTTTTGCTAAACTTACATCATGTCATACACAACAACGACTGAAAAACACACATGGTGAGACTAAATGGTCATAAAAGCAAGTCTGAAGGCAGAATGTTCACATAGCACCTTACAATACAATGAAAGTGAAGGCAAGACGTTGTCAAGCACCAAAAATGACAATGCACTAAAAATATCCAATGCATTCCATAAATTCTTGCTTAAATTTTTGCATATTTAAACATGGTAAATCAAGATGTCAATTTTTGTTAAACATTATTGTTTCATGCATGTTTGAATACACTACCAGTCAAAAGTTTTTGAACAGTAAGATTTTTAATGTTTTTTAAAGAAGTCTCTTCTACTCACCAAGCCTGCATTTATTTGATCAAAAGTACAGTGAAAACAATAAAATTGAAATATTTTTTACTATTTAATATAACCGTTTTCTGTTTGAATGTAGTTTAAATTGTGATTTATTCCTGTAAACAAAGCTAAATTTTTAGCATCATTACTCCAGTCTTCAGTGTCACATGATCCTTCAGAAATCATTCTAACATGCTGATTTGCTGTTCAGTAAACATTTATTATATTTATTATTATTATTATCATCATCAATATTCAAAACAATTGAGTACATTTTTTTTTCAGGATTGATAGAAATGAATACTTTTATTTAGCAAGGATGCTTTAAATTGATCATATAATAATAATAAATGTTTTTGAGCAGCAAATCTGAATAATAGAATGATTTCTGAAGGATCAAGAGACTGGAGTAATGATGCTATAAATTACATTTTAAAATATACATTCGATTAGAAAACAGTTATTTTACATAGTAAAAATATTTCAAAAATGTTACTGTTTTTGGTCGGTAGAGCATAACTTGCTTATAAGAGGTGGGGCCGTTGGTTTTGGGGGGTGGGAGGGGCGGTGTTGCACAACCCATAGCGCAAGGCCTAAAACAAGAGCAGCTGAAAGACTACACGACTATTAGGCTCCCCGTTCTGCAGCTGCCTGCATTGTCCCATTGGTCACGGCATCCAGTTGGTGGGGTGGGGGGTGGGCATTCACCAACACAATTGTACCACTGAGGAAATATAGTAAAGCCTACAGTAACGAGAGACCTGCAGGCTGGACCAGCCTCCTACAACAACTGGGGAAACACTATGCCACGTTAAAGCTTACAGGCTTACATATCCGAAAAGTATGTAAGAACAGACTGTTCAGTTTGCGTTTTCACCTAAAATCCCCGTAGGAGGTCTTTGTGAGCTTGATTAGGTGACCTCGCTGTACAAAATGTGCAATTAGATGGGACACAGCTGCTTTGGGGGCTAAGTGATTTGAACATTGTTAACCCAGGACTATTTGCTGGTATGGGTAGCACTGTTAGCAGTCGCTCTGTGAGTATATTTGTATTTGGACGCATTCAAGTTTGCCAAACATCAGTGACAGCGGTCTGTTCTTCATGCCGCTTGGATGATTTTGATACAAATGCGCATTGAAAGCTGAGGTCACTCCAACAGAAATAACATGGAGGTTGAGCAGTGCAAATAAAAACACAAAATGCAGACCTAAATATAACTAAATGCAAAAGATGTGCGTTTAAGATGTGCTATTGTGAGCCACATTTGAATGACAGTATTGGTATATAGGTTAATCTGCACTGGAATTGGGATTCACAATATGGTATAATAAACTGGCATGCTCTGATCTGCTGCACAAGCTTCAAAACTTTAACCGTGATCTGTGAAGATGGCAGATGCACGGTTAAATCCGTTTAAGCCTATTACAGCCATTCCTGTTGGTGAAATAGAAAAAAAAAAATGGCTTAAAAACAATGCCAAATTTAAACATCTGTGGCATCAAAACTAACATATCTGCTCATGTAATCTGTCAAAAAACCAAAGGGAAGAACAAGAGCAAGCAGAACTCCTTTACTCCAAAGACAGAAGCCAGTGAATCAGATTCTTGTTTGCTGCAGACGGATTAGGAGATGCCTGTTGGGAGCCGGACAATGCCTCGCTCATGAATAACCTCCGACGCCTGCAGAACAATGAGGAGTGACGCGCTAGACCGTCGTCTCATTAGATGCTTCATCACATGGGTGGAATCAAGCAGAACAAATTAAGCACTTTTTACACCAAATGTAATAGGTCTGGAAGCTAAATTACTGATTTTGTGCATTTAAAACTGATTTAAGGTTACTGAGGTGTAAATATTTCATAACTGCATCTATTTTAGGGAGTTTAGGAAACAAACATTCTGTTGTTTATTTTTTAAATGGTGAATTCTGATCTGTTACTGATAATATCCAGATCAGCATGTGAGACAAAGCTTGCACAAAATCAAACATGGTTTATGAACGCTGCATGCAAGATGTTGGAGGATGTAAGCAGTATTAAGAAACTTCTGAGAATCCTTCAAAAGACAAACTGCACAATGTGGTCAAAAAAAGTTAGAAATAGTGTCTGACAATGAATCTATACTCACAGAAAATGCTAAATCTGATGTTGGAGTTGATTGCAAAATTGTTTCACTATGTGTCCAATTAAAAATAAGTGTTAGGATGATGCTGACGAAGCACATGCTGAAGAAGATACAAACCTACTGTTAACTCCCAACAGCATATTGGACATTGCCTGCTTCTGTTTTCAAGTAAATGCATTTTGGGAAACTTTTCTGAAACAAAGCCTAGAGCCGTAGAGCGCTTCAAATGTTTTCTCTCCCAAGAGAAAAGTTAATAGAAAAAGCTTTGAGTCACTTTTTTTATACTCCTTATAACTGGACTCTGCTAAACTTAAAGGATAACTCCACTTTCAGAACAACAATTTACAAATAATTTACTCACCCCCTTGTCATCCAAGATGTTCATGTCTTCTTTCTTCAGTCGTAAAGAAATTACGTTTTTTTGAGGAAAACATTTCAGCATTTTTCTCCATATAATGGACTGCTATGGTGCCCTGATTTTGAACTTCCAAAATGCAGTTTAAATGCGGCTTCAAACGATCCCAAATGCGGTTGTAAACGATCCCAGCTGAGCAAGAAGGGTCTTATCTAGCATAACGATCGGTTATTTTAATAACAATAATACAATTTATATACTTTTTAATGCCAAATGCTCGTCTTGTCTTACTCTGCCTGGACTATTTTTGTTCCGGTTCACGACAGTTAGGGTATGTCGTAAAACTCCCATCTCATGTCCTCCCTCAACTTCAAAATCATCCTATATCGCTGTTTTACCTTTTTTGTTAAGGGTGTTTGATCTTCTTTGCATGTTCACTTTGCAAAGACTGTGTCTGTACTTCTGCAGCGATGTAGGATGATTTTGAAATTATTTTTGAAGTTGAGGGAGAAAATACTCTAACTGTCTTGAGCCAGAACACACAGAGTTCGGGGAGAACAAGGCAAGACGAGCATTTGAGATTAAAAAGTATTTAAATTGTATTTTTTTTTTACTGAAAATAACCGATCATTTCACTAGATAGAGCCCTTCTTCCTCAGCTGGGATCGTTTACAACTGCATTTGGGATCATTTGAAGCTGCATTTAAACTGCCTTTTGGAAGTTCAAAATCGGGGCACCATACCAGTCACTTGTACAGAGAAAAATGAAGAAATGTTTTCCTCAAAAAACAAAATTTCTTTACGACTGAAGAAAGACCAACATGAACATCTTGGATGACAAGGGAGTGAGTACATTATATGTGAATCTTTGTTTTGGAAGTGGACTTGTCCTTTAATATACATGTCTTGACTACATATAATAATTGTCTTGTTTTTATTTTTTTAACCATCATTTATACTTTTCTACTTGGGTTTTTTAGCTATCCTGTAGGTCAAACAGTAGAGCATAGTGCTAGCAACACAATGGTCACAGGTTTGATTCCCAAAGAAAGCAAAAACTGATAAAAAAAAAATAAAAATAAAAATACCTTGAATGCAAAATGAGTAGCTTTGGACTTCAGCATCTGCCAAATGCATAAATGCACCCATTAAATGTTCCACTAATAAACTGCACCATTTAGTGGATCTCTGCAAAGAGTGTTTTCAATGCATTGAACAGCAAACAAGAGTTTTCACATATAAAGTAACTTTCCTATTTAATGCATTGATTCTATGTTAGAAATAAGACTGCAAAAAAAAACTAATCATTATCAATATCATTGTAAAAATAACATTGGTTGATCTCTACGAAGTTGCATTGACTCCTTCAGCAAATTACTTACAAAATGAGGAACTTCAGAGGAATTTGCCATAAGGATGAACAATATTTGTTTTTTATATTAAGTTTAAAGTATCAGATCAATTGTAAAAAGAATTGCATGCTGCCAATAACAGCCTTAACCTAAGTAATCCCATTTCAGCATAAACATGCACATATTTTTCATGCATTAGTGAAAAAGCTACATTTGCACCTCACTTACATACCAATGCAATGCATACTTTAACAACATCAATCATTACATGCAAAACCTTAAGGATGTCAGCAGCATGAGCATGAGCTGACTACACAGAACAGTTCAGTTTAAAAATGAACACCTTTTTGAGGTTGGAGAGAGAAAATAAGTCAAAATGTAAGTGTTTTCAAACTTCAACAATAACTGAGAATCTGGGTTACCAAAATAGTGAATTTTGGGGTATCATAGTAGTATTCGAAATTTTGAAAAGAATCTCTACACTATTTTTGCCATCATATGCACGTTCTATTCGGTTATAATGTCTAGGTAGGCAGCTGAGAAGATTTTGAAACACAGCCATTATCCCCATGTTCCCTCCAATAAAAGTAGCAAAGGGAGCTGCGTTAACAACAAATAAAAATAAACACAAGAAATTTAGTACAAACATGGGTTAATCGACTAGGAAAGGAAAATGAAGTATTAAGAAACTGTGCCAAAAATGCACATAAACACCGTATTGTATTATTACCCACGCAGACATGGACGTTGCGTCTGGTCAAAACATCCAAATTGTGTCAGAACATGATTAATGAGTACACAAAACTATGTAATAAGCTGTCAGCTAAAAGTGTTTAACTCAAGACAAAAAAGGCAAAAAGCACGTAAAAAGAGTGTGAATGAAAAGGAGAAGGGGAAAAAGAGGGAAAGAAATCCCTTGTACGTCTCCCTCATAGTTCACAGCTGGAAGTCTGGGAGAGATGCAGCATTAGCGGCTAATGTGAGCTAGCTTAGCTACCATTGTTTTTACTGCCTTAAAATCCCGCTTTTAAAGCTCAAATCTCCGCGCCTCGCGCTGTTTTTAAGAGTCCCGATCGATTTTCTATTTTTCCCGCGCGGTTGGGATTTATTTCGAACGGCTGGCTTACCTGAAATAAAAATGAACTCCAGCTCGGCTCCATTGCAACACTTAAAAAAATCTGCAGGAAACCTACAAGAAATCTACAACAAAGCAGCTAAACATGGCAGCTGCTACAACTTCCTGTAACCCCGAGGGCCAAACCATTTCATCTGATATACGCGCTGCTGCTGCTGCTGCTGAGATTCTGCCAGCTCACTCCATCACAGCACTGCACTCACAAAACACACTTTAGAGCAACGATACTTTTTATTTTTGATCAAACATTTATGGATTATATCATTAAACGACTTTTAACGCGACAAAACGAAACTGAATGTCAACGATGTTTCTTAAATGAATATGCATATTTTAGGTGCTATATAAACAACTGACTTTAAGTCAAATTATTGAAAAATGTAAAAACAATAGACATTTATTTATTTACTTACCTACCTACCATTAGTTGCATTAAGAGGAAAAAATATTGTATAATAATAATAATAATAATAACGTACAATAATATATGTTAGCATATATATATTCACACACACAAGTACACTAGAAGTACAGTACACAAGATTATGTATATGGAGTAACCGAGACAGATGTCGAGGTGGTGCAAATTATGTTTTACTTTAGATATTGTGTGTCAGGGGCAGATGGTGAGGTAGTGAAATATTGACAATGTGCAAAATGCTAACTGTAAATTGCATCTGTCTGTCTTTTTTCCGCTTGCATTTTTTTTTTTTTTGCTTAATTTCACAAAAAAAAAAAAATCATAATGTAGCACAGCAGCTGCAACTGTAACTTTAAAGTTATCAACTTGACTGCTGTTTTCTTACCATGATTTTGAAACGCTGTATTGCACTTAAAAACTATATTTATATCCTTAAATAGAGCTGTGTAGAAACTAATTACATGTCATCTGGATTACGTAATCAGATTCCAAAAATTATGCACTTGTAATTAGATAAAATTAGAGTTTAAAATACTCAGAATAAGACTACAGTTACTTTTTAATGGATTACATGATTACATATTGTTTACACAGTAGCAGTAAATTATTCATAATTTATTGTTTCTCCAGTTTCTCTTTTTCATCTTTTTATATTTCCGTTCTAAAATAGCCTACTGCTTATATACACTCAGAAAGTCTTCCACTTTTGTCAGCATTGACACAAAGTCCAGTCATTAGTCAGGTAGTAGTCAGCTACACAGCATTTGACCACTGCTTCGACTACTGACAAACACATTAATTTTTATTTTAATTATCACTCTGTAGGTTATTTAACCATGTATTTCTATATCTTTGGAAGGCTTTTGTCTTTTAAACACATTAAAGTGCACACATTCACAAATATTTTTGTCATCTGATCCTCTTTGACCTAATATATTTAATTGAAGTACACCTGAGATTTTAAAATAAATATTTTTAATAATTAAGTATTACATTTGCATGTCCATTGGTTCTCTGATGCTGGTTATGGTCGCATGACATGCAGGTAAACAAATATAACAATATTTAATTTTCTTAGCAAGCTTTTTATTTTGACATTAAAATAATGAATTTTAATTGAACATTTTTATGATTTAATTATTAGCTTTTCATTAAACTCATAAACCCCCTGCAGTTCCTTCACAATCCCCAGTTTGGTAAACCTTGACGTAATGCAGTATGTTGTCTAATGCACTTCATGTTGTTATTAACAATAAATGGAATATATTTTCTTACTTTTTGTATTTTTATGTCAATATAGTACAATATGATCCAATTTTAATCAATGTGATAAAGTAATCAAAAAGTAGTCTTATTATATTACCTAAAATGTGTAATGTAATGGATTATGTTACTCACTACATTTTTTGTCATGTAATTTGGAATCAGTAACGGGTTAAAATTTGTAAGTAATCTACCCAGCTTTCCTTAAATCAAAAGAGTTCACAGAGTTTACATTAAATCTCAAAAGCTCTAAATAAGATTTTCAAGATTAAATTGAGTTATTATTTTAACAGACAGCTGGTTTTGCTTGTTTTGACTCGAAGAGTGACATAATGTGTTGTGTGTTTATAATACATTTCACCATTAGGAAGCCTGAGTCTTGACAATAATTGAATAAGAAAAAGATGAGTGTAACTGGTCTGTACTTGGATTAAATGTAGTTTTATACTGTGTATATGTTCAACTATGTATCATACAGAAAATAATTTCATTAGCTTTCACACTCAAAGCAGGTATAGGACAAAATCTCTCATGAATTAGCATTGTTTCCTCATTCCAGCAGGTTCTCCTGAACAATTTGTTTGACTGTTCAGGGACATTCAGAGATGTTGCATCCCATTGTATTTTTAAATCTTTGTGACATTGTACATTGGGACTCTTTGTCTGAATACAGTACAATGAGTGTTTGGATAGATGCCTGTGGTCAGCCCATTTCCCCCAGCTCACTCACTGAGGTCCTTTCCTGGTGACAAACAGAAGGTTTTTTTTTTTCAAATGTAGCAATGCAAATTGCATTTTTTGCACATTTTGTCATTTTTGTAGACAAATTATCCAAAGGTAAGTGTTTTTCTTATGTATATTATTATATTAATCAATATAATGATCATGATGTTGTACACTTTTACTGAATGACTGAGCCATTTTGTTGTCCTACCAAATTAAATAATGATTGTAAGGAGGACATACGGACAATTCAGGATAACTGGGCCATTTTTCCTGAGGTAAAAGTGTTCCAATTTACCTAAATTCACTTCTATGTAGATGACACAAAAAAATAAAGAAATTTGATTAACCTTAATTACATTTAAAACATGAAACATGCACGATGAAGAACTTAAATGCACGTAAATCAACATTTTAGCATTACAAATTGAAATTTTCTGAAATATTGTTTTTAAACTGTCTGTAATTTAACTCTCTTAAAACTACAATTTATCCAAAACTTAAAAACTTGCTAAAACTGTATTATTTATTATTTATTTATTCAGGCCATCCAAGATGTAGATCCATTTCTTCATCAGAACAGATTTGGAGAAATTACAGTTTAACTATGGTTTAAAGTTAAAATGTCTTAATGATGGATTTGTTTGTTACAGACACACCGCTTTTAACTTCACAAGATATTAATTGATCAGTGAATTCATGTTGTAGATTATTGTGATGTTTTTATTAGCTATTTGAACTGTCATTCTGACGGCACCCATTCACTGCAGAGGATCCATTGGCGAGCAAGTGATGTAATGATGATGTAGTGATGTTGAATTTCTCCAAATCTTTATCTCCATGTTGGGTGGCTTGAGAATGAGTACATTTTAGCAAATTTTCATTTTTAGGCAAACTATTCTTTTAAGAAATACAGTTTTATGTAATATATTAAATGACAACATAACAGAATATGCCTTTGCATTATTTCCTCATTGTCTCCAGACTAAAAAATGGGGGACTGGTCAATTCTGGGCCGCTTTCTAACCGAGGTTCAGAATCATTCGACGGTCATCGGTAAGATCTGGCTGACGGTGCTCCTGATCTTTCGCATCCTGCTGGTGACCCTGGTTGGAGACGCTGTGTACAGCGACGAGCAGTCTAAATTCACCTGCAATACCCTGCAGCCGGGCTGCAACAACGTCTGCTACGACACGTTCGCCCCCGTCTCACACTTGCGCTTCTGGGTCTTCCAGATTGTGCTGGTGTCAACACCTTCCATCTTCTATATCATCTACGTGCTGCACAAAATCACCAAAGACGAGAAGCTGGAGACTGACAAGGTCCAGGCAGAAGCTAAATACCCCGTAGGAGACTATTCTGGGCAGCTGGAAGGGGACGGTGTCAGATTGGGATATGGAGCCCAGGGAGAAGAATGGGGTGGGCAGGATGAGGAAAGTGTAGAGCAAAGTCTCCTGCAGGAAGATTTCGGTGAGGTCAGCAAGGATCCAACCACACTCTCCAGTCAGGTTCTCCTCATCTATATTGTTCACGTCCTGATCCGCTCCGTCCTAGAGATCACGTTTCTTGTCGGTCAGTACTACCTGTTTGGATTTGAGGTGCCTCATTTGTTCAGATGCGAAACGTACCCTTGTCCGACTCGGACTGACTGTTTTGTGTCGCGAGCCACTGAGAAAACTATTTTCCTTAATTTTATGTTTAGCATCAGCCTGGGTTGCTTTCTCTTAAACATTGTGGAGCTTCACTACCTTGGTTGGGTGTACATTTTTCGCATGCTGTGTGCTGCCTGCTTCCTGTGCTTCAGGCCAGAGAGGGAGCTGTATTCTCAACGCAACCCTTTGCTGCTACGCCTCAGACATTCAATGCGAAGCAGGCTGGTCCTGCAGACCCCAACAACCACTCTGTCGGAGGAAAAAACAGGGACGGCTTTGCTTTCACACGGCCCAGCCATTTCCTTCGAGACTGACTCTACTCTTGAATGCACCTCAAAGAGGAACCCAGAAGAGAGGGAACGCATGAGGATGAAATTGGCCAGCATGGCTAGATTTACTGGCAAAAAGTCCTGGTTGTAATGTGTGTTGATGGTTTTTATTTTCTTTCATTACACAAGCTCATTGTAAAGTTCAGATTGAGACCTGTTTCAGAGATCTTGAACATATTAACAAGTTACAGCTTTCACAATGCATGCAGCAGTTCTGCGTCCAAGAAGAAGCACTGAAAGTCGACTTTCAGCACATTACATCCTAAAATGATCAGAAAAGACTGATTTTTGAAATAGAGGCTTTTGAATTACAGCAACCTATTAACCTATTTATTTAAAATAATTTAATGTAAGAAATTATGTAAAAAATCAGCCCAGTGTATTGTGTTAATATGAAGTTTCTGTATTGATTTTAGATGCGGTTCAGTTGTGTTTTGATTTACGCATTGCATTGTTTTAGGGTTGTCTGTAAAAGGAAAGCATACTGGTAATTCTCTACAGGGATATTATCCGGTTTTTTACGAGTGTTTTTTCCTACATTGTAGTAACCCAATAACTCATTCTGAGTGTTTGGCTCAAAATGAGCCCACACGATATGTGAAACAGGCCTAAAAGCCTATAGTGATTTAATATGTTGTTGTGATCTTGTCAGTTCAGCTTGTTTTGAGTTGAGTTGTTTTGTCGTGTTGTAATGTTCAATGCCATTTTGTGTTTTATTCAAATTCTTGCAATGCACGAGCTAAAAAAGTCATACCCTTTTAGAGCTTTGATTATAAATCAAGATACGCACCTTTCAAAACTTTTGAAATGTCATAAAAATGAATATTATATATTCAGTTAAATGTCCGAATATGACCATCAAATTATACATGTATATTACATCTCCTTAATTGTATTATTACTTGACTTATTTCGCTAATGATATCCATGATATAATGATTGTTTATTTTCTTTTTGACTCTGAGACGCATATGATGCCAGTGCTTTATCCACGCATTTAATTAGGTTGATCTGAGTGTTTATTTAGATTCATATAGAGTGCAAATCCTGTATATGCACTGGACAGTGAGAGATTGCTTGATACTCAGAAAAAGCTCATTTTTTAATGTATATACATTTTTATTTTTTGAGAAATTGAAAAGTAAATATATTTTAAGCATCTTGTAGCATTGTTTCTTTTAAAAATAGGGAATATAGTTTCAGTTAAAATCTATTCACCAGTGTATACTGAAAAAAAAAATATAATGGTTTCCACAAAATATTAAGCAACACCACTGTTTTTAACATTGATAAAAATCATAAATGTTTCTTGATCAGCCATCACAGATATAAATTACAATTTAAAATATGTTAAAATAGAAAAAAGTATATTTTAAATTGTAAATGTGAGTGTGAGAGACTTCTTTCAAAAACATTAAAACATTTGGTAACACTTTACAATAAGGTTTCATTAGTTAATGTTAGTTAATGTATTAACTAACATGAACAAACAATGAACAATACATTTATTACAGTAGTTATTAATCTTTGTTAATGTCAGTTAATGAAAATAGTTGTTCATTGTTAGTTCATGTTAATTCACACTGCATTAACTAATGTTAACAAGCACAACTTTTGATTTTAATAATGCATTATTAAATGCATTTAACATTAACTAAGATTAATAAATGCTGTAGAAGTATTGTTCATTTTTACTTCATGTTAACTAAAGTAGTTAACTAATGAACTTTATTGTAAAGTGTTACCAAATATTTTAACAACCCCTAACTTTTGAATGGTTGTGTATGCCTATAGGTTTTGTCCATCACCAAAAAGAAAACAAAAAGGGCACTTAACATAGAACAATGCATGAAAAATGATTTACAGAAACATTTCCAAAAGCACCTACCATCTTCATTAGCTCATTAGGGCATGGAAACATAGTCAATGGCTTATTTTACATTTAGAATGAAAAAGAAGGAAAACAGAAACAAAAACACAAAATGATAAACAAAAAAAAGTTATATTACCCTGAATTTAAAAGATACAGCACACTAACAACAAGAGCTGACCTCCTCGGCTACTGACTTCTCTCCACCAGGCCATAGGGGGGCACTGTTTATTTTGGATCCCATTTTAACAGCTTCATTCTGAACGCTCTCCGTCCCGACCCTCTTCTGGATTTCAGAGGCCATTGTTAAAAATGCCTTCTCTACATTATTTGCGTTCTTGGCACTTGTCTCCAGGAATGGGATTTTGAGTGATTCAGCAAATTCCTGAAAACAGTACAATTATTAGCTTAGATCTGCCATTCCTAGAACAGAGTTTACCATAAGTTTGCATGAGCAGAAGGCTTACCTTTGCTGTAGTAAAGTCTACCACCTTTTTGGAGGCAAGGTCACTCTTATTACCCACTAGCAACTTGGAGACATTTTCACAGGCGTAGCGATCAATTTCTTCTAACCATTGCTTTACATTGTTGAAAGACTCCTGTAAAAGCAAAGTACTTCATTTAACATTCCCTGTACTCAAAATGCTATAACATTTTGTAATATTTAAAAGACTTACCTGCTCTGTGACATCATAGACAATTATAATTCCATGCGCCCCTCGATAATAGCTGGATGTTATTGTACGAAATCGCTCTTGTCCTGCTGTATCCCACTTCAGGACAGAAAAACACATAAAACATGTTACAAAAAAAGCACAACACATATGTTGTTTGTAAAAAGATTAAGAAAATGTGTGTATATCATTCGTCATCCAAGCATTTAGGGCCTTTTTGCCAAGCAACCCAGACACAGCCCCTGATAGCACACTGTACATCACGGAGACGTCTATTTGATGTCTGCATTTACATCTGCAAGACGTATTTTTTTGAGTGTTTGCTCATCTGCAATACATCTATAGGACGTTTCCAATCAGATGTCTTTAAGATGTTTATTATTTAGAATGTATGTAAAACTGACATCTTACAGACATCTTTCAAATGTTTGTACGCAGCAGATGCTTCCAGATTAAGCAATCTTTAACAGACGTCTTGCAGACGTACGTGTGCTATCTGGGACAAACCAACTACCCTGATAGCACACGTACATCACAGAGATGTCTATTTGACGTCTGCATTTACAGCTGGAAGACATATTTTTTTAGATTGTTTGCTAATCTACAATACGTCTATAGGACGTTTCCTATCAGATGTCGAATAGGTATCTATTAGATGTCTTTAAAATGTTTATGATTTAAAATATATGTACAACTGACATCTTACAGACATCTGTCAGATGTTTGTACACAGCAGATGCTTTCCAGATCAACTCATCTTTAACAGACATCTTGCAGACATACGTGTGCTATCTGGGTAGTTATGTCTGAATATAAATATACATAAATGTCTGTAACATCTATACTCACAATCTGCAGTTTAACAGTCTTCCCCTCCATTTCGATAGTTCTGATTTTGAAATCTACTCCAATAGTGCTGATGTAGCTCTCTGTATAGGTGTCATCCTTTTGGAATAAATTGTTTGTCATTAACAGAATTACCAACTTGTTTTAGAATATACAATGGTGGACACTTCTTTCAAAACAAATTCTTAAAAAAATGTTTTACACTGATAAAAAAACAACCAGTACATACTTGAAACATCATGACAGTGAGTAAATAATAGAAATAATTTCAATTTTTGGGTCAACTACTTTAAATGATTCACCGAACAACTTTTAAACAAAAAAATGATGTGTAAAATATCTAGCTTACAGCAAAACGTAGAAGTAAACATGACTTTCCTACACCGGAGTCCCCAATCAGCAGCAACTTGAACAGGTAGTCACTAAGAAAAACATTATAATATTATTAACATTTTATGTTTCTGTATTAGCATTCATGCTAAATTTAAGCTGCATTTTTATTTGCTTATTAATTGTGGGCACAGTTGATAATACGAACATTAATGGCACAAGAGGCCTCCTCTATTCACTGTAATTGAAGAAAGTCTGTCGACCGTTAGCAACACAATGTATTGTAAACAAAAAAACACTAGCACCACAATACAGTAGACAAGCAATCTTAAGAGCCGTGACTAGGCTACTTACTACTCAGGATTCATCCTTAGGGTTATTAATAGCAGAATGCTGTGTAAACGTGTTTCAGCTCGATTATCTTTGTTCAGCTGGTTTCTCTCCTTGGAAATGCAAACAGCAACAACCGTGGCAATAGTGAACCGAGATACAGCTCCATCATTTATTAAAGCCTTGATCAGGTTACAAAGGCCATTACCTGTTTCTTAAAGTTGCAGGCCTGGAGTAGTGACAACAAGGGTGAAAGCGATAGCATATAGAAAAGCATGTTGATTTCTGCTAAATTAGGAAGCCATGAAGTTGTCTACGAATTATTTAACTGTACCAACAACCCAACATAATGTTATTGTAGTGTTAAGTTAATCACTAAAAAGTAAAAATAAACAAAAAGTTACAAAGCTCATGAAATTAATATTAACAGGTAAGAAAAAATAGTGAACCCAAAACATCACTCGTAACCTGACTTGTATTAGCAAACTATTACCTCTAGAGGACGCTGAATAATAAGAGAGAACCCACCCATCTCATTGCTGTTAAGTAGTAGTCAATGCAAGGTATTACAATTAAATAAAGGTAGGTATGTTTTGTCTGAGAAATAGTGGCTGAAGATTATATCCACAAATGATGAAATAACATACAATCTACTTTTGTATGTACTTTTTTGTATTTTTTTTTTTGCTTCACCCTTTATGAATGTCATGCTGAACGTTTTGAATTGTTTTTAGATTTTGAATGCTGAATAATTTGATCCGGACACACATTTTCAGGTCGATGTTACACAGTGTTGTTGCTGTTATGACTTTATTTTCATACTTTTGTTTTTACATTACAGTTGTTTGTCTGTTAGAATTCTTTGCCAAACAGTCATACAGAACAGCTGACAGCAATAATCTTGCTGAAAACAGATACAGTAACAACAAAACAATGCAGGCCAAGAGATCCAAGAGGGCCAATTAATGTGTTCCCTGGACTCTAATATACTCAAGAGGCCTACTGAAAATACTGCAACAGAAAATGACTTCATGAAGCCATATACTGCTTTTCCTTGTAAAGCTCAGAAGATCCTCCTTACAGTACTTGGAATGATCATTTCTTTGTTTTTTAGAATTCTATAAAATAAGACTCAAACTGTTTACAGGCCTACATGCAGTACTTACAAATACACATGACTGTTAACATTGAGAAACAATTAGTTCCACTCATGTAATGTACTTTGACAAGGCAATTTGTTTGCATTCCTATTCAACTCAGTTGCAGAAATGGCCTGGTAAATGTCTTGAATGCTGCCATCATAATCTCTAACATCTTTTGAGCCAATCATTTGGCCCATATTGTGTGACTGTTCACTCGGTATGATTCCTTGCAGCAGACAGGAAAAACATGGAAAAGTCTGTTTTACACTGTAGCTAAGAAGACATTTAAAAAATATGGCTATTTTTAGTTGGTGTCAAAGTAAAAAGATGCTTTTAGGGCTCAGATGTGTAGGTGCAGTTACACACTCTACCAGTAGGGGCAACTTGGGCCGTGCTATCAGTAACTCTACAACATTTAAGTGACCTGAGGCTTAATTCACTTACTCAATTCAGGCCCTTGGTCTCTATGGTCCTAATCAACTCACCACAGCTTTCCCTTGACCAATGTTTAACAGACTTAATTAATATGTTTTCTCTTTGGTCTTTAGTCCCAGTAAGGTCATGTATTTATGTCGCAGAGCCTATACTTGCAACTCTTCTCAATCATTTTTTAATCATAACCAAAACAACTGAAAACTAAGACTTTCTCTCAAGAGAATTTTTTTTACAATTTTGCTTTTATTAAATATTTCTATCATGGACCAAGACATAGTCAAATCATAGTCAGATTTTGTGAAGTCACTAGCTCAGTTATCCATAATTCTGTATCATTTACCCCATTTTATTTCACATTGTCAATGTTTCCTTTCTATATCAGTCTATTTTCATTAATATATTTCTTAGTACAATAGCACAGAGGTCCTTGACCTTGATTTGGGAGTGTCAGAATTCTCTAGATTATGTTAAGGTACCATGAAACCCCAAGGTTTTATTAGCAACAGTGTTTGCAGTTAGCACCACTGGTGGAGGTTTATTATCAAAGGGTTTATTACAAGTGACAAAACAAAACTAGAGGCCATTAATAGACTCTCCCACAGGTTTCATCAATCAGGCATTGTAAGGTGATGAAATGGTCTGGTGTTCATATTAAAAAAGGCACAATGGCCTAGTAAATATATGCCAGGGTAAGTATTTAATAATACTCATATTTGCAGTATCCTCAGATATAATGTACTAATAGAGTTAAAGTAGATACATTATAAATATGTACACTATAGCACTCAAAAGTTTGGGATTAGTGAGACTTTAATAATGTAATATTTTTTTAAAAACTCTCATGCTTATCATAAAATATAATTTATTCATGTGATGCAAAGCAGAATTTTCATCAGCTGTTACTCCAGTCTTAAGTGTCACATGATCCTTCAGAAATCATTCTAATATGCTGATTTATTATTAGAAGTATCAATGCAAATATTTTTTGGAACCTGTGATTCTTTTTTTCAGGATTCTTTGATAACAAGTTAAAAAGAACAGCATTTATTCAAAATATAAATATTTTCTAACAATGTAAATCTGTGCTTTTACTTTTTATTAATTTAACACATCCTTGGTGAATAAAAGTATTAATTTCTTTAAAAAAAAGAAAGAATAAAAATTTACTAACCCCAAACTTTTGACCAGTAGTGTATATTGTTAGAAAAGATTTCTATTTTAAATAAATGCTGTTCTTTTTAACTTTTTATTAGAATCCTAAAAAAATATCACAGGTTCCAAAAAAAATATTAAGCAACACAACTGAACCTTTCAGTGAACAGTTCTTAAAAGAACAATTTCTTTTCATAGTGTAAAGAACATTTTAATAATCTAAAGAACCCTTTTCTCCTATAAATAATCTTTGTGTAATGAAAAGGCTCCATGGATGGTAATGGTTTTCCATGAAAAAACAGATGCCAATAAAGAACAATATTCTGCTAGTGTAGGTGTTCCTTATGTTTGCTAGGCCTGATTAGAATCCAGTTAAATCCAGATTAAACTGGATTTAAATCAGGCCTCTTCTATCATGACAACTCTCTGAAGATTTTAGCATGGCAAAGGATGTGACAATGTTAAAAGGCTCATCGGATGCCCATTTTCCACAAGTTGATATGATTCTTTAGGGTCTTAATGAAAAGTCTATAATATACTTTGGTTAAAAATTCTCAATGGTAGTGTAAAACAACACCCTTTTTACCTGGCCAAAATCAGCTCTGCAAAAATCATCCTGTTCTGGTCGCGGTAGCTTTAAATGTTAATGAGCTCTGCTCGCCCCGCCCCTCTCTTCTCTCTGTGGAATGACGAGCCTATTTACTTTAGCTGCATTTAGCCCTGTTTAGCCGCTAAACTTGCTAACTAGCACGTTATTAGGAAAGGCGACCGCAAAGATTCATAAAAAAAAACCTTAGACTCACTTCTGCTGTAAGTGAAGCTGGATCACGAATGATTCGCGCGAACATAGACGGATATATGTAGATCGGGAGGCACATTCCATTCACAATACAAACGTAATCCACTGCATCTTCAGCGGCTCAGATGTCAGGAGTAAATGACGACCACTATGTTCATTATTACATCCAGCAACACAACACTTCAATCGCTCAGTCAGAGATATTCTTGTCTAAGTTGCATCCCTGCTCCGGCATTTAAGGCTGCTGATTTAAGGCAGGTCTGAGGTAAGACGCTCATGTCAATCAGCTATCTTGGGAGTGGCCTCTGTCGGTGTGATGCCACCGATTTGAAAAAGGGGATATTATTTTTACAGATTAATTAAAAACCACTGCATGGATTTTTATCATTATAGGGTAGATGTGTACATACGCTGCCAACACACATTAATGTTCAAACAACATGTAAAAGTGAACTTTGCATCCGATGACCCCTTTAATGTATTTGGTATTGGCAGAATAGAGCTGCTACGCTGCTGAATTGCTGTTGCAGATTATTGTTCCTGCTGCTGCAAAGCAAATACAGGAACTTGCTAGCAGATCTATACAGGTGGAGCTGGGGAAGGTGGAGGGTTTCAGAGGAACTCTGTAAATGCACTGAAAAATGATCTAGTGAATTCTAACAGCTATTTAAATGTAAAGCAGCAAGCTCATTGGCTGCATATGCAACATGAACCAATCAGCTTGTGCCAAGAAGTTTAATGCTGTCAGTATAATCAGTTCGCGTTAATGACCCATCAGCCCGCGCCATCTAGAGTTTCATGACAGAACTTTGCAATATCACTACATTAGTTTCTATGATCTACTTACACGGCCTACAATTCTTTTTGAAAACGTTGTTCTGATCATATAAATAACACATACATTTCATGGCCGATATCTACTAACATTTACACTTTCTTTTTAGATACTCAGTATTGTTGTGCTACTAATGTAGTCTCAAGTCTTCTGCTAAGGAAAAATATTCTTCACCCTTCA
The DNA here is from genome assembly GCA_012976165.1 of Labeo catla. Classification (NCBI taxonomy): domain Eukaryota; kingdom Metazoa; phylum Chordata; class Actinopteri; order Cypriniformes; family Cyprinidae; genus Labeo; species Labeo catla. The sequence goes on along the minus strand of VONZ01000259.1, from coordinate 414,529 downwards.
GTTGCATGCTTTTTTCCCACAGTTTTTCTTGTCTTGAGGGGTTTAGGTGTGGGTGATGTCAGAAATATGGCTGTCTATATAAGACTAATGTGTTTTACACATTACACATTACACACAATCTACATGATTGACTTCACTTTGTTGGTGTCAACATTGAAACTAGTCTTTTCTACTGCATGAGGTGAGAAACATTAATTGTGTTGTCTGTCAAGTTATATTATATAAAGACATTTTTGGCTAATTTGATATTAATATCTGCTTTTCCATAGATTTCACAGAGTCATAATGGAGAACTTATCCATCATAGTAAGTTTTGAGCTGACCCTGGATCCATTTTCCATCCCTTCAGGAGCAAAATATCCCATATTTCTCTTTGGCATCTTCATTTATGTGTTTGGTGCTTTTTGTAATCTGACCTTGTTGCTGCTCATTATTCTCACACGAAGTCTCCACAAGCCAATTTACTTTATTTTGTTCAGCCTCCCTCTGAATGACTTTGTGGGAATCACTTCTATGCTTCCCAAAGTTCTCTCTGACATTGTGACAGAAACCAATAACACATACTATCCACTTTGTGTGCTCCAGGGTTTTCTGCTCCACATGTATGGGGGTGGTGTTTTGTTCATCCTGGCTGCCATGGCTTTTGATCGCTATATTGCTATTTGTATGCCTTTGCGATATAATGCCCTAATGACGCCCAGGGTTGTTGTGACGATTGTGGCTCTTGTATGGGGGTTTGACTTTTTATTCATTTGTACACTCTTTTCCTTGCAGGGAATGCATTCAAGATGTAGATCCCATATTGTGAGTGTGTTTTGTGATAACCCTTCTCTTGTTAAACTGGCCTGTGATAATACTATAGTTAATAACATTTTTGGCTTATTTACAACAGCCATAATCCAGATTATTAGTGTTTCTATTCAAGTATTTTCCTATGTGAAGATTTTGATTACCTGCTTGGTTACAAGTAGGTCTGACGCAAAGAGCAAGGCCATCAGCACCTGTGTTGCTCAACTGGTTATTTTCATCATGTTTGAAATTGTTGTGACTTTCTACGTCCTGTCTCACAGGTTCTCAAATGTTAATGCAAATCTGCAGAAAATTACGGGGATGCTCATTTTTTTGGTGCCTCCTGTTATGAATCCAATCGTTTATGGACTGAACAGCCATGAAATACGAAAGCATTTCCTTAAAATCTTTCACAGAAAAATCTCTGCTTAAAATGTTTTATTATATCATAGTTTGTGCCAAGATGTCTTGTAAAGCCTTCTGCTCATGTTTAATGGCAGTTCCAATAAATTATTTTTAATATCTACATATATGTAGTCAGTGGAGGGCAATTGCACAACAATTTTCACTTTTCATTGAAAATTTTTCAAAATGAATGAATTCACATTAATGCCAAGACCTATGTATGTTCAGAAATGACTTTTTATAATTAGGGTTCATTTAGAGATAAAAACCAACAACAGATCATTCAGTTATCTGCCTTCACCAGTGTAACAGTTCTTTGTTTAAAATGACAAACATCAGATGATCATAATTAATCAATCCACAGACTTCTGAAACAAATGATTGGGAACAATAGGAGATCAGGCAAATCTCCTCCTTGATCTCCTTCTTTCAGTGTTAACTGATGTCTGCTATAATTTTATGACAAACATCATTTATCAATAGGCAAAAGTCTATGTTCTAAAAAAAGGTACTTTCTGAATATACAATTTTCAGCTGCAAGGTTTGAAAGATCATTCCAACATAGACATATGTGTCACACACTGGCGTCTATGTTGCCAACAAAAAATAAAAAGTTGATATAATCCCTGTTCTGCCTGCTTCTGTCCTTCGTTATGCAAATAGCACATAATGAGGCCAGACAAATAATTTCTTTAAAGGGATAGTTCAACTAAAAATGAAAGTTCTGTCATTCATTTCTCACCCTCATGTTGTTCCAAACCCGTAAGACCTTTGTTCAAGATATTTTTGATGAAATCTGAGAGCTTTCTGACCCTCTATAGACAGCAATGCAACTACCATGCTCAAGGCTAGAAAGGTAGTAAGGACATTGTTAAAATAGTCCATGTGACATGGTTCAACCTTAACTTTATGAAGCTTCTCGTGAACGTGCATCAAATAAAATTGTTATTTTTGTTTTCTTCGTGCAAAATACGTTTTTTCGTAGCTTTACAAAATTAGAGTTGAACCACTGATGTAACATGGACTGTTTTAACAATGTCCTTACTACCTTTCTGGGCCTTGAATATGGTAGTTGTCAGTTGAATTGCTGTCTATATGCAGGTTCAGAAAGCTTTCGGATTTCATCAAAAATATCTTCATTTGTGTTCAGAAGATGAACAAAGTTCTTACAGGTTTGGAATAACACAAGGGTGAGAAATTAAAGGGTTACTCCACCCCAAAATGAAAATTTTGTCATTGATCACGTGCCCCCATGTCGTTCCAAACCCGTAAAAGCTTTGTGGTCTTTGGAACACAATGTAAGATATTTTGGATGAAAACCGGGAAGCTTTTGACTGTCTCATTGACTGCCAGGTAAATACCACTGTCAAGACCCAGAAAAGTATGAAAGACATCATCAAAATAATCCATCTGCCATCAGTGGTTCAATCTAAATTTTATGAAGCAATGAGAATACTTTTTTTACGGAAAGAAAAAAAAAGATTTTATTCAACAATTCATCTCCTCTGTGTCAGCGTAGCGCCATTTTGGAGAGTATAGTGCCATTTTGACCCAGAACGCCACAGTACACAGATACGTTTTCTTCATATATTTGTGCTTTGATTTGAACTAAACCAGCATATCCGGCGTACACAGTTTGCGTCCAGCGGATACTCTCCAAAATGGCGCTACGCTGACACGGAGGAGACAAATTATTGAATAAAATCGTTTTTTTTTCCTTTGCGTACAAAAATTATTCTCGTTGCTTCATAAAATTCAGATTGAAGCACTGATGGCAGATGGACTATTTTGACGATGTCTTTTCTGCGGCTTGACAGTGGTATTTACCTGGCAGTCAATGGGACAGTCATGAGCCTCCCGGTTTTCATCCAAAATAACTAAAACTGTGTTTTGAAGATGAACAAAGCTTTTACAGGTATGGAATGGCATGTGGGTAAGTGATTAACGACAAAATTTTCATTTTGGGGTGGAGTAACCTTTTAACCCATTTAATTAATTAAATTTAAGGATAATTAACTATCCTTTTAGGTAAAGTAACAGTCTTATGTTCTTTTCTGTTTCCACAGATATTGTTTGATTCAGACTGGATATCTAAAATGATATTGAACTAAAAATATAGTCTTAAGAGAAGAGCAAACGGAATCAAAATTATTGAAGTTTGTCTGTGGAATGCATTACACAATGATCAAAAAGCATGTACTATTATTAGTAAAGTCTTACATTTCTTGTTATTAAAGTTATTGTTCAAACATTGTGTCTTTTTTAATTCAAAAATAATAGAAAACAACTCGCAGTCAAGCTTGGCATCCCAAAGGTATTATTAGTGGCACTGTTCATATTGGCCTGGTATCACATCAACACTTTAGACGCAAAGGCGGTTAATTATCAAGTTGTTTATTATATGTGACAAAACCAAGTGAACGCCATTAATGAAATCCCTCCAGATCTCATCAATCACACATAGGCCTACTGAAAGTCCCAATGGACCAATAAACACATGCATGTGCAACTGTTATTATTAATGTAGTGAACTAAAAGTACCAGTGAATGTTAAGTGTTAAATCACAATGTAGAAATTGAGTTAAAATGTTCCTCATTCAAAAGTCTGTTCTCCTAAAATTATTTAGATAACACATGGTTGGTAAAAGTAAAAGCAGCAAAAAATCTTTTGGTAACATTCTATTTTAAGGACCAATTCTCACTATTAACTAGATGCTTATTAGCAGACATATTACTAGCATATTGACTATTCATTAGTATTTATAAAGCACATATTAATGCCTTATCCTGCATGACCATGTTTTAGATAATTTAAAAAAAAAAAGAAACATTTAAAAGTAGCATTTTAATTTTAGTGTATTCAGCCATTCTCTGTAATCACTTTTTACCGAAATAGCACTAATTTTTGTGCCAGTGTGTCGCGAAATATGAGCCAGTGAAAGGCTGCTGTTCGCCGGGGTAAGCGCGAACTTTAGACCGCAGCCTCGTGTTTCACTCATAGCTGAAAGATGCCATGACTGACTCCAAAACCTGCCCATAAACAAACAGTACTGACATTAGAGAACATATTTTAACATCAAATTAAATTATACTCAGTACTATTAACAAATAAAATTCATTTATTTTATGCACGGCAAAAGGTGTTTCCATCATGCAAAGTGCTGACATCTCGTCCTTATGTTGCGTTGCGTAAAATAATTCAATTTAGAGCAACAATCGGTGGCACTGAGAACTGCTCTTTCCTGTAGAGGACACAAAAAGCCTGCACTCTGACTGTAACTCGAGCTGGGATGTTTTGTCAGAGACAGGCTTAACCCAGGGTAGAACAAAACTTAGCTACTGGAAAAATACCCAGCACCTAGGTAAAACATTTAAAACATCCAAATAAAATGACCCAACAGTTAAACCCAGCATTTGGGTTAAAAAAAAATAACCCAGCACGTGGGTAAAAATATTAAAAACAACCCAAAGAAAATGACCCAACGGGCTGAACCCAGCATTTGGGTTAAAAAAATAACCCAGCATTTTTTAGTGTACCTTTGAAATCAGCATGAATTTAAAATTGGCCCTATTATTTTTTATTATAAATGCTACTGAAACACATTTTTTAAAGTGTGCGGATTTTTCAGTGCTGGAATTAATTATGTGATATGTATATGTACATCATATCTGTGTGAGAATCTGTGTCATCACACATCGTCAGCCTTTGACAAGTAATATGCACTTTCACATAATTCGTCTTTAGGGGTTATAATGTGGATGATGTCAGTATGTTGACTGTCTATATAAGACGTTCAACAAGACCTTGCAAACATGACAACATCAACACACTGTAGTTTCTTTTAACTGAGGTGCTGTTAGAGGTTTAAAGTGTGGATGAGGTAAGTGACATGCTGTTTAATTTTTCAACTATGGTTTTCATTTGGTGTTTTATTTATATGAATGTAAACTTACTATTATTTTTCTTATTTTCCACAGATTCCAGAGTCATAATGGAGAACTTATCCATCATAGTCAGTTTTGAGCTGACCCTGGATCCATTTTCCATCCCTCCAAGAGCAAAATATCCCATATTTCTCTTTGGCATCTTCATCTACATGTTTGGTGCTTTTTGTAATCTGACCCTGTTGCTGCTCATTATTCTGAAACAAAGTCTCCACAAGCCAATTTACTTCATTCTGTTCAGCCTCCCTCTGAATGATTTTGTGGGAATCACTTCTATGCTTCCCAAGGTGCTCTCTGACATTGTGATGGAAACCAATGACACATACTATCCCCTCTGTGTGCTCCAGGGATTTCTGCTCCACATGTATGGGGGTGCTGTGTTGTTCATCCTGGCTGCCATGGCTTTTGATCGCTATATTGCCATTTGCATGCCTCTGCGTTACAATGCTCTCATGACACCAAAGTTTGTGATGGGAATTGTTGCTTTTGTATGGGGCCTTGACCTTTTTTTCATCGTTGTGCTCTTTTCCTTGCAGGGAATGCATTCAAGATGTAGATCCCATATTGTGAGTGTGTTTTGTGATAACCCTTCTCTTGTTAAGCTGGCCTGTGGTAATACTACAGTTAACAACATCTTTGGCTTATTTACAACAGCCATGATGCAGATTATTAGCGTTTCCATTCAAGTATTTTCGTATGTGAAGATTTTGATTACCTGCTTGGCCACGAGTAGGTCTGACGCAAAGAGCAAGGCCATCAACACTTGTGTTGCCCAACTGGTTATTTTCATCATGTTTGAGGTAGTTGGAAGTTTCACCATCCTGTCACACAGGTTTTCAAATGTAAACACAAACCTGCAAAAGATTATGGGAATGCTCATTTTTCTAGTGCCTCCACTTCTGAATCCAATAGTTTATGGATTGAACAGTCATGAATTACGAAATAACCTGTTAAAAATCTTGCGCAGAAAAATCTCTAAAATGTAAAATATTTCTAACATATATTTTTGTCACTGTTTATGCCAAGAGATTCCAAAAAACCTTTTACATAGTAGTGTTATGATTAATTATAAAAGTGTAGCAGGATGAGCCATTTAGGCATTTTAAGCACAAGAAACTGCTTTTAAAATGCACTTATTTCACTTAGCATACAGTTCAGTTTTCACAATGATACATCTATGAACAATGTATTACTCTTTTGGAGAGTCTCAGAGACGTCAGGTATAAAACATGAATTATCACTGAAGATACGTTCCTGTAAACTGTTTGTTTTGATATGTTGATATCTTTGTGTGTTTTGTGTGCACAACTACTATAATAATCTCACATTTCTGAAAAGTGCATGTGTTAACATGCATAGTAAAACATAATATTAAAGTTATATATCCAGTGGGTTTTGATTAGGTCAAAAGAACACGTTAATTGGTTAATTTAGAATTTTCTCTTGTTATGTTTTATATGAAGGCCTACATCACTGGTTTCTCTCTTAGTCCAAAAACAATCCAAAAGAGACTGTGGGTTAGAAATAGCCATCATTCAGTCTTTTATTGTTTACAAGTAACGTGAGTTATGTAATATTATTACTTTTTCCAAGTAACTAGTAAATTAGCGCATTACTTTTTAATTTAATCTGAGTTACTTTTTTCAAATAAGTAATGTCAGTTACTTTTCCCCCCATTTTTTGATTAAAAGCTCTCCTGTCCCCATGTTGAGAGAAATCGGGAGTAAGATGTTAGTTCCAGAATAAAAGTGAACATGCATTAATTCGCCTCACTCCTCAAAATGAATAAAAACAGTGAAATCCAACTCAGAATATGACGCAAACCTGTAATGATTAAATATGTTAAATAATACAAATATCCTTTATGCATTTAATCCAATTTTATGAACCAATGTCTTTGCTGCCGACCTTCGATGATCCAATTCAACCATACTAATAAGCAAAAATTACTCAAGATAATCTTACATTTGTTTTTCTTTTTTTTTTTATTGCTGAAGAATTCATATTTTTTCTTCTGTAGTCTACTGTAGACGTGAATTTACTTTTCTCAAAGCATGAGGCTTTTGGTGTGAAAAGGCTTTTACATTTGTCAAAAATATAATTTTTATATTAAAAACAAACAATCAAGCCCTGCCCAGATTTAAAAAAAATAATGCAAAAGTAAAGTAACACATTACTTTCCATAAAAAGTAACTAAGTAACATAATTAATTATTTTTTTAGGGAGTAGCTCAATACTGTAATGCATTACTTTTAAAAGTAACTTTTCCCAACACTGTTCTCGATCACTTTTTGTAGCCTATGATATCTATATACTGTATGCACAAATGTCAATGGTTAATGTAATTGCAATTATTTTCAAGGCACATTTGCATAAATGTCTTTTATTAAAAATGTATACTCAATGCAACAGGGCTTTTTTTCCTGCTTTGTATTGAAATATACAAACACAACAGGCTGTCAAATACATTTTTATAACACTTTAACTTTAACTGTATTAGGGAGAATGCAATTTTTTTTGGTCTATTTATCTTTGATTTTTTTTCTTTTTGCATCAGTTTTGGTTTTTAAACTGGAAAAGGGAAATGGCTAAAAAAAAAGAAAAAGAAAGAAAAAAAGAAACTCAACCACTTTTCCCCTTAAGTCTGGAACGAATGAACAGATGTATACAAAACATGACAATTTTGTAAACAGTGACAGAGAAAAAAATCATTCACTAAAGACTAATCACACAGTTACGAACAGACTTTAGTAGAAACATGCACCTCTTTGTTAGGAGATGTTTGAAAAATGAAAATGTGTTCAAAAACTGGCTCAAAATATAAAATATGTTTAATCTCTGATGACTGGGTGGAATCATAGCTTCAAAAAAACAAACAAACAAACAAAAAAAACTATGTTCGTCGCACATTATGTGATATTCTGTGACATATTGTTTAATTATTTATAAAAAAACATTTGGCAACTAGAAACTCCAAAAACCTGGATAAAAATTCTGTAGTGCATTCCAGTCTTTAGTGTTTAAAATAATGTGTGGAAGGTACGTCTGTCATTGTTTTCAGTAATACACAACACATCTGTTAAAGGGGTCATCGGATGCCCATTTTCCACAAGTTGATTAGGGTCTTAATGAAAAGTCTATAACATACTTTGGTTAAAAATTCTCAATGGTTGTGTAAAACAACACCCTTTTTACCTTGTCAAAAATCATCCCATTCTGAGGGGTTGTTCCTTAAATGCAAATTAGCTCTGCTCGCCCTGCCCCTCTCTTCTCTCTGCTGCTCGGAGAGATTGTTTACTTTAGCCACACGCAAAACTTGCTAATTAGCACGTTATTAGGAAAGGTGATTGCAGAGATTCATAAAAAAACCTTATACTCACTTTTGCTGTAGGTGAAGCTGGATCACGAATGATTTGCGTGAACATAGACGGATATATGTAGATCAGGAGATGCATTCCCTTCAAAAACAAACGTTATCCACTGCATCTTCAGCGGCTCAGATGTCTGGACTAAATGACGACCACTACCCAGCAAGCAATTTTTGGTCTAAAAAACGTCTATTAGCCGTTGAAACACAGCCCAGATGTCTAGGCTAAAATAAGGTTGTCATTGGGCTGTCAGTGAAAATTTAATAGACGTCTAAACATAGCCCTAGAATAGACTAGACATCATTTAGACCACTATTAAACAAATACATCTGAATGTCTAATAGACATTGAATCTGCGTCTGGGCTAAAACAAGACTGAATTTGGGCTGTCCGTGAAAATTTAATAGACGTCTAACCATAGCCCAATAATAGACTAGTCATCAAACAGACAGCTAATGAACGCCTACATATAAACATCTAAAACAAAACAAAATGGCCATCCATCCAAACACACTACATATACAGCTTTTATTAAGAAAAATAACATTAATAACTTAAGAAAATACAAAATTATAAAAATGCAAAATAATTAATGACAAAATAAAATATAAATGCATTACACTCAAATATAAATATTATGCTACAAATATGGAATTTAACAACTTAAGATAATAATAATATATATATATATATATATATTTTAAATACCTTATGATATTTAAAAGAAATAAATAGTACAAATCAAGAGCATGTTATCACACTTAAAATTAAAACATTGCAGATAAATGACAAAGTAAAAAAAAAAAAAGATTAAAAAAAGATTAATGAATTTGTTGGTTTACTTATTTTAACAAATAAAACAACCAACAGTGAACTCAAAGGAAATTATTAATTATTGTTTTTTTTTTCTTGTATAAAATGTTTCCCAACTGCATGCCTCAGGTACAACTCAAGTACAAGTTGGTCATCACTGCATCTGCAAAATAAGAAAAAAACAAATAGCATAAGAAAAGCTTTTTGAGAGAGAACTGAGACAGAAAGGTCTGAATATGAGGGAACATGAGGGAATTTTTAAAACCCTAAAATAGAATACAGATTGAGGTGGTTAACAATTGCGGACAAAGTTCACTGACATTTTAAAATCACCAGTAATCACCAGTAAAATTATTTTTTACATTTCTGATTTGCGCTGTAACTTATTACGTATTGACACCACAATGTTTGATTAATGTGGCACACTTTGAAGACTTTACCTTTCCAGCTTCCTTCTGGCACTGTCTTTGAGATTTCTTCATTCAATTCTGCACAACTTTGACACCTGAATAACACATGCCAATGTCAGGCAGGTAGTATTATATGCGTCAGTGTAAAAGTGTCCAAAATTGTCTGGCACAACTAATTTCATATCAACACAGTGATAGCTGCTGTAACTAAAATGTAACCCAGTACACACATTAACCTTAAATGTACATGGAATAATTATTCACTACCGTTCCCTACCGTTTTTATTACATGATGTCTTCTGATTGTACCGGTTAGGTTTTAATGCTGCATTGCACATCTTAGTACTGGTGCATTTTAATACTGGTGCAAACTTTTTATAATTGAACATTTTATATTGCAATTTGAAATAATTTGTATTTTTGAGCTTTAGTATCAATTTGGAAGTTTCAAACTAAATCTTATTGTACTTGTACAATAACAAAGATACTCTATTTAATTAGCTCATGCTTCCTCTGTATGTAACAAGCCATTGTTCAGTCATAAATTCAATAAAATGGTTAAAATAAATGACTGAATTTGTCAAAGATGAGAAGCTCTAGTGAGGAAATGTTGTTTTGGAGAGATTTTTTTTTTGTCTGTTTGTTTTTTTTTTACACCATTGCTGCCCGGATCTGTTGATTTCCCACAGGTAAACTTAGTGTTCTCTCGTGTAAAAACAAAATTCAAAACGGAGGAATTATCGCGGGATCTTGCAACAGTGATCTCTACTAACTTTCAAGTCTCGCGTTGCCAGTAGTCCTGTCTCAGTAGGGCTACAATTGCCATCTAGCGGTTGGGAATTGTAATTGCATATTTATTTATAAATTGAAAGAGAGTCAAATTATATCGTATAATGTGTATGAATGTTACATTTAACAGCCTGTGGAATGCATGACATCATATTATTAAATGCAATTAAACTTTTGAAACATTTAAATTAGCATTATTATGGCATAATTAATAATGCTATAAAATAATGAAATAAAATATAAAAATTTTAATACTATTTTGTCGATGCTTATTGCTGGTCTGATACTGGGCTATAGCCAAGCCGTTAAAATTAGACACTGACTGCCTCGATTTCGCCGGTTGGGCTAAAAGCAGACTACACATAGCCCATCCAACTCAGAGCTAAAACGTGGCTACATATAGACCATGTCATTAAATGACACTGACATCTTAGTAGATATTATTGACACCGCAAACATGATGGTATATCAACCATCTCATGCGCTGCCTGACCAAAAACTACAATCAATCAGATTTGACTATGAGTGGGCTACAAATAGCCGGTCTGACTACGAGCTAAATCTCGGCTACAAACAGACTACGCATAGAACATGTCAAAGAAATGAAATCAAACAGATTGTAAACACTGTTCACTTTGCTTACGTGATGGAATATCACACATCTCACAAGTTATTCTGCTAAAACAATGACATGTATCCAAATTCAAGGTTTTTGGGCTAGAAGGGGGTCACACATAGCCGGACTATATCGGGTCTATAGTTAACCGAGACGGTGAAATGACGGCTATTGCTTGCTGGGTATGTTCATCATTACATCCAGCAACACAACACCTCAATCGCTCAATCCGAGATATTCTTGTCTAATTTACGTCCCTGCTCCGGCATCGAAACAATGGAGGTCGGACTGTTACAGCTGATCTGAGGTAAGATGCTCATGTCAATCAGCTATTGTGGGAGCGGCCTCTGTCGGTGTGACGCCACAACGACAGGCATCTATGAATGGCTTGATTTGAAAAAGGGGATATTATTTTTACAGATTAATTATAAACCACTGCATGGATTTTTGTCATAATAGGGTTGATGTGTACAAACACTGCTAACACACATTAATGTTTAAACAAAATGTAAAAGTGAAGTTTTGCAAAGTTTCCAATGACCCCTTTAACATCTCAAAAAAATGTTTCACAACTGTTTAAATAATTTTTAAAAAGCATTTTCGAACAGGTTCTGCTATTCTAAATAGCAAATTAAGCTGAAACTGATAAAATGCAGTGAACATCTCATGTATATTTTAGACACAGATATATCATCTGGTGTCATAACACCAACTGAACAATGACTTCAAGTACCACGACTGTTTTTCTGCATAAAAGGTGATGCTGTACCATTGCCCACATTGGTGTAACAAACTGGGGGCGGGGGCGGCGTTTCAAGTTCCAAGGTTAGTTTTATTTGTAAATTAAAGATTTCTATATTTTATCCATTCAAAAGACTACGAAAGCGATCCCAGTTCTTCAAATAAAAGTAGCGCAATGTAGACTAAAAACGAAGCAGAATATTTGTGTCTATGTTTCACTGCGCAATACGGTCTTTTGTGATTGGCTATAATAACCTGCAGACTGCAGCCAATAGAAATGTTTCTCTATCGGTGCGCGTCCTGCTTCTCACAGCACAGATCTTGAAAGCAGACTGCAGTTTTTGTAATTCATTATAACAAAGTGTAAAGACGATGTAAATAATAGATTCAGTATGCAGTGGAGAGAGCAGCAAGTCTGTGAGATCGCGGACAGTTTTTAATGATTATAAAGAGTTTGCAAAAGTGAAACTGAATTTATACAACAGTTTTATACATTTTATACAAAAGTTATTATTAAGTGACTTACATTTTAGGAACACTGTTGTCTTATTGTACTATATTTTGTCAATAAAAATAGTTCCAAACAAAGTCTCAGCTGAGCCGCTGTGCATCTATAGTCTTTGACAGAGCGCTCTGTCGTTTATAAATGAGTCTACGTTTTGGAATCAATTGAATGAATGATTCAGTCACAAAGACTTTGACTTGCTGCCACCTACTGGCGGTTTCAGTTTCATTTTTAAAGTATAAATTGAGACTTTTAAATATTAATTAATATTTAATATTTATATATTCAAAACTTTATATTGAAAACATTGATCTTAATACCTTGTTATTATGAATGCATTAATACCTCCTCTGAATCTTGTCAAAAAATCTGTAAATATTCCTTAATGCTACATTTGCACTTTTGTGCCATGCAAAGGTGAATTGTTGCTGATTTCATTTGACTGGTAACTTATTCTTCCTGATTGTATTGTATTATTTTAATTTAATTTATGGTTAAATTGAAAAAACAAACAAACAAAAAAAAATAAATAAATTTGTCTTAAAAGATGACATACATTTAATAAAGTTAGAAAAATGGCATTACAAAAGTAAAAAAAAAAAAAACAAAAACCTTCCAAAAAGTTAAATATCGCTTTATAATGGGAAGGTAAATTTCTGACATTGATCAGAAGGTGTTCCTAAGTTTGTTTTGTTTTTTTCTCAGTAGGAGCACATAACATACAACAAATCTTTAATTTGGCCATAATTGCAGGTGCCTTTCTTATTATCCAAGAAGGTTTAGAGAAAGTATGAAAAGTGTAAGGTTATTATAGATTATAAAAGGTTTTATAATTAAATACAGCTGAGAGGACATCTAAAATTATGATTACTACACCCCCACAAAATATCAAAAATGTTTGATCTCCAAAGACTGGGTGGAATCATAGTCTAAACCTAACAACTGTTTCTGTTATTGTTTTCAGTAAAGCACAATACATCTGTTAACATCTCAAACAATGTAATTAGTGTTTCATGACTGTTCCACTATTCTAAAATTTTAGACACAGACATTACATCATCTGGTGTCATAAGACCACCAACTGAACCATCAAGTCCCACGACTTCCCAAGACTTTAAGTCCCACGACTGTTTTTTTTCTGCATAAAAGATGCTGTACCATAGCCTACAGTGGTGCATATAGCTAGTGTATTCAGGTCATACATCTTACAACATAAGTGAGCTAAGGTAAGACTTATTGTGACTTAAACTGCATGGTTAAGCATGCAATCAGATTTACAAAACTTGTCACATGATCATTTATGTAAAATTCTTTATGGTGAAAATGTGTTCATTTTTGTTTTCCATCAAGGTTTTTAATGGCTGGAAATCTTTCAAATCCTACTTTCACATTTAATCTTAAAATTGCAAAACTTGATATCCATCCCAAAGCAATATATCCTGTGTTCTTGGCTGGAGCTCTGATCTACGTGTTCTCTGTGCTCTGTAACGGAACCATTCTTGGACTGATAATCACTCAGAGAAGCCTTCACAAGCCGATGTTCTACATCCTGTTCAGCCTCCCTTTTACCGATTTAATTGGAATCACAGCCTGTCTGCCCAGGGTGCTTTTGGACATTTTAACAGAAACAAATGATGTGTATTACCCTACATGTGTTCTTCAGGCTTTTCTGCTACATTTTTATGCAGGTTCAGTACTTTTTTTACTGGCAGCCATGTCAGTAGACCGCTACATAGCAATATGCAACCCTCTCAGATATAATTCTATCATGACACCTTGCAAAATATATGGAATCATAATGCTGGCATGGGGCCTTGACTTTGCCTTAATACTAGTGTTGTTTTCCCTTCAGGCTAGAATGGAAAAATGCAACTCTTTTATTACGAATGTGTACTGTGACAACCCATCTTTGCTTTCGCTTTCATGTGGAGAGGATTTAACTGTGAACAACATTTATGGTTTATTTATAACAGCATTTATGCAGATAATCAGTATCTCTATCCAGCTGTACTCTTATACACAGATTCTTATTACGTGTATAAAACAAACACATGCTGATTCAAAAGTTAAGGCTCTGAATACGTGTATGGCCCAGATCGCTACATTTTTCCTTTTTGAAATAGTGACAAGCATTGCTATTTTATCATATCGGATCCCCAGCATCTCTGCCAATGCACGGAGGATTTGTGGTTTGATGATTTACACAGTCCTTCCGACTGTCAATCCAGTCATATATGGAATGAAAACTAAAGATATTAGAATAGCACTCTTTTTGGTTTTGAAAAGGCACAAAGTTAACCCGGGTAAAAATACATCTGCTGTTAAAAACAGAAAATAATAATAATTATTGCATATAATAATTGAAAAATGTTTCTTTATGTTGTATTTTAGATGTAATAGACAAGTTTAATTGTAACTGTGTACGACTAATCATGAAAAAAAAAAAAAAAAAACTAAACAACTGTATAATAAGATAATTTTTTTACATCTCTTTTTTCATCAAAGAGAATTGTATTACATCATCTTTTGGTGTAAATAGTTTCTTTGTAATTGTTGTGAATGCATTAAAAACATTTAAACAAATGTTGTATTATCTGTATATAATGTACTTGTTACTGGGCTTTTTTAATGTGTGTATACAGTGGTATGTGAAAGTTTGGGAACGTGAATAATTTTAACAAAATAAGAGAGATCATACTAAATGCATGTTATTTATTGTTTAGTACTGTCCTGAGTAAAATATTTTACATAAAAATGTTTCCAGCAGTGACTGTATGATTTTGAGATCCATCTTTTCACACTGAGGACAACTGAGGGACTCAAAAACAACTATTAAAAAAGTTTCAAACATTCACTGATGCTCCAGAAGAAAACACGATGCATTAGGAGCAGGGGGGTGAAAACTGTTGAACAGAATTTTTCTTGTTTTGTTTTAATATTATTTTTTTTTCATTTAGTACTGCCCTTCAGAAGCAAAAGAAGATACTTACATGTTTCCCGGAAGACAAATAAAGTACAATTTAATTTGATCTTCAAATTCAAAAAGTTTTCACCCCTCAGCTCTTAATGCATTGTGTTTCTAAATATGCAAAAGATGCTCGAAAACTGAAGAATCTGCAGGACCTGGAGGATTTTCTGAAGAACAGTGCTCAGTTTAACTGTTCAGAACAAACAAGGGACTCATGAACAAAAAACAGTCGTAGATCATCCAGGTAACCACACAGTATGATGAACCAAGGGTTCCCAAACTTTTGAAAGGGGTTATTTTAATAATTTCAGCTATTTTTTTCTTGTGGACTATATGTAAACATATTTTATGTGGAATATCTTACTCAGGACAGTACTAAATAAAAAATAACACACATTGACCTCTCTTATTTTGTTAAAATTATTCACTTTTTTACAGATTCTGCAAGGGGTTCCCAAACTTTCACATGCATTTGTCATAAAATAAACAGAATGACATCAACAAATAGTGAAAATAAATATATTATTTCCCCACAAAGACTATTTATGCTGTTGTACAAGTATCTTTTGTTTCCACTACACAGAGAAAACCAAATAAAGAGAATAAAATGCAAAGGAAAGTTTTGAAATTGCTTAATGCTGACAAACACGCAATGATGAGCAGTGAAAATTAATTTAACCCTTTAACTTAATATATTTAGGAGTCTTTAATCTATTTAGGAGTCTTAGACCTTTCCAACGATGTATAGTTTGTCAAGATTAGATTAGGATTTATGTAATATGGTGAAGTAAACTTAAGCGTCCCACTGAGGGTACGGTGACAGTTAAAGGGTTAAACCTAGTCCAACATTTGCATAATAAATGATCCAAATATAGTGGCAAATACAAATCATTATTCATTTAATTTGAGCTCTGGCTGCAATAAAAAATAAAATATTGAATACATCTGAAACATGCTTTGATGCTTTGTTGACCTTTATTCCTAAAGGAAATTATTTCATATTACAAAAATGTGCTATTAGAGATATAACAATAGTAGAAAACAAAGCATCACTAAAAGAAATAAAATACATTTTTGTCACTCCATAAAATATTTACACAAATATGTAATCTCACATAAACACTGCTGTTATATCAGTATAGTCTAGAAAAAGCTTTTATTTTACATAAGGCAGGTCGTCCCGTCATAGTGGCATCATCACATGACCAGCCAAATACTACTTTATCTCATTAATCTGCCTAATTTTGGACACTTTATAGATAACAATATAATAAACAGATTCAGCTTGACACAACTGTAACAGAAAAAGTTACACCCAAGGAGCCATTAACATCAGAAACTTCTTATCTTCTTGTTTTTGAAAAAGGTGAGAATTTTCTGTCTGATCTCTTTAGTTTTAAAACCATACACAAGTGGATTCACAAGAGGAGGAAAGATAAAATTGGAAATAGAAAACACCCTGCGTAGGAAAGCAGGAATGAACTCAGATCGATGTGAAAGAAGAGGAAAAAGAGTGTTTAACTCTAATAACAGGAAGACGACCAAATGAGTGCCACATGTCTGAAGTGCCTTAATCTTTGCATCAGACTGCTTATTAGTAACACAAGTGATTAATATATGAATGTATGTAAATGCCACAACAGAGAGCGAAAGGCCGTGGTAAAAAATGATGCAGCTCAACCCAAAGATATTGTTCACCTCTGTGCCGTCACATAAGAGTTTCATTAATGCTGTCTTATAGCAGACTAGATCTGTCATGTGTGTCTGGCAAATCCTGTAAGGTGTTAGAAGAGAGAAAACTACAGTTATGACAATAAAATTAAAAAGCCACATCCCAGTTATGATTTTCACCAGGTTATTGGTAGTCATAATGGCTCCATATCTCAGCGGGCAGCAGATAGCGATATACCTGTCATAGGCCATAGCGGTAAGTATAAGATAAGATGCTCCGCCATTCAGGTGTACGAAAAAGCCTTGCAGCAAACATGCAGGATATGATATTGATCTGTCCTGAGACCACATACTATACAGCAGCTGAGGAAAAAGGCTTGTAGCACCCATTACATCATTGATTGGCAGGTTAAGCAACAATATGTACATTGGTTTGTGAAGATTTCTGTTCCAGCAAATTGTAATAATAATTATGAGATTGCAGAGTAAGATAAACAAGTATGTTGTTAGTCCAAATATGAATGCAGGATAAATGCTCATCTCAGGCAGTTCCAAAGAGTGCAAAGTCAGTACTAGTGAGAGGACAGATTCATTGGGATACATGGTGATTGTTCTTACTGTTTACGGCCTACACGGTATAGCATAAACAATTTGTTAATGCTATCAATGTAAATAAACAGTAATTATTAAAAATGATAAGTAAAAATCCTGCCAGAACTTATGGGAAGTTGGTGTCCAAAATTGAACAGTTTCATCCTTTCATTGTGCCATAAACAGCTTCATCTTACTGAGGCTTCAACCTGAAAAAAGCAATTAACGTTAAACAACAGCAGGCTATCTTTGACACAATATGATTTTTCCGTTTTTTTTTTAGATCCACATCTCATCATACTAATAAGGCACATATTCCACTGTATAATTTAAATCCTATCCTAATTTATCTCCTATTAGTATTTAGATCATGTTCCTCAGACAAACTGCCTTAAAAGAAGCACATGTGGTATTTAGTCACCTTAAGTGATCATCCTTAAGTGATAATCCTTCAGCACTATTGAATATCACCTGTAGGTTAATGATTTATACTGTCGGGTGGAAAAACTCCTGTTTGCTTTGGATTAGTCATGGGAAAAGGTGTTGTTTTGTAGCATGCGCACAGCCCTGCTCGAAGATGTCATAACTACATAAGGTTGAAATAACATCTCTCCCTTCTTTGTCAAAATGTACAATATCACATTGTACCTGGTTTTTGACCAATACAATGTCAGTCAACCTTTTTGGTTGATGAAGATTTTTAATTTAGGTTAATAAATAAAAGCTATGCTATGACTTCCTACATTGGGAATTGTGCTGGAATTCCACCCATCCCTGTCTCAATCCAATAGGCCAGGCAAATTATTGCGATGTATATTCTGTGTTGTGCCGCAGGGTTGTGCTGATAAATGATAGTATCGTGTATCAACGGTAGTCAGAGATATCACCTGTTGCTGATGCCTTTGATGATAGCAAGACGATTATTATTATTATCCGTCAAAAATAGACTAGGCACCTAACTTTAGTGATGCAGTGCAGAGAGCGCTTCAGAAACTTGCGCGAGGTGGCTGGTATAAACACAAAGGCACAAATCATGGTGATCGAGAAAGGGTGTTTCGGGTGGGAAGCATGCAATCTGTAATTGCTTGCAGTTGCTGACACTTGTGAAAGCTTGCAATTGCTTTCTTATGCGCGCTGTTTTTTCCGGTTTTACTTTCATTTTCAAAATCGATCCCGTTCAGCAAGGAGAGGAGAGGATGGAAAAGGGGGGCACAGAATAACTCGTTTTAGGGGGGACGGCAAAAAAAATGAAGTACAATTTAACTTGATCTTTAAATTCACAAAGTTTACACCCACCAGCTCTTAATGCACCTGTAGGCTAATGATTTATACTCATGCAGTTGGGTGGAAAAACTCCTGTTTGCTTTGGATTAGTCATGGGAAAAGGTGTTGTTTTGTAGCATGCGCACAGCCCTGCTCGAAGATGTCATACTATAAGGTTGAAATAACATCTCACTTATGCGCGCTGTTTTTCTGGTTTTACTTTCATTTTCGAAATCGATCCCGTTCAGCAAGGAGGGGAGAGGATGGAAAATGGGGGCACAGTAACTCGTTTTAGGGGGGACGGCCCCCCTTCGCACTGCAGACATGTGCAGAGTAAATAAGGGGTAAGAAATGTATTTATCATATGGTGATGTAACTATTGTATTCACTTATGGTACTGGGAATGTTTTTTAAAGTGCATAACCTCGCTAGTCAGTAACTCTACACTGCACCCCCACAAAATATCAAAAATGTCCAAAGACTGGGTGGAAACATAGTCTAAAACTAAAACTACGAATAGCGACAGACATCATTAAAATATCAAAAATGTTTGATCTCCAAAGACTGAGTGGAATCATAGTCTAAAACAAACAACTGTTTCTGTCAATTACAAATGGAATGAAAACTAAAGATATTAGAATAGCATTCTTTTTGGTTTTGAAAAGACACAAAGTTAACCCGGGTAAAAATACATCTGCTGTCAAAAAAGGAAAATAATAATTATTATTGCATGTAATAATTAAAAAATGTTTCTTGATGTTGTATTTTGGATGTAATAGACACGTTTAATTGTAACTGTAACAGGACTCAGGGAAGCGTGTAAGATCCAGATGCAAGCTGTAATAAACACAGTGTAGTCAAGACAGGCAGGGTCGATATCCAAACAAAACAGTAACACGTAGGCAAGACAAAAGACGAATCCAGTTAAACAGGCAGAAGGTCAAAATCCAAGAGAGCAGTCCAAAAGTAACAAATAAACAAGGCTATGAAACTAGGCAAAAACTATGGCAATGAACTAGACAGAACTATGATAAAAAACAAGGCAAAACAATGACAAGAAACTAAACCGTGGCAAAAACAAGGCAATGTAACAAGAGAAAACGCTTAGTAGAGTCCGCACAGCAAAACAATACTTCGCAAGGCCTGTTTGGTGTAGGCCTCCTTAAATGGCCACCAAACAGGAAGTTACCCATGAAGCAGCAGAGGGAACGGTAACAGAGAGTCAATGGGTGAGGGATCCCTCTGCTGGCGTGGCGTTACAGTAACTTTGTATGACTAATCATGAAAAAAAGTAAAAAAAAACCTAAACAACTGAATAATAAGATAATTTAAAAATATGGTTTTATTACATCATCTTTTGGTGTAAATAGTTTTTTTGTAATTGTTGTGAATGCATTATAACCATTTTAAATAAATGCTGTATTATCTGTTTATAATGTACTTGTTACTAGGCTTTTTTTCATGTGTGTATACAGTGGTATGTGAAAGTTAGAAAACCCCTTGCAGAACCTGTGAAAATGTGAATAATTTTAACAAAATAAGAGAGATCATACTAAATGCATGTTATTTATTGTTTAGTACTATCTTGAGTAAAATATTTGACATAAAAATGTTTCCAGCAGTGACTGTTTGATTTTGAGATTCATTCTTTTCACACTGAGGACAACTGAGGGACTCAAAAACAACTATTAAAAAAGTTTCAAACATTCACTGATGCTCCAGAAAAAAACACGCTGCATTAAGAGCTGGGGGTGAAAACTGTTGAACAGGATGAAGATGTCCAAATTTTCTTATTTTGTTTTAATATAATTTTTTTCCATTTAGTACTGCCCTTCGGAAGCAACAGAAGAAACTTGCATGATTCCCGGAAGACAAATGTAGTACAATTTAACTTGATCTTCAAATTCACAAAGTTTTCGTCCCCCAGCTCTTAATGCATTGTGTTTCCAAATATGCAAAAAATGTTAAAAAACTGAAGAATCTGCAGGACCTGGAGGATTTTCTGAAGAACAGTGCTCAGTTTAACTGTTCAGAACAAACAAGGGACTCATGAACAACCATCACAAAACAAAAAAACAGTTGTATATCCAGGTAACCACACTCAGTATTAAAAACCAAGGGTTCCCAAACTTTTGAAGGGGTTTATTTTAATAATTTCAGCAATTTTTTGTCTTGTGGACCATAAACATCTTTTATGTAAAATATCTTACTCAAGGACAGTACTAAATAAAAAATATCATGCATTTTGTATGACCTCTCTTGTTTTGTTAAAGTTATTCAAATTTTCACAGATTCTGCAAGGGGTTCCCAAACTTTTGCATGCCACTGTACATGTGCAAAAAATAAAACATATTAATAATTGTGGATTTGTTAGAATTTGTATATTTTCACTGAATGAATAGAGTGCTTCTGATTCTATATCCTCATCTAACAGTCATCAGACCTGCAGTTAATAGTACATTACAGTCAATAGCCATGGTGAGAGAATGAAACAAACTTTTTTTTTGTCATGAAATAAGCAGAATGGCATCAACAAATACTGAAAATAAACTCTAAACCTAACTGAACAAAAATATTATTTAGAAAACCAAATAAAGATATTAAAATGCAAAGGAAAGATTTGAAATTGCATAATGCCAACATACACGCAATGATGAGTAGTGAAAATTAATTTAAACCTAGTCCAACATTTGCATAATAAAGCAGGTTTTAAAATGGTCCAAATATAGTGGCAAATACAAATCATTATTCATTTAATTTGAGTTCTGGCTGCAATAAAAAATAAAATATTGAATATCTGAAACATTTAATGCTTTGGTGACCTTTATTCCTACAGGGAATTATTTTATAATACAAAAATGTGCTATTACAGATATAACAATAGAGCATCACTAAAAGAAATGAAATACATTTTTTGTCACTTCATAAAAGATTTACACAAATATGTAATCTCACATAAACATTACTGTTATATCAGTATAGTCTAGAAAAAGCTTTTATTTTACACAAGGCAGGTCGTCCTGTCATAGTGGCATCATCACCTGACCAGCCAAACAGTACTAATTTTATTTAATTAATCTGCCTAATTTTGGACACTTTATAGATAACAATATAATAAACAGATTCAGTTTGACACAACTGTAACAGAAAAAGTTACACCCAAGGAGCCATTAATATCAGAAACTTTGTATCTTCTTGTTTTTGAAACAGGCGAGAATTTTCTGTCTGATCTCTTTAGTTTTAAAACCATACACAAGTGGATTCACAAGAGGAGGAAAGATAAAATTGGAAATAGAAAACACCCTGCGTAGGAAAGCAGGAATGAACTCAGAACGATGTGAAAGAGTAGGAAAAAGAGTATGAAACTCCATCAACAAGAAGACAACCAAATGAGTGCCACATGTCTGCAGTGCCTTAGTCTTTGCATCAGACTGCTTATTAATAACACAAGTGATTAATATATGAATGTATGTAAATGCTACAACAGAGAGCGAAAGGACGTGGTAAACAATTAGGCAACTCAACCCAATGATATTGTTCACCTCTGTGCTGTCACATAAGAGTTTTGTTAATGCTGTCTTATAGCAGACTAGATCTGTCATGTGTGTCTGGCAAATCCTGTAAGGTATTAGAAGAGAGACAACTGCAATTATAACACTAAAATTAAAAAGCCACATCATAGTTATGATTCTCACTTAAGTTATTGGTAGTCATAATGGCTCCATATCTCAGTGGGAAGCAGATAGCGATATACCTGTCAAAGGCCATAGCATTAAGAATAACATATGATGCACTACCATACAAATGTACTATAAAGCTTTGAAGCAAACATGCAGGGTACGATATTGATCTGTCTTGAGACCACATACTATACAGCAGCTGAGGAAAAAGGCTTGTAGCACCCATTGCGTCATTGATTGGCAGGTTAATCAACAGTATGTACATTGGTTTGTAGATAGCTGGAGGGTGGCGCCTCAGACCAAAACACAACATGACAACATCAACATCAGTTGAGGGCTGCAACTTTCACTTTTAAATGACAATATCCTGGCCGGACCACTGTTGTCAGTGATATAAGTATTTGAAATGAACATGATTTCTTAATGTCTAGTGACATGTCAGGGCCATTTTATGATTAACTGAAATAAATTTCTTACATACGGTTCCTTTAAGCAACAGCTTCCAATGGAACGGCTACCATGACCGGAAGTAAGCTGTTACACTGCCATAGCCGAGAACGTAAAAACCATTAAGCAACTGTAAACAAGACGGCGCAACGCGGCATTCAGTCGTTTATTTAAGTACAAATGGTGGATTAGCTTAAGTTTAAAACATATCAACACAGATTAAATGAAAGACTATGGTAGACTCGTATACTGATGGAATTACAGTGGTATATACTATAAAACGTAACATTTATCTACCTAATCTGTCACGTTGGAAAGACAGCAAACCAGCTGTTCTCCAGTAGTAGACAGTTACAGTAGAACGTCAAGAAGTTGCAGTTGAAGTCGCGAACGCGCAATATGACGTGGGAATGCCATTGCTGTTCCATAAGTGTCTCCATAAGTCCCTACTAGTTTCTAGTTTCGAACGCAGATCGTGTTTACACTGGACGCGAGTGACCCGATGCAACGTGACAAAATACAATATAATCACTGCCTACAGTGGATGCAACATGACAAATCTTTGACAGCAAACTGTTTCCTCGTTCTATTTATGACACATCAAATGTGTACTGACACAGACTAGAAATGACAGTCGCTTTGTCGGGTCCAGTGTAGACAGCCGCAAACTGCTGTGTTGTGGCACATTGCGACAACTGTCGTGTAGACGCGGTGTAATTCACCTAATGAACACAGTTGACTAGAATCTCACTCCATAAAGACAACCAAATGCAACTATAAGTGTGGGGCAATAAAATAACTATATGATAATGTACAATTATTTTATTTAATCTGTTGTGTTGCACACTGTAAACAAACTATGTCATGTACACAGCACTTAAATTCTTTACCTGTAGCTTTTTTGCTAAATATAAAACAATTTCATCCCTCATTATTAAGATGAAAAAAGAAGTACACCTACAAAATTAATAGTACAAATATGTTTAAAATTAAGTACCCTTGCATGAAGACTTGTATCATCAGTGACCTAGAAAAACTGATTCCATAAGGAGGGTCATCCATTCATGGTGGCTGTCATATTGAAATTACATGACCTGCTGAATACTATTCATTTAATTTCAGTAATGTGCCTATTTTTTGACACTTTAAGAAAATGTATTTGTGCAAAAATAATTTTTATAATAGTGTCTGTTAAACAAACTGCCGCTTATATTACAACATGATAAATTGAACAAGTTAATCAAAACGGTGCATTCAAGGCACTTGTGTAACATAAAAGTTACATAAAATCAGATAATTTAATCTAATTACATCAGAAACTGCGTATCTTCTTGCGATTTAAACAGGTGAAAATTTTCTGTCTGATCTCTTTAGTTTTAAAACCATACACAAGGGGATTCACAAGAGGAGGAAAGATAAAATTGGATATGGAAAACACTCTGCGTAGGAAAGCAGGAACAACCTCAGATCGATGTGAAATAAGAGGAAAAAGAGTGTTTAACTCTAATAACAGGAAGACGACCAAATGAGTGCCACATGTCTGAAGTGCTTTTATCTTTGCATCAGACTGCTTATTAGTAACACAAGTGATTAATATATGAATGTATGTAAATGCCACAACAGACAGTGAAAGGCCGTGGTAAAAAATGATGCAACTCAACCCAAAGATATTGTTCACCTCTGTGCCGTCACATAAGAGTTTCATTAATGCTGTCTTATAGCAGACTAGATCTGTCATGTGTGTCTGGCAAGTTCTGTAAGGTAATAGAAGAGCGAAAACTACTATTATAAGAGCAAAATTTAAAAACCACATCCCAGTTATGATTTTTACCAAGTTATTGGTAGTCATAATGGCTCCATATCTCAGGGGGCAGCAGATAGCGATATACCTGTCATAGGCCATAGCAGTAAGAATAAGATATGATGCTCCGCCATACAGGTGTGCTAAAAAACCTTGAATAAAACATGCAGGATATGATATTGATCTGTCCTGAGATAATATACTATACAGCAAGTGAGGAAAAAGGATTGTAGCATTCATTGCATCATTGATTGGCAGGTTAAGCAACAGTATGTACATTGGTTTGTGAAGATTTCTGTTCAAGCAAATTGTAAAAATAATTGTTAGATTGCAGAATAAGATAAACATGTATGTTGTTAGTCCAAATATGAATGCAGGATAAACGCTCGCCTCAGGCAGTTCCAAAGAATGCAAAGTCAGGACCAATGAGAGGACAGATTCATTTGGATACATGATGTCTACACAAACAAGCTGTTAATGCTATCAAAATAAACAAAGAGTAATTATTAAAAAAAAAAACAACAAATCTTTCCAGAACTTATGAGAAGTTGGTGTCCAACATTATTCCATTGCATCCTGTCATTTTGCCATATCCAGCATTATCTTACTGAGGCTACAACCTGAAAAAGGAATAAACGTTAAAAAAGAGCAGGTTAAATTTGCCACAGTATGATTTTTTTTTGGTATCTCATTAGATTAATAAGGTACATCTTTCACTCTATATTTTAACCAATTGTTAGTCCTCATTTGCTGAAAAAAAAAAACAATACACAAATGTTGAGATTTGAAATAATTAAGTCTATTCTAATTCTAAATAAATCTATTTGCACATACTGTCATGCATAATGTCACCTTAAGCGATCAACCTTCAGCACTGTTGAATGTCACCTGTGGGCTAATGATTTATACTCATGGAGCTGGGCGGTAAAACTCCCATTTGTGTTGGATTAGTCATGGAAACAGGTATTGTTTTGTAGCATGCGCACAGCCCTGCATGAAGATGTCATAAGTACACCATATGGTTTAAAAAAGCATCTGTCTGCTTTGTCGTTCAAAAGTTGATAAAAATCCTAAAATATCACATTGTACCTGGGCTGTTAACAAATAAAATGACAGACAGCCTCCTATGCACAGTTAATGGGAATGAGTAAAAGTGTGTGCAGTACAATCCCATGCTGAAATTCCACCCGTCCGTATCTCGATACAATATCGCCAAGGAATATTTGTTCTTAAAAGTACAAATAACTTCCTTGTTTACAACCCTGCTTCAGTCTCTTTCAATTTAAAAGTCTTTAATACTGACTCACTCATAAAAACAGTCTCTTGTCACCATCTAATGTTGGAATAATGTATCTAAAATCACCATCACAAACACATACACCGTTTCCCAATACCAAATAACGTTATTACGTACTACTATTATTAATATAAATATTTATTGAATAATAATATTTAATAAATAACAACAGCCACCATAAAGTTGCTAGGCAAATCATTTTACAAGGGCAGTGCTCTGATATACAGCATTAATGTTACATAAAATGTAACATGATTAGATTTTACTTCAGCCAAAACTATTTGCTCTGGAAAAAGTAATAGAATAATGAGACCAAGGGCTGCCCGTTAGATTTACCTAAAACAAATTATCTCATGTTTAACCACTATAGAGACATCAGAGTCAGCAGCAGGTTCATGAGCACAAATTTTCAAACAAACATTCTCTTTATTAATAAACCGCATAAATGAAGTTTAAACAAGTACATTCTCACTTAAAAAACAGTATTATTTTTAATATCATAGTGTATTTGGGCATCCGACATGGCACTCCCTGTGAAAAATACAGCAAGCGGAGTGATACAAACGATCAAACAGTTGGAGTTTTGTTATCACTAGAATATCACACTCTTCTCAGCAAACCAAATTCGAAGAACAAATACAAAAAAATACAATACAACCCATTATAATCAGTGATGCTGTCCGGTGCACTATTGAAATTAAAATGTCACAATATTTCCACTATAACCAGTAGATGGCTGCAAAGGATCACTTATGGGCTCTTTTTCACCCTGTAATATAGTTCTTTTCACATGCTTTGCTTTTGGATCTATATTTAGACATTATAAAAATCAGTGTTATAGCATTTAAAAATCACTTTTTTTTGTCAAAGTTCAGCATTGTTTTGCACTGAAGAATGAGCTGCAAGGGTTTTAAAAACTCATAGGATCTACTTGAATCACACAAATGGTCTATTTTGAATTCAGAACTATTTATTGAAACAAGTACAAATGATCTGCAATGGTTGATTTGTCGCATCCAGTGTGGACAGCCTCAAGCTGTTGCGTAGAGAAACAAATTTAGTTATTAGGGTGGGTCAGTAAAATAACTATTATGATTATATACAATTCTTTAATTGAATCTGTTAAGTTTAACATTGTAAACCACCAATGTCATGTACACTGCATTGCAATTCTTTTCCTGTAGCTCTTTTGCTATCAAGCAACTGCATATTCTTTATGATTAAGATAGAAAAAGATGCACAACATCAAAAACAAATAGTACAAATGTTCAGAATAATAGTTCAGAAACTAGAAAAAATGTTTCTGTAAGGAGGGTCATCCCTTCATATGGCTGTCATGTTGAGATCACATGACCAGCTGAATACTATTTAATTTCTGTAATCTGCCTAAGTTTAGACACATTCAGAAAATGTCTGTGCAAAGGGAATTTCTACAAGGGTGTCTGTCAAACAAACTGAACCATTCTGGATTACAATATGATAAAGATATTAAGCAAAATGGCAAATTTCCATCCAAGGCACTTGTGTAACAGAAGATAAGTTACATATGTTATCAGTTCAGGATAAATTCACACACAGATCTGATTACATCAAAAACTACTTATCTTCTTGCTTTTGAAACAGGTGAAAATTTTCTGTCTGATCTCTTTAGTTTTAAAACCATACACAAGTGGATTTGCAAGAGGCGGAAAGACAAAATTGGAAATAGAAACAACTCTGCGTATGAAAGCAGGAACAAACTCAATTCGATGTGCAACACTAGGAAAAAGTGTGTTAAACTCTAACAACAGGAAGACGACCAAATGAGTGCCACATGTCTGAAGTGCCTTAATCTTTGCATCAGACTGCTTATTAGTAACACAAGTGATTAATATATGAATGTATGTAAATGCCACAACAGAAAGCGAAAGGCCGTGGTAAAAAATGATGCAACTCAACCCAATGATATTGTTCACTTCTATGCCATCACATAAGAGTTTCATTAATGCTGTCTTATAGCAGACTAGATCTGTCATGTGTGTCTGACAATTCCTGTAAGGTATTAGAATAGAGAAAACTACAGTTATAAGTGCAAAATTTAAAAGCCACATTCCACTTATGATTTTCACCAAGTTATTGGTAGTCATAATGGCTCCATATCTCAGCGGGCTGCAGATAGCGATATACCTGTCATAGGCCATAGCGGTAAGAATAAGATAAGATGCCCCCCCATTCAGGTGTACGAAAAAGCCTTGAACAAAACATGCAGGATATGATATTGATCTGTCCTGCGACCATATACTATACAGCAGGTGAGGAAAAAGGATTGTAGCATTCATCGCATCATTGATTGGCAGGTTAAGCAACAATATGTACATTGGTTTGTGAAGATTTCTGTTCCAGCAAATTGTAATAACAATTGTTAGATTGCAGAGTAAGATAAACAAGTATGTTATTAATCCAAGTACAAATGCAGGATAAATGCTAGTCTCAGGCAGTTCCAAAGAGTGCAAAGTCAGGACCAGTGAGAGGACAGATTCATTTAGATACATAATGAATGTTCTTACTATTAATAACCTAAACAAACCAGCATAAACAAGCTGTTAATGCTATATAAATAAAGTGTAATAATCAAAAATAATACATGAAGATCTTGCCAGAACTCATGAGAAGTTGGGGTCCAACATTTATCCATTTCATCTTTTCATTTGGCCATATCCAGCATCATCTTACTGAGGCTACAACCTAAAAAAGGAATAAACGTTAAACAACAACAGGTTAAATTTGCCACAATATGATTTTTTTTTTGTAAAATCCACATCTCATTGGATTAATAAGGCACATCTTTCACTGTAGAAGTGTCAGTCCTCATTTGCTTAAAACCAATACACCATTGTTGAGATTTTAAATGTGGCCTGTTTGCACAAACTGTTATTAATAATGTCACCTTAAGTGATCATCCTTTAGCACTGTTGAATGTCACCTGTGGGCTAATGATTTATACTCATGAAGTTGGGTGGATAAACTCCCATTTGCGGTGAATTAGTCATGGGAACAGGTGTTGTTTTGTAGCATGTGCACAGCCATGCTGGTAGATGTCGTAACTACAACATTTGATTTAAAAGCATCTTTCTGCTTTGTCATTCAGAAGCTGTTAAAAATACTAAAATATCACATTGCACTTGGGTTGATGGCAAATAAAATGTCAGTTAACTTTTTGGTTGATGAAAATCTTTAATTTAGATCAAAAAATATGCTATGCTATAACTTCCCACACAGCAGATGATGTTGGTGTAAATATGGTCTCTGGAATGCATCTCGTCAGCCAATAGTGGGCCTTGCATGGCAATGATGGCACTGCATGTGTGACAGCAAACAACATAAGGCCGACGGGTGGTAGGAGCTGTGTGGCCCAGATCAAACCTGCGATCATGTGACTGATATCAGGCTTGCGATCATAAGCCACACTAGAATGATGCTACATTTGATTATGCTAACTGACAATCAAGTGCAATACTTTTTCTAAATTGGTATAATGACTTTTTTCCTTGAACCATTTTCCCATCATATCCATATTTGTTACATGCTGACCGTGTATGTTTTTGGGTTGTTGTTTTATAATTTGGATGTCATGTTTTCCCCTTTAACCTCCTATGTGCAAAATTTACAGGAATGAGTAAAAGTGCATGCAACACAATCCTGTGATGAAATTCCAGCCATCCGTGTCTCAATACAGTATTGGCAGGCAATATATTGCAATACTATGCTGTATCGATTCCCTTCTACCCACACAATAAAGAAATAGCTTGACTTCAGGTGTGGTTGAGGAGAAAAGAGTGGCATGATACCTCTAACACTGAATCACATTGGTTCAACAATACAGGGCTATTGTTAAAGATTTAACATTTTAGACATGCCAAAACAATTTTTACACATGAAGAGAAGTCCATCTGATGTTTTTCTTTAAAATTAGCATATTTATCTGGCTCTCATGTATAGGTTTCTACCTAAGTATCACTACTTCTGATTGGGCTGAGGCTGGGATTTAGCGAGTTTAAAGTAAAAGTATTTGATGGACGTATACTATGTGTCGGGAGCATTCACTCAGTATCATTATCTCATTTTTGATCGAGGTGGCTTTTAGAGGGTTTTGCATCTGAACTCTTCACATTTCAGTATCTGCACATAACATTTTAAGCATTTTAAGGCATGGCTCACTTAATGAAGACAACTGACTAAATTGACGTCGACTAAAATAATTAATGCAGCTAGGGTGGGCCAATAAAATAACTATGTTCTAATTTCATTATATACATTTATTGTATTTAATCTACTTTTTCTTCAAAGTCGCTAAAATACCAGCCTCAGCCCAATCAGAAGTACCGGTACTTACATAGAAACCTATACATCTGAGCCTGATAAAAATGCATTTTTTAAAGAAAGACGTCAGATGGATTTAGCTGGTTTTGCATCTGAACTCTTCATATGTAAATACCACAACAGAAAGTGAAAAGCTGTGGTAAAATGCTATACAACACAACCCAAAGATATTGTTCACTTCTATGCCGTCACATAAGAGTTTCATTAATGTGGGCTTATAGCAGAAAAGATCTAACATGTGTGTCAGGCAAATCCTGTAAGGCAAGAAAAGAAGGAAAATTGCAATTGTAAGAGCAAAATTCAAAAGCCACATCCCAGTTATGATTTTCACAACTTATTGGTATTCATAATGGCTCCATATCTCAGCGGGCGGCAGATAGCGATATACCTGTCATAGGCCATAGCGGTAAGAATAAGATAAGATGCTCCGCCATTCAGATGTACGAAAAAGCCTTGAAGCAAACATGCAGGATATGATATTGATCTGTCCTGAGACCCCATGCTATACAGCAGCTGAGGAAAAAAGCATGTAGCACCCTTTGCATCATTGACAGGCAGGTTAAGCAACAGTATGTACATTGGTTTGTGAAGATTTCTGTTCAAGCAAATTGTAATAATAATTGTTAGATTGCAGAGTAAGATCAGAAAATATGTTATTAATCCAAATATGAATGCAGGATAAATGCTCGTCTAAGGCAGTTCCAAAGAGTGCAAAGTCAGGACCAGTGAGAGGACAGATTCATTTGGATACATGTTGCGTACAGAAGCACATAAAAAGTAATCTAAAGTAATCAGCAGATTAATAAGGCACATTACTCTATAAGTTAAGTGATAATGTTTAGTTCTCATTAAGCAAATAAGCGGTTGTTGAGATTTGTATTAATGTGGCCTAACAAACTCTTAAAAGCCGCACAAGTAGTTTTTAGTCAACTTAAGTGATTATTCTTCACCACTGCTAAATGTCACCTGTAAGCTAATAATTTATACTCATGGAGTCGGGTGGAAAAACCCCCATTTGCATTGGGTTAGTCATGGGTACAGGTGCTGTTACGTAACGTGCAAATTACATTCATTTTATATGAGAGGCCTGCTGGTGGATAGCATAACATACAGTATCTGGATTGATATTTTTTTTTATTTATTTTCCAATACCAGGGCTCCCCCATTGCTGTTGATGGATTACAAAAGCAGAGCACATCCTGATCTTAGATTTTGCCAAAAATAGTCTATAGAAATTTATTTTGTCAAAGCTGTCTGTCAAAACGTAAATGATTACAGAAATGTGAACTAATTATATTTTGATATAACATTTGGCCTGTGATAAATGATGTAATCTGGATAATATTATTCGCCTAATGGGTGTGAGTGGGGATGGTTGACACAATGGTTTTAGAGTTGGTTGCATGGCACAGAATAAATAATTCACTGACAGTTCAGTTGAACTGAACATTTATTACTCAGTCAAGGACTGGTGATTTAAGTGCATTTCACAGATAAATAAACAGGCCAAGAAGGTCTTTCTTTTTCTCCTTATATTTAAACTGTCATCAACAACTTGTATCTAAAACACTTGTGGAAGATACATATGTAATATATATTTCATCATATGTGTCACATACATATACAGCAAATAACCATTTGAATATATTGCATGATCAAATTATCATTTTAATGTTATTGAATGACATTTGATGTAATTTCTTACATGAGCATCAGTGTACGTTTTATTGCACACGGTGTATCTTTCTCTTAAAACAGCTGACAATTTTCTGTCTAATTTCTTTTGTTTTAAACCCATAAATAAGTGGATTCACAATGGGAGGAAACACAAGAGCAGATATAGAAAACACCCTGCGTAGGTGAGCTGGAGCATTTTCAGAACGATGTGCAATAAGAGGGAAAAAAGTGTTGAACTCCAAGAACAGGAAGACCACTAAATGAGTGCCACATGTCTGAAGTGCCTTAATCTTTGCATCAGACTGCTTATTGGTAACACAAGTGATTAATATATGAATGTATGTAAATGCCACAACAGAAAGGGAAATACAGTGATATAAACATAAAATAAACAAACCATAGATATTGTTCACTGTTGTATCTTCGCACATGATTTTCATTAAAGATGGGTTATAGCAGACAAGCTCTGCCATGTATTTCTGGCAAATCTTGTAAGGCATTAGAAGACAGAAAAGTACAATTATAATAATAAAATGAATAAACCACATCATAGTTATGATTCTCACTAAGTTACTGGTTGTCATAATTGCTCCATATCTCAGTGGGAAGCAGATAGCGATATACCTGTCAAAGGCCATAGCGGTAAGAATTACATGAGATGCACCACCATACATATGTATAAAAAAGCCCTGAAGCATACATGCAGGATATGATATTGATCTGTCCTGAGACCATATGCTATACAGCAGCTGAGGAAAAAGGCTTGAAGCACCCATTGCGTCATTGATAGGCAGGTTAAGCAACAGTATGTACATTGGTTTATGAAGATTCCTGTTTTCACAAATGGTGACAACAATCGTGAGATTGCAGAGTAAGATAGTAGAGTATGTTGCTGTTCCAAATATGAACGCAGGGTAAATGCTTGCCTGAGGCAGTTCCAAAGAGTGCAAAGTCAGGATCACTGAGAGGATAGATCCATTTGGATACATGCTGAATACTCTTATAACCTTAAAAGCTAATAATGCTTGTTTATATAATTAAATCTCAGAACTTTTGAAGTTTTGTTGCTTTCCAAAAAGGACATTCAACAGTCATCCTTTTATTCTGACATACTTGTATTCAAAATCATTGTTCTTACAACCTAGGGGAAAACAGCAATAATTCTATCAAAATTATTTGATAAATCCTCCATAAACTCTTCAAAAACAAACAAATAAGCAAACAAGCAAAAAAGCAATTGCATAACAAAATATACAACACATACGTTGAAGCATGTTAGCGGATTAATAATGTAAATTACTTTAAAGTAGTTACATTTTAATAATTAATATTTAGATTTGCATCCATTTTAATGTCCCATTACTGTTACTTGTTCACATGAATTGCTAATCTCATATGGCTAAGACAAAAGCTCTAAATGTAATATTTAGCCACCTGAAGTGATCATCCTTCTCCACAGCTAAATGTTGTTAACATTTGTGATCATCTGATTTATACCAATGGACCACGCTGGGCTGAAAACTCTTTGTTTACTTTGGGTTAACCATGGAAATGGGTGGCGTTATGTGGCATATTACATTCAAATCTTGAACGTAACAAATGAGACTCTAGAATGATATTCACATGGGAAATTATACTTCTGAGTTGCCTTGAGACTCTTCATGTTACCACAGTCCCCACTGAAAATACCAGTTTAGGTAATGTTTAGTTCTCATTAAGCCCATAAGCGGTTGTTGAGATTTGTATTAATGTGGCCTAACAAACTCTTAAAAGCTGCACACGTAGTATTTAGTCACCTTAAGTGATCATTCTTCACCACTGCTAAAAGTCACCTGTAGGCTAATGATTTATACTCATGGAGTTGGGTGGAAAAACCCCCGCTTACATTGGGTTAGTCATGGGTACAGGTGCTATTACGTAACGTGCAAATTACGGTTTTAAAGTTTTAAAGTTGGTTGCATGGCACATAACTGACATTCACTGACAGTTCAGTTGAACTGAACATTTATTACTCAGTCAAGGACTGGTGATTTAAGTGCATTTCAAAGATTAATAAACAGGCCAAGAAGGACTTTTTTTCTCCTTATATTTAAACTGTCATCAACAACTTGTATCTAAAGCACTTGTGAAAGATACATATGTAATTTATATTTCATCATATGTGTAAAATACATATACAGCAAATAACCATTTGAATAAATTGCATGATCAAACTATAATTTTAATATGTTATTGAATGACATTTGATGTAATTTCTTACATAAGCATCAGTGTACGTTTTATTGCACACTGTGTATCTTTCTCCTAAAACAGCTGACAATTTTCTGTCTAATTTCCTTCGTTTTAAACCCATAAATAAGTGGATTCACAATGGGAGGAAACACAAGAACAGATATAGAAAACACCCTGCGTAGGTGAGCTGGAGCATTTTCAGAACGATGTGCAATAAGAGGGAAAAAAGTGTTAAACTCCAAGAACAGGAAGACCACTAAATGAGTGCCACATGTCTGAAGTGCCTTAATCTTTGCATCAGACTGCTTATTGGTAACACAAGTGATTAATATATGAATGTATGTAAATGCCACAACAGAAAGGGAAATACAGTGATATAAAGATAAAATAAACAAACCATAGATATTGTTCACTGTTGTATCTTCGCACATGATTTTCATTAAAGATGGGTTATAGCAGACAAGCTCTGCCATGTATTTCTGGCAAATCTTGTAAGGCATTAGAAGACAGAAAAGTACAAATATAATAATAAAATGAATGAGCCACATCATAGTTATGATTCTCACTAAGTTATTGGTAGTCATAATTGCTCCATATCTCAGTGGGAAGCAGATAGCGATATATCTGTCAAAGGCCATAGCGGTAAGAATTACATGAGATGCACCACCATATATATGTATAAAAAAGCCTTGAAGCATACATGCAGGATATGATATTGATCTGTCCTGAGACCATATGCTATACAGCAGCTGAGGAAAAAGGCTTGTAGCACCCATTGCGTCATTGATAGGCAGGTTAAGCAACAGTGTGTACATTGGTTTATGAAGATTCCTGTTTTCACAAATGGTGACAACAATCGTGAGATTGCAGAGTAAGATAGTAAAGTATGTTGCTGTTCCAAATATGAACGCAGGGTAAATGCTTGCTTGAGGCAGTTCCAAAGAGTGCAAAGTCAGGATCACTGAGAGGACAGATTCATTTGGGTACATGCTGAATGCTCTTATAACCCTGAAAGCTAATAACGCTTGTTTACATCATTAAATCTCAATAGAACTTTTGAAGCTTTGTTGCTTTCCAAAAAGGACATTCATCAATCATCCTTTTATTCTGACATATCCTGAATCACTGTTCTTACAACCTAGGGGAAAAAGCAATAATTCTATCAACACCATGTTAAATCCTTCATAAACTCTTCAAAAACAAACAAATAAGCAAACAAGAAAAAAGCAACTGCAGAATATACAAGACATACATTATAGCATGTTAGCAGATTAATGATCTAAATTACTTTAAAGTAGTTACATTTTATTAAAAAATATTTAGATTTGCATCCATTTTAATATCCCATTACTGTAAATTGTTCACATTAATTCCTAAAGACAAAAGCTCTAAATGTTATATTTAGCCACCTTAAGTGATCATCCTTCTCCACAGCTAAATGTTGTTATCATCTGTGATCATCTGATTTATACTAATGGACCACGCTGGGCTGAAAACTCTTTGTTTACTTTGGGTTAACCATGGGAATGGGTGGTGTTATGTGGCATTTGCACATTACATTCAAATCTTGAACGTAACAAATGAGACTCTAGAATGATATTCACATGGGAAATTATACTTTTGAGTTGCCTTGAGACCCTTCATGTTACCACAGCCCTCACTGAAAATACCAGTTTAGACCAGAAATGCAATGATCATGTGCTGTATTCTGGTTAGATATTAGCTTTGTTACTTGGTTAGGAGAGATATCATGAGGCCACATTTGAACTGCAAATTATACTGCCATTATGATTTAAATGGTGAAGTTAAAGCAATTAACATTCCATATACAGCAAAATCAGACTGTTTTCAAGGAACATTTCAAAGAAAAATTCAAATTGGCTTAAAATATACTAGTAAATGGGTGCCATCAGAATGAGTAGATCCTCTGCAGCGAATGGGTGTCATCAGAATGAGAGCTCAAACAGCTGATAAAATCCCATCTGAATCAGGAGAGAAATATGCACAGATCAAGCAAAAACAGGCCAGAACAGTTCTACACAAATATGTCATTGCTTTTAATATGAGAGGACAACAGGGGATAGCCATTTTTGTTTGGATTATAGTATTTTGGTTTGAAATTGAAGTTTTTCACTTCACAAGCCATTAATTGTTGTCATGTGGATTATTGTGATGTTTTTATAAGCTGTTTGGACTCTCATTCTGACGGCACCCATTCACTGCAGATTCTAATTTTTTGAATGAACTATTCCTTTAATATTAAATGTAAAATTTCAAAGAGTATGTTTACTTTTACAGTGTTTACAGTTGATTACTGGTTTTGAGAATTATACACTTCGCTTTGCTCAGAGATCTTGTTGATCGAGCTCTAGCTCTCACACAAGTAAATGCTTAGATAGAAATCATATATGCACAAGAGGATGTAAAGAAATCCCATGTATGGACACTGTATGGCTGTATTTATTCAAATGACTAGCCAGATCTCAATTTACAAATCTCTCCACACATAAATACTAGTGCTGTCAGTTTAACGCGTTAACTTAATTAATCAGTTATAAAAAAATGGTGCTATTACAATATTTTAACGCAGTTAACACACTGTCCCCGTCCTCAGACATGGAAACAATAACTGTGAGGAAAAAGCTCTTAATAAGTTTTATTATGTCATCTTCAAACAAGCATGTTCAGACACTATTTATCTTACTCCTGAAACAGGTGAGAATTTTCTGTCTGATCTCTTTAGTTCTAAAGCCATAAACAAGTGGATTTACAAGGGGAGGAAACACAAAAACCGTTATGGAAAACATCCTGCTGGAAGCTGGAAGACTTTCAGATCGATGTGCAACTAGAGGAAAAAGAGTATTGAACTCCAAGAAAAGAAAGATGACCAAATGAGTGCCACATGTCTGAAGTGCCTTATTCTTTTCATCAGACTGCTTATTAGTAATACAGGTGATTAATATATGAATATATGTAAATACCACAACAGAAAATGCAAGGACGTGATACAAAACCAGCGTAAACAATCCATAGATATTGTTCACTCTTGTGTCTTCACACATGAGTTTCATTATCGATGGATTATAGCAGATGAGATCTGTCATGTGCGTCTGGCAAATTTTGTAATTCAGAAAAAGAGAGAAAACAACAATTATTACAGTAAAATTAAAAAGCCACATCCCAGTTATGATTTTCACCAAGTTATTGGTATTCATAATGGCTCCATATCTCAGTGGGTAGCAGATAGCGATATACCTGTCAAAGGCCATAGCGCTAAGAATAACATATGATGCACCACCATACACATGTGCTATAAAGCCTTGAAGTATACATGCAGGGTAGGATATTGATGTGTCCTGAGACCATATACTATACAGCAGCTGAGAAAAAAGGATTGTTGCACCCATTACATCATTGATAGGCATGTTAAGCAACAGTATGTACATTGGTTTGTGAAGATTCCTGTTCAAGCAAATAGTGACAACAATTGTAACATTGCAGAGTAAGATAAACAAGTATGTTGTTAACCCAAATACAAATGCAGGATAAATGCTCATCTCAGGCAGTTCCAAAGAGTGCAGAGTCAGGACCAGTGAGAGGACAGATCCATTTGGATACATGGTGAATGTTACTTATTGATGGCCTGTTTAAAAAAATGTAAATTAAGTTGAATATCGGGTAATTTACATTTTCAGTATATATAAACTAATGAAGAATTTAGATTAAATCTAATTCTCACCTAACCGTTGAATCTATGTTGCAGCACATTTGATTCTCCACAACATATTCAGTAAAACAAAATGATGGCAGGACATTCACATATCAGAAGCTAAAGGCGGCAGCTTATCTTACTTCAGTGTTGTTGGAAAGCACTTTGTTGTTGTCATCTTATTTATACTTGTGTGTTTACTATGGGAATGGATGATGGCATTTAGCATGCGCACATTAGATTCTAATCAAGTGACATGCTCTACAGATCAATATTTTTACATGAGACAGAAGTCTAAGTATATTGCCCTCTGCTGCCCACTGAGAGTGCAGTTATATATACAAACAATGTATTAAATATTTTCATAAGCATAATTTAAAATCATTGAATCATTTTGTTTTGATAAATACATATTTTAATTTATTACTTTCTTAGATGTATTACTTTCCAGTTTAAAGTTCAAATAAATAAGCTTTGTTATCAAAAAAGCACATATTTACAATAATAATTATTATTTTTACATTTATTCTAAATGAATAACTATTTGAATGCAGTAACAAATGATCAGACTTGCATATTTTATTTGTGAAATGATGTTCAACTAGTAAACTGGTAGTCAACATACTTTCAAATCATCAGTCATCAAAACTCTGCAAAGAAACACTTCTTAAAGGGGTCATCGGATGCCCATTTTCTAGAAGTTGATATGATTCTTTAGGGTCTTAATGAAAAGTGTATAACATGCTTTGGTTAAAATTTCTCAATGGTAGTGTAAAAAACACCTTTTTTTACCTCACCAAAAACAGCTCTTCAAAAATCAACCTATTCTGGTCGATGTTGCTTTAAATGTTAATGAGCTCTGCTCACCCCGCCCCTCTCTTCTCTCTGTGGAGTGACGAGCCTGTTTACTTTAGCCATGTTTAGCCGTTAAATTTGCTAACTAGCTAGTTATTAGGAAAGGCGATTGCAAAGATTCATAAAAAAACCCTTATACTCACTTCTGCTGTAAGTAAAGCTGGATCACGAATGATGTTACTGACTACAGATCAGGAAAACTTAAAGTACAGTAATTTAAAACAATAACTCTTATCTGTGAAAGAGGAAGAAAGTATTAATAACAAGAATATTAAATATTTTGTCATTTTTACCCATTAATTTATAGTTAATTAATAGTTTTCATACAATGCCTGTTTACATTATAAATAGGATTTTTTTTTAATTAAGATAAATTATTTAAATCTTAGTTGTTTTGAAGTTTTGTTGCTTTCTAAAATGGACGTATATCATCCCTTTATTCTGACATATCCAGCTAAAGTATTTTATTTGTTTTGAATCATTTTTATCAACAGCAGGTTAGATTCTTTATAAAAAAAAAGAAAGAAAAAGGAAGCCACTGCATAACAGAATGTACAAAAAATACATTGTAGCATGTCAGCAGATTAATGATCCACATTTGTTTACTAATTGTAATAATTAATGCTAATAAAAAACATTTGTCAGCTAAAGGTTTGTGAGCTTTCAAATAGTATTTCATTTTTTACTACTGACAATAGATGAATAAAAATGAATGTATAATAATTAAAAACAATAACTGTGGGGAAAATGCTCAAAATGTTTTATTATGTCATCTTCAAACAAGCATGTTCAGACACTATTTATCTTACTCCTGAAACAGGTGAAAATTTTCTGTCTGATGTCTTTAGTTTTAAAACCATAAACAAGTGGATTTACAAGGGGAGGAAACACAAAAACCGTTATAGAAAACATCCTGCGAATATAAGCTGGAACACTTTCAGATCGATGTGCAACTAGAGGAAAAAGAGTGTTGAACTCCAAGAAAAGAAAGACGACCAAATGAGTGCCACATGTCTGAAGTGCCTTATTCTTTGCATCAGACTGCTTATTAGTAATACAGGTGATTAATATATGAATATATGTAAATGCCACAACAGAAAATGCAAGGATGTGATACAAAACCAGCGTAAACAATCCATAGATATTGTTCACTCTTGTGTCTTCACACATGAGTTTCATTATCGATGGATTATAGCAGATGAGATCTGTCATGTGCGTCTGGCAAATTTTGTAATTCAGAAAAAGAGAGAAAAGAACAAATTTGACAGTAAAATTAAAAAGCCACATCCCAGTTATGATTTTCACCAAGTTACTGGTATTCATAATGGCTCCATATCTCAGTGGGAAGCAGATAGCGATATACCTGTCAAAGGCCATAGCAGTAAGAATAACATACGATGCACCACCATACACATGTACTATAAAGCCTTGAAGCATACATGCAGGGTAGGATATTGATGTGTCCTGTGACCATATACTATACAGCAGCTGTGAAAAAAGGATTGTTGCACCCATTGCATCATTGATAGGCATGTTAAGCAACAGTATGTACATTGGTTTGTGAAGATTCCTGTTCAAGCAAATAGTGACAACAATTGTAACATTGCAGAGTAAGATAAACAAGTATGTTGCTAATCCAAATACAAATGCAGAATAAATGCTCGTCTCAGGCAGTTCCAAAGAGTGCAAAGTCAGGACCAGTGAGAGGACAGATCCATTTGGATACATGGCGAAAGTTGCTTATTGATGGCCTGTTTAAAAAAATTTAAACTAAGTTGAATATCGGGTAATTTACATGTTCAGTATATATAGACTAATGAAGCATTTAGATTCAATCTAAATCTCACCTAACCGATGAATCTATGCTGCTGTCCAAATCTGAGCTGTCATTTTTTCATTTTTTCTTGTTGCATCTTATACAGCCTTGAAAACTCATCAGTACTTTTACCTACAGCACATTTGATTCTCCACAACATATTCAGTAAGACAAAATGATGGCAGGACATTCACATATCAGAAGCTAAAGGCGGCAGCTTATCTTACTTCAGTGTTGTTGGAAAGCGCTTTGTTGTTGTCATGTTATTTATACTTGTGTGTTTACTTTGGGAATAGATGATGGCATTTAGCATGCGCACATTCAATTCTAACCAAGTGACATGCTCTACAGATCAATATTTTTACATGAGACAGAAGTCTAAGTATATTGCCCTCTGCTGCCCACTGAAATAGAGTGCAGTTATATATCCAAACAATGTATTAAATATTTTCATAAGCATAATTTAAAATCATTGAATCATTTTGTTTTGACAAATACATATTTTAATTTATTACTTTCTTAGATGTATTACTTTCCAGTTTAAAGTTGAAATAAATAAACTTTGCTATCAAAAAAGCACATATTTACAATAATAATTATTATTATTATTACATTTATTCTAAATGACTAACTATGTGAATGCAGTAACAAATGATCAGACTTGCATATTTTATTTGTGAAATGATGTTCAACTAGTAAACTGGTAGTCAACATACTTTCAAATCATCAGTCATCAAAACTCTACAAAGAAACACTTCTTAAAGGGGTCATTGGATGCCCATTTTCCAGAAGTTGATATGATTCTTTAGGGTCTTAATGAAAAGTGTATAACATGCTTTGGTTAAAATTTCTCGATGGTAGTGTAAAAAATACCTTTTTTACCTAACCAAAAACAGCTCTGCAAAAATCAACCTATTCTGGTCGATGTTGCTTTAAATGTTAATGAGCTCTGCTCGCCCCACCCCTCTCTTGTCTCTGTGGAGTGAGGAGCCTGTTTACTTTAGCCGCATTTAGCTGCATTTAGCCACGTTTAGCCGTTAAATTTGCTAACTAGCTAGTTATTAGGAAAGGCAATTGCAAAGATTCATAAAAAACGTCTTAGGTTACGTATGTAACCCTGGTTCCCAGAAGGGAACGAGACGCCGTGTCGAAACGCTAGGGGAACGCCTTCAGCGTGACCACGCTCTGAATCACGTGTGCAATCAAACCAATGGAAGAACGAGACGTCATAGGCGGGTGACGTCACTGACCAGGAAGCATAAAAGCACGTGCGCCAGAACGAGCGACAGCTTCCAGGAGAGAAGCAGCGCTCGCAGGGACGCAGGAGGATGGCCACGAGACGCGGCGTCTCGTTCCCTTCGGGGAACCAGGGTTACATACGTAACCTGAGACGTTCCCCTTCAGGAACTCGAGCCGCGTCGAAACGCTAGGGGAACGAGATGCCCACGCCGCCAGACCCCAGTCCCTGCCTAGGAGGTGCTAGGACGAAGGACCGAGGAACCCGGGGAGACCCGAAGGTCAAGGTCATAAAACCTTACAAAAGTAAGGGGCGTGGACCACCCCGCCGCGTTACAAATATCTTGCATTGAAACCCCAGCAACAAAGGCCTTGGAGGCAGCCATGCTCCGGGTCGAATGAGCTCTGACCCCTAAAGGAGGAGGGAGGTCAGAGGCCTCATACGCCAAACAAATTGCGTCCACGATCCAGCGACTGAGTGATTGCTTAGAAGCGGGAAGACCCCTCTTAGGGGGGCCAAAACAGACAAATAGTTGGTCTGACTTTCTCCACCTGGCAGCCCTGTGGACGTATGTGTCCAGCGACCGCACCGGACACATACAGTTAAGCTTCTGCTGGTCAGGATCCCGGAACGGGGGAGGACAGAAGGCCTGAAGTACAACGGGCCGTGGTGTAGAGGAGGGGACCTTAGGAACGTAACCTGAACGAGGGTAGAGAAAGGCTTTAGAGAGGCCTGGAGCAAAGTCCAGGAAAAAAGGGGCCACAGAAAGGGCCTGAAGATCCCCAACTCTCTTTAGAGAAGAAAGAGCAAGCAAAAGGACAGTTTTTAAAGAAAGAAGCTTGTCAGAGATCTCCTCAATAGGCTCGAAGGGAGGCCTGCAGAGAGCCTCTAACACCACCGACAGGTCCCAAGTAGGGACACGAGGTCGTACTGGAGGCCTCAGCCTCAATGCAATCTCCCAGGGAGAGCCATCGAGGAGAGAAATCAGGTCCGAGAACCATACTCGGCCCGGCCAGAACGGGGCTACTAGAAGAAGGGAAACCCCGTCCTGGCGCACTCTCTCTAGAACTCCCGGGAGCAGAGCGATCGGGGGAAAAGCGTACAGACGTAGCCTCGGCCACGTCTGCACCATGGCATCCAGCCCCAGGGGAGCTGGATGAACTAGAGAGCACCAGAGGGGACATTGCGTGTTCTCCCTCGTGGCAAAAAGGTCCACCTGGGCTGGACCAAATACTCTCCAGATCTGCTTCACCACCTCGGGGTGAAGCATCCATTCCCCGGGCCTCGGCCCCTGTCTCGACAGGATGTCTGCTCCCAAGTTGAGATGCCCAGGAACATAAACTGCTGTCAGCGAGAGGAGTTTGTCCTGGGACCACACAAGGATCTGGTGCGCCAGCTTGTACAAGGGGTGCGAACGCAGACCTCCCTGGTGGTTGATGTATGAGACCACCGAGGTGTTGTCGGTGCGGACCAACACATGGCGGTCTCTTAGGTCCGGGAGAAAGTGTTTCAGAGCTAGAAACACGGCCAGCATCTCCAGGCAATTTATGTGCCACGTGAGTTGGCGACCGCTCCACAGACCGCGGGCAGGGTGGCCACTCATGACCGCTCCCCAACCGGTGAGGGATGCGTCTGTTGCTAGCGTTACGCGGCGACAAGGAGCTCCCAGCACCGGGCCCTGAGACAAGAACCAAGGCTTCCTCCACATGTCCAAGGCACGTAGGCAATGC
Source organism: Labeo catla (assembly GCA_012976165.1). Lineage (NCBI taxonomy): Eukaryota > Metazoa > Chordata > Actinopteri > Cypriniformes > Cyprinidae > Labeo > Labeo catla. The sequence goes on along the minus strand of VONZ01000259.1, from coordinate 370,815 downwards.
CGCGACCTTGATCATGCGAAGTGGGTTTCCCCTCGGGGAGAACCCCTTGGTCTTGAGCCACCACTGTAGGGGTCTCATGTACAGCAGGCCAAAAGGTATCACGTTGGACGCTGCTGCCATCAGACCCAGCAGTTGCTGGAACTGCTTCACAGTGAGTGACCGGCCTAGCTTCACTCTCTTGACTGCAGTGAGGATCGACTCGATCCGAGCAGGAGACAAACGTGCCTGCATCGTGGTCGAATCCCACACCACGCCCAGATAAGTGGTCCTCTGTAGTGGAGAAAGCACACTTTTCTTGGCGTTCAGTCTCAACCCCAGCGCCTTCATGTGAGCGAGAACGACATCTCGATGCCGAACTGCCACCATCTCCGACTGGGCTAGGATCAGCCAGTCGTCGATGTAGTTGAGTATGCGGATGCCCTGGAGTCGCAGCGGAGCCAGAGCTGCATCCACACACTTCGTAAAAGTGCGGGGGGAGAGTGCTAGGCCGAACGGAAGAACCCGATATTGGTAAGCTTCGCCCCTGAAAGCAAACCTCAGGAACTTCCTGTGTTGAGGAAGGATGGAGACGTGAAAATATGCGTCTTTTAGATCTATCGTGACAAACCAGTCCTCAGACCTGATCTGAGACACGACTTGCTTGATGGTGAGCATCTTGAACTTCAGTCGCTTGACTGAGCGGTTCAGCAGACGCAGATCTAAAATGGGACGCAGGCCCCCATCCTTCTTCGGAACAATGAAGTACCGGCTGTAGAACCCGGACTCTCTTTCGTGAGGAGGGACCACCTCGATGGCCTCCTTCCTCAGGAGAGTAGCTACTTCCTGTTCCATTACCAGACCCTGCTCGGGGCCCACCAGCGTGGGAGAGACCCCGTTGAACGGCGGAGGTGGTGCGCCGAACTGAATGCGATAACCTCGCTCTACAGTATGCAGGACCCAAGCAGACACATTGGGCAGTAGTTTCCACGCTGCCAAATGATCTACTAAGGGAACCAGCCTCTCGAGGCTGGCCTCTGGTGTTATGTGGGCCGCTGGAATGGTGTCCTGAAACGGTTGCCCGGCAGGAAGCACCTGAACCAGCGGTCCCAGAGACCCCCGCGGGGGTGGCGAGCTCCCCAGCCCCGCTACGTTGCCGGGCGGGAAAAACTGGGGTGAATGCTCGCTGGAGACCGCTGCGCCCTGAAGCACCGGCAGGGTTGGCAGAACGATCTCCCGAGGGCACGGGGGGGGGACCCGGACACCGAATACTGCGGTGTGACCCGTCTCCCCCCGGATGGGGCTACCCTCGGCGGTCCCGAACCGTCAGGACCGCTTGGTCGAGGTCCTCTTCGACTGAAGCACGACCCTCAGATCGGGCTTAGCCTGGGAGGTCCTCGACCTAGAGCATTTGGCCGCTCGCTCTCAATGGGGAGGAGTGCGAGTGGCCACGCTCTGCTTTTGCGCTTCCCGGTGCGAGGAGCTGGTAGACGGCGAGGGAGGAACCGCTGGAACACCGCCGCTTGCTTACGCGCCTTCTGGTATCTGTCGACGACGGCATTGACGGCGTCGCCAAACAGACCAGCAGGCGAAAGCGGGGCGTCCAGAAGGAAGACCCTGTCCTTCTCTTTCATGTCGGACAGGGTCAACCAGAGATGTCTCTCCGCGGCCACAAGGGCTGCCATAGACCGCCCAATGGCACGGGCGGTCTCCTTGGTGGCACGGAGAGACAAATCAGCGGTCCTCCTGAGCTTGGAGATATCACTATCCTTTATCTCCTCGCCTTCGTCCAGCTCTTTGAGCAGGTCAGCCTGGTACGCCTGTAACACCGACATGGTGTGCAGACACGCACCAGCCTGACCCGCAGCCGTGTACCCCTTGCCCACCAGCACTGAGGTGACACGCAGCATCTTGGAGGGCAAGACCGGAGCCTTCAGAGACGATGCAGACTCGGGGGACAGATAGCTCGCGAGCATCTGTTCCACCCGAGGCATCGCTCTATACCCTCGCTCATCCAGCCCCGCCACATACCCGTAGTTATACGAGGCAGGGATGAACAAGCGAGACGAGAAGGGCGAATTCCATGATCTCGACACCTCAGTGTGGAGATCAGGAAAAAAAGGAAAGCTCCGGCGTGCTGGAGGTGGTCGAGACCGCAGAAACCTCTCGTCCAGTTTACTTTTCTGCGGCTCGACTAATGGCTCGGCGGGCCAATCGATGCTTAACTTGGCCACCGCCCGAGTCACCACCTCCAACAGCTCCTCGTACTGGGGAAACTGCGGTGCTGCAGCCTCATCAACGCATGGCAAGCCACGCATAGAGCGTGTGTATCCCCGCTCGAGATGTAACGAGAGCAGGGAGGAACACACACTCTAAAACCTGACTTGCCAACGTTCTTGGTTTTTTGCGAACACTTAGACATACTGTCTCAAAAAGAAAGTGGCGCAAACTAGCAGCCAAAAGGAGACAGCACAGACAAACACAGAGCGCTGCTGAAAGACAGAAGCTGTCGCTCGTTCTGGCGCACGTGCTTTTATGCTTCCTGGTCAGTGACGTCACCCGCCTATGACGTCTCGTTCTTCCATTGGTTTGATTGCACACGTGATTCAGAGCGTGGTCACGCTGAAGGCGTTCCCCTAGCGTTTCGACGCGGCTCGAGTTCCTGAAGGGGAACTCTTATACTCACTTCTGCTGTCAGTGAAGCTGGATCACGAATGATGTTACTGACTACAGATCAGGAAAACTTAAAGTACAGCAATTTAAAACAATAACTCTTATCTGTGAAAGAGGAAGAAAGTATTAATAACAAGAATATTAAATATTTTGTCATTTTTACCCATTAATTCATAGTTAATTAATAGTTTTCATACAATGCATGTTTACATTATAAATAGGATTTTTTTTTTAATTAAGATAAATAATTTAAATCTTAGTCGTTTTGAAGTTTTGTTGCTTTCTAAAATGTATGTATATCATCCTTTCATTCAGACTTATTCAGCTAAAGTATTTTATTTGTTTTGAATTATTTTTATCAACAGCAGGTTAGATTCTTTATAAAAAAAAAAGAAAAAGAAAAAAGGAAGCCACTGCATAACAGAATGTACAGAAAATACATTGTAGCATGTCAGCAGATCAATGATCCACATTTGTTTACTAATTTTAATAATTAATGCTAATAAAAAACATTTGTCAGCTAAAGGTTTGTGAGCTTTCAAATAGTATTTCATTTTTTGCTACTGACAATAGATGAATAAAAATGAATGTATAATAATTAAAAACAATAACTGTGAGGAAAAAGCTCAAAATGTTTTATTATGTCATCTTCAGACAAGCATGTTCAGACACTATTTATCTTACTCCTGAAACAGGTGAGAATTTTCTGTCTGATCTCTTTAGTTTTAAAACCATAAACAAGTGGATTTACAAGGGGAGGAAACACAAAAACCGTTATGGAAAACATCCTGCGAATGTAAGCTGGAACACTTTCAGATCGATGTGCAACTAGAGGAAAAAGTGTGTTGAACTCCAAGAAAAGAAAGATGACCAAATGAGTGCCACATGTCTGAAGTGCCTTATTCTTTGCATCAGACTGCTTATTAGTAATACAAGTGATTAATATATGAATATATGTAAATACCACAACAGAAAATGCAAGGACGTGATACAAAACCAGCGTAAACAATCCATAGATATTGTTCACTCTTGTGTCTTCACACATAAGTTTCATTATCGATGGATTATAGCAGATGAGATCTGTCATGTGCGTCTGGCAAATTTTGTAATTCAGAAAAAGAGAGAAAAGAACAAATTTGACAGTAAAATTAAAAAGCCACATCCCAGTTATGATTTTCACCAAGTTACTGGTAGTCATAATGGCTCCATATCTCAGTGGGAAGCAGATAGCGATGTACCTGTCAAAGGCCATAGCAGTAAGAATAACATACGATGCACCACCATACACATGTACTATAAAGCCTTGAAGCATACATGCAGGGTAGGATATTGATGTGTCCTGAGACCATATACTATACAGCAGCTGAGAAAAAAGGATTGTTGCACCCATTGCATCATTGATAGGCATGTTAAGCAACAGTATGTACATTGGTTTGTGAAGATTCCTGTTCAAGCAAATAGTGACAACAATTGTAACATTGCAGAGTAAGATAAACAAGTATGTTGCTAATCCAAATACAAATGCAGGATAAATGCTCGTTTCAGGCAGTTCCAAAGAGTGCAAAGTCAGAACCAGTGAGAGGACAGATCCATTTGGATACATGGCGAAAGTTGCTTATTGATGGCCTGTTTAAAAAAATTTAAACTAAGTTGAATATCGGGTAATTTACATTTTCAGTATATATAAACTAATGAAGCATTTAGATTCAATCTAAATCTCACCTAACCGTTGAATCTATGTTGCTGTCCAAACTTGAGCTGTCATTTTTTCATTTTTCCTTGTTGCATCTTATACATCCTTGAAAACTCATCAGTACTTTTACCTACAGCACATTTGATTCTCCACAACATATTCAGTAAGACAAAATGATGGCAGGACATTCACATATCAGAAGCTAAAGGTGGCAGCTTATCTTACTTCAGTGTTGTTGGAAAGCGCTTTGTTGTTGTCATCTTATTTATACTTGTGTGTTTACTATGGAAATGGATGATGGCATTTAGCATGCGCACATTAGATTCTAATCAAGTGACATGCTCTACAGATCAATATTTTTACATGAGACAGAAGTCTAAGTATATTGCCCTCTGCTGCCCACTGAAATAGAGTGCAGTTATATATCCAAACAATGTATTAAATATTTTCATAAGCATAATTTTAAATCATTGAATCATTTTGTTTTGACAAATACATATTTTAATTTATTACTTTCTTAGATGTATTACTTTCCAGTTTAAAGTTGAAATAAATAAACATTGCTATCAAAAAGCACATATTTACAATAATAATTATTATTATTTTTACATTTATTCTAAATGAATAACTACGTGAATGCAGTAACAAATGATCAGACTTGCATATTTTATTTGTGATATGATGTTCAACTAGTAAACTGGTAGTCAACATACTTTCAAATCATCAGTCATCAAAACTCTGCTAAGAAACACTTCTTAACGGGGTCATCGGATGCCCATTTTCAAGAAGTTGATATGATTCTTTAGGGTCTTAATGAAAAGTGTATAACATGCTTTGGTTAAAATTTCTCGATGGTAGTGTAAAAAACACCTTTTTTACCTAACCAAAAACAGCTCTGCAAAAATCAACCTATTCTGGTCGATGTTGCTTTAATTGTTAATGAGCTCTGCTCAACCCGCCCCTCTCTTCACTCTGTGGAGTGAAATGCATATTTACTTTAGCTGCATTTAGCCATGTTTAGCCGTTAAATTTGCTAACTAGCTAGTTATTAGGAAAGGCGATTGCACAGATTCATAAAAAACCCTTATACTCACTTCTGCTGTAAGTGAAGCTGGATCACGAATGATGTTACTGACTACAGATCAGGAAAACTTAAAGTACAGCAATTTAAAACAATAACTCTTATCTGTGAAAGAGGAAGAAAGTATTAATAACAAGAATATTAAATATTTTGTCATTTTTACCCATTAATTCATAGTTAATTAATAGTTTTCATACAATGCCTGTTTACATTATAAATTGGATTTTTCAAAAAACTAAGATAAATAATTTAAATCTTAGTTGTTATGAAGTTTTGTTGCTTTCTAAATTGTACGTATATCATCCTTTCATTCTGACATATCCAGCTAAAGTATTTTATTTGTTTTTAATCATTTTTATCAAGAGCAGGTTAGATTCTTTATAGAAAAAGAAAGAAAAAAGGAAGCCACTACATAGCAGAACGTACAAAAAATACATTGTAGCATGTCAGCAGATTAATGATCCACATTTGTTTACTAACTTTAATAATTAATGCTAATAAAAAAACATTTGTCAGCTGAAGTTTTGTGAGCTTTCAAATAGTATTTCATTTTTTGCTACTGACAATAGATGAATAAAAATGAATGTATAATAATTAAAAACAATAACTGTGAGGAAAAAGCTCAAAATGTTTTATTATGTCATCTTCAAAAAAGCATTTTCAGACACTATTTATCTTACTCCTGAAACAGGTGAGAATTTTCTGTCTGATCTCTTTAGTTTTAAAACCATAAACAAGTGGATTTACAAGGGGAGGAAACACAAAAACCGTTATGGAAAACATCCTGCGTATGTAAGCTGGAACACTTTCAGATCGATGTGCAACTAGAAGAAAAAGGGTGTTGAACTCCAAGAAAAGAAAGACGACCAAATGAGTGCCACATGTCTGAAGTGCCTTATTCTTTGCATCAGACTGCTTATTAGTAATACAGGTGATTAATATATGAATATATGTAAATACCACAACAGAAAATGCAAGGACGTGATACAAAACCAGTGTAAACAATCCATAGATATTGTTCACTCTTGTGTCTTCACACATAAGTTTCATTATCGATGGATTATAGCAGATGAGATCTGTCATGTGCGTCTGGCAAATTTTGTAATTCAGAAAAAGAGAGAAAAGAACAAATTTGACAGTAAAATTAAAAAGCCACATCCCAGTTATGATTTTCACCAAGTTATTGGTATTCATAATGGCTCCATATCTCAGTGGGAAGCAGATAGCGATATACCTGTCAAAGGCCATAGCAGTAAGAATAACATACGATGCACCACCATACACATGTGCTATAAAGCCTTGAAGCATACATGCAGGGTAGGATATTGATGTGTCCTGAGACCATATACTATACAGCAGCTGAGAAAAAAGGATTGTTGCACCCATTGCATCATTGATAGGCATGTTAAGCAACAGTATGTACATTGGTTTGCGAAGATTCCTGTTCAAGCAAATAATGACAACAATTGTAACATTGCAGAGTAAGATAAACAAGTATGTTGCTAATCCAAATACAAATGCAGGATAAATGCTCGTCTCAGGCAGTTCCAAAGAGTGCAAAGTCAGAACCAGTGAGAGGACAGATCCATTTGGATACATGGCGAATGTTGCTTATTGATGGCCTGTTTAAAAAAAAATTAAATTGAATATCGGGTAATTTACATTTTCAGTATACATAAACTAATGAAGCATTTAGATTAAATCTAAGTCTCACCTAACCGTTGCATCTATGTTGCTGTCCAAATTTGAGCTGTCATGTTTTCATTTTTCCTTGTTGCATCTTATACATCCTTGAAAACTCATCAGTACTTTTACCTACAGCACATTTGATTCTCCACAACATATTCAGTAAGACAAAATGATGGCAGGACATTCACATATCAGAAGCTAAAGGTGGCAGCTTATCTTACTTCAGTGTTGTTGGAAAGCGCTTTGTTGTTGTCATCTTATTTATACTTGTGTGTTTACTATGGGAATGGATGATGGCATTTAGCATGCGCACATTAGATTCTAACCAAGTGACATGCTCTACAGATCAATATTTTTACATGAGACAGAAGTCTAAGTATATTGCCCTCTGCTGCCCACTGAAATAGAGTGCAGTTATATATACAAACAATGTATTAAATATTTTCATAAGCATAATTTAAAATCATTGAATCTTTTTGTTTTGATAAATACATATTTTAATTTAATACTTTCTTAGATGTATTACTTTCCAGTTTAAAGTTTAAATAAATAAACATTGCTTTCAAAAAGCACACATTTACAATTATTATTATTATTATCATTATTTTTACATTTATTCTAAATGAATAACTATGTGAATGCAGTAACAAATGATCAGACTTGCATATTTTATTTGTGAAATGATGTTCAACTAGTAAACTGGTAGTCAACATACTTTCAAATCATCAGTCATCAAAACTCGGCTAAGAAACACTTCTTAAAGGGGTCATCGGATGCCCATTTTCCAGAAGTTGATATGATTCTTTAGGGTCTTAATGAAAAGTGTATAACATGCTTTGGTTAAAATTTCTCGATGGTAGTGTAAAAAACACCTTTTTTACCTCACCAAAAACAGCTCTGCAAAAATCAATCTATTCTGGTCGATGTTGCTTTAAATGTTAATGAGCTCTGCTCGCCCCACCCCTCTCTTGTCTCTGTGGAGTGATGAGCCTGTTCACTTCAGCCGCATTTAGCCGCATTTAGCCACGTTTAGCCGTTAAATTTGCTAACTAGCTAGTTATTAGGAAAGGCAATTGCAAAGATTCATAAAAAACCCTTATACTCACTTCTGCTGTAAGTGAAGCTGGATCACGAATGATGTTACTGACTACAGATCAGGAAAACTTAAAGTACAGTAATTTAAAATGATAACTCTTATCTGTGAAAGAGGAAGAAAGCATTAATAACAAGAATATTAAATAATTTGTCATTTTTACCCATTAATTCATAGTTAATTAATAGTTTTCATACAATGCCTGTTTACATTATAAATAGGAGTTTTTTTATAAATTAAGATAAATTATTTAAATCTTAGTTGTTTTGAAGTTTTGTTGCTTTTTAAAATGGAAGTATATCATCCTTTCATTCTGACATATCCAGCTAAAGTATTTTATTTGTTTTTAATCATTTTTATCAACAACAGGTTAGATTCTTTATAAAAAAAAGAAAGAAAAAGGAAGCCACTGCATAACAGAATGTACAAAAAATACATTGTAGCATGTCAGCAGATTAATGATCCACATTTGTTTGCTAATTTTAATAATTAATGCTAATAAAAAACATTTGTCAGCTAAAGGTTTGTGAGCTTTCAAGTATTTCATTTTTTACTACTGACAATAGATGAATAAAAATGAATGTATAATAATTAAAAACAATAACTGTGAGGAAAAAGCTCAAAATGTTTTATTATGTCATCTTTAAACAAGCATGTTCAGACACTATTTATCTTACTCCTGAAACAGGTGAGAATTTTCTGTCTGATCTCTTTAGTTTTAAAACCATAAACAAGTGGATTTACAAGGGGTGGAAACACAAAAACTGTTATGGAAAACATCCTGCGAATGTAAGCTGGAACACTTTCAGATCGATGTGCAACTAGAGGAAAAAGAGTATTGAACTCCAAGAAAAGAAAGACGACCAAATGCGTGCCACATGTCTGGAGTGCCTTATTCTTTGCATCAGACTGCTTATTAGTAATACAGGTGATTAATATATGAATATATGTAAATACCACAACAGAAAATGCAAGGACGTGATACAAAACCAGCGTAAACAATCCATAGATATTGTTCACTCTTGTGTCTTCACACATGAGTTTCATTATCGATGGATTATAGCAGATGAGATCTGTCATGTGCGTCTGGCAAATTTTGTAATTCAGAAAAAGAGAGAAAACAACAATTATTACAGTAAAATTAAAAAGCCACATCCCAGTTATGATTTTCACCAAGTTATTGGTATTCATAATGGCTCCATACCTCAGTGGGGAGCAGATAGCGATATACCTGTCAAAGGCCATAGCAGTAAGAATAACATACGATGCACTACCATACAAATGTACTATAAAGCCTTGAAGCATACATGCAGGGTAGGATATTGATGTGTCCTGAGACCATATACTATACAGCAGCTGAGAAAAAAGGTTTGTTGCACCCATTGTGTCATTGATAGGCATGTTAAGCAACAGTATGTACATTGGTTTGTGAAGATTCCTGTTCAAGCAAATAGTGACAACAATTGTAACATTGCAGAGTAAGATAAACAAGTATGTTGTTAACCCAAATAAAAATGCAGGATAAATGCTCGTCTCAGGCAGTTCCAAAGAGTGCAAAGTCAGGACCAGTGAGAGGACAGATCCATTTGGATACATGGTGAATGTTACTTATTGATGACCTGTTAAAAAAAAAAATTAAACTAAGTTGAATATTGGGTAATTTGCATTTTCAGTATATATAAACTAATGAAGCATTTAGATTAAATCTAAATCTCACCTAACCGTTGAATCTATGTTGCTGTCCAAACTTGAGCAGTCATTTTTTCATTTTTCCTTGTTGCATCTTATACATTCTTGAAAACTCATCAGTACTTTTACCTACAGCACTTTTGATTCTCCACAACATATTCAGTAAGACAAAATGATGGCAGGACATTCATATATCAGAAGCTAAAGGCGGCAGCTTATCTTACTTCAGTGTTGTTGGAAAGCGCTTTGTTGCCATCTTATTTATACTTGTGTGTTTACTATGGAAATGGATGATGGCATTTAGCATGCGCACATTAGATTCTAACCAAGTGACATGTTCTACCGACCAATATTTTTACATGAGACAGAAGTCTAAGTATATTGCCCTCTGCTGCCCTTTGAAATAGAGTGCAGTTGTATATCCAAACAATGTATTAAATATTTTCATAAGTATAATTTAAAATCATTGAATCAGTTTGTTTTGATAAATACATATTTTAATGTATTACTTTCTTAGATGTATTACTTTTCAGTTTAAAGTTTAAATTAATAAACTTTGCTATCAAAAAAGTGTCACAAACACACAAACTGAGATGGAGGAGACGAGAGGTGAGAGGCAATCCAATCCAATGTTTTATTAACAAGCTTGTTTGGTGAACAACATGGTGAAAAGCAGAATAATGAGTTCTTAACTGAATGGTGTTGTAGCGTTGAGATGACACAGAGTCCAGGTATTGAGCCACGCCAATCTCCAGAGCACAATGTAGCAGTCCACGTGGAAACAGCATAGAGAACAAGGACGTCAGCATGTGAACGGTAGACCAGACAATGAGTGAATGCGTGAGTGTCTCTTAAATAGGGCGTGGCTCAATGAGGTCCAGGTGCAACAGATTAGAACTCGGGTGATGATGAACGAGTGGGCGGTGCTACCGGAGGTGTGGCAGATGGAGGTGGCTGTGGTGAATGCCTGACACTACCCCCTCCTCCAGGGGCGGCTCCCGACGCCCTTACACGACGCCGAGGGCGACCACGACCGCGAGGGGCAGGACGATCCAGGTGACTCCTATGGAAGTCCAGAAGTAAGGTGGGATCTAGGATGTCATCTCGGGGTACCCAGGATCGTTCCTCGGGTCCGTACCCCTCCCAGTCCACGAGGTATTCTAGGTGGCCCCCTCGATGCCGTGAGTCCAGGATCTCGTGAACGGTGTAGATGGTAGGTTGATCCAGGACTTCTGGAGGAGGAGGTTCGGCTTCAGCTCCCAGTGTGTCTGTGGCAGAGGAATAGAAGGGTTTAAGGAGTGACACATGGAAAGTGGGGTGTATGCGGTACCTTGGAGGGAGCTGAAGCTGGAAGGTGACATCGTTGATCCGCCTCAGGATCTTGAACGGACCAATATAGCGGGGACTCAGCTTGCGGCAGGGCTGACGCAGACGAAGGTCACGTGTCGATAGCCAGACCTGATCCCCAGGTTGGTAAGCGGGAGCAGGTCTTCTCCTGACGTCGGCAAGCCTCTTGTGTTGTCGAACAGCCCGCTGGAGATGGTGATGAAATTAATATTTTCTAATGCCCATCGTGCCTGTCTGGGGTTGAGCCGTCTTGCCTCCCGAAGGTATTGGAGATTCTTGTGATCGTGATAATGGTAAATGGGTGAGTTGATCCCTCCAACCAGTGGCGCCACTCCTCCAGGGCTAATTTGATGGCCAGTAGTTCTCTGTTGCAGACATCATAATTCTGCTCCGCCAGAGACAGCTTTCGAGAATAGAAAGCACAGGGATGGAGGAGAGGAGGCTCGCTGACCGCTTGGGACAGCACCGCACCCACTCCAGTGGTGGAAGCGTCTACCTCTACCGTAAAGGGAAGCTCGGGATCTAGGTGATGTAGTAAGGGTGTGGTGCTGAAAATCTCCTTAAGCTGTTGGAAAGCTTCGTGAGCAGAGGGGTTCCAGATGAGAGCTTTCGGTTTACCCCTCAGGAGGGAGGTTAACGGAGCCGTGATGGAACTGTAGTCCTTGATGAAGCGTCTGTAGAAATTGGAAAATCCTAGGAAACGTTGAAGTTTTTTAACAGTGAGGGGTTGTGGCCATTCTTGATTAGCGGAAACTTTCCCCTGATCCATCTGCACACCCTCGGCAGTGATGATGTATCCCAGGAACTGTACGGATGGACGATGGAACTCACATTTTTCAAGTTTGAGATAGAGGCTGTGATCACGTAGTTTGTGGAGGACCTGCTGGACGTGCTGGCGATGTTCGGCAAAGTTCCGGGAGTAGATCAGAATATCGTCAGTATAGACAACCACGAACCGATGGAGGAACTCCCGGAACACCTCGTTCATAAACGTTTGGAAGACGGATGGGCTGATGGATAAGCCGTACGGCATGACCCGGTACTCATAGTGGCCAGCAGGTGTCACAAATGCCGTTTCCATTCGTCTCCCGCACGAATACGAACGAGGTTGTAAGTACTCCGCAGGTCCAGCTTCGTGAAGACTTGGGCTCCACGAAGCTCTTCGAGGGCGGCTGGGACCAGAGGGTGCGGGTATGGTTGTTGCTTGATCTGAGAGTTGAGTTGACGGTAATCGATGCAGGGACGTAAACCTCCATCTTTTTTGCCCACGAAGAAGAAGCTGGAAGTAGCCGGCGAGGTGGATGGTTGGATGAATCCTTGACTCAGAGCCTCCGCAATATACTCCTCCATTGCCTGGCGCTCCCGGGATGGACAGAGGATATACTCGCCCCTTGGGGAGCTGGGTCCCAGGTAGCAACTCGATGGCACAATCCCATGGCCGATGCGGTGGTAGGTGGGTGGCTGCTTGCTTGCTGAATACATCCTGGAACGCCATGCACTTAGCTGGGATCTCCAGGGTGAAGGATGGTTCAGGACTTTCCACTCGTGTAGATGAAAGGTAGACTGGAACGGGAGGTGAATGAGGTACGTTGACAAGGCAGTTGGTTAGACAATGTTCACTCCAGCGGATGATGTCACACAGACCCCAGCTGAGTTCGGAGAAATGGTTCCTGAATTGTTCATAGGAATGAATGATAGGATTTTCAGAGTTCCAAATAGCTTTTGCCCATTGTAGGGCCTTACCGGTGAGTAATGAAATAAGGAAGGCGACCTTTGCATTCTCCGACGGAAACATTTGTGGTTGCATCTGGATGAACAAGTTGATTTGAAGAAGGAAACCACTACACTCAGCCGCCTCGCCCGCAAACGTGGCGGGCATGGCCATGGGAGATCCTGAGGCAGATGGCAGTGCAGGTGTGGATTGAAATGCCACTTTCAAGGCATTCACCAACTCGGTGAGAAGGTTCGATGCAGCGGGTGTTTCGGTGCTCATCTTTTGTTGTTTTAGCGGTCTGGTCTTCTGTCACAAACACACATACACTGAGATGGAGGAGCCGAGAGGTGAGTGGCAATCCAATCCAATGTTTTATTAACAAGCTTGTTTGGTGAACAACATGGTGAAAAGCAGGATAATGAGTTCTTAACTGAATGGTGTTGTAGCGTTGAGATGACACAGAGTCCAGGTATTGAGCCATGCCAATCTCCAGAGCACAATGTAGCAGTCCACGTGGAAACAGCATAGAGAACAAGGAAGTCAGCATGTGAACGGTAGACCAGACAATGAGTGAATGCGCGAGTGTCTCTTAAATAGGGCGTGGCTCAATGAGGTCCAGGTGCAACAGATTAGAACTCTGGGGATGATGAACGAGTGGGCGGTGCTACCGGAGGTGTGGCAGATGGAGGTGGCTGTGGTGAATGCCTGACAAAAAGCACATATTTACAGTAATTATTATTATTATTTTTACATTTATTCTAAATGAATAACTATGTGAATGCAGTAACAAATGATCAGACTTGCATATTTTATTTGTGAAATGATGTTCAACTAGTAAACTGGTAGTCAACATACTTTCAAATCATCAGTCATCAAAACTCTGCAAAGAAACACTTCTTAAAGGGGTCATCGGATGCCCATTTTCCAGAAGTTGATATGATTCTTTAGGGTCTTAATGAAAAGTGTGTAACATGCTTTGGTTAAAATTTCTCGATGGTAGTGTAAAAAACACCTTTTTTACCTCACCAAAAACAGCTCTGCAAAAATCAACCTATTCTGGTCGATGTTGCTTTAAATGTTAATGAGCTCTGCTCGCCCCGCCCCTCTCTTCTCTCTGTGGAGTGACGAGCCTGTTTACTTTAGCTGCATTTAGCCACGTTTAGCCGTTAAATTTGTTAACTAGCTAGTTATTAGAAAAGGCGATTGCAAAGATTCATAAAAAACCCTTATACTCACTTCTGCTGTCAGTGAAGCTGGATCACGAATGATGTTACTGACTACAGATCAGGAAAACTTAAAGTACAGTAATTTAAAACAACTCTTATCTGTTAAAGAGGAAGAAAGCATTAATAACAAGAATATTAAATATTTTGTCATTTTTACCCAGTAATTCATAGTTAATTAATAGTTTTCATACAATGCCTGTTTACATTATAAATAGGATTTTTTTTTAAATTAAGATAAATAATTTAAATCTTAATTGTTTTGAAGTTTTGTTGCTTTCTAAAATGGACGTATATCATCGTTTCATTCTGACATATCCAGCTAAAGTATTTTATTTGTTTTGAATCATTTTTATCAACAGCAGGTTATAAAAAAAAACAAAAAAAGGAAGCCACTGCATAACAGAATGTACAAAAAATACATTGTAGCATGTCAGCAGATTAATGATCCACATTTGTTTACTAATTTTAATAATTAATGCTAATAAAAAACATTTGTCAGCTAAAGGTTTGTGAGCTTTCAAATAGTATTTCATTTTTTGCTACTGACAATAGATGAATAAAAATGAATGTATAATAATTAAAAACAATAACTGTGAGGAAAATGCTCAAAATGTTTTATTATGTCATCTTTAAACAAGCATGTTCAGACACTATTTATCTTACTCCTGAAACAGGTGAGAATTTTCTGTCTGATCTCGTTAGTTTTAAAACCATAAACAAGTGGATTTACAAGGGGAGGAAACACAAAAACCGTTATGGAAAACATCCTGCGAATGTAAGCTGGAACACTTTCAGATCGATGTGCAACTAGAGGAAAAAGAGTATTGAACTCCAAGAAAAGAAAGACGACCAAATGAGTGCCACATGTCTGAAGTGCCTTATTCTTTGCATCAGACTGCTTATTAGTAATACAGGTGATTAATATATGAATATATGTAAATGCCACAACAGAAAATGCAAGGATGTGATACAAAACCAGCGTAAACAATCCATAGATATTGTTCACTCTTGTGTCTTCACACATGAGTTTCATTATCGATGGATTATAGCAGATGAGATCTGTCATGTGCGTCTGGCAAATTTTGTAATTCAGAAAAAGAGAGAAAAGAACAATTATGACAGTAAAATTAAAAAGCCACATCCCAGTTATGATTTTCACCAAGTTATTGGTATTCATAATGGCTCCATATCTCAGCGGGGAGCAGATAGCGATATACCTGTCAAAGGCCATAGCAGTAAGAATAACATACGATGCACCACCATATAAATGTACTATGAAGCCTTGCAGCAAACATGCAGGGTAGGATATTGATGTGTCCTGAGACCATATACTATACAGCAGCTGAGAAAAAAGGTTTGTTGCACCCATTGCGTCATTGATAGGCATGTTAAGCAACAGTATGTACATTGGTTTGTGAAGATTCCTGTTCAAGCAAATAGTGACAACAATTGTAACATTGCAGAGTAAGATAAACAAGTATGTTGTTAATCCAAATACAAATGCAGGATAAATGCTCGTCTCAGGCAGTTCCAAAGAGTGCAAAGTCAGGACTAGTGTGATGACAGATCCATTTGGATACATGGCGAACGTTGCTTACTGATGGCCTGTTTAAAAAAATGTCAACTAAGTTGAATATTGAGTAATTGACATTTTCAGTATGTATAAACTAATGAAGCATTTAGATTAAATCTAAATCTCACCTAAACGTTGAATCTATGTTGCTGTCCAAACTTGAGCTGTCATTTTTTCATTTTTCCTTGTTGCATCTCATACATCCTTGAAAAGTCATCAGTACTTTTACCTACAGCACATTTGATTCTCCACAACATATTCAGTAAGACAAAATGATGGCAGGACATTCATATATCAGAAGCTAAAGGCGGCAGCTTATCTTACTTCGGTGTTGTTGGAAAGCGCTTTGTTGTTGTCATCTTATTTATACTTGTGTGTTTACTATGGGAATGGATGATGGCATTTAGCATGCGCACATTAGATTTTAACCAAGTGACATGCTCTACAGATCAGTATTTTTACATGAGACAGAAGTCTAAGTATATTGCCCTCTGCTGCCCACTGAAATAGAGTGCAGTTATATATCCAAACTAAGCATTAAATATTTTATACATATTTTAATTTATTACTTTCTTAGATGTATTACTTTCCAGTTGAAGGTTTAAATAAATAAACTTTGCTATCACAAAAGCACACATTTACAATAATAATTATTATTATTTTTACATTTATTCTAAATGAATAACTATGTGAATGCAGTAACAAATGATCAGACTTGCATATTTTATTTGTGAAACGATGTTCAGCAAACTGGTAGTCAACATACTTTCAAATCATCAGTCATCAAAACTCTGCAAAGAAACACGTCTATATATACTATAGTGACACTATAGTACTCACTATAGTATATATATATATAGTATATATTTCACTATAGTGACACTAGTTTCTTTTCAGAAATTCATGAAGAACTCACCAAGTTGTGGTGCACCAGGAGAGATGAGGAAAGGGCTAAGTACCGCTGCAGCCAGACCTCCCTCCAAAAAGTCTTGTGCTCGTCTTCCATCCCGCTGTTTAGCTCAAGGTACTGGGGGTTATGTGTTTGCTGCAGATGCTGGGTCTGTCCCACTGAATGTGCACACACCCAAGCAAGACTCCATTGTTGTAGTGGACCAAATCAGAAAATAATTTTAGTAGATTCTCATTTTTAGGAATATCAATTTTCCCAATCAATCTTTTTGTCTATGCTGTTTTCAGTAGATGAAGGAACAGTACATAGTGCACCTCCTCACTCCTCGATCCTCGCAGTCCACTGACATCCATTCAAAGGAAACGACCTCTGGTCTCCTTTCCCACGTACTGCCAGACGGGAAGTGTTAGCTTTAGCCATTACGCTTTTTCGGCTAATGGTTGCAGGCTTGCCATCTAGTGGCTTTGCTTGGAGTCTCTACTAAAGAGCTGATGATCTGAATCAGGTGTGCTTGATTAAGCTGACATGAAAAACATGCAGTGTTGGGGGGCCTCCAGGAACATGGTTGGGAACCACTGCATTAAAGTACTTTTTATACAAAACTGTTTACAGTAGTACAGTAACTAGTACAGGCAATTTATTTCCTTATTTAAATTATGTAGATTCATTAGTTCATTTAAAATATGCAATCTAGCAGAATGGATATCATATTTTTGATGTGTTTTTTCAACAGAATTGAAAATCTATAATGATTTGCCTACCCTACAGTTGCTCTTCTTCTTATTGACCTGATTACATCATCATAGTGGGGATTTCTCCTCATGAGATTTATAATTAACACAGACTAATAACTCAAAGACAGTATAAAAGACCCAAGATGCAAGTGTATGTACTTGTTAGGACGGGTCAAGCTGCTGCATGACTGCTTAGTCAGTCAAGTAGATATTAAATAACCGTGATGTTATTGAAAGCAAATAACTGTGACCATACCTTATGTAGAGAAGCAAAGAATTGTTGTAAGTATTTAAAGTGTTTTACATTTACCCACAGTATACTTGTTCGAGCTGTATTATGTGTTATATTTGCTATTTTCTATTTTGTTAAGGACAATATCATGTCTTCAACTAGCACAATCTACAATGTGACATCCGATCTGTCTCTTCAGGGCTTCGATCTATCCCCCGAGAAGGCCACCGCTGCGTTCATCTTTGCTGCTCTGAATTATATAATCATATTGTTCTGCAACTCCTTCCTCCTGTTCACTATCATAAACAATAAGGGTCTTCATGAACCGATGTATATTCTCCTGTTAAATTTGCCCATTAATGACCTAATAGGTTCTACATGCCTGTTCCCTCACATCATGCGTGAGCTCTTGTTTGACACCAAGACCATGCCGTTCTCCATCTGTATCACTCAGGCGTTCTTCATACA
This sequence comes from Labeo catla, assembly GCA_012976165.1. Classification (NCBI taxonomy): domain Eukaryota; kingdom Metazoa; phylum Chordata; class Actinopteri; order Cypriniformes; family Cyprinidae; genus Labeo; species Labeo catla. Next base: position 352,717 of record VONZ01000259.1, on the reverse strand, counting down.
TGTATACGCCCTATCAGCGGTCTTCATCTTGACCGTCATGGCATATGACAGATATGTTGCCATCTGTCAGCCAATGAGATACATTACCATTATGAGCGAACTTCACCTTACAAAGATCATCTCATTGGTTTGGCTGTCAAATTTGACACTGATTGCCATCCTTTTCATTCTCCTACTGCGTTTGCCTCGCTGTAGGTCTTACCTTACTCATCCATACTGTGACAACCCTTCCCTGCTTCAACTGGTCTGCGCAGACACGACCATTAATAACCTTTATGGACTTCTGATAACAGCTCTCTGTCAGGTGTTATCAGTGAGTCTGATTTTGTACTCATACCTACGGATCCTCATAGCCTGCTTCCACAACAAAAGCTCTGACACGAGGAGTAAAGCTCTGCAGACGTGTGGCACACATTTAGTTGTCTTTATCTTGTTTGAGTGTTTGGGTCTTTTCACCATCATCTCATACAGGATAAAAGATATTTCTCCTCACTTAAGAAAATTCATTGCGGTTAGTGCTATGATATTACCACCGACGATGAATCCTATTATATATGGATTGAGAACTAAAGAAATTAGGGTCAAAGGGATCAAATTTTGCAGGCGAAAGGTTTTCGCATCATGAACAAATAACACTGCAGTGTCATGCTAACTTACTTTGCAAAGTTTAACAGTCATTTGCGTTAATGTGATATATTAATCTGTCTTTGTCAAATCTTTCTCTCTCTAACACACACACACACACACACACACACATTTCAGCAGTAGCCAAAGTTTGCTTATTTAGTCTGTATCTTTAACAAAGCCAATGCAGAATTTTCTTTAAAATGGATCCTTAACATCTATTATAGGTTGTTTTTTCTACTCTCTAAAACTAATTTTCTAAAAATGAGGCACAATGTACTGTGTTAATTTGAGGGAAATTTCTGCATGTACTACTGTGTTTTTTTTTTTTTTTTAAGGTTTTGTACCTGTATTTTGAATTTCACATTGCATTGCGTTGTGTTTTAGAGTTAAAGAAAATGAGCTGTTAATTTGTCTGTTATTTTATGGATTTATTTCTTACAGTGTATTATAGGTCTACTTTATATTTTTTATTCTATTTTATTTCTCACTACCATGACTGTACATTTTAAATACATTTAAAAATCTCTTTTTTATTTCAACCTGATTAGTTACACTATATAATTCTAACGTCGACATTTGTTGATTTTGCTGACCTATGATTCATCTAATAAAAATCTGATTTGGTTAAATTGTAGTTTAGAATTTTTGACTATAGCATGTTATTGTGATCTCTGTCCCACACTTAAATTGCTTCATATTTGTGGAAGGGTTGTATGTGATTCTAGTTCATGACCACAAGATGGATATCTAAACCAATATTTGCAATGTTACCAGTGGCAATACATAAAAAGAGTGTTATACTGTAGATTTTAAAGCTATATATTTCTTCATAAATATAACCTTTCATAAATAAAGATCATCATATTATCAAGCCCTAAAATGAGATGAAAATATATTCTTTGTCATTTATTTATTGAGAAAAATGATCCAGTGTTAAATAATTGTGTCTTGCAAAAGCATGTCAATCTCAAGGATTAGCAGATTTATTTGAAGAATGACAATTTTTTTCCATTACTGTATTATTTTTTAGGATAGGACAATATTTGGCCGAGATAAAACTTTTTTAAAGTCTGGAATCGGAAAGTGCAAAAAAACGTCTCAGGTTACGTGTGTAACCATGGTTCCCAGAGAAGGGAACAAAACACTGTGTCCTCTAGCGGTCGCTATGGGGAATGTCTCCAGTGTGACCCATGTCTGAAGCATACATTCAAAACTACAACATGTTGGCCGGTGACAGCCTATGACGTCACTACCAGTATAAAAGGGCGCCGGGAGAATACGTCATCCGCTTCTTCGTCTGAAGCTTGCGTCCAAAGCATGGTGAGGATTCTAGAGGATGCAGTCTTGTTCCCTTCTCAGCAAACCATGGTTACATACATAACCAAAGACGTTCCCTTTTGAGGGAACATAGAACTGCTTATATTGTGTGAATGTGTTTTGTACACTGCAAATTGCCACTCTGAGGTGAGGAACCGCATGTTTGAAGAGCCAAGGTGCTTCTCATTTCTTATTTGTGCATCCTCGTTTCCTTTCCTTGCTTCCTTTCCTCCCGTCTTAGCTCCACCCCTTCAGGATGTGAGGGAAGGATGCAAGGAAAAGATGCAAGGACGGAGGAATCAAAGGATGAACATTGGAATATTCTTGACTGCTCAAGCGTCACTTCATAGCGTCATCAGCTGCGCTAAAGGGATCTGCCCATGTGTTGTTAAAGTTTGTTATTTAAGGCATTCATACCAAATATGATTAAAGCGAAATGCCCTGTTGAAATATATGGCATTATTTAAACTGCGAAGGTAAAATATAAATGTAAATTATTATGGCAGATGTGAAGGGGGAGGAGAATTTATATGTGTGTCAGGTTTATTCAATAAAACACTTCTACAAAGGATATACCTGTGTATCCTCGCTCATGACTTCTCAGGAAGCCTCCTCACTCCTCAATCCTTGCGGTGTAATTAGAGAATTGAGATGTCCTACAAGATGGCTGAGCTCGATCAGTTTCCGGGTCATAGGATGGAGGACGGAGGAGCGAGGAGACAAGGAGGGATATTGAGAAGCACCCCAGGTAATACGAGACATAGTGTGATTTCCTGCTTGTCTTTTTCGGGTGTACTTGGAGTTTCTGTGCGAGGGCGCCCTCTGGCCTTCAAATGGAGATTTACTACTGATCACAGAACTGTGCTTTACTGACAGATACGCATGACAATCGCAGCTTTTGATTAATTGCTATTGTGATTTCATTTTTGATTTATCGTGCAGCCCTACCGTGACCAATAAGATGAACAATAGCTTTTGACCAGGCTTTTTTTTAAATAGCAGCTAAACACGAACATGTTGGATTTGCTGTGTTTGGATGCCGATGTAGTTTCGCAAAGCCATTGTTGATATTAGGCTTGTTCAGGATGTGTCAGCACTTCATGGACCAGTTGGCATGTGCCTGTGTCTGTTCTCAAACCGTCCTGTGCATTTCCACTACAGGAAAGGTCGTTCTGGGCCAAATCTGACTTCTCTTTCACATTTATTGACCAATATGTACAAAATACATCAGTATATCATCATAAACACAGCTGTTTTTTGTTGAAAGTGAAAGTAAACATAAGAAAGAAAATGCATGTGTGAAAGTATTTAAATCCGTGTGTGTTCGGTGTTAAAAAGACAGTGGCCTAATAAACATGCTGCCTGTCATTAATGTTAATGCAGGAACAAAGAATCATTTGCTGATCTTGACTGAATATCTTTCTTAAGCTTTTGATTTAAATTTCTATACATGTAATTTGTTCATTTGTATTTATTTATGCTATTGCTAATTTATTTGCTTGTTCGTCTTTGATTACTGACTGTTTACTTGCCTTTAACAATTGATTTATGTTTGAAATGTATATTAGTCGTTTATTAGTTGTTTTTGCTGTGGTATTTTTTTAGTTCCTCTTAGGCCAAAGTGTTCTGTAGGCTGCTGATTTGCTCATGTTATTCAGCTGCACCAGAAAGGTTTGTAAAAATACAGAATAAAAATGTTTTGTCCTCATTTTATATTGACTTTTTAATGTTATTGGAATCAAAACTAGGAATCGTTAAGAGTAAGAATCGATAAGAAGAATCGGAAAAGGAATTGGAATCAATAAAATTCAACGATACCCAACCCTAATCATGATGCAACATTGAGAGACAGATATTGAAAGGGAACTAGTTAATGCTGTTGTGAAAGTGTTTTTAACACAATGAGTGAGTGATGGCAAATTTTACCTCTTTGTCTCTTTTGTCCAACATAATCAATATTTCATTTTGTAGTCATAAAAATGTTAAAGTGCTTTATTTATGATGGCAAATATTCAAATGATTCATATTAAACTTAAAACTTGAAATAAAAATGCTAAAGTGCATTTTTTTTTCTTTTGCTGACCAAATGGGAATGCAAAAAATTAGTTCCCATTCACCTATAGGAGTTTACTGAACTATGAAGTCTTCTGCTTCTGAGAACACCAAAAATGTGAAATGAGTCTATTAAAACAGTGGTTCCCAACCATGTTCCTGAAGGCCCCCCAACACTGCACATTTTGCATCTTTCCTTTGTCTGACACACCCAATTCAGGTCTTGGAGTCTCTACTAATGAGCTGATGATCTGAATCAGGTCTGCTTGATTAAGGTGACATGGAAAACATGCAGCGTTGGGGGGCCTCCAGGAATGTGGTTGGGCACCACTGCATTAAAATACTTTTTATACAAAACTGTTTACAGTAGTACAGGACTAGTAGTACTCTATAGGAAATTTATTTCCTTATTTAAATTAGTTAGATTCATTAGTTCATTTAAACTATGCCATCTGGCCGAAATGTATTTATTTTTCATGTCTTATTTCAACAGAATTGAAAACCTATTCGCCTACCCTACAGTTGCTCTTCTACTTATTGACCTGATTACCAAAAGAATTTGTTGAACCAGACAATGACATTGTCATAGTGATTTCCCTCATGAGATTTATAATCCACACAGACTAATAACTCAAAGACAGCATAAAAGACCCAAGACGCAAACGTGTGCACTTGCTAGGACGGGTCAAGCTGCTTCATGACTGCTTAGTCAATCAGACTTTAAATAACCGTGATGTTATTGAAAGCAAATAACTGTGACCATACCTTATGTAGAGAACCAAAGGATTGTTGTAAGTATTTTAAGTGTTTTACATTTACCCACAGTATACTTTTTCGAGCTGTATTATGTGTTAAATTTGCTCTTTTCTACTTTGTTTAGGACAATATCATGTCTTCAACTAGCACAATCTACAATGTGACATCCGATCTATCCCTTCAGGGCTTCGATCTACCCCCCGAGAAGGCCATCGTTGCATTCATCTTTGCCGCTCTGAATTATATAATCATATTGTTCTGCAACTCCTTCCTCTTGTTCACTATCATAAACAATAAGGGTCTTCATGAACCGATGTATATTCTCCTGTTAAATTTGCCCATTAATGACCTAATAGGTTCTACATGCCTGTTACCTCACGTCATGCGTGAGCTCTTGTTTGACACCAGGACCATGCCGTTCTCCATCTGTATCACTCAGGCGTTCTTCATACATGTATATGCTGTATCAGTGGTCTTCATCTTGACCGCCATGGCATACGACAGATATGTTGCCATCTGCCAGCCAATGAGATACACTACCATTATGAGCAAACTTCACCTCACAAAGATCATCTCATTGGTTTGGCTCTCTAATTTGACACTGATGGCCATCCTTTTCATTCTCCTACTGCGTTTGCCTCGCTGTAGGTCTTACCTTACTCATCCATACTGTGACAACCCTTCCCTGCTTCAACTGGTCTGCGCAGACACGACCATTAATAACCTTTACGGACTTCTGATAACAGCTCTCTGTCAGGTGTTAACAGTGGGTCTGATTTTGTACTCATACCTACGGATCCTCATAGCCTGCTTCCACAACAAAAGCTCTGACACGAGGAGTAAAGCTCTGCAGACGTGTGGCACGCATTTAGTTGTCTTTGTCTTGTTTGAATGTTTGGGTCTTTTCACCATCATCTCATACAGGATAAAAGATATTTCTCCTCACTTAAGAAAATTTATTGCGGTTAGTGCTATGATATTGCCACCGACGATGAATCCTATTATATATGGACTGAGAACTAAAGAAATTAGGGTCAAAGGGATCAAATTTTTTAGGCGAAAGGTTTTCGTATCATGAATAACACTGCAGTATCATGCTAAATATTAAACCTTACTTTGCAAGTTGAACAGCTGTATGCAGTAATGTGACATATTAATCTGTCTTTTTGTCAAATATTTATCTCTCTAACACACACACACACACACATTTTGGGAGCAACAAAAGTTTGCTTATTTATCAATTTATCAATTCCTTTAACAAAGCCAATACAGAACTTTTAAAGGCATCTATTTAGGCTGTTTTATCTACTCTCTAAAAAAGATTTTTCTTAAAATGTGGCACCGTACTGTATTAATTTGAAGGAATTTTCCATATGTACTACTGTATGTTTTTTTCTTTTAAGGTTTTGTACCTATATTTTTATTTTCACATTGCATTGCATTGTAATTTAGAGTTAAAGAAAATGAGCTGCTAGTACCTTTCCTGTTATTTTATTTTATTTTATTTTATTTCTTATAGTGTATTATTATAGGCCTACTTTTTTATTCTATTTTATTTCTCACTACTGTCTGTAAATTTTAAATACATTTAAAAAATCTCTTTGATTTAAAATCTTACATTTTAACCTGATTAGTTCCACTATATGACTCTAAAGTCAACAAATGTTGATTTTGCTATGATTCATCTAATAAAAACCTGATTTGTTTAAATTAAAGTTAGAAGAATTTTTGACTATAGCATTTTAATGTGATCTCTGTCCCACACTGAAAGAGAATACAGTGCATGGTTTGAGAATGCTTTTAATTGACACTGTAATTGTCTCTGGGTTAATATGATTTCTTAACTTTAGAACCACAAAATACTAATTTAGCTGGTTGCTACATATCCTGACATATTTTCTGCTGGAGTTAATTTGCTTCATATTTGTGGAAGGGTTGTATGTCATTCTAATTCATGACCACAAGATGGAAATCTAAACCAATTTTTGCAATGTTCCCAGTGGCAAAACATAAAAAAGAGTGTTATACTGTAGCTAGCTTTATGAATAAAGCTAATTATTTCTTCATAAATATAACCCAAAAGATAATATTTCAAGTCCTAAAATGAGATGAAAATATATTCTTTGTCGTTTATTTATTGAGAAAAATGATCCAGTGTTAAAAAATTGTGATTTGCAAAAGCGTGTAAATCTCTAGGAGTAGCAGTACATTTGAAGGTGAAATTATAGTCCATTTGTTCAAAGGTGTTTTCAATCAGTGGGATGTCTATCAGGTGTCAGTGCATACCCTTTTTTATTTAAAGAAAGAGAAGTTTTTGTGGAAGTGAATCATTGCATGAACAAAGGAGATCTCTGAGGACCTCAGAAAAAGAGTTGTTCTTGCTCATCAGGCTGGAAAAGGTTACAAGCCATTTCTAAAAAGTTTGATCTCCATCTACAGTCAGACAGATCACAAATCAAGACCACTGTTACCCTCCCCATGAATGGTTGACCAACAAAGATCACCCCCAAAGCAAGACACGTAATAGTCTGTGAGGTTGCAAAGGACCCCAGGGTAACTTCTAAGCAACTAAAGGCCTTCCTCACATTGGCTAATCTTAAATGTTCTTGAGTCCACCATCAGGAAAACACTGAACAACAAAAGTGTGCATGGCTGAATTATACAACCCAGATAAAGGAAAATGTCATGACATCTGTCAGTGAACTAAATCTCAAGAGAAAGTGGGTCATGCAGCTATAGACAACGACCCAAAAGTAATACAAATTTGCCTCTTTCAAAATGTGAAAGTGGTTTACCAATTAACAATTATGGAGTTTTCCATACAAAATGTACATTTATTTCACCAAAATATTGAAATCCTTCATTAGAAACTTACTGCTGATTGGTCGAAAGGGATAAGTTCTTAATAAAAATGAGAGCTATAGCTTTTAATAACCTGCCCAAAGAAATGCTTTGATGGAAGAATGATAAATCTTTGGTTGTTAAGCCAGCTGATAAGGGAAGTTCGATTACTGGATACTTAGTAATAAGTACTACAGTCATAAGGTTTTTTTTTTATTATTAAAACTGAGATTGAATTAAGCTTTCCATTGATGTACAGTTTATTAGGACAGTACAATATTTGGTCAAGATACAACCATTTGAAAATCTGGAGTCTGAGGGTGCAAAAAAAAAAACAAACAAAAAAAAAACAAATCTAAATACTATGAAAATCGCCTTTAAAGTTTTCCAAATGAAGTTCTTAGCAATGCATATATTTAATAAAAAATAAAGTTTTAATATATGTATGTAGGAAATATACAAAATATCTTCATGGAACATGATATCCTAATGATTTTTGGCATAAAAGAAAAATTGATCATTTTGACCCATACAGTGTATGTTTGGCTATTGCTACAAATATACCCTTGCTATTTATGACTGGTTTTGTGGTACTGGGTCATATATGTCTTAAAATACATAAAAGTTTTTTAAACCACCAGGTAGACCTATTTTTGCAGGCATGGGTTTATTAACAGAAAGACTAATTTCTTAGACCTTATGTTCAAAGTCTTCATTCTTTTGTGCGGGACTCTATGGATATGATTAAAATACTACAGTTTGTTAAATTGCCGCACAATTATGTATTACTTATGACACTAGATGTAGAATCGCTACATACTTATATCCCACATGATGGTGGTATACAAGCTGTTTAGTTGCTTAGAATGTTTTACTGACTGTTAAGAGTTCTGGCCCCTACTTATGCAAATTTGTATGTTGGTAACTTTGAACATGAATAAATATTGAATCTTATGATCGATTCTTTTTTTACCTAACATATACCTGTGGGGTCAGTATATCGATATATTGATGACATTTGTGACCCTGGACCACAAAACCAATCATAAGGGTCAGATTTATATATCATCTGTTGTATAAATTAGCTTTCCATTAATGTATGGTTTGTGAGGATAGGACAATATTTGGCCGAGATACAACTATTTGAAAATCTGGAATCGGAGGGTGCAAAAAAAGGTCTCAGGTTACGTGTGTAACCATGGTTCCCAGAGAAGGGAACCAGACAAAAAAACGTCTCAGGTTACGTGTGTAACCATGGTTCCCAGAGAAGGGAACCAGACAAAAAAACGTCTCAGGTTACGTGTGTAACCATGGTTCCCAGAGAAGGGAACAAGACACTGTGTCCTCTAGTGGTCGCTATGGGGAACATCATAAAAGGGCGCCAGGAGAATATGTCATCCGCTTCCTTGTCTGAAGCTTGCGTCCAAAGCATGGGAGGATTCTAAAGGGATTGTCTCGTTCCCTTCTCCTGGAACCATGGTTACATACGTAACCTGAGACGTTCCCTTTTGAGGGAACATAGAACTGCATCCTCTAGTGGTCCTATGGGGAACAGTATACCCATACTACCATGCTGAGGGGAGTGCATGCGAAGCATAAAGGTGAGCACTAAGTACCAACTTTACCAATTCTTAAGGGAGTTGCCCCTAGGACGAATAATGGATGTTAGTGACATTACCCCCTTTGACCAGAGGCTTGAGCTGCACACCTGAAGACTTACCTGTAAGAGGTCGGAAATGCTGGACCCGGGGTAGAGCTTGAAGCCTTGGAATCAGAAAGGAAATTCCTTTAAGGGGATGTGGCTAAGTGTCTAGGGTAGTAACTAGGTCTATGCTGTCACCCAGGGGCTACCGCTGGCTCTGCATGGGATCGCTCAGGAACCTTCTCACAGAACATAGGTAGCAATACCTTGTTCCAGGGATACACAGATAGAGTGGTGCCCAAGGTGAACCAACTCAGAGAATGCAGCATATTCACAGGTAAGCAGAATTCTCATAGGTAACCCTCTAGGTGAGGGGAGCACAGCTAAGCTTATCCAGTGAAGAGGGCAACTCAACAGAGAGGCAGAGAGAGGCCTAACAGCCTGAGATCGAATTCTTACAGGGCTCCAGGGGGTGGGCAGTGAGGGGGAACTGTAGATATTGCTTGGGGGGGGCAATGCTCAGGGCCAGCCCTCATGTTGAAAGTTAATGACTGCCAACGACTTGGTCATTTTGCCAACTGACTGGCCAGCCACAATAAAAAACTGTTAGGGAGTCTTCTGCCGACTTGAACCAGCCACTGAGCTGGAGCACTTCTGCAGGAATTGACACATAGCCTGCAATGACTTCTGTGCCGCCATGAAGCGCTTGGCAAAACCATTAATGGCAGGATCGAACAGTCCTGTGGGGGAAGCAAGGGAGTTGAGGATGCCGATATTGGTCTCTGTAAATTCAACCAAAAGTGGCATTGTAAAAACCACCCAGTTGGCCATGGCCTTGTCGATCGCCTGCGCAGTGGCCTTTGTAATGCGCAGACCAGGTCAGCCGTTGTGCGCAGCTCCTTAAAGGAGCAGAACTCGGGCTGAACTGAGAAACTTGGAGCACTGCCATCCTGTGTAATGCTGAGCCAACCTGGCCAGCCACTGAATAAGTCTTGCCTACTAGTGCAGATATGGTCCTGCAGGGCTTAGATGGATCGCATGGGCATTCAGTCCCAGAGCTATTAGAGGGCAGACCGGCTCTTGCAGAAGGGGGAGCTTGCACCACATCCTCGTGAGTTTGTTGTGAACCTCTGGGAAGAATGTGGCTACCTCTGAAAGTGACCCAAACTTGAAATTGGGGGAAAGATTGTTGACAGCTTCCGTTTGTAGGTACCACTCATCTAAGAGGCTGCAAGCCATTCTTACGCATGAAATACACCAGTAAGTCAAGGCATTGTGGAAGAGTGAATCATGCAGGACCTGTGCCAGCATGAGTTCACTCAAGCCAGATAATTCAGAACTGTTGCCCTGCTGTTTCTTCCTCCAAGGCTTCTGGAAGGAAAGAAACGGGACGGCAAGGTTATGGGTAAGGTTATGGACAGGTTTGGTGGTATGGGGAACGTGACGAGTCGGCTGCCTCCCCCCTAATTATCATCGTCACCCCGTCCGTAATCGCCGCCCTTCACCAGGCTCCCGACGGGAGTGGGTGTGCGAGAGAGGAGGGGCGCTGAAACAGCCAGGTCTGGCGGCGTGTGATGAGGCACACCTGACGTGAATGAAGCCTCATCACCGCCGCTGTTAAAATGCCGAGCGCGCTCTCTTCCCCGTGCATGCACGCTGGTGTCCTCGTGGGTCCAGGAAGGGAGCGTAGAGGGACTGAGTGCCACCGACATGATGGACGAGCTGCCGGACCCACGGTCCGGACGTGAAGCCGCACCCAGACGGCTGCGGGCTAGGATGCCGGGCCGATTTACCCACCTCAGGAAGTGCCGCGGAGAAAGGTGGATGAAGCCGCTGAAGGAAGCCGCTACCCCTCGTGCCGCGGACCTTGGCGGGGAGCGAGTGCGGCCGCCGGATTTTGCCCCTTACCTGGACCCTTCCCTTCTGAACACTGCCCCTCCTTCGCGGAACCCCTGCACGTCGAGGACACCAGATCCCCTATTTGTTTTGGACACTTATTTCCCCCTTTTTGGACACTTTTGTTTATATTGTTTAATAAAAGCCTCTCCGAGGCCTGACGTCACGCCCACTGTGTCTGTCGCTTATGCTCCTCCCGTGACAGTAGGTTTAAGGGTGGGTTAAGGTGTGAGGGATGGGTCAAAAGTGTAATTATAAATGTGTAATTACAGACACGAATTACAGATGTAATTACATATAAGTATTTTTAAAAATATAAGTACAATGTAAAAACATGTATGTACACAAAAAATGCATTGTATCAAATGATTACTTTAAATGTAAGTACACAGTAGTTGAGGCCACCTAAAATAAAGTGGGACCCAGAATTTTAAAATCAGTTCTATATTTGATGGGTAACCAGTGCAGTGCAGATAAAATAGTAGTTACCGGCTCATACTTGCGGGTTCAAGAGAGTAGTCTAGCAGCTCTATTTTGCACTAGCTGTAGATGGGAGAGGAGAGAAACACCATAATTAAGTAAAATATAGCTGCAAGCCGCAATTACTGGGGCCAGGCACTACAGAGGCAAAATGAGGAGCTAAGCATGGCATGGAGTGTCAGACCAACTAAAACAATGGGGAATTAAAGCCATTTTAGGATGATTTTAGTCAAAATTGGTGAAAAATCGCTATACAAAAACAGTAATGTCTACCGACACAAAATCTATAACATTATGTCAGCACAGTTGGAAGATGATCTGATTCGATTTTGGTCAAAATTGGACCAAGGTCGAGGAGAAAAAGTAGGTTTTCAACATAAATTAAAATGGTGGACAGGAAGTTCAGCCCATAATTGGTATCTATGTTGTTGGCATGACCCAAGGAATATTTTGAGACCAGTTCAGACCAATCAAAAGTTATTAGCATTTTTGGAAATTTCATATTTAATGGTTAATGAATGGTTTAGTACTCTTGACCAATAGGTGGCGCTGTTACCAAATTGATGTGGCGTGGTCAGTGAGAGACGGCAATGGCACACATAAAATTTGGTGTCAATATGTCAAAGCTTCGCAGAGATACAGCCTCAGATGCAGTTTGGCATCTTTCCAGCAAATTCATTGATGCGCTAAACGAAAACTGTTTCCTACTGTATATCGACACAAAATCCATAATTTTTGTCAGCATGGTCTGAAGATAGTGTGAGTCAAATTTTGTGAAAATCAGAGTAATGGTCTAGGAGGAGTTCGAAAAAGTAAGTTTTTAACATAAATCAAAATGGCGGACAGGACGTTCATCCAATTATGGCATAATTGGTATCGATGTTCTCGGGATGATCCAAGAAATATATCAAGACCAGTTTCATTAGAGTAGGCTAATGTAAACAAAAGTTTGATTGATAGGCTAAATAAAAACAAAAACTGTATTATAATTTTTGACAACAAGGTGGCGCTGTCTCCAAACTTTTTGAGTACTGTCATTACATGGTGCCAAAGACATAGCGGAGATATAGCCTCACATCCATTTTTGCGTGCCTTTTGTCAAATTCACTTGCACGTTATTCAAAATGATTTGACTAATCAACTTGAATTCCATAAATTTTTGCCGGCATGATCTAATGATGATCTGAGCTATTTTTTTCTGAAAATCAGAGAAACCGTCTAGGATGAGTTCGAAAAAGTAGGTTTTTCGAACAATTAAAAATGAAAAAAGTAAACCTTATGATTTACGATTTTAAATTTTGGTTTTCATTCGATTCGGCATAAGCCAAGGAATCAGAAGAAAAACAGTTTTCCTTCTGTGCCTTACATGAGTGAAACTTCGGACAAATGGTGGCGCTAGAGAGTTTGAATTAGAGACTCCAAATTTGCTATGGTTAATGTTGAGGCTGTCCTCTATCAGTGTGCCAAATTTCACAATTTTCCCGCAAGCTGTTCTATGGGCTGCCGTAGACTTCTATCGCACCTTTGGTGCTTGGCCCCTATTACAATAGTCTAAATGAGCTGTTACACAAACATGGACCACCATTTGGAAGTTACTCTGTGAAGAAAGGTTTCACTGTAGAAAATTGATGGAGAAGAAAAAAGCATGATTTTACAACAGCACTGATCTGTTCGTCAGATATTAAGTTGTGATCAAACAGAACACCCAGATTTCTAGCACACTGAGTTACATATGGGGCCAGAGAGACAAGGTCAACATCTAACACACAATTTTCCTTATGGCCAAAAATAATTATTTCGTTTTATTTTCATTTAAATTTAGAAAATTACTTGAGAGCTAAAGCTTAAGTTCTTCTAAACAGGCCAACAATGGTTGTAAGCCATTTTAATCATTATGCTTTAAAGGAAAATAGATCTGAGTATTAACAGCGTATATATGAGGACACTTTATATTTGTTAACTGTGTTCAGATTTATTTTGATTATAAAGCAATTTGGATCAACTATGGTTGTGTTGATACACAACACCCCTTATTTTGGGTAAAAACAGGAAAAATTGGAGAAATTGGAAGTGTACATCTATATTCATACGTTTTTCTCCAGTGTAGAGAAGTATATAGCAAATGGTGTTATTTTTTGTTTCAGTGGATGCTTAAGATTTCCTGACAAAAATTAAGAAATTATGTCAAAATGTAATATTTTATATATATATATATATATGTATATAACTTGAATAATTTGAATTGTTTCCAAGGAAAAAGGCAGAATCATCCTACAATCTAGGATGTGGCCTAGGTCATGGCAAATGCCTTTTTTTCCCCACTAGCTTAGTCTTTTGTTCTATATGGTGGTTGGTCAGCCTGGATTTATTCATTAGCTAATAAAATTATTTTCTGAGATGTAAGATCTTTTCATGTATTAATATGATGTGAGGTTCAGTTATCAGTGTGACAGTGAAACAGACAGTAGTAATGGCTACTTCTGACTAAAGTACGTCAGAGCCCATACGTCTTTACTTTAATTTGGGTGGAAAAGTATAGCCAGTATAATCACTGGTCACTTTTACCAGTGTCTTTTTAAACATGAGTATGTGTTTTCTGCTTGAGTGAGGATGTGTGTATTTTTTCATCTCTGAGGCCAACATAGAATGGTCTCACAGAATGGCCTCCTGAATGAACAGGGCCTTGAACCAGGGACATGCTTGGTGTGAAGCAAAAGTGCTGTTATACTCAGCCACCTTGCTGTGTTTTATGTTCTCTGGCCTTAATTTATTTTTATTTTTATGTGGGAAACATTTTAGTTCTTTGAAGAGTGTCTTACTCTTTAAACCATTTAGTGACCCATTAAAAAATGGGCCTTATAGTGTGATATGTGTAGAAACAGCCTACAGTAGGATGCAGGTGATCAAGCCATAAATGAAGTTAGACATATCAGGGCCTTGTAGCACAGACCACAAAAACACTAATTTATAAAGAAGTGACTTATAAATTCATATTGATACAATATGTGAAATATATTTGTAACTATCAGGAAATTCATACTGACACTTTAGCCAGTTTAGCCAGTTTAGCATGTTATATCAGACAGAGTAAAGCGGTCCACATTCTCAGAAAAAAAGGCACAAAGCTGTCCCTGAGACAGCACCCTTAGGTACAAACGGTAAAAGGTACCCTTTAAACCTAAATTATGTATATATCAGTACATTTTGATATTAATATCACAAATTAACACATTAAAGTACATAACACATATAAAAAATAAAACACAGCATATTAATAAATTTTGAAAGGGTACCACCACAATGACAGATTTGTACCTTTTTCCTGAGAGTGTAATAGGATTGTACAGCGTATTAAAATGACATTGAAAACAAGGTCCGTGCTTGTGTTTGTAAAACATCAGGGCGAATGTTTTAGACATAAAAAGCAGTTTCAGTTCATTTGATTTGATCATAACCAGAATTGTGGATACAAGAGTACCAAAGCATATGATAGCATTGACAGTAATATTGACCCACTTTACAATATACAGTAGGCCTTATGTACACAAAGATATTATTGCATTGAAATCATAGTCATAGAATTTTAAAAACCATTGAATGATTATTTGTTCATTTCATTATTGTTATGTAATATAGGTGTGTGCATTTTATACACATGGGTCAAACAGCTGTTAGGGACATTGCATGCAATGTTTCATGATGTTGCTGTGAGCTTCTCTAAGGTGTCCAGATTTATTCTATCAAACAGTCCCATGCCACAGAAAACTCTTCTCTCATTGGTTGTCAAAATTCGGTGTCATCATGAGCTCACCTTACTACCTGGAGACTCATTAGTTGTAAGTCTTGCATGTCAACCTTTTGTGTATTGTAGCAACTGTAATTAGTCATTAGTTTAATGAATGTACTTAAATTAGTCATGTTTGTTTCTGGTGTCTCTAAAGGGATTCACAGTAGGTTTGTCAAAACAAGATAATGAGTCTCCTAGGGATGTGCATGATCAATCAAAAGTTTAATAACAAATTTACACTAGGATGATATCATACTTTTAGTAATAATATTACTATTAGATGTTAAATCTAATATGGTTATACAAATGTCTATTTTAATTTTTATCTTTATATAAACTAAAGATTTAGGTCTGTAGATCAAGTAATGGCTTTGTGCATTTGTCTAGATGTTTTCTGGCAATAATTTGACATAAGATCTCATAACATAAGAGTAACTGGGATATAACTGACATTCTATTTAATTTGACAAATGAAGAGTTCAGATGCAAAAC
This sequence comes from Labeo catla, assembly GCA_012976165.1. Classification (NCBI taxonomy): domain Eukaryota; kingdom Metazoa; phylum Chordata; class Actinopteri; order Cypriniformes; family Cyprinidae; genus Labeo; species Labeo catla. The sequence continues at coordinate 336,827 of VONZ01000259.1, read as the reverse complement.
CAGCTAAAAGCCATCTCGGTCAAAAATGAGATAATGATACTGAGTGAATGCTCCTGACACATATTATACGTCCATCAAATGCTTTTACTTCAAACTCGCTAAATTCCAGCCTCAGCTCAATCAGAAGTACCAGTACTTACATAGAAACCTATACAAAGTAGCTAGAAAGAAATGCTAATTTTAAAGAAATATGTCACATGGATTTAGAGGCTTTTGCATCTGAACCCTTCAATTACTTTTCATATTTTTTGGTTATATATGGCCTTTTTGTAGCTTAAAATGCCACATTATCTGCAATATACTCATGCAGATATAGTATGTAAAACATTTATTTGAACTTCCTTTAAATATCTGAAAATTAAAGGTACGTTACAGGTGTCAATAACCTTTTATAGCATAAACTGCTAATTCTGCACATTAACAATAGGACAAAGATGTTTAAGAAGAATTAATCATTTCTTTCAGTAGATGTTTCTTCATCTTTAGGCCTTTGTCTTCACCCCATTTTATTTATTTACTTACTTATTTGAAAAAGTATGAAGATCATATTCAATCTTGGAATTGTTTGCCATGCTTTCATAATGTGTTTTCATTGTCTTGGATGGTGATGACATCTTGCCTATGTTACAGAGAGCAAAACATTTTTGTTTTGAATTTGTAGGCCTCTATGGGTCAAAGTGTACACACCAGCAAAAGCTTTATTTGGACATAATTAAACTAACTAAATACTCATGAGAAACTTATTTGTTACTAACAAGACTTCTTTCAAGGTAATTACATTTTTGTTTGTACAACAGTGGATAATTAGACCCATTAGACTGTGTTCATCAGTTTAGCAGCCCTTTAAAAATCAGCTTTCCTTTCACACGGCCCGATTTCAATCCAAAGCAAGATTTCGAGAGAAATCAGTAGGTATTTTATTTATTTGTTCACTTAACATCCATTTGCAATGAACAGTTTTAATGATTTTGTCACTGTTTTGTCACTTTTTATGATTGTATGAATATGTGGAATGAATGTGTGATTGATTTTATACCATTGAAATGGAAAATGTAACTTTTCAATGTTAATTCACTATCTAAATTCATTCATACTTGCGTAATAAAATACTGATAGATAATTTTTTTGTTTCCTTTTTTTTCAGATTTGGAGTTTAAATGAATTTTTCAGTTGCTTTCAGCAATGGAACAAATTCTTTCAATGAGGGATTTTATTTAACTGCCTTCCGCACTTTGGCAAACAAAAACTACCTCATTTTGGCCTTGGCGATCATCTATATTGTCACATTACTGGGTAACCTTGTTCTTCTGACTGTCGTCCTAATGAACTCCAGCTTACAGAACCCCAAGTATCTTGCTGTGTGTAATCTAGCCATTGTCGACATTTCAATGAACAGTGTTATTATTCCTCAAATGGTGCCTGTTTTTGTGTTCAATCAGAATTATGTTTCATTTGAGGCCTGTTTTTCCCAAATGTTCTTCATGCATTTTTTTGGTGACATGGAATCTTTTTCTCTCGCTCTTTTGGCGTATGACCGTCTGATTGCGATTTGCTGGCCTCTGCGTTACTCTACCATAAACACCAACCTGAGGATGCTGCTAATAATAGTAGGGATTTGGTCTCTGGTTATTTTGCTGGAGATTTTCCCGGTTATTTTTGCAGCTAGACTTCCTTACTGTGGTTCGAGAAATGTAAACAGCTGCTGTTGTGAACACAGTCCAGTCTATAGGTTGGCTTGTGCGGACATTTCTTACAACCGACAACTGGCTACAGCTAAGACTCTGACTGTTTTACTAGGCCCTTTGACTTTTATTATTTTCACCTATGTGATCGTAGTGGTTGCTGTGACGCAGATTGCATCCATATCACAGCGCTGGAAGGCCTTTCATACCTGTCTCACTCACCTGCTGCTGGTGCTGCTCTATTATATGCCTGTCCTGGTGGCATATGTACTAGGAAACCTGAGATTAGTTGGTAATGTGGATCTTTTCACAGCAATTCTGACTATTTCTGTTACCATTCCGCCAATGGTGAACCCCATCATCTACAGCTTAAAGACTGACGAACTCCGAGACAAGATAGTCAAGCTTCTGGGAAAGACAAAAGTGGCCAATGGTTAACAAAAGTCTTGTTTTTCCCATAGTAGAAGAAATACTTTTTAATATTTCACATTATAATTATGTTAAATTGTCATTGAAATCTACGTTATCTATGTGCTTGCAATTTAACCATATGTTACACAGAATTAATGCGTGTTCAGCAGTCTAGAAAATGAAGATGGCAATGTTTCTCAAGCATAAAGCATCTTTTCATATTCACTTGCAGATTTGCATTTGTAAATATCACATATCTAGATTTCTGAATAAAAAATAATTCATAATTTCATCAAATTCAGAGGTCACTGTAAGACCCACTGTCCTTAGAAAACAGTTATGAGACTGTGAGATAAACAGCAACAACAAGCACATTAAAAGTACTTCTATACAGTAATCAAATATGTTTTTTATTCTATAATCCATTTTAAAAATATGAAAAATATGTGACCCCGAACCACAAAACCAGTCTTAAGTAACATGGTTATATTTGTAGCAAAAGCCAACAATACACTCTATGGGTCAAAATGATCAATTTTTCTTTTATGTCAAAAATCATTAGGATATTAAGTAAAGATCATGTTCCATGAAGATATTTTGTAAATTTCACACCGTTAATATATCAAAATATAATTTTTGATTAATATGAATTGCTAAGAACTTCATTTGGACAACTTTAAAGGCAATTTTCTCAATTTTTTTTTTTTTGCACCCTCAGATTTTCAAATAGCTGTTATCTCAGCCAGTGATGATGTATAAATCTCAATATCAAAAAATGGACCCTTATGACTGGTTTTGTGGTCCAGGGTCACATATATGGTTCCATTTTGCCAATTATGTACATTTTTGGAGTGGATTCCAAATAAAATTTGCAGTAAAGAATGCCAGTGGTCAACAATATTCATAAAGAAAAAACAATACCTATAGGGTACACTAAAGATAAATAATAAATAATTAAATCTAAATATAAAGCAGTTTATTGCATATCATACTAAAAAATCATGAAGATGCAACACTTTCCCACTAGATGGCAGAGAAAGACAAGAAACACTCCTTCACTGCAATGGATTCCAACATTGAAGCACATATGCACATTTCATTAATATCACAGTATATGTGATTGTATTGGCAAACTGGAAAAATGATATTAACAATGACTTTTTAAGAATTGCAAGAAAAAAATTCTCACTGTTACATAATCAAAGGACATTCCATATACTGTACTTGATTCTGATTGGTCAGTCGTAGCATTCAGCAGTCAGATATTTCCTAACAGTGTATTTTTTGTATTCTTATAATGGTTGCCAGAGCCGTGGTTTATATGCTTTTCATACATAAAGGTTGTGATGCTTGTTCAAGGAGACCATGCATCATGATTTGATGCCACTGCGCTTTTCTGTACTATACAGTAACTGTCATTTGTCACTGTCCTATATAAAAGAAATAAATTAGAAGCATATAACACATGCAGCAAAACAAACAAACTATTTTATATGGACCTAGCCAGGGCAGATTCCATAACGAAAACAAGGCTGTGAAGGATAGACATACAGTTTGTTTAGTGGGTCGTAATGAAATTGAAAATGTGTCCTTTCAAAACAATGCCACGTGACACAAAACCATATAAAATATATTTAGACATTGAGCAGCCTTAACCATGTAAAACTTGACATAACAGAAATAACAGTCCAAAAAAACCCAAAAAACAATTTGTTTTAATGGAACACTTTACTGACCCTTCAGACAAAATCTGAAGGAAAAAATAAAAAAAGTTTCTATATGTGTTTTATCATATTTGATACATCAGGATTTTATGACTCATATAGTATGATATCTTGGTCTGAGATGTCAACACGACAGATCTCGTCACAGTTGCTGCTGATGGGTCCTACAATGAGAAGGCTGATTCTTGAAGCACACAGTTGGCCACAGGTGTCGCACATGAACTGACTGGATGTTGTCAGGTTTGGGGGATTTAACTTTTGTATAGCAGCATGGCATGTGCTCGCCATGAGGTCTTATCTTTGACCATCTCTTTAAGGTCATAGGGTCCATATTGCAGTTTCAAATTGAGTTTGAGGCCATCTTTGTAATGTTTGAATTGTCCTCCTTGGGAGCGTGTACCTCTCTGGAGCTGCCCATAGAAAATCTGCTTTGGCAAGTACAGATCTGACATGCGTACAACATGCCCAGCCCAGCGTAACTGAGCAGCAACTAGGAAGGCCTTAATACCAGTAACACCACAAGTCTGGAGTACCTCAGTGTTTGGAACTTTGTCCTGCCAACTGACATGTGCAATACAATGAAGACAGCACATGTGGAGATGATCAGGTTTGGCAATCTGTTGATGATATATGGTCCAGGTCTCAGATCCATACAGCAGGACTGTGAGGATAATGGCTTTGTACACTGCCACCTTGGTGGTCAGCTGAATGCCGTGCTCATCCCATATTCTCTTAGACAATCGACCGAAGGCAGTGCTGGCTTTTGTGATGCGGGCACTAATGTCACAGTCCACTGTGGTATCAGCTGCAAGAATACTACAGAGGTAGCAGAACTTGTCAACTGCTGTCAAGTCTGTGTCATCTGCAGTACCAGTGGGTTGGATTTGGACTTGTTCGCTGCTTGACATCTGTCTTCTTTAGACTGACAGTGAGCCCAAATCGGGAAGCTGCAGTTCTAAAACGATCAAATAATGATTGAAAAAAATGTATACATATATATATATTTGGTTCATGTTATTTATATGACTAAAAAGTAAGATGAAATTCTGATATCTTGCAATGTAAGTCAATGATACTTTTTATAATAGTATAACACACTACTTACATGAATTCATATAAGGGGGGCAGTTGTGGCCTAATGATTAATGAGTCAGACATGTAAACCCAAAGGTCAAGGGTATGAATCTCTGTACCAGCAGGGATTGTTGGTGGGGGGAGTAAATGACCATCGCCCTCTTCCACCTTCAATACCACGATTGAGGTGAAACCCTTGAACTATGCATCGAACCCTCAACTGCTCCCCAGGTGCCGCAGTGTGTTTGTTTACTACTTACTGCTGTGTGTGTGCAGAGCACAAATTCTGAGTATCGGACACCATACTTATCCATACGTCACATCATTTCCTTTCCTTTTAGTTTACAAATATCAGCTGTAGCGCTATATCTACCAGTCATATGTCTTAAATGAGGTGCTTAGTAAGATGCTTGGTTTTTATGATCAAAGCTCTGCAGTTTTCATTGTAAAGGGCAAAATATATTGCAATGCAAAACAGTGTTGACTGAGAGATTCCTCAAACATTCCTCAAAATCTTATTGTATCATATTTAATATTCACATTTTACCATGATTTTTCTAAAAATTATATACAATCTAGAAAACCTAAATTGCTTCAGATCATATAAAAGATTAATTAATTGTGCATCTATTCCTCACACGCTCGTGAAAATTCAGTGTTGCCATTTTATGGGTTTATGTGTTTCATAGCATGAATAAATGATGCGGTTTATTGCTTTGCTGTTTACTGACATTGTTAGTAAAGATGTTAATTGGAGAATATTATGCTTGGATAACATAAAACATACTGTACATGTTTCAACAATGATATACAAAGGTCACATTAGGTCACTTTTTAACTTATCATTTGTGTTTAAGATGTATATATATGATTTATATTTGCATTTATGTATACTTCTGCCACAGTAAACAGACATCCGATTAACGAGACCTTAAATTTTATTCGACAATGATGACATCTTGCCTTTGTTACCTTTTGTTTTTACCTAGTTTGCCTCTGTGGGCCCAAAGTGTAAAACCTCTTTCTAACCTACATACACCAACAACTTTATGGACATAATTACAACAGTAATGAAATACTCATGAGAAACATTTTTGCTAAATAACAAGACCTCAGTGAAGGTAATTATTTCTTTGTTTGTACACTGTGGATAATTAAACCCATTAGACCCTGGTCATTAGTTTAACGGCCCATTATAAACCCCCTTTTCCTGTAACACTGCAAGATTTTAATCCAAAGCAAGCTTTACAGAGCAGTTGGTGGGTATTATGTTTAATTTGAGTTGTAAATGAATTTAATAGTTCCAATGTCTTTTTTTTTCTCTTGGGGTGCTTGTATTTAGTTTTATGATTGTATGAAGATAAAGAACAATATAATCTGCTGCTTCACACAACATTTAATCTCCTGTTTTTGTTAATGTTCATTGTAGAAAATGTCTTTACGGTTTTATATATTCTTAAACTGAATATTTAAAAGCTGAAAATGTATTAATTGCACATTTGTTTCAGATTTGCCAGAGTTCAAATGAATTTTTCAGTTGCTTCGAGCAATGGAACAAATTCTTTCAATGAGGGCTTTTATTTAACTGCCTTCCGCACTTTGGCAAACAAAAACTACCTCATTTTGGCCTTGGCGATCATCTACATCATCACATTACTGGGTAACCTCGTTCTTCTGACTGTTGTCCTAATGAACTCCAGCTTACAGAACCCCAAGTATCTTGCTGTGTGTAATCTAGCCATTGTTGACATTTCAATGAATAGTGTTATTATTCCTCAAATGGTGCCTGTTTTTGCATTCAATCAAAATTATGTTTCATTTGGAGCATGTTTTTCCCAAATGTTTTTCATGCATTTTTTTGGTGACATGGAATCTTTTTCTCTTGCTCTTTTGGCGTATGACCGTTTTATTGCGATCTGTTGGCCTCTGCGTTACTCTACCATAAACACCAACCTGAGAATGCTGCTCATAATAGTAGGGATTTGGTCTCTAGTTGTTCTGCTTGAGATTTTCCCAGTCATTTTTGCAGCAATACTACCTTACTGTAGCTCGAGAGAGGTAAACAGCTGCTGTTGTGAACACGGCCCTGTCTATAGGCTGGCTTGTACGGACATTTCCTACAACCGATATCTGGCTACAGCTAAGACTCTGACTGTTTTACTAGGCCCTTTGACTTTTATTATTTCCACCTATGTGATTGTAGTGGTTGCTGTGACACGGATTGCATCCGTATCACAGCGCTGGAAGGCCTTTCACACCTGTTTCACTCATCTGCTGCTGGTGCTACTCTATTATATGCCTGTCATTCTAGCATATATACTAGGGAACCTGCGATTAGTTCAGAATGTGGATCTTTTCACAGCAATTCTGACTGTTTCTGTTACCATCCCACCAATGCTGAACCCCATAATATACAGCTTAAAGACAGATGAACTCCGAGACAAGATAGTCAAGCTTCTTGTAAAGACAAAAGTGGCACAACAGATCATTAAAAATGAGGCCAGTGGTTAACAACAATAACAATTTTAATAATTTCAAAGTACTTGTCAGTTATATTTAACATGTCCTGAATTTGTCTAAGACCCAGTGTTTTGCAATATGTATTGTTATTGCATCATATTCACGGTGAATTACTCATCTTTCAGTGCAAAAAAGAAAATAAATGACAGAAATATTAGTTAGCTGACTTAATTATATTTGCTGCTGTCTTCAATTACTTGTAGTGTTGTAGTATTTGTAAATACCACATATTTAGATGTTTCATCAAGTCATTCAGAAACAACTAAACGTGTTTTATAATGTAATAAGTTCCAGTGTCCATAGAAATCTGTAAATTTGAGAGCATGAATGACTTTAAAATGAACAAAAACAGAGTAAAACACAAACACTCTAAAAGAACTTCTCAAACAGTCACTAAATATACCTTTAGTGTAAAATGAATTTTAAAAATAGGAATATATCTTATTTGATCAGTTATCACATGTTGCCATTTATGGGAGAATCAGGAGTGTCAAAAGTGTCTGTAAAGCTGTTTCACACTCAAAATTATCCACATGAAGATATCTAATATAAAACAGTCAAGAATATTTGCCTGTGTAAGTCGTTGGGTACTTCATGAAATCATGAAGATTCATTCTCTCATTTACCCACTAGATGGCAGAGAAAGACAAAAACAATGCAGATGCAGTCAGCTCACCCTTTGCACTTAATGCCCTTTGATTAAAATAAGCAATATCCTCAACTGACCATTGAGTTTTTCATTACTCCAGTATACATCTTTATTACAATGCTATATCATTTTAGTTATTAGAGACACTCCTATAATTTTAATAGTGCCTTCTCCCTTCTGTATGTACTCTTAGAAAAGCATATGCACTACACAACAACAATAAGGGGTCTAAGAAGGGATCTAGGCTGCATTACAGAAACATCCTAATTTAAAATCCTATTCTATTCTATATCTGTTTAGATACCATTGCACAGTCAACAATTAAGACTGGAAGTTTCTTATAAAGATCAACTAGTTACACAGTCACTAAATTACTTTAAATGTATAATACAGAAAAAAAAAAAACATGTACAAAAATATGTACATATTCTTTCAAATATTGTTCTAAATAGCATACAAAGAGTTGTTCAATCAAACACTTTCATAATGTTTTAAATTGTCAAGGGTTTGCAGAGCTCCCATCATGCACTGTAGTTTTTATAAATTATGTGTCTACTGTTATGAGATTATAATTCACTGATTTTTTTTTTTCTCATCCCTGCTATAGTGGAAATGGTTTGATCTTTGATTTATTCATGTGCTATAAACACACTCTACTACCATGCAAAAGTTTAGGGTCAGTATATTTTTTTATTTATTTATGTGTATTGTTTTTTAAGTAATTACTAGTTTTATTCAGCAAGGATACATTCATTTGATCAAAAGTGACAGTAAAGACATTTCTATTCATCAAGAATCCCGAGAAACGCATCATGGTTTTAACAAACATAAGCAGCACCATTGTTTTTAACATTTATAATGATAAGAAAGGTTTCTTGAGTATCAAATCAGCATATTACAATGAAGGATTGCTGAAGGATCATATGGCACTACAGATGGCTTTTCCATTACAGGAATACATTACATTATAAAATATATTAAAACTTTTATTTTAAACTGTAATAACATTTCTCAGTAGTAGTACAGACTGCTTTTAAAAACATTTAAAAATCTTTTAAACCTTTACATTAATTGTATGCATATTTACTTAGAAAAATGCATTGAGAAAGACCTAGAAACAAATCCATTGGTCACACATTGCCTGTGCGTCATCAAGACCTTATTCAGGTGCAACTTTTGACACAATTCTAAGTATTTTGTTTCTGATCTCTTTGGTTCTGAAACAATATATGAAAGGATTTATTAAAGAAGGGCCAAGGATAGATCCTACCATTAGTCCATTATGTTCCTCTAACGTTAAAACCACACCAATCCGGGTCAAGACTATTCGTATTAACATTGAAGCATAAAAACAAACTACTATTAAAAAGTGAGTAAAGCATGTATGAAACATTTTCTTCTTGTCACCCTTTGACTTCATTCTCAAAACAGTGATCACTATCCACACATAAGACAGGAAAATAAACGAGAATGTGCCAAACAGCAGTACAAAAGTCAGAGTGGATATCATATTAAAATAAGGATTTGGATTCACACAAGCGGCTCTCAAAATAGAAGCATATTCACAAAAAATGTACTGAATAGTGGAAGAACAAAAAGGCAGAGGAAGAACAGTAGCCGGGATGATGGTCAAAATTGCACTGGCCACTATCCACAGCAAAACAGTAATTACAACAGTACGGGTCGTATTTAAAATGGAGTGGTATCGTAAAGGATTGCTTATGGCAATCAGACGATCCAGCGCCATTGTAGTGATTGCAAACATCTCCATTACACAACTTAAATGAAAAGCACACATCTGAAGAATACAAGGGATATACGATATAGCTTTATAACCGACAATTAGGACGCTGATCATACTTGGACAGGTACTGCTGCTGTACAAAATGTCTACCAAAGCCAAGTTACAAAGGAAAATATACATGGGTTGGTGTAATCTCTTGTCGGTGGCAACAAAATATATATTTGCAGTGTTAGCGAGCATTGCAAGCATATAAACCACCAGCAAAACAACTCCAATGGGCAGTTTGTGCTCTACAGTGTCAAATCCTGAAATCACAAACTCAGAAATGATTTTTGCTGAAACATTTTGAGAGGTCATGGTCCTTTGTAACAAATTAATCTTTGCGATAATAACAATAACAACCAGTTAGTAACCAACCAAATAATCATACAAATCAATCATTCTGTGGTACATCATTTCTTTTCAGTCACAAAGACGTAAGGCTTCTTTACAGATTTGCTTTTCTTCTCAGTGTGTCACTTGTATCTCACATGTATGGGTGATATATAAATGCCTCTCTATATGTTTACATATAGGTTGCTGTGGCCTCATAGCAACAAAATTCATGTTTGTTTGGCAAGTTTCCTATAATAGAAACTAGATAGATTGAATTATGTGTGTTTATGTGTGAACACTGTTTAAAAGTTCAAAGTTCAATGCTGTAATGATGGGCCCTGTCCTTGGAGAATACTGAAGGGTTGTTACTTTAGGGCTTTATCCACAAAAGGGTTTCAGCTCATCCAGAGAAAAAAACAGGTAAATGAAGACTTTGGGGAAACAAGACTCATTAGTGTTTGTTATTGTGGCAAAGTGCTTGGTTGATTGGCAGATTGTGCAATGCACTCATCCTTGCTATTCACTGTACATCAGCCTGTATGGTTATGGCTAAAAGTTGTAGTGATGTTCACAATAATAATGAACAAAGAATGAAAATTAAGTGCTTTGTTGATAAATACTCAAGACAGTTTTATTTAATGCATTACATTATTAAACTACCATATAAAACCCATTCCAATCTCAAGAAGTGCCCCCCTAAAATATTTAATAGTTGACATTTCATTAATACTGCCCAGAGGTATAGGACTGCTGTTTTACTTAACAAGCATGGGAAATGTGCGTAATTGTATTAAATCATTAGCTTAACTTACGCTCAGGGATTTGACCTGGAGGCCTCTAAATAATCTCTGTGGAGAAATTATTAAGAGAATCTCCACACCTTAGGTCCACTTTCATGTTATCTTTTGTTCCACTGGGAGTATTTCATCATCCCATAGATGTTGATCCTTGTGAAATTAAATTTGTGACATCAGCCATTACACTACACTATCAATTAAATGTGTGGGCACACTTAACTGGTTATTTATCGATTTAGTTAGATAATTAATTTCTGCTTCTCAGTATTTTAACCCTAAATGTACCATATTTGATATGTATATTTCTAAGATCTTTAAATTATCAGCATAATATTTTGTCGAAAACCTTTCTACTAGACGCCTTCGGTCATCTGATTACTGTTTTAGTAAGTAACAGGCCTTTTAGTTCAAAAGTTCATGGTGCACTAGAATAATTCATACATATTTTGTCTATATACAACACAGATTTCTTTGAAAAAATATGGTTTAATTGAAAATGTATATTTAAGACCTTGAATGCATGCACATGTATTCATTACATTTTATCAAAAGCTTTACAAAATAGAAGCAGGCATGTTTAAACCAACGGGGAAAAATAAAAATTTGTGCTACCATTCCACACCTTTTAGTGAACCATTTTATATAAATTATTAACGATATTATTTTAGATCTGAACACAGTTGATAAATAGGCCTAACTAAATGGAATTATGCTTGCAAGACAAAAATAACAGACATTTAAAACCAAATTGGTGTTACATTTAATAGAAGGTTTGCACTTTCATCACGATTTGGACAGTTACCCGGATGCGCAGCCATATTGACGATACTCGGATGTAGACAACAGCATGGATTTCACGGGTAAAGTACTACTGAGTATGTTGTTCTGCTAATTTATGGTGTCTTAACTACAGAAATATTGGGTCCCCAGGAAGGGCCCAATATTTTTAATAGGTGAAGATACGTACAAGCAGTATTGAGTTACATATTAGCCTAATATTTCAACTACCTGACTAGATAATAAGAACAAACACGAATGTCGTCAAGATACTTGCCCTGGAAATCCTGTTTCAGTTTAGCCAACCACAAACACCTTTTGTTCCTCAGACAGTTTTTTGCACTCTTCTCCTTGATTTGTTATAACTTTTGGCAGTCTATAGTAGTCCAGATATCCTTCCTGGTCTGGCCAATTAGTACAGGCCAAAACATGACAATAATTGACCAATTTCAACAGCGATAATCAGCAAAATATGTGAGTTTTGCTTGGTTCAGTGGCATTGTTTAAATTCAGTCCCACCAATATGGCAGACTGATGAAGTGTTGTGAAAACACTTTATACAGAAATGCAAAGAAATCAACAGGATGCTACAAGATGGGGGTCCTGAACCTGCTCCCGGAGGCCCACTGCCCTGCCAAGTTTAGCTCCAACCCCATTTAAACACACCTGGACCAGCTAATCAGGGTCACTCACTAGAAACTTCCAGGCAGGTGTGTTGCAGCTGGTTTTGAGTTAAACTCTGTATGACTTTGGCTCTCCAGGAGCAGGTTTGGACACCCCTGCTATAATAGATGATTATCAGTAACAAAAACCCTTGTTTTACAAAATACTAAATTACCTGTATATCCTAGTACTGCAGACAAACAGATGAGTGACAATCACTTAAAAAAAAAATAAAAAAAGAGACTTTTTGCTAATATAAGACTACATGATTATTGCTAATAGAAGACTACAATAAACTAAAAGTAGCAGCATTATATCTCTCTTTACACACATACACATTATTTACTTACAGTTGTGGGTTATTGATTTGTTTCATAATGAATCTAGTTGTGTGTGATGTACTGTTTAGCACTACAACATTACCAAAGATAATTGGCAGGTATTGGTTTCAAGATGGAACCATTTCATTCTTGGGCTGCTTTCTTCAGATGTTTTTTGTGCATTATTTTGGCTCAGTCACTGCACGACTGTTGGCAGTGATGGCTATAGATCGCTATGCAGCAATTTGTTTCCCACTTCGGTATCATAGTATCATGACAAACAGGAATGTATTCATTCTGATCTTGGGCTCTTGGTTGTTGGGTTTGGTAGGCCCTTTGATGATGATCATTTGAGCTTATCCTCTCCCTTACTGTGCAAGTAACACCATTGTGCACTGTTACTGTGATCATATTGCCATCACAACACTGGCGTGCACTAACAGAGAAGAATACAGTTATCCAGCATTCATTCATGCTATGATAGTACTGCTGGGATCTCTTGCTGTTATTGTTTTCTCTTCCTTTGCCATCATTGTGGCAGTTCTGCGTATATCGAGCGCTCAAGGAAGGATGAAGACTTTCTCTACCTGCAGTCCTCAGCTTATCATAATTGCCCTTTTTTTCCTACCCAGATGTTTTAATTATTTGTCAAGCAATGTTAAAATAAAATTCAGTACTGATTTGCGATTAGTCATTATTATGATGTATAGCCTTTTACCTCCCATGATCAATCCCCTCATTTACTGTCTGAGAACAGAAGAGGTAAAGAAAGTTTTATTTAAAAAACTTCAAAGGACAAAAATAGACATTACATCAGGGAAGACCTAGTTAGCAATATTTTATTTATATACAGTATATATTTTCTTAAATTTAATGTAAATGCAATGTAAACCCAACTGGTTTGCTATTTTAAAAATGCATTCATTTTATATGTTTGTGAAAAGAGTCTTTTACATGTAAATGTCTATGATGACTAAATGTTTAAAAATATGGTTGATAATTATGTGCTAAATAAAATAGTGATATGAAAACTGAAACGTCTTTTTATTGGATGCATATAATAACAATATGTAATGTTTAGTAATGAATTCTTAAACATCACTGCTTTTAACTTTTACCAAAGCAGTGTAGTCTGTGCAGATATTATGACATCATCCAGTCAGTGTATTTTAAAGAATTAACATGTATTTTTCTTTATATATTTAAAATATTTTCTTTATATATATATTTATATATTAGACTTTGCTAGCCAAAAAAAAAAAACATTAAATGAGCAGTTACACTAACATGCTTGTGTTAGAATTTACATCTGGATTCCAAATTTAAATGGGAAAACATTAGAAAATTATATTATTTGATTACACTGTCCAGCTTTTGATCTCAGGGTTTCCACACACTTCAACAGCATACATTTACTTCAATTTACCACTAGATGGCAGTAAAAGACCATTTATGCAGCTGAGATTTTACATAAACGTGTGGCACAGATTTTCTCGTAAGTGTTACTTAAAAAGACTGTTTTAAAAAGATTTCATTTTTTTTTAAATTATGTTTGAATTAAACCTATAAGCATTTGTAAAGGATGACACAATAAACTGAAACACCACACACCTTTGTGTGCATATGGGTTAATGTTCATGTCAAAATGGACCCCTAAACAAATTACGAACACATTATGTTTTTCATTTATTAATTTTTTATTTAGACAGGTGTCGTAGTTGATATTGAAGAAATCAATCAAAATACATTTATAGATGACAGTGAACAATGTGTTTAAGGTCAACATAGTAACGACTGCACAAGCAGTAAACACTTGAAATCAGATGGATTAATGAATAAAGGTTAGATAACAGTGATTCTGCATAAATTTTGACAAATGTATACAAATATTACAATTTTAAAGCTCATTTAAAAGCCCTGCGAGGACTGAGAATGTAGTTTTTATATGGGTAGTTTAAGTCACAATCATTAAATATAAATAAATAGACATTTTAGTCATTTAGAAATGTTCTCTCTATTTGGTGCAGTTCTGTTTTTAAGAATTTTTCGAATAATGTCTTTGATTTCAGCCGTCTTTAAAACATAAACAATAGGGTTTAGCATTGGTGGAATAGCATATGCCAGAGATGTGCTGATGACTCTGGCATTGGGTGTGAGAGAAACTAACACTGCAGCAAGATAGGAGTAGCACATGGGCAAGAAATATATCCCTACTAACATTAGGTGAGAAACACAGGTCTTCAAAGCTTTTAAACGTCCTTGCCAAGTTGTAATTTTGATTAAAGCAAGAAAAATTCCCATATATGAAAGGACTATAATAATCAATGGTGCCACAAGGTACAAAACTGAGACAAGAAACGCAAAGATCTTACTAATGCTATTGTTATTACACGCCAGCCTAAACACTGGTCCATGATCACAAAAATAACTTTGTATCATAATGGATTCACAGAATGAAAGTTGGCTGATGAAAGACACCATCAAGGCCACAATAGAAGAATTAAATGCCCAAACTGCTGATAAGATTAAAATCATACTTGTATTGTTCACAATTGCATTATATCTTAAAGGCAAACAAATTGCAATGAAGCGATCATATGCCAGAACAACGAGAGTGACACTTTGTAGAGAACTGAAGAAGAACACAAAAAACATGTTTGCCAAACAAGCATTAAAGGAGATGTACCGTGAGTCGAACAGAAAATTTTTCATCATGTTAGGAATTAGTGCATTAGTTTCACCAATGTCAGCCAAGGCCAAGTTAAACACACCAATGTACTTTGGACTGTGCAGACTTCGCTCAAGAGCAATAATGAGAAGGACTACAGAGTTCCCAATCACACTAATAAAATAAACCATAAATAAGAATATATAGTAATAACTGCTGTACGGTATACCTGAAAGTCCAATGATGAAAAAGTATTCAGGATGAACAATGGAGACATTCTGGGAAATACTTGCATTTATAGAACTCATTGCAGCTTTGTGTTTGATGTTTTTAACAAGCTGAAAATAGAAATGACCATAACATAAGCAAAGTCTAGGAAATTTACAAACCTGTAACTACAATTTAAAATTCTGAAACTATACCTTCATGTAACTTTGTATAATATTTCAATTACATAGATATAAAGCTTTAGAGTCTGAGCAAACAATGACAATGACTGTCTGAGCGCTTTGAATAAAAATACTCTGCTATAAACGCTGGTTCTTATCCTCTTATTCTGCAAAGATCACTAGATGTTTGTGTCATTGAATCTAAATATATCTTCTGATTCATCTCACAAGAGTCTTGAGACAACACAGTGATGCAATCAATATGTGCTGCAAATGTTTCGGTCACTAGTTTGGATCACTTACAGTTACACTAACATGTTTGTGTTAGAATTTACATCTGGATTCCAAATTTAAAGGAGAAAATATTCGAAAATTATATTATTTGAATTACACTGTCCAACTTTTGATTTCAGGGTTTCCACACACTTCAACAGCATACATTTACTTCAATTTACCACTAGATAGCAGTAAAAGACCATTTATGCAGCTGAGATTTTACATAAACGTGTGGCACAGATTTTCTCATAAAGTGTTACTTAAAAAGACTGTTTTAATTTTATTATGTTTAAATTAAACCTATAAGCATTTGTAAAGGCTGACACAAAAAACCAAAACATACACACGTTTGTGTGCATATGGGTTAATGTTCATGTCAAAATGAACCCTTAAACAAAATACAAACACATTATGAGTTTGTTTTTATTTATTTATTTATTTTTTATTTAGACAGGTGTCGTAGTTGATACTGAAGAAAATAAAATCAAAATACATTTATAGATGACAGTGAACAATGTGTTTAATGTCAACATACACTGCCCTCCAAAAGTTTGGAAACACCCCTGGCAAAGTGTGGTTTTGGACGATATTAGCATAAATCCTTATCATGATCATTTGATACAAATACATTAAAGTAACTTGACATTATCACTGAAGGCCAGCAATAATCATTTTCATTTTGATTACATAATAATGGCAATATATACACATCAAAGTCAGACATGCCCCTTTGCCAGCTGTGATGCCTGGTTACTGGTTTAAACTTGGCCCAGGTCTTTAAAACATTTTTGGGTCAGCACACCTTAATAACTTCAACAATTGATTGCCAGTTAAGTTTAGAATACAATGAATTTAGACCCAGATTATGCAGAGCTGTTTCAGTTGCTAATGGTAGATATTTTGATGAATCGAAAATGTAAGTGTTTTTTCTATGTATAAACTGTTTATGTAATAAAATATGTTTTCGTAGTTTGTGTTGTCCCTTATCAGTGCAAAATTATCACAAATTAAAAAGGATTCATGCCAATATTGTCCAAAACAGCTGCAAGTCATTTGTGAGGACTGAGAATGTAGTTTTTATATGGGTAATTTAAGTCTCAATCATTAAATATAAATAAATAGACATTTTAGTCATTTAGAAATGTTCTCTCTATTTGGTGCAGTTCTGTTTTTAAGAATTTTTCGAATAATGTCTTTGATTTCAGCCGTCTTTAAAACATAAACGATAGGGTTTAGCATTGGTGGAATAGCATATGCCAGAGATGTGCTGATGATTCTGGCATTGGGTGTGAGAGAAATCAACACTGCAGCAATATATGAGTAGCACATGGGCAGGAAATATATCCCTACTAACAACAGGTGAGAAACACAGGTCTTCAAAGCTTTTAAACGTCCTTGCCAAGTTGTAATTTTGATTAAAGCAAAAAAAATTCCCATATATGAAAGGAGTATAATGATCAATGGTGCCAAAAGGTACAAAACTGAGACAAGAAATGCAAAGGTCTTACTAATGCTATAGTCATTACATGCCAACCTAAACACTGGTCCATGATCACAAAAATAGCTTTTTATCATAATGGATTCACAGAATGAAAGTTGGCTGATGAAAGACACCATCAAGGCCACAAAAGAAGAATTAAATGCCCAAACTGCTGAGAAAATTAAAATCATACTTGTATTGTTCACAACTGCATGATATCTTAAAGGCAAACAAATTGCAATGAAGCGATCATATGCCAGAACAACGAGAGTGACACTTTGTAGAGAACTGAAGAAGAACACAAAAAACATGTTTGCCAAACAAGCATTGTAGGAGATGTACTGTGAGTCGAACAGAAAATTCTTCATCATGTTAGGAATTAGTGCATTAGTTTCACCAATGTCAGCCAAGGCCAAGTTAAACACACCAATGTACTTTGGACTGTGCAGGCTTCGCTCAAGAGCAATAATGAGAAGGACTACAGAGTTCCCAATTACACTAATAAAATAAACCATAAATAAGAATATATAGTAATAACTGCTGTACGGTATACCTGAAAGTCCAATGATGAAAAAGTATTCAGGATGAACAATGGAGACATTCTGGGAAACACTTGCATTGATAGAACTCATTGCAGCTTTGCGTTTGGCGTTTTGAACAAGCTGAAAATAGAAATGACCATAACATAAGCAAAATCTAGGAAATTTACAAACCTGTAACTACAATTTAAAATTCTGAAAATATACCTTCATGTAACTTTGTATAATATTTCAATCACATAGATATAAAGCTTTAGAGTCTGAGCAAACAATGACAATGACTGTCTGAGCGCTTTGAATGAAATTACTCCGCTATAAATGCCGGTTCTTATCCTCTTATTCTGCAAAGATCACTGGATGTTTGTGTCATAGAATCTAAATATATCTTCCAATTCATCTCATGAGAGTCTTGAGACAACACAGTGATGCAATATGTGCTGCAAATGTTTTGGTCACTAGTTTGGATCAATGTTTCATTTACTGGACTGCAAACAATTCTCACAACATTGTTCTCATTTGTCATTTATTGTCACACAACAATATTTTAGTTATTTAAAGATGAACAACAAGCATTAAATGAATAAAATGGATAATCATAAAATACTTTTGTTAAAAAAAATATTTTGTTAATCACTTATATCAGTTGGTAACATATCAACAATCAGTTTATCGGTGACCAACCACTCTGGGGCAGGGTTGTAGGGATGCAACGGTATGAAAATTTCTGATCATGATTATAGTGACCAAAATGATCACGGTTATCAGTATTATCACGGTATTGTTAAAATGTACTGAAAATGTTCAAAATATACTGACACATAAATCACTTCACCAAGTTCTATATTTAAAATCAACAAACAACAAATAAAATGACTTTTTGTTTGCATAATCACTAAAACAAGAACAGTAGCCTACCAATGATGTCTGGATTTTAAATGACAACATGACTGACAACAGTTTAACTACAACAGTTTAAGTAATAGCATGTTTATATATCGAATGTAACTTTTCAAATAAAGCTTAACAAAAAGATAAACCTCACATTTCAGCTTTCAAATAAAGAAAAGGGTTAATTCACAATGATAATTAATTTAATAAATTATTATATGTATTTTATCTAGATTATTTATAATCTAGATGGTCTGAATTGTTTAAATGTGTAGAACCCACTTAAGATTGTTTTTCATCAACCGGTCAGAATTTATGCTACAGCAGGGCATGCAAATTCGCTTTGTTTTTTGGCCAGACAAAAATGGCACACAAGCCGAACGTAAATGTAAGTCTCTGTAAATCCACTGTTAGACACTAGATGGCGCTTATGGAAAAGCTGAATTACAGCTGTTTCCATGAACTCCGTGGATAAAGCAGCGTTGCGTCATGAACCCTTCTTTAGATATTACATGGAGCGAAGGTGAAAACAAAATGCAACTGAATCTTTTCTGAAGACAGTCAGGTACATTCATATAATTAATTCATTTATATATTCATTATAATTCCCGATTTATGTTTCTGCCGGTGGGTGCCCCCAATTGCGCAGTGCAACGTACAGACTGCAGATACATTAGTTACCGAATAATACACACGTTCTTTCTTTGAGGGTTGCACTTTACTAAATAAAATGATTTAATAAATACCTGTTTACAAAAAGCACTTATTCGCGCGTACACAGCACGATGCTGTACAGTATTTATTTATCATCAGTTCTTCAAATCACAGTAATGGTTTTAATGATAATTAAAATACGATTTTTTTTTTTTACGGTTTTAATGATAATTAAAATACGAAACGGTTATACTAACCGTGGGGAATTTTATCATGATTTATCGTCAAACCGGTAATCGTTACATCCCTACAGGGTTGTCCAATCATGCTCATAAGTGGCCTTCCAAAAGAGTTTAGCTAAAGGCCTCAATAGGTTGTTTGCACATGACGTCATTGCTGTGGCGCGAAATGCAGCTGGAGGGCAGGAAGTGATATTTCTCCATAGGAATCACTAGCAGAAACTCAAAAATGCCTATGCTTACTCAGTAAGCAGGAAAGAGCACAATGTTTTGAAGTTAATAGGTGAAGATACGTACGAACAGTATTAATTAACATATTAAGATATATATATTTCACCTACCTGACTAGACAGTTTTTTGCACTCTTCTCTCTGATTTGTTATAACTTTTGGCAGTCTGTAGTACTCCAGATGTTTTTCCTGGTCTGGCCGATTAGTACAGGCCAAAACATGACAATAATTGACCAACTTATAGCAAAGGCAAGACGTGGGGATAGTCCGTGAAGCAGGCGAGGGTCGATCAGTGGCAAATGTAATCCGAAGGGTGAGGAAAAGGGGTATTCCGTGCAATGAGCAAGAAGTCCAAGAGGCAGGCGGTGAGAAAGACGAAACGAGATGACCAGGCGAGAAAGCTAAACACTGGGAACTTGGGAACTCGGAAACTAGGGAACTCACACGAAACAACCAGTCCGGGGCTTATATAGCATGTCTGATTGGCTACAGGTGTTGGCGCAATCAGCGCAATGGGTGATGGGAGACTTAGTCCGGGGTGTAATGCAACAGTCTGTGTGATGTGAAAGTGCGAGAGCGACATCTGGTGGTGAGCGGACAGAAGGTCACCGGCCAGATTCAAAAGAGTGGCTTGAGTCAAAAGAGTGAGGCAGGACGAGGGTTGGAGGGCCAGGTTTATGTGGAGGACCTAGGGACTGAGGCAGGACCGGCAGAGCAGGAGCCCACCAGGGCGGACCAGGTGCTCACCAGGGCGGAGCAGGCAGAGCAGGAGCCCACCATGTCAGAGCAGAAGCCCTCCAGGGTGAAGCAGGAGGCGCAGGAGCTCTCCAGGACGGAGCAGAAGCCCTCCAGGGTGGAGCAGGAGGCGCAGGAGCCCTCCAGAACGGAGTAGGAGGCGGTAGAGCCCTCCAGGACGGAGCAGGAGGCGCTGGAGCCCTCCAGGGCGGAGCAGGAGGTGCAGGAGCCCTCCAGGGCGGAGCAGGCACCTGCGTCATGGACTGGGACCTGGGGAGAACAGGGACAGAAGAGGCAGACAGAACGACAAGAAGAGAGGCAGAGAGTTCGTTGGCGGCCTTCGTGACTGTGACAGAACAGGTTTTCCAGCAGAATTGGGCTTCTTTAACACTGTTGCCGCAGGTGGTTTTTCATGTCCGCGGGTTGAAGTGACCCCAGTAACGTGATATTTAGTCACTGGAATGCACCCTGCTAAAAAAACATGTATTTTACCCCTAGGAATGCAATTTTTTTCTTTTTTAATGTATTTTTTTTTACTACCTTGAAATATCAGTTACAAGAACCATTCTGATGGTACACTGACTGTAATAAGGCCATTGGCTTCTGTTTCTTTCTCACACTCCTCTAAAAACACTTGTTTTGGGAGTGTGTAAGTTTGGAGAGCAGGTATGAAATTTCATGAAACGGGGCTAAGGGGACTGGATAAAGTATAGGGGTGTGCAGGCCCAAAAACACTGAGAACCACTGCTTAAAGGTGTAATATACAAATAAGATACAAAAGTTTATCTTTTAAAAGGGTACTGCTTTTTTACTTTTTCTTCTGACAGTGTAGAAAGAACTGATCATCCCTGGAGGAGGAGCTGTTTTACGTCATTACCTTCTATATATTTATAACCATTTGTCTGTTAACCCTGCATATATCTGTGATTGAAGCAGAATGCACTTTATGGTGCCTTGTGAAAGAGATATGCAATGTCTTTTTTCTCAGTGTTTTTAACTAGTTGACGACAGGCTGATACCAGAACTCCTTTGGTTGATTACAACTGAAACTGTGTTATGTTAATTGTGAATTGTACATTGTGTGAATTTAGAACTCTAAAACTGTTCTAAGGATTTTAACTCATCATGTCAGTGGGAAATGTCAGCTTTATAAAGGATTTTGTGATAGTCGGCTTTCCTGGACTTCAGCCTCAATACTATGGCCTCGTATCAGCACTTCTGTTTTTTGTTTACGTGTTTACAATGTTGGGAAATGCTGTATTTTTTGCATTGTTTGTAATCAGTAGGAACCTTCAGAAACCTGTTTATTACTGCATTATGAATCTAGTTGTGTGTGATGTACTGTTTAGCACTACAACATTACCAAAGATAATTGGCAGGTATTGGTTTCAAGATGGAACCATTTCATTCTTGGGCTGCTTTCTTCAGATGTTTTTTGTGCATTATTTTGGCTCAGTCACTGCACGACTGTTGGCAGTGATGGCTATAGATCGCTATGCAGCAATTTGTTTCCCACTTCGGTATCATAGTATCATGACAAACAGGAATGTATTCATTCTGATCTTGGGCTCTTGGTTGTTGGGTTTGGTAGGCCCTTTGATGATGATCATTCGAGCTTATCCTCTCCCTTACTGTGCGAGTAACACCATTGTGCACTGTTACTGTGATCATATTGCCATCACAACACTGGCGTGCACTAACAGAGAAGAATACAGTTATCCAGCATTCATTCATGCTATGATAGTACTGCTGGGATCTCTTGCTGTTATTGTTTTCTCTTACTGTGCCATCATTGTGGCAGTTCTGCGTATATCGAGCGCTCAAGGAAGGATGAAGACTTTCTCTACCTGCAGTCCTCAGCTTATCATAATTGCCCTTTTTTTCCTACCCAGATGTTTTAATTATTTGTCAAGCAATGTTAACATAAAATTCAGTACTGATTTGCGATTAGTCATTATTATGATGTATAGCCTTTTACCTCCCATGATCAACCCCCTCATTTACTGTCTGAGAACAGAAGAAGTAAAGAAAGTTTTATTTAAAAAACTTCAAAGGACAAAAATAGACATTACATCAGGGAAGACCTAGTTAGCAATATTTTATTTATATACAGTATATATTTTCTTAAATTTAATGTAAATGCAATGTAAACCCAACTGGTTTGCTATTTTAAAAATGCATTCATTTTATATGTTTGTGAAAAGAGTCTTTTACATGTAAATGTCTATGATGACTAAATGTTTAAAAATATGGTTGATAATTATGTGCTAAATAAATAGTGATATGAAAACTGAAACGTCTTTTTATTGGATGCATATAATAACAATATGTAATGTTTAGTAATGAATTCTTAAACATCACTGCTTTTAACTTTTACCAAAGCAGTGTAGTCTGTGCAGATATTATGACATCATCCAGTCAGTGTATTTTAAAGAATTAACATGTATTTTTCTTTATATATTTAAAATATTTTCTTTATATATATATTTATATATTAGACTTTGCTAGCCAAAAAAAATAAACATTAAATGAGCAGTTACACTAACATGCTTGTGTTAGAATTTACATCTGGATTCCAAATTTAAATGGGAAAACATTAGAAAATTATATTATTTGATTACACTGTCCAGCTTTTGATCTCAGGGTTTCCACACACGTCAACAGCATACATTTACTTCAATTTACCACTAGATGGCAGTAAAAGACCATTTATGCAGCTGAGATTTTACATAAACGTGTGGCACAGATTTTCTCGTAAGTGTTACTTAAAAAGACTGTTTTAAAAAGATTTCATTTTTTTTTTAAATTATGTTTGAATTAAACCTATAAGCATTTGTAAAGGATGACACAATAAACTGAAACACCACACACCTTTGTGTGCATATGGGTTAATGTTCATGTCAAAATGGACCCCTAAACAAATTACGAACACATTATGTTTTTCATTTATTAATTTTTTTATTTAGACAGGTGTCGTAGTTGATATTGAAGAAATCAATCAAAATACATTTATAGATGACAGTGAACAATGTGTTTAAGGTCAACATAGTAACGACTGCACAAGCAGTAAACACTTGAAATCAGATGGATTAATGAATAAAGGTTAGATAACAGTGATTCTGCATAAATTTTGACAAATGTATACAAATATTACAATTATATAATAATATTACAAAAATAGACATTACATCAGGGAAGACCTAGTTGGCAATATTTTATTTATATACAGTATATATTTTCTTAAATTTAATGTAAATGCAATGTAAACCCAACTGGTTTGCTATTTTAAAAATGCATTAATTTTATATGTTTGTGAAAAGAGTCTTTTACATGTAAATGTCTATGATGACTAAAAGTTTAAAAATATGGTTGATAATTATGTGCTAAATAAAATAGTGATATGAAAACTGAAACTTTTTTTATTGGATGCATATAATTACAATAATAAATGGTTAGTAATGAATTTTTAAACATTTGTAACTTTTACCAAAGCAGTGTAGTCTGTGCAGATATTATGACATCATCCAGTCAGTGTATTTTAAAGAATTAACATGTATTTTTCTTTATATATATTTAAAATATTTTCTTTATATATATATATATATATATATATATATATATATACACACACACACATATATATTGTGTCACAGATAGTTTTCATTTTAAATATAGACAATAAAAGAAACAATAAAAAAATATTAGGCCATCCTGGTCAACAGTTAGATTTTGCTAGCCAAAAACAAAAAAAACAAAACAAAACAACAACAAAAAAAAAACAAACAAACAATTAAATGAGCAGTTACACTAACATGTTTGTGTTAGGTCCAGCTTTTGATCTCAGGGTTTCCACACACTTCAACAGCATACATTTACTTCAATTTACCACTAGATGTCAGTAAAAGACCAATTATGCAGCTCAGATTTTACATAAACATGTGATACACATTTTCTTATAAAGAGTTACTTAAAAAGACTGTTTTAAAAAGATTTTTTTTTTTATTATGTTTGAATTAAACCTCTAAGCATTGTAAAGGCTGACACAATAAACTGAAACATACTACACACATTTGTGTGCATATGGGTTAATGTTCATGTCAAAATGGACCCCTAAACAAAATACAAACACATTATGAGTTTTTATTTTATTTTATTTTATTTTTTATTTAGACAGGTGTCGTAGTTGATATTGAAGAAAATTAATGAAAATACATTTATAGATGCCAGTGAACAATGTGTTTAAGGTTAACATACACTGCCATCCAAAAGGTCATCATATCATCATAAATCCTTATGATTTTTTGATGCAAATACATTAAAGTAACTTAACATTATCATTGAAGGCCAGCAATAATAATTTTCATTTTGATTACATAATAATAACAATATATACACATCAAAGTCAGACATGCCCCTTTGCCAGCTGTGATGCCTGGTTACTGGTTTAAACTTGGCCCAGGTTTTTAAAACATTTTTGGGTCAGCACACCTTAATAGCTTCATAGTTTGTGTTGTCCCTTATCAGTGCAAAATTATCACAAATTAAAAATGATTCATGCCAATATTGTCCAAAACAGCTGCAAGTCATCTGTGAGGACTGAGAATGTAGTTTTTATATGGGTAATTTAAGTCTCAATCATATATAATATAATATAAATAAATAGACATTTTAGTCATGTTCATGTTCATGTTTAGGAATGTTCTCTCTATTTGGTGCAGTTCTGTTTTTAAGAATTTTTCGAATAATGTCTTTGATTTCAGCCGTCTTTAAAACATATACGATAGGGTTTAGCATTGGTGGAATAGCATATGCCAGAGATGTGCTGATGACTCTGGCATTGGGTGTGAGAGAAACCAACACTGCAGAAATATATGAGTAGCCCATGGGCAGGAAATATATCCCTACTAACAACAGGTGAGAAGCACAGGTCTTTAAAGCTTTTAAACGTCCTTGCCAAGTTGTAATTTTGATTAAAGCAAGAAAAATTCCCATATATGAAAGGACTATAATAATCAATGGTGCCAAAAGGTACAAAACTGAGATAAGAAACGCAAAGATCTTACTAATGCTATAGTCATTACATGCCAACCTAAACACTGGTCCATGATCACAAAAATAACTTTGTATCATAATGGATTCACAGAATGAAAGTTGGCTGATGAAAGACACCATCAAGGCCACAATAGAAGAATTAAATGCCCAAACTGCTGAGAAGATTAAAATCATACTTGCATTGTTCACAATTGCATGATATCTTAAAGGCAAACAAATTGCAATGAAGCGATCATATGCTAGAACAACGAGAGTGACACTTTGTAGAGAACTGAAGAAGAACACAAAAAACATGTTTGCCAAACAAGCATTAAAGGAGATGTACCGTGAGTCGAACAGAAAATTCTTCATCATGTTAGGAATTAGTGCATTAGTTTCACCAATGTCAGCCAAGGCCAAGTTAAACACACCAATGTACTTTGGACTGTGCAGGCTTCGCTCAAGAGCAATAATGAGAAGGACTACAGAGTTCCCAATTACACTTATAAAATAAACCATAAATAAGAATATATAGTAATAACTGCTGTACCTTATACCTGAAAGTCCAATGATGAAAAAGTATTCAGGATGAACAATGGAGACATTCTGGGAAACACTTGCATTTATAGAACTCATTGCAGCTTTGCGTTTGGCGTTTTTAACAAGCTGAAAATAGAAATGACCATAACATAAGCAACATTTAGGAAATGTACAAACCTGTAACTACAATTTAAAATTCTGAAAATATACCTTCATGTAACTTTGTATAATATTTCAGTCACATAGATAAAAAGCTTTAGAGTCTGAGAAAACAATGACAATGACTGTCTGAGCACGTCGAATGAAATTACTTCGCTATAATTGCTGGTTCTTATCCTCTTATTCTGCAAAGATCACTGGATGTTTGTGTCATAGAATCTAAATATATCTTCCGATTCATCTCATGAGAGTCTTGAGACAACACAGTGATGCAATATGTGCTGCAAATGTTTTGGTCACTAGTTTGGATCAATGTTTCATTTACTGGACTGCAAACAATTCTCACAACATTGTTCTCATTTGACATTTATTGCCACACAACAATATTTTAATTATTTAAGGATGAACAACAAGCATTAAATGAATAAAATGGATAATCATAAAATATTTTTGTTAAAAAATATTTTATTAATCATTTATATCAGTTGGTAACAATATAAACAATCAATTTATTGGTGACCAAAAACAACCCCTCTGGGGCAGGGTTGTCCAATCATGCTCATAAATGGCCTTCCAGAAGAGTTTAGCTATAGGACTTAATACAACTGAAACAGCTATTCAAGGTAATCAGGATCTGTGTGTTGTGTGTTGGAGCTACACTGCAGGAAAGCTCTGCAGGAGCAGGATTGAACACCTCTTTCTTGGGTCAACAGGCCCAGGAAATGCACAAAGATCTGTATATAGGCAAGACAAGACAATGATGTAAGGGTGTACAATCCTACTCCTAGAGGGCTATTCAGAGAAGTTTAGCTTTAGGCCTAATTAAACGTACCCAAACCAGCTAAACAAGGACAGTGTCTGCAATTGCCCCATACCCTTAAATAGGGGACTGTTTGAGGGGACAGCCATTTGTAGTGCTGTCCGAAAACATAATGTACACTATTAAGTGCACTCATTCAATCCCATAATGCACTGCAATAACGAGTGGCTAGAGAATATCCCATAATGCACTGTGAGGGTTGTGCCAACTGAATTTGTTTGTCTTTCCAGAAGATGGCGCCTGCAGCTGAATCATCCATCCATACCTTTTTGTCAAACTGCTAGTCCAAACTGTGTAATATGATACAGATACAGATTTATTTTTAATTGATTATTAAATAGTTTAATAAAGGTTTACACATTTCCATGACAGAGTTCACAATAAATAGATAAATAAATAAATACTACTGTAGCCACCAGTTTGCTAAGTTTCAAATGATTATTAAATAGTAAGCACAAACTACACTAAAGATGCAGCCTTTTGGGCCCACTCAGTGTCTGAATTCATTTACTTGTTTTTATTCAGTCCCTCAAGTGAATTATATTAGTGGATTAATGTGGGGAATAGTACATGAGGGTGTGGGGGTGATTTTGAACACAACAACAGTCATCAGAATCACTAAAAAAACTTACAGGCAGGTGTGTTGGTACTAAAATATGCAGGAATGTGAAACTTCAGGAGCAGGATTGGACATCTCTGCCCTGGGAAAAGAGGGGGAACAGACAACAGGCCCAGTAAATGTGCAAAAATCTGTACACATGGTGTGTGGATGTCACAGAAAATAAAGTATCAAAAAATAAAATCTAAATTAATTTAAATGTTAGTAGTAAACAATAACATCCAGGGTGTGACAAAAGAGTAATCAAGTAAACAGGCAATGGTCAGGGTAGGCAGCAAACAACCAGGTAAACAGCCCAAGGTCACAAACAAAGGCAAGGCAAGTTAAAACAAGGAAAAACATGGAGGCAAGAAAAACTTATTGTAGCTACTGACAAACAGTACTGTGTCATGTGTGTGTGAAAATTAGTGCAGCATAAATAGTCCCACTGATTGGAAACAGGCAAGTCTGTAATCAGTTTCTAGGCTGAGGTTTCTGAGAAATGGAGTCCGAGGGTGGGGGTCTAACACCGAGGTCCTTTGGGCATGCCAACCATAGGGCATAAAGCCCTAAGCAGACTAGACTGGTCATAGATTGGTTTAAGCAGACAAGATCTATGTCTAAAGGGCAAGGACATCCAAGTTGTAGAACCTGGCAAAGGTCGACAGAAAGCGCTAGCCGGCTGCTGCACAGATGTTACCAATGGTCATTCTATTAAACCATGGCCAGGAAGAGGCAATTTCCCTGGCAGAGCAGGCTCTCAGTCCAACAGGACATTGTTAGCCCAAGTAGGCATAAGCCAGCCCTGACCCATTCACTATCCAGCTGGCAGTCCCTTAGCGCAGACTCCAAAGCACACCAAAAGCTCCTCTGACTGCTGGAATTGGCTAGTGTGCTCAATATATACTCTGAGGGCTCAGACCAGACAGAGTGGGTCTGAAGAAAATGTGCTGATGACCCTTGCATCCTCAAAAATGGGGAGAGCAGAGAGGGTAATGACCTATGCTTTGAACGAAGTGGAGAGCCCCTTAGGGACATGGACATGCCTTAGCTTAAGGATGACCTTGCAGATGTTTGGCCTAATCTACAATTGGCAGTCCTGTCAACTGTAGTGGCTTGGACTGTGGGTCTCAAAGAGCCTGGAGAACTGTGGACAATTCCTAGTTGGAACTGTATGGAAACAATGCAATTTCAGATTTCTAGTCCCTTAAGAACCTTATTATTACATCATTCCTACCAACTAAAAAACTGTGGAATATGTGGAACAGGACGGAAACATTCTTAAAAGCAGTGCCTGGCAAAAGATGCAGAAAATGTAAGAATGAGAACATTTTGCAGTTGTATGTCCGATATATGTAACAACAGCCTTTTCTCAAGGGACTCACCTCAGTCGTGGTATTGAGGGTGGAAGAGAGCGCTGCTTATTCACTCTGCCCTTTGACAATTCCTGCCGGACCCAAGACTCGAACCTGCAACCTTGGGGTTACAAGTCAGACTCTCTAACCATTAGGCAATGGCCACCCCAAAAAGTGTAAAAAAGAAAGGGTAGAGACGTTTATAACAGCAGTACACAAACAAGCAGAACACTGCAATTTTGGAGCAATAAAAGAGGACCGTATAGTTGTGGTAATTAGAGAGTGGAGCACTTGTACAAGTCAGACGGATACCATGACAATAAAACAAAACAAAAGTCAATGCAAAAAAAACAAAAAATAAACAAAACTGTGGAATATGTGGACAGAACACGTAAAAATGAGGACATTTTGCAGTTGTATGTCGGTCGTATAAATTGCAACAGGACAGAGAATCCTCTGAGGAAGAGGTGTATGCTTCTCTGGGGGAACTGTCAACAGGGACTTTTACAGAATGAACAGTGACTGTCACTGTGAATGGCACTCCTGTTAACCTTAAACTTGACACAGGAGTAGCCAGGTCCACAATACTGGAGTGGAAAAGAAGTTTCCAATGTATATTTAGTGCAAAGGGACACAGCAGCATTCAAGACATTTATGTTGTAGACAAGCTCAAAAAATCTCTTCTGGGTCTTCCTGCCATAGATGCTTTGAATTTCATTCATCAAATTGAAACAGTCACACAATAAAAACTACACTGAAGCGTTTCTGTCAGTGTTTAGGGGTCTAGGATTGTTGAAAGAAAGATATCACATCAAGCCGCAAACGGGAGTGAAACCATATGCGTTGTCAACACCCCGCTGAGTCCCCATACCTCTCAGAACAAAAGTGAAAGAGGAACTTGACAGACTGGTGTCTATGGGTGTAATTTTAAAGGTGAATGGTGTGCTGGTATGGTAGCAGTTCCTAAACCAAATGGACAAATCCAAATATATAAAGGTTGCACACCTAAACTTCACAACTGCAGAGATCACAGTCAAAGCTGTCAAAAAGGACTTTGCTCAGCATGGATTTCCAGAGGCATGGATTTCTGACAATAGACCACCATAGTTTCCAGTAGTTTGCACAGGAACACAATTTCAAGCAGATGGCATTCTGGCCTCTGAAATTGTGTTCATTATACTCTGGGGGAGGCACAAAGGCTCCTGTTGAGGGGCCATAAATGTAGGTTGTGGGCAACAAATCAATCCCTTTGCCTAAGAAAGGAGGCTTTTCCTTAGTGGAATAGGCCAAGATGCTGCTGACAGTAGCTGTACCATCTCAGGCAACCATGAGCAGTTCCACTAGAACCAGAGTGGGCCACTAGAACTACCAAGCATCTCTCCTCCCTGATTGGTCTGATAATGTGCGAAGCAGAGCAACCAGAGGGAAGGAATACAGGTGCAAACTCGTGGGCTAGTGCATCCCACTCCCTTGAGCAAAATATTATGCAGTAAGAGTTCTCTTCTGAGGAGAAGAGGTCAACCTCTGCTCCCCTGAACATACTCCAAAACATCTGAACCACCTCCTGGAGACACTATGCTCTGGTACAGCATGTCAGCTCCTTGGTTCAGTCTGCCCAGCACATGCACTGGCTTTACTGAACAAAGGCAGTGTTGTGCCCATAATAGGAGGAGTATATTTTTAAGTCTGTAATTTTACTGAGGGAGTACAGTATAATGTTCTTATAATAAGTCCAGTCCAGATAAGTTTGGTAGAATAACTCATTTTTGGCCTCAGCGCTCTCAAGCCTCTCTGCCTTGGCACTCTCAAGCCTGGTAATCTCAGAGATTCAACACACTGCTCTACTACTCCTCCATAACTTGTTCCATTCCATCAATCCACCACTGAGCTTTCTTCAGTCCATGAATCTATTCCAGAGTCAGCTACAGTCGTTTCAGCCCATGAGCCTGTTCCAGTCCACTCCAGAGCTCATTCAAGCCCCAGAGCTCAGTCCTGTGTTGCCAGCCTGTGTATTCTCTACCTGTTCTGGAACTGCCTGTGTGCTTCGATACAACCATAGAGATTGTTATTTAACTTTCTGCTAGCCCTGAGATAACCCCCGTGTTCAACCTGGAACACTTTGTCTGCTTTGACACGATTACAAAGGTCATCCCTAAACTCTCTGCCTGCCCTGTCATGGCTAAGGAGGCTGTCCTTGAATCTCTTGCTTGCCGTGTTATGGCCATGGAGGTCATCTCTGAGTTCTTCGTCTATCCTGTCATGGCCAAGGAGACGTTCCTGTACTCTCTGTTTGCTTTGCCACGGCCAACAATGCCATCTCTGAACTGTCTGTCTGTCCTGTTGCAGCTGTAGAGGCCATTGTTAATCTCTCTGTGCTCTCTATTCCAGTCCAGCCTGAGTCATCTTGGTGGTCCCTTGCTTCATCAGCTCCACTGAAGTGGTCCTGGTGGTCTTGAGCTCTGCCTGCTCCACCCCAGGGCTCTTCAGCTTCACCTGGTCCACCCTGGTGGTCTACAGCTCCACCCTGGTGCTCATCAGCTCTTCCTGCTATGCCTGGCTTCATGCTCCACCCTGGCTGCCTGTTCTACCGCCTCTGCCCTGGCTTCCTGCCTTGCCAGCTCCTACTAACCCTCTGATCTGCCTTCACTCTGCCTCCTTCCTGGACTTCTCTGATCTTTTTAGGAGAGCCTGGAAGCAGCTCCTTAGGAGGGGGACTATGTCATGGTCTCCAGCTGGAGTGCCATGATTGTCCAATACAAGGCACTCCTCCCTCATCCATTGCCATTCCAACCTGGACTCCATTTTCAACAATTCTTTGCCAGGTCGCTTATGCTGTTTGCCTCTCTGCCTTGTTTGTCTCCATGGTTCCCCTTGTTAGTTTCCATGGTGTTCAGTTTGCTCCTCCTCCTTGTTACCTTGTTATCCTGTTTGTCTCTAACTATTTATGACTTTTGTATTTCCCTGTGTCTTTGCAAAGTCTTGTATGTCTGTTGTGCTGCAATTCTGAGCGTTTCCTTGTTTTCTGAATTTCTTGAATTTCTGCCCGTGTCCTGCATTTCTTGTTTCTGTTATTGCCACTCAGATCTGTATGTTTGTTCGGGCTGATTTCCTGTGCTGTGAACTTCTGCCTGTTTCGTGGACTGTGACTTTGGATTATTTAGATATTTTTCAATCACTGTAATTGTTTTTAAGTAATACTTGGTATGCAAAATTATAACTTATGTTTGTAATGCTATATCCTATCTTTTCCATGGATCTGCAATTTCATTTAATGTTTTTTGACAAATCATTAAATATTACTCTAATATTACTTAGTCTTTATATGGGTCATTTAATTCCCAAATATTAAAAATAAATAGGCATTTCAGTCATTTAGAAACTAGGGAACTAGAGAACTCTGGAACTCGGGAACTAGGGACTCACGCAAAACAACAATCCTATACACCACAATATTCGGTAACATGCAAGGGGAAGTCCGAGGCTTAACTAGAGCACCTGATTGGATACAGGTGTTCGCACAATCAGCGCGATGAATGATGGGAAACGTAGTCCGGGGTGTGATGCAACAGTCTGTGTAGTGTGAAATGTTAGTGGAATGCACAGGTGAACTCTGGTGGTGGGCAGACCAGACAGGATTCATAATAACTACAGCTTTTTGCCACACAGTATAGAGCAGTAGTTTTCAATCCTGGTCCAGGAGACCCTCTGCTCTGCACATTTTGTATGTCTCTCTTGTCTGACACACTCAGTTCAGCTTATGGACTGAATCAGGTAAGTTAAATAAGGTAGACACACAAACCCTCCCTGTGTCCAAAATCGTTCATTATTTGAGAGGACAGTCATTTTAAGTGGTGTCAGAAACCTTAATGGACATTATTGAGTGCACTTGTTCAATCCCACAATGCACAGCTGATGTAAGTTTAACGGCTGAAGAAAGCCTATAATGGACTGTGAAAGTCGTACACCAAATGAATGCTGCATCTTGTCAGAATATCGTGCCTGGTAAGAACACAATATGTATACATACACACACTTGACATCATCTGCATTCATGAACAAGTACTGCAAATAAACAGCATAACACTACTGTTCATTAATGTGCACATTCAGTCCCAGTGATGATGATTATATGTCACATATGATATATCAATATTAAACTTGCCTACATTTTTTCATTGAAACTGTGTCATGGTAATCGTGAGTTATGTATTGTTTATATTCACAACTCTAGAACTTTTTGTGATAGTCGACTTTACTGGGCTTCAGTCTCATTGCTATGGCCTCGTTTCAGCACTTCTGTTTTGTATTTACACTGGTGGGAAATGCTGTATTTTTTGGCATTGTATGTTATGACTAAGAGTCTTCAGAAACCTGTTTATTATTGCATTATAAATCTAGTTGTGTATGATGTACTAATTAGGACCACAACATTACGGAAATAATTGACATTGGTTTTGGTATTGATTTCAAGATGGACCATTTAATTGTCGGGCTGCTTTCTTCAGATGTTTCCCACTTCGGTATCATAGTATCATGACAAACAGAAATGTATTCATTCTGATCTTGGGCTCTTGGTTGTTGGGTTTGGTAGGCCCTTTGATGATTATCATTTCAGCTTATCCTCTCCCTTACTGTGTGAGTAACTCTATTGTGCACTGTTACCGTGATCATATTGCCATCACAACACTGTCATGCATTGACTGAGAAGAATATGGTAATCCAGCATTCATTCATGCTATGATAGTACTGCTGGGCTCTCTTGTTGTTATTGTTTTCTCTTACTGTGCCATCATTGTGGCAGTTCTACATATATTGAGCATTCAAGGAAGGATGAAGTCTTTTACCATCAGATGGCACTATTTATGCAGCTGAAATTTTACATAAACATGTAGCTTTGACTTTCTCATGAAGTGTTACTTTAAAGACTTTAGAAATAGTTTCTCTAATCTCAAATTCGATTTAATGTTCTGTTTGAATCAGTCCTATAGGCATAATATAATTCTGATCACTTTTAAAAAGGGTGACACAATAAATGGAAATACACACATATTTATGCGTGTATATGGGTTCATGCTCATTACTACATAGCAAAGAAGCAAAAACATGAAAACAACAAATGCAGAGAAACAAGAGCAACATCAGCAGATGTCAGACCATGTAAAAATGGACCCCTGTATTACAAATTCAAACAGGAATACATTATGAAATATTATTTTACTTAGTCACATGTCTCAGCAGTTTTTATTATTAAAAATAATAATAATACAGTAACACTTTATTTTACGGTTTCTTAACTAGTTGCTTGTTAGCATGCATATTACTAGAATATTAGCCATTTATTAGTACTAATTAAGCACATATTAATGCCTTATTCTGCATGACCTTATTCTACATTCCTAATCCTACCCAATACCTAAATTTAACAACTACATTACTAACTATTAATAAACAGCGAATTAGGAATTTATTGAGGGATTCTAAAGTGTTACCAATAATACTAATAAATATAAAATAATAAAATAAATCAAAACACATTTATAGGTGACCATGTAGAATGTGTTTAATGTCAACATAGTACTGACTGCTTACAAAAAGCTGAACTCATTTTTTCTCCTTCATTGTTCACTCGTACTACATACACACAAACATTTTTTTCAGAATTTTAAATGTTCATAAGAGAATACAAAGAAATACAAAGACTGAAATACAAAGATTGGTTACTCTGTCAAAAGCCATTTGTCAAATTATGCATTTCTGAAAAGATATCGTTCACTGACATATTTTTGTGCTGCAAGTGATACAGACCTCTGTGAGCCTGCGAAATAGTGTCTTCATTTGGGTAATTTAATTCACAATTATTAAACAAGACATTTCACTCATTTAGAAAGGTTCTCAGATCTGTTTTTAAACATTTTTTGAACTATATCTTTAATTTCAGCTGTGTTTAAAACATAAATTATGGGATTTAGCATTGGTGGAATAGCATATGCCAGAGATGTGCTGATGACTCTTGCATTTGGAGCAAGAGCAAGCAAGAGCTGTGCAAAGTATGTACAGAATAAGGGAAGGAAATAAATCCCAACTAACAACAGGTGAGAAACACAGGTCTTCAAAGCTTTTAAACGTCCTTGCCAAGTTGTAATTTTGATTAAAGCAAGAAAAATGCCCAGATATGACAGAAATATAATGACCAGTGGTGCTACAAGGTATAAACCTGTGATGAGAAATGCCATGAACTTATTAATGGTATTGTCATTACATGCCAACCTATACACTGGTCCATGATCACAAAAATAACTTTGTATCATATTAGATTCACAGAATGAAACACGGGTGATCAAAGACACCATCAAGGCCATAACAGAAGAATTAAATGCCCAAACTGCAGAGAAAACTAAAACCATACTTGTATTGTTCACAAGAGCATGATATCTCAATGGCAAACAAATTGCAATGAAGCGATCATATGCCAGAACAACAAGAGTGACACTTTGTATTGAACTGAAAAGGAACACAAAAAACATATTGATCAAACAAGCATTGTAGGAGATGTATTGCGAGTCAAACAATAAAGTCTTCATCATGTTAGGAATCAGTGCATTAGTTTCACCAATATCAGCCAAGGCCAAGTTAAGTACACCAATGTACTTTGGACTGTGCAGGCTTCGCTCAAGAGCAATGATGAGAAGGACTATAGAGTTCCCAATTACAGTAATAAAATATGTAATAAATAAGAAAATGTAATAATAACTGCTGTATGGTATACCTGAAAGCCCAATGATGAAAAAATATTGAGGACGAACAATGGAGATATTCTGGGAAAAGCTTGCATTACTCATGGCAGCTTTGCGTTTGATGTTTTGAACAAGCTAAAAAACAAAAATTACCATAACATAAGCAAAATCTAGCAAATTTACACATTTTGTCATTTCAAACCTGTAAATACAACTAAAAATATACATTCATGTAACTTCGCATATTGTGTAAGTCACAGACCTGTATTCTCTCATGCCGCAGAGATCTGTCTATCTGTGTCACTGCATCCAAATATATATAGCTTCTGTTTTATCTCTTGAGACCCTTAAGATAACACAGTGATGCAATACTTCTATGTTGTAGTAAATGTTTTGCCGACTAGTTTGGATCAAGGTATTATTCCTCACAAACACTGTTCTTTGTGTTGTCATTTGTGCATAACATACTGTATTATAGTATTTCAATGAATTTTTTATTCGTGATGTAAAAATGTAACAAAATTAATGCTGCATCCATTTTTTTCTTGCCATATTTTAGGTAGTGTTACACTAGACTGTGGAAAAAAATGCTATTACGACGAGTAACGCTGGAAATGTTTTAAGCTATACTTGCCATACATTTGAACACTTGGGCCAAATATAGGAAATACATCATGTAAGTAGACAAGTGGTCAAATGCAAAGACCACAAATGTTAGGGTGCGTCTTAATCAGCTCCCTGTCTCCTGAGGTTGTGATTAATATTGTGTACACAAATTCGATCACTGGTAAGTTCCCTGGCTCACTGCACAATGGGACAGTGATTACTCAACTTCCGACGGCATGACCGTCATCAACAGACAACATTGTAACATCGTCACCGCTGGAATTAATCAATAACAGGTAGGCGTAATCCCTTTTTGATATTTTTTTAATTCTCCTTAAACACACTGTTTTATTACTTACGCTCTTCTCACATTTCAGCTGAATACTAATTATAAATATTAACTAAATGTGTTCAATACCTGTCTAGCAATATGTATTTATGTTGAAATACTGTATACTAAACAAAAAATCTATCACACGTCTTTATATTTATCAAATGGACTCATGTGGTTTATGTTTCGTGCTTTTTCGATTTTTTAGGAAGTGAATGTGCCAGTGTGCTGAAAGGATTTTGCGATGGAGACAGCCCTTAAAATGGCAGACTCTGATCAGTGTCCTGAATACTGAACTAGGGAGCTGAATAAGAAGCCTTAGTGTTTCGACAAGCCTTATATGAACAAGCTATCAAGCACAATAAGACACAAAAGAGATTCAGTACTTTTGTGCTGTCATGTAGCATGAAGGAGCTCTCCGTGAACAAAGACGATTCAGTACTTTTGTGCTGTCATGTAGCATGAAGGACCACAGGACCACTTGTCCTGAATACTGAACTATGGAGCTGAATAAGAAGCCTTAGTGTTTCAACAAGCCTTATATGAACAAGCTATCAAGCACAATAAGACACAAAAGAAATTCAGTACTTTTGTGCTGTCATGTAGCATGAAGGAGCTCCCGGGAACAAAGACGTGAGCGCAAAGAAAGTGGATACAGACAGCGCGCCAGTAGCAAATTCTTTTACGTGCTTCAGCGGACAAAACAAATGATGTCAAAATGTGATTAGACGAGAGGAATAAAATATAAAATGGGAATAAAATAAAATTCTCTGAGAAGCTGTGGAACTGATTTCTCCGTGTTACCTCCCTTTAAACTTCTGAGTTTGTCGCCAATTCTCAAAATTCCTCAGACAACGCAATGCAAACCTTGCCTTGGTGTAACGACTGAAAGGGTTGGACCATAATTGACTTGAAATGCAATTTCAAATCCACATTGACTTAAATGATAGGCTTCATTCATTCGTTGGGTATTTAATGAAAGTGCAATTTAAAAGTCTTAAGTGTAAGTGCCAATGCATTTAAGAAAAATAAGAGACATCTAAATCACCATTTTGCTATCGTTTTGCTATACCTTGGCTCAGAATGGATTATGAAATTCACATTGGATTTAGCCACAATTAGCATGCAGTATTATGATGAAAATGAAATTCCAAGTATCCTACCCTAAAGTCTAAATGTATTTAGGAAAAATAGAATTGGAATGATGATTAAATGATAATTGTTCTGCTTGTTCATGTTAAACATATCTATTAAATTTGGGTAATATATTTTATTTTAATTTTGCAACTTATAAAGCATTAAAATGTGTGACCCTGGACCACAAAACTAGTCTTAAGTAGCACTGGTATATTTGTAACAATAGCCAAAAATACTTGAGTCAAAATTATCGTTTTTTCTTTTATGCCAAAAAGCGTCTCAGGTTACCACTGTAACCCCGGTTCCCCGAAGGGAACGAGACGCTGCGTCTACAAAACGCTTTGGGGAACGCCTTCAGCGTAAACACGCTCTGAATCACATGTGTAATCAGTCCAATAGAGAAGCGAGACATCATAGGCGGGTGACGTCACGGACCAGGAAGCTTTAAAGCACGTGTGCTGGAACCGGCATTCAGCTTAAGGAAGAAGCAAACGCTCACAGGGATGCAGGAAGTATGGCACGAGACACAGCGTCTCGTTCCCTTCGGGGAACCGGGGTTACAGTCGTAACCTGAGACGTTCCCCTTCAGAAACTCGAGCTGCGTCTACAAAACGCTTTGGGGAACGATATGCCCACGCCCCCATAATTCCAAGTCCCTGCCTAGTGTGTGCTAGGACGAATGACAGAAGAGCCAGGAGCGACTCGCAGGTCTAGGTCATAGAACCTGACAAAGGTCAGGGGCGTGGACCACCCCGCAGCATCGCAGATGTCCTGCATAGGGACACCCGACATAAAAGCTTTTGAGGCAGAGATGCCTCGGGTAGAATGGGCCTTAACCCCCAAGGGAGAGGGAAGGCCCGAGAACTCAGAAGCTAGAGAGATAGCATCCACGATCCAGCGACTAAGAGTATGTTTGGAAGCAGGAAGACTCCTTTGTGGGGGCCATAACAGACAAACAATTGGTCAGAATTCCTCCACAGGGCAGCTCTGTGGACGTATGTGTCCAGCGCTCGAACTGGACACATACAATTAAGTTTCTGCTGGTCCGGATCCCGAAAGGGAGGAGGACAGAAGGCCTGGAGCACGACAGAGGGGACCTTCGGGACATACCCCGGTCTGGGGTAAAGGAAAGCTTTAGCCATGCCAGGGGCAAACTCTAAATGGGAAGGGGCCACAGAGAGGGCCTGAAGATCTCCTACTCTCTTAAGAGACGTTAAAGCCAAAAGAAGGACTGTCTTAACCAAGAGATGATGATCAGAGGACTCTTGAATAGGCTTAAAGGGAAGCCTACAAAGAGCCTCAAGCACCACGGCGAGGTCCCAAGTAGGGACCCGAGGCCGTACTGGAGGCCTCAGCCTCAGCGCACCGCGGAGGAAACGTACTACAAGGGGGTCCTTACCCACTGAAAGGCCACCAAGTGGGGCGTGGTAGGCCGAAATAGCCGCCACGTAAACCCTCAAGGTGGAGTGGGCTAGCCCTGCGGAGAACCGATCCTGCAGAAACTCCAGCACGGTACCTACTGGGCAGTTAACTGGGTCCTGCTGGCGGTGTCCGCACCATGAAGTAAAAAGTTTCCACTTCAGGGCGTACAGTTTCCACGTGGAGGGAGCTCTGGATTGGAGGATGGTCTCAACTACCTCGGTTGAGAGACCGGAAGCTACGAGGTGTGCCCCCTCAGAGGCCACACCCATAACTTCCACAACTCCGGGCGAGGGTGAAGGATGGTGCCTCCCGCTTGCGAGAGGAGATCCCTCCTGACGGGAATCTCCCATGGAGAGCCGTCGAGGAGGGAAATCAGGTCCAAGAACCATGCTCGGGCCGGCCAGTACGGGGCTACTAATAGAAGACGTACCCCGTCCCGGCGCACCCTCTCCAGAACTCCCGGGAGCAGAGCGATCGGGGGAAAGGCGTACAGACGAAGCCTCGGCCACGTCTGTACCATGGCATCCAGCCCCAGTGGAGCTGGATGAGTCAGAGAGAACCAGTGGGGACATTGCGCATTCTCTTGAGTCGCGAAGAGGTCCACCTGAGCCTGGCCAAAAACTCTCCAAATCTGCTTCACCACCTCGGGGTGAAGCATCCATTCCCCGGGCCTCGGCCCCTGCCTCGACAGGATGTCTGCTCCCATATTGAGATGCCCAGGCACATGCACTGCTCTTAGCGAGAGGAGTTTGTCCTGGGACCACACAAGGATCTGGTGCGCCAGCTTGTACAAGGGGCGCGAACGCAGACCTCCCTGGTGGTTGATGTAATAGACCACCGCTGTGTTGTCGGTGCGAACCAACACATGGCAGCCTATTAGGTCCGGGAGAAAGTGTTTCAACGCTCGAAACACGGCCAGCATCTCCAGGCAGTTGATGTGCCAAGTGAGATGGCGACCGCTCCACAGACCGCGGGCAGAGTGGCCACTCATGACCGCACCCCAACCGGTGAGAGACGCATCCGTCACTAGCGTTACGCGGCGACAAGGAGCTCCTAACACCGGGCCCTGAGACGCGTGACCTTGATCATGCGGAACGGGTTTCCCCTCGGGGAGAACCCCTTGGTCCTGAGCCACCACTGTAGGGGTCTCATGTACAGCAGGCCAAAAGGTATCACATTGGATGCAGCTGCCATCAGACCCAGCAGTCGCTGGAACTGCTTTACAGTGAGTGACCGGCCTTCTTTCACTCTCGTGACTGCAGTGAGGATCGACTCGATCCGAGCAGGTGACAACCGACAACCGTCTCCATTCCCTCCAGCAGATCCAACTGCGAACCCCACGAGTGCAGCCGCCGCTCCGCCTCGGCGGAAGCGGGGCCAGACCCGCGAGGAACGCTGGTGAAGGCTCCCTCCTTGAAGAGAGCCTTCCGGGAGCAGAGAGCACGCAGGGGAAGCCGCTCGCAGTGCGGGCAGTCGGCCCCCTCGAGAGCCGACTCTGCATGATCTGCTCCCAAGCAAACCACGCACAAACTGTGTGTGTTTCTCTTTCTGTGACTTTTTTGGCATCGTGTCTCAAAATAAAGTGGTACAAACTAGTACCGAAAAACAGACACTTTGAATGTTAGACAGACACACACACAGAGCGCTTCACTGAATGAATGAAGCTGAATGTCGGTTCCAGCGCACGTGCTTTAAAGCTTCCTATTGGACTGATTACACGTGATTCAGAGCGTGTTTACGCTGAAGGCGTTCCCCAAAGCGTTTTGTAGACGCAGCTCGAGTTCCTGAAGGGGAACTTATTTATTCAGCTTTCAGATGATTTATAAATATCAATTTCAAAAAATTGCCCCTTATGACTGGTTTTGTGGTTTAGGGTCACATATGAATTTAATTTACATATTAAAACTAGCATGGAAAATGGCAAATGGAGATTATGTGATTAAATATTCATTTTGCAGCAAGTGTGGCACACATAATTTTGCATGTGGGAAAATGTAAATTTAAATACAGAAATAGACTGAAATTTTACATATTACACTTCAACATGCTACTCATAATCTAAAAGTATGTTTCCAGTACTTTCTACCTCTGACCTGCTGATGCTTAGATTGTGCTTTTGTTTTTCTCTATGAAGAAATTATTTTCTCTTACTAAAATGTAGCCAATAGATGGCAGTAAAAAAACTAGAGTAAACAGCATTTATGCAGCTGAGAGTGTGAAGTGAAACCCATAGTGACTTTTTCTTCAATAAATATTATTTCAGTTACTTTAGAACTAATCTTTATTTTCTCTGTTTTCATTCTAAATATATAAGCACATTTCCATTGTTATGCTGGAATTAACATGGTCCTTTGGATTTACAGAATCAAATAAATATCTACTTAAGTGCTACTTGTGTTAGCATAACTGTACTTTGAGTGGTATTAACAGCATGAATTGAAAAAAATACAATCAAGAATCATTAATATAATTTTGTGTAAATGTATTATGTATATACTCTTGGATAACAATCACTTTAGTTGTGACTAAAGACTAAAACACCACTCATGTAAAAACGGACACCTTGATTAGTTCAAATATGAAAATAATAAAATAACATTATTTTCTAGTCAACAAAACATTTATTTGAATTTATGCAATAAAAGTGAAAGTCAAAACTTTATATAGGCCTAGTATCATGAAATAACTGAACATGGTAATCATTTTTCACAAATTGCTTGATAAAATATTCTGCCTTTTCAGGGTTGTTTTGTCTTGGGGTCAGTAAGTACACAAAATGTTGCCTACATTTACTCTTGACATCAGCAGAATTCATAAACAAGTACTGTAAATAAATAACATATCACTGCTTTTCATCAATGCAAAACATTCAGTCCTAGTAGTGATGATGATACTTCATATAAATTAAAAAACACAAACAATAATTGCAGTCATTTTGAAATGTTCTCTCTAATTGGTGCAGATTTGTTGCTAAGCATTTTTCTCAGTATGTTTTTGATTTCAGCTGTGTTTAAAACATAAATAATGGGATTTAGCATTGGTGGAACAACATATGCCAGAGATGTGCTGATGACCCTTGCATTGGGTGTGAGAAAAAGCAAGAGCTGTGCAAGGTATGTGAAACATATGGGGAGGAAATATATCCCTACTAACAACAGGTGAGAAACGCAGGTCTTCAGAGCTTTTAAACGTCTTTCCCAAGTTGTAACTTTGCTTAAAGCAAGAAAAATGCCCAGATATGACAGGAATATAATGATCATAGGTGCAATAAGGAATGAAGATGTGATGACAAATCCCACAGACTTATTAATGTTATAGTCATTGCATGCCAACCTATACACTGGTCCATGATCACAAAAGTAACTCTGTACCACAGTGGACTCACAGAATGAAATTCTAGTGATCAAAGACACCATCAAGGCCACCATAGAAGAATTAAATGCCCATATCGCAGGAAAAACTAAAACCATATTAGTATGGGTCACAATGGCATGGTATCTTAATGGCAAACATATTGCAATGAAGCGATCATATGCCAGAACAACAAGAGTGACACTTTGCAAACTACTAAAGAAGAACACAAAAAACATGTTAGCCAAACAAGCATTGTAGGAGATGTACTGTGAGTCAAACAGAAAAGTCTTCATCATGTTAGGAATCAAAGCATTAGTTTCACCAATATCAGCCAAGGCCAAGTTAAACACACCGATGTACTTTGGACTGTGCAGACTTCGTTCAAAAGCAATAATGAGAAGTACTATAGAGTTCCCAATCATAGTAATAAAATAAATAATAAATAAGAAAATATAGAAATAACTGCTGTATGGTATACCTGAAAGTCCAATGATGAAAAAGTATTGAGGACGAACAATGGAGATATTCTGGGATAAACTTGCATTTACAGAATTCATGGCAGCTTTTACATTTGTTGTTTTGCACAAGCTGAAAATAGAAATTAGCCTAAGAAAAAATGTAGAGAATATACAGCACTGTCATTCCACACTTTTAACAGCAATTTTTAAATGCAGGAAATAAAGAGTTATATACATTTGCTACAAAACATCAGAAATACAGACCCTCACAAATAAACAAAGCTTTAGAGCTAGAGCAAACAATGACACTGACTGTCTGAACACTTGTGCGCTGCTTTGAATTACTGCATTTAAAATCCAATGCTCATCCTTATTCTCTCATCCTACAAAATTGTCTGGCCGTGACACTGAATCCAAATATATCCTCTGATTTCATCTCTTGAGAGATTTCAGAAAACATGACGTAATCCTTGGATGTATGTTATAGTAAATGTTTTGGCTACTACAGTCTTCTCATTGGTGCGTATCATATTACAGCATTTCAATGTGATCTTTATGTCTGCTATATGCCCTGATAGCTACAGTGCAACATTGTCAGGTTTTTCATTTCAGGTTTTTACACAAAATCAAACAACATACTCATTAGAGGCAAAAAACTACAGAAGAAGACAATTTTCACATTTCAGCCCAGTAGCAGTCACATGAATCTTTTAAATTGGTCATGAAGCAATGGTTTTGATTAAAACACATCACATCAGGTTGGGCGGTTGCTAACAGCAGAAGTTCAAATATTTCAATGCATCCGAAGCCCAGACTGGATCCATATTCCCATGTGTATATGGTCAAAACTCAGCTCCAGTACTACTCTCCATTCAAAATGAATGACTTCTGTTCTGTTGCTTGTCTTGAGAGAAAGAGAGAGATCAGCTGAGCATGTGCCATTCTGCATCTGTTAGAACTTGTAGGTCATATATTTGTGAATTAATATCACTTTGCTATGTCCGCTATGGAAGGCTCTATCTTTGTCGTAGTATCCTCTTAGCAGACTGCCTCCAGCTGACAGTCATGATTGCTGTCTTACGTGTCTGGGCATTAGGCACACTGAAGCAGCGTTTGTGGATGAATCATGCACTCGTTGCATGATCATCATAAACGATGATTATTGTGGCATTAAGATCGAAGCCTTGATTATCTTCGTAGAGGACGGGTCCTCTTTGCTATTCCTGGATCTAGGATCTCTGTGCTGCAGAGGGATACATCAGTTAATACACAGGGTGATCTAAGGGTTACAGTGGGAGTTCTTCCGCCAGGTCAGTCCCTGTGGTCCTCTCACTCCTCCAGTATGTTGCTAGCTGACAAGATTCTAGATAAGTTTACTGGTTCCTCTCACAGAGCTTCCAATATCTCATTCAGGGCTCCTCTGGTGGC
Organism: Labeo catla; assembly: GCA_012976165.1. Classification (NCBI taxonomy): domain Eukaryota; kingdom Metazoa; phylum Chordata; class Actinopteri; order Cypriniformes; family Cyprinidae; genus Labeo; species Labeo catla. The sequence continues at coordinate 292,020 of VONZ01000259.1, read as the reverse complement.
CAGATGTCGATTGCTGCATTGGAAGTTTGGCTTAAGTCCTCCGGGGATAAATGGTGGAGCCCCCCACCATGTCCCAAATGCTCAAGGCTGGATGATTGGTTTGTCACGGCAGGTCATGCTGAACAGCAGCCCCCAGTCCCGGTACCTTTCTTCTTTAGAGGTGCATGAGGTGGTGACGAAATTCTGAAAGAAACCTTTCTCTGCCTGAACCTGAACTAATGCCTCCTCCACCCTCACTACCCTCAGTGGAGGGGTGGCCTAGGGGTATGTGGAGATTTCTTCAAGTGGAGCATGCAGTTGCGATGCAGCTGTGCTGCCAACCGGCAAAGTCGCCCACATCTCCTATCCAAGACCTGTAAGTTCTCACCCACTCTGACAGCTAAGGCTTACAGTAATGCTGGATAGGCCGCTTCCGCCTTGCATGCCATGGCACTCCTGTGAGTCTATTAGGCCAAGGCACTCAAGGAATCATACAAAGGTAGTGCTAACTCAGGGTTGATGCAGGAGCTGCGCACAATGAGAAAAGTCGAAATTCACTGTGCGCTTCCTTTGGGCAGACGATGTCCACACGTGTGGTCCAGGAATGCCATTTCTGGCTAACCCTGGCAGACATGAGGGATGCCAAAAAAAAAGTTTTCTTGACTCCCCGATCTCTCGTTTTCTTGACTCGCAGCCTCTTTGGCAAAGCTGTCGAGAACTTTACCCAGCAGTTCTTGGCAGTACAGAAGAAGACTGAGGTAATTAAGCACATCCTTCCCTAGCAGCCTGCTGCTGCTTCTATCCAGCCATCTGTGGCAGTCCTGCCGCCAGCTCGTGGCCAAGGGTGTTCTCCTGCAGCCCCCACCTCTGCTCTTGTGCAGTCTAAGCAGCACAAGAGTGCACCTAGAGTGCAGAGAGGAGCAGGCTGCATGCCATCTGGCGTACCTAAAACAGGTGATCTGGAGATGGCGGAACCTGCTCTTCAGGAGACCGTGTCCGGACTGCTCCTTCCCCGGAGGAGTGTCTTGTGAAGAATCCTTTGTTTCTTTTTTTTTCTGTTCCGCCCCTGACCCCTTGGTCGGCGGTACCCAATCTTTCAAAGAAAGAACAGTTCCCTCAATCTGCGGGTCACAAGAGGGTCTGGGTGACACTGAGGGATGCTGTGCCTCGACACTTTCTTCCCCCTCTATTGCCAACAGTCAGAAGTTCACAGTTCGAAGACACAATGCTTTCTCACGTGACTTTTGTCATGCCCTCAGGGGAACCTTGGAGCTGTGCTTCCAGGTCAGGCCTCCTGACTCCACTTCACTGCCCTACAGTGGCTCCCATTGGTCCCACTTGTATAGTCGTTGACAGCCTGGATGGCTCTTTCCAACTTTCCAAGTCTTGCTGGCTCGCTAGAAATCAGGACTTGCAGGAGTGCCCCTAGAACATGTGTCCAGGAATGTTGTTGTATCAGCAGATGCTTCCAGCACCAGCTAGGGTGCCATATGCAATGGATATGCAGCTTGGGACTTGCCATATCAATTGCCTCGAATTGCTAGCAGTACACCTTGCCCTGCACCACTTCTGACTTCTGACCATTAGTTCATCCCAAGCATGTACTTGTCAACAAATATGTCAACTGTTGCATATATCAACAATCAAAGTGGTCCCATTGCATTTCACAACTCGCCTGCCATCTCCTCCTTTGGAGTAGGAAGCATCTGAGGTTGCTTCGTGCCATTCACATTCCGGTGAACTCAATCATTCAGCCGAAGTGCTCTTACGACAGCTCACATGCCTGGGAGAATGGAGACTCTATCCCTCTCTATCTTGTTTAGAGATGCTTTGGAGCCGCACAGGTAGACCTGTTTGTCGCTCCAGACAGTTGAGCCTACTTGCACAGACTCTGCAAGGTCAGAGAGGACAAGGAGCAGGTCTTGTTGGTTGCGTCCTACTACAGTAGCCCACTCAGACCTGGTTCTGAGACCTGATGCTCCTCTTGACAGCTTCTCCCTGGGAATCCCCCTGAAGGACAACCTTCTTCCCACTAGAAAGACTCTCACAGATGTTACATCCCATTGCCACAGTTGCTGGAACCACCACTTAGCAGTGCGGTCTCTCTTTTGGCTCTTCTGTGAAAACTTGAACAAGTGAGCTGCAACACTTCCTTATATACTCATAGCAAAAGGGAGTAGTTAGAGTGAGGGAAGCACTACTATGCTCAACCATAAGAGCAGCCTTATAGAAGGCAGGAAGGCAAAGGTGGCCTAACAACCTGGTATGGCTGCCTAACGGAGCTCAGGGAGCGAAGAACTCTACTCTCAGAAGTGAGAGGAGAACTCAGATGCCTACCTCGGGAGCGGTGTGCTCATTGGCGACCCACTAGAGTGAGGGGATCACTGCCAGGCTCAACCAGAAAGAGCAGTTTATAAGATGCTTATAATTTTGTATTGCGGGTTCTTAGCCCTCAGATGGAGAGGAGAACTCACATGAACTCACATGAAGTGAGTGACTAATCACTGCCAAGCTCAAAGAAGCAGCTTTGACTGCGAATGGAGCTCTAGGAGCAGCATTCAGCGAAGGAAATGTGCATGCTCCATCCAGAAGCAGCAGTCTCACAAACAACCCTCCCACAGTGAGAGGAGCACTGCCACCCAGAGGTCGCATTAACCGAAAATTGTCCGTCATTGACGGCATTTTTCCATCAGTGATGGAAAAAACTGAAGGTTGTCCGTCATTTTGACAGATTACACTGAAGGTGACTTATTGTAACTTGTAACTGTAATTCCCACCCCTGTCCAGTTGTAGTCAAAATGAAACTAACGAATGTTTTGCTATGCGTTTGCTTATGCACAGGTAACTAGCCTACCCACTTTAGCTACAGCGATCTATCACGCCACATTAAAGATCACTAAAAATGGTATTTATTGCTTGAATTTCCTAATGAAATGGACAGAATTTGAAATCTGAGATTTTGTTTCATATCAAACGTTACACAAAGCTTAGCCTATTGCGATTTTATTGGATGGGAGGCACACTACTGTTCATTCATCAACTGAAAACAGCATAACGTTAGACCAAAAGATCTTTTGGGATTTACGAATCGATATTGGTTCATAAAAATATGCCTCAGCAGCAGTGGGTCCTGAAAACGCTCACAATGGACGCAGATTGCCCCCTCAAAGACATTCTGTGCATGCTCTTCACCCAAACACAAGATGCAAAGATTGTGTGTGTCATCAAGTGACAAATAATGAGGACGCAAATCTACACACTTCTTAAATGGAAAGGAAAGGACGTGACGTGTGGCCAAGTATGGTGACCCATACTCGGAATTTGTGCTCTGCATTTAACCCATCCAAATGCACACACACAGTAGTGAGTAGTGAACAAACACGCACACACCATGAACACACACCGGAGAAGTATCGCTGTGGCGCCCGGGGTGAGAGCAGGGTGATTTGCTCAAGGGTCTCCCTTCAGTCGTGGTATTGAGGGTGGAGAGAGCGCTGGTTATTCACTTCCCCCAACTTCAATCCCTGCCGGACCTGGGACTTAAAACAACAACCTTTTGGTTACAAGCCCAACTCCCTAACCATTAGGTCACGGCTGCCCCAAACAGAAGAACGCTGAAAGAATGCATGCTTCAAACACAACAGTCCCTTTATACTGTGGTCGCGTTGACAGAGACATCATAGGCTGTTGCTGGCCAGTGTTATTGTCGTGTTTAGATGTTTACTTCAGACACTGGCCACGCTAAAAGACAATGTTTGAGTTCCCCTCGGGAGGGAAAGTCATATAGACCTAGGATGGCTTGAGGGTAACTTATCCCTTTAATAGACATGCATTTTTTCTAAAATTTCTAAAAATAGGTAAATCATTTTTGCTATGTTTATTTCTTTGATTACTTGTAAAGAAAGATGTACTATATATTATGCATTCTTTAAATTCAGTCAGTTTGCATTCAATTCAAAACAACATAATTCTTTGCATTCAGTCAGTTGTCCCTTTATCCAAAGCATCTACACCAGGACCTAACCAGTTTTTAGCAAAATAAAAATCGTAACAGTCGACTTTTAAAGTCAGCGAAGGTATCATTCCTAATTTGTGGTGGGAATTGCTGTCAAATTTAGGTTTGTTTTCCACTCTGTCAGGGTGTCATGTCATGTTATGTGTTGTGTTGTGACATTTGAAGTATATTCATTGTCTGTTTTGCATTTACCTGGCACTGGCAGTGCTTTCACAAACTTGTCCATGCTTAATACAGAACAATGCATAACTAATTTAGATTTTTACACGGCAGAACTCAATTCATATTCTTTAATTGCACCATTTAGTGGTCTGGTATTACACAACAGCAATCTCTAATACAGATAACAGACCATTCAGGGGGGTACTGTTAGATATCTTTAGGTTATAAAATATTTCCAATAAATATTTTGTGCTCGATTACTTACTTATGTGGCAAGTAGCCTCATAATAAGTGAGATAATTTTGCAGCGAGGTCTGGTATCAGCCTGAAATTGTTTCTTTTGCATAACAGTCTGCTGACTACACTAACCTTGCTACACACACTTCTTATAACTCTAGGCCCCTCAGTTTAGGAACCACTGGTTTAGTACATTTTGTTAACCTAAGTCACAATGACAGTGTCCAGAAATGCATTTTGAAATCTGAATGTCAACATGACTTTGTACTTTGTACTTAATTTTACATTAACAGCAAATATTAAATGGATATAAGGGAATATCATGACAATTTTCTGTAAATTTATAATTTCAATACATTTGGTAATATTAATCAGTAAGTGGTGATCAACCATAAATCAACACCTATATATTCTAATGGAGAGATTTTTACCTTAAATGAGAAGAAAAATGAGAGATTTAATATGTGTGGAAATAAAGACTTTCATTTGTAGACCTTCTTTATCAATAATCAGAATTTGGAAACAGTGGAAACTAGAAAAGAGAAACTTGGTTCAGAATAAAATAAAACAGCAAATGTAAGCAGAGACATCAGAACAGATAGACAGAGAATGACATAACAGCCAAGTCAGCAGATCCAAGACCAACTGGACCCCTGGATTATAAATACAAATATAAATATGTTATTAAATAATAATACAATAAGATTTTATTCAGTTAATAACTGCTTTTACTAGTGAATCTGTTAATTAAAACAAACAATCATTACATTCATTTTGAAAGACTGTCTCTAGATGGTACAGATCTGTTTTTAAAATTTTTTCGCATTATGTCTTTGATTTCAGCTGTGTTTAAAACATAAATGATTGGATTTAACATGGGTGGAACAGCATATGCTAGAGATGTTGTGATGACCCTTGCATTGGGAGCAAGAGAAAGCATGAATGCAGCAATGTATGCACAGGATATGGGGAGGAAATATATCCCTACTAACAACAGGTGAGAAACACAGGTCTTCAGCGCTTTTAAACGGCTTTCCCAAGTTGTAATTTTGTTTAAAGCAAGAAAAATGCCTAGATATGACAGGATTATAATGATCAATGGTACTACAAGGTACAATGTTGTGATGAAGGATCCCATAAACCTATTAACGCTATTGTCATTACATGCCAACCTATACACAGGTCCGTGATCACAAAAATAACTCTGTATCACATTAGAATCGCAGAATGAAATTCGAGTGATCAAAGACACCATCAAGGCCACAACAGAAGAATTAAATGCCCATTTTGCTGAGAGAACTAAAGTCATATTGGTATTGTTTACAATTGCATGGTATCTTAATGGCAAACAAATTGCAATGAAGCGATCATATGCTAGAACAAGAAGAGTAAAACTTTGCATAGTACTAAAGAGGAACACAAAAAACATGTTGATCAAACAAGCATTGTAGGAGATGTACCGTGAATCAAACAGAAAAGTCTTCATCATGTTAGGAATCAGTGCATTAGTTTCACCAATGTCAGCCAAAGCCAAGTTAAAAACACCGATGTACTTTGGACTGTGCAGACTTCGTTCAAGAGCAATAATGAGAAGCACTATAGAGTTCCCAATCATAGTAATAAAATATGTAATAAATAAGAAAATATAATAATAACTGCTGTATGGTATACCTGAAAGTCCAATGATGAAAAAGTATTCAGGGCGAACAATGGAGATATTCTGGGAAAAACTTGCATTTAAAGAACTCATTGCAGCTTTGTATTTGGTGTTTTGAACAAGCTGAAAATAGAAATTACCACAAAGACAAAGGCATAATAAGAAATGTACAAAATTTTCATTACACACTTTTAACAACTGTTTTTAGATATTGGAAAAGAGTCACAGACCTGTATAAGTAAAAGTTATAAAAGTGTTCAAAGTTTTAGAGCCAGAACAAACAATAACTCATTATCTAAAAGCTTGTGAACTAAGTGGTTGTCCTTGTTCTCTCTCGCTGATCATTAGCTGTCTGTGTCACTGAATCCAAATATATCTTCCGATTCATCCCTTGAGAGCTTTTAGAAAACATAGTGATGTAATGCTCGTATGTTGTAGTAAATCTTCAAGCCACTATAGAAGTTTGTATTAACACTTAATTTACTGGTAGCAAACAATCTTTGTAACAATGGATTTTGGGGTTCTCATTGTTAGTGTATTATGTGACACTGATAACTGTAAGGCAACACTGGCAAGCTTTCCAGTGATCTCAGGGTTTTACACACAATTAAACAACATATCCTTACTATTCTTTCTGGTGATTCAGGCAACCTTTCCATACTCTTATTACTTGACCTTAGCACAGCTTTTGACACTGTCTCTCATAAGCTACTACTCATGCGACTGAGACTGGCATCTCAGGAGCTGCGCTAACCTGGCTTTCCTCCTATTTGATGGACAGACAATATTATATCACCATGCATAACTACAAATCTCCCACTGTCCCCCTTAAACTGGATGTCCCACAGGGCTCAGTTCTAGGGTCTTTATTACTTATCATTTACATTCTGCCCCTTGGACAAATTATTCACAACTATGGTTTTTAGTACCACTGTTATGCTGATGATATTCAGATATATACTTCTTGCTGACCTGATTCTATTCATCAGGCTACTACGCTATTGTCATGGGTCAGTGAGCTAAAAACTTGGCTTAGCTCCAACTCTCTCAGCTTGAGTTTGACAAAAACAGAAATTTTAATTGCTGGTCCGCCAACTGTAACAAAAAACATAACCTACCCCCCAAAAATTGACCTCGAAGCTACATCAATTCTTCCAACTGCCACCGTCAAAAACTTAGGTATCATCCTTGACTCTTCACTAAATCTAGACACTTATATTAGCAAACTGTCCAAAGCTGCATTTTTTCAGTTACGGCGTATTGCCAAACTCCGTTCCCTCATGAGTCCAAAGGATGCTGAATCACTAGTACATGCATCACATCTTGCCTTGACTACTGTAACGCTCTTTTTTCTGGATTACCAGCACGCGCTATCTCCCGTTTGCAACATATTCAAAATTCTGCGGCAAGAATGTTGACCAAACGGTCTGTTTATATCACTCCTATTCTTTTTAACCTCCACTGGCTTCCTGTTTCCTCTCGTATCATCTATAAAATTCTTCTGCTTAACTTTAAGTCACTCCACGGTCTTGCACCTACTTATCTCTCTGACCTACTTTCTCCATATATTCCTTCCCGTCTAATTCAATTTTCAGGAGGGGTACTTCTTTGTGTTCCTAGACCTCGCTTTTCATCTATGGGAGGGAGATTTTTTTTTTCTGTTATTGCTACTAAACTCTGAAAGTCATTGCCCCTGTGTCTTCGATCAATAACCACACTGCACAAGTTTAAGTCTAAATCTGTTTAACCAATATTATCGTTCATTATTTGTTTCTTCTTAAACTGTTATGGTTTAATGCTATATCTGACTGTCTGTTGTATTTGAATGTTTGTATTACTACTATGGTTTGCAACTGCAATCTCATGTTTTGGACTTGGCAAATGTCTACTATCCATCTATGTATGTATTGATTAGATTGCCTGTTATTGTAAAGGATGGGGCCTGGAACTTTATGAGATCAGCAGGAAGCAGATCCCACCCTAATGAAATAATGAATAAAGATCCTGTGGAGATTGAGAAGCCAGTTTTATTGGGCAGGATGGTGGCTGGACATCGAGCTCCACTGCTGTGATGCCTGCACAGCCAACACAGCGAACCCATGCCCGGTTGCAACAGTACCTGGGCGGAGCTCCGAAGGCCCAACGTTAGGGAGCCCCTTCTGTTATTTTCCCCCCCTATATTTAGTATTTTTGTTTTCTATAACCAGCCCAGTTACAATGAAAGTCTCCAAATGGCTTATTATTATTATTTAAAATATTTAAATCTATTTGAAATTTTATTTTAAAAACTTATTTTGTTTCTATAATAAAGTATTTTATCAAATGGCTTTGTAAAAATACAAGCAAAATACATTTAACTTTAAATGTATTTGGAGTAACAAGAAATGCAACATATAATGACTGCTTGCAAAAGATCATGCATATGGTTGGTGATTTTTTTCCTTTTTGCTTTGTCATGGGTTCTGTGACTGAGAATACACGCATTAAAAATAACTAAATTAAATACAAATGTTAGATAAATAAATAGCTTATCACTACAGTTGCATATATTTTATGAACACATTTCAATCAGAATTTGAATGTACTTAAAATGATATAAATGCAAAGAAAAATAGTTACTGGACTGTTCTTTCAAAAACTAGTTTTTCAAATAATGCATTACTGAAAAGATAATGTCCACTGACATTTTTCTACTGTTATACAGACCTGCATGAGACCTGAAAAATGTTCATATAGGTAGTTTAATTCCCAATAATAATAATAATAATAATAATAATAATTTAAGAAAAAAAAATTTATTATGTGACACTGATAATCATTGTGCAGGATTGAGTTTGACCAATTAAAACCCATCATTGTTACATTGAGTTTTTTAATGAAATATCAGTTAAATTACTTTATATATTTTTCCACTTTTTAATTCTTTCATTGTTAAATACTCATTGTCTAGGTACTGTCTTGAGGGCCAGTAACTAAAAGCACAAGCAGCACATACACTTGAAATCAGATGGATTCATTCATAAATAAACAACATATCACTGCTGATTACCAACATACATTGTCTCATCTGTTCACGTTAAGTGTAGCAGAGTTAATTTAACTATTTTCTGCCTATACTTATTCTTATACATCAACTGTGTTTAAACTAGATGACAGTGAAAGACTAAATAGCTAAGTATAAAATTAAAACCCATCATTGTTACATTGAGTTTCTCATGAAATGTCATTTAAATGACTTCATATATTTTTACATTTTTAATACTTACTGTTAAGTAGTACATTTTGCTTTTTGTTTAGTACAGGTTTGAAATTATGTGAAAACTACTGAAAATGTCAGTAGGCCAATTATTGCCATTGTGTGAGTGGTAAAAGACTAAACCATAAGTGTTTTTCTTCACGTTATTTATTTATTAATTTTTAATAATTACTGTAAATAAAGAAACAAAGATGCAGAGAGACAAAAAGAACCTAATCAGGAGATCTCAGACAAACATTCTAATGTCAAAATATACTCCTGATTACAATTCAATTAAAATATACAGTTCAAATACATTCAAATATAAAATATACAAATATATTCTGCAATAATATAATTATATTTATAAACTGTTTGATTAGAAAATGAAAGAAATACTCATTCCCTTAGTACTGTCTTGAGGATCAGTAACTACGAACACAAGCATTACACTTAATCATATGGATTCATTCATAAATAAATAGGTTATCACTGTTGATCACCAACATACATATACATAATTTATAATTTTATTTAAGATAAGTTATTTTAATTCTTAATGATTGCCCAAACATATAAACAGTCACTACAGTCATCTTGTCATCATGAAATGTTCTTTCTAATAGCTGCAGATCTGTTGTTAAACACTTTTCTAATTAAGACTTTGATTTCAACTGTGTTTACAACATAAATGATGGGATTTAACATTGGTGAAATAGCATAGGCCAGAGATGTCCTGATGACTCTGGCATTTAAAGTGAGAGAATTATTCGACCAAGTAATGAAAACTCATATTACAGAAAAAAAGAATGACATGACTAACAAAAGGTGAGACATACAGGTTTTTAGTGCTTTTAAGCATGCTTCCCAAGTCGTAATTTTACTAAAGGCAAAAAAAAAAAAAAAAAGCCCATATATGACAGGACTATAATGAGGATTATAGTCTAATATAATGACTATAATGGTGCTACAATGAACAAAACTGCATTTAGGATTGCTAAAACATCATTAATGCTTTTGTCATTGCATGCCAAATTATACACTTGTCTATGATCACAAAAATAACTTTGTATCACATTAGATTTACAGAATGAAATCCGGGTGATCAAAGACACCGACAGGGCCATCATAGAAGCACTGAAGGCCCATTCTACTGAAAACACTAAAGACATGACAGTATTGTCATGGACAGGGTATTGTCAAGAGGAAAATGAGAAACAAGAGACCAAAAATTGCAGATGAGCTGAAGGCCACTGTCAAAGAAACCTGGGCTTCCATACCACCTCAGCAGTGCCACAGACTGATCACCTCCATGCCCCGCCGAATTGTGGCAGTAATTAAAGCAAAAGGAGCCCCTACCAAGTATTGAGCACATATACAGTAAATGAACATACTTTCCAGAAGGCCAACAATTCACTAAAAATGTTTTTTTTTATTGGTCTTAATAAATATTCTAATTTGTTGAGATGAATTACTGAAATGAATGAACTTTTTCCACGACATTCTAATTTACTGAGATGCACCTATATATAATTATGTAACCTGACTACCCTTCAACAGGGCAGAAGGCCTGTTATTGACATTACCTGAGCCTGCAAAGTAAATGACAAATTATCTGTTTTTTTTTTTGATAATGTCTGTTTATTGATTGATTAAGCCAAGAAAGAAACAGTAAAACAGCAGACGCACAGACAATAAAATGAGCCATATCAGCAAACCTCAGACCAAAATGCTCACTTCCAAATAAATAACTTGATTACACATTCAAAAAGAAATACATTAGGAAAACCTATTTTCTTTACATAGTCCAGTATTTTATCAAATGGTTTTGCAAAAACATTAGCAAAACACATTTAACATCAGAGTAGCATGAAATATGTTAACATTGTAATAGTGTTGGGCGATATGCTCAATTTTCATATCGTCCTTTCGTCAGCCTGTGTGATCGCCGATACACGATATTATTGTGCTAATTTATTTAATTATTTACTTCTTTTCATTGATGAAAAATTAAAACCAACACCAGCATTAAGGCTAAAAGCAGCCTAATGTTTTCAGTATGACTTAATTTATGTTTAACCTGATAACAGTTTAATAGAAACATTGTAAGTTATTAATGGTTACATTTCCTTAGTTATTCAAAAAGCACAAAAAGCAGCTACAGAAAACGAGCGAAGAAAATTAACATAATGACTAACCTGCCGGCGCCCACGGCAAACGAGCCAGCAGCAGAATTTTTTTATGTTCTATATTTCATATATTTATGTAACATAATTTATGTAACATATTCTACAATAAAATACATTTAGAATGAACAATGACTGCTGTACGAAGAGTAGAAAAATATAAATATAAATTTTAAAAATCTATTTGAAATTTATTTGAAATAAAAAAAACTTTTTTATAATAAAGTATTTTATCAAATGACTGCAAAAACACGAGCAAAATACACTTAACTTTAAATGTATTTGGAGTAACAAGAAATACAACATATAATGACTGCTTACAAAAGATCATGCATATTGACCCCATATGTCATAAGGTCTGTGACTAAGAATACAAGCATTAAATTACAACAGACATTTGAAACCAGCTGAATTAAAAACAAATGTTAGATAAATAAAAAGCATATCACTAGAGTTGCATATATTTTATGAATACATTTCAATCAGAATCTGAATCCATTTAAAATAGAATCAATACAAAAAAAAATGTTGCTGGACAGTTTTTTTCAAAAGCTAGTTTTTAAAATAATGTATTATTGAAAAAATACTGTCTGTTGACATTTGACATTCTACTATTGTAGAGAACTCTGTAACTCAGTTATTTTAATTATGTGACACTGATAACTCTGAGTTTGATCTCAGAGTTTTACACAAAATTAGGCTACAAACCATTTCATAAATGTTATCACTAGATGACAATAAAAGGGTAAAAAGCTAAGAGTGTGAAATTAAAATCAACTTTTTAATTCTTACTATTAAAGTACATTTTCATTGTTATGTTATGCAAATACAAATATACAGTATTCTGCAATAATATCATTATATGTATAAACTGTTTGATCAGAAAATGAATGAAATACTCGGTACTGCCTTGAGGGCCCGTAACTAGGAACACAAGCAGTACACACACTTGAAATCAGATGGATTCATTCACAAATAAAGAACACATCACTGCTGATCACTAACATTGTCTCATTTATCCACTCTACATGTTAAGAGTTCATTTAACTATTTTCTGCCTATACATCTTCATCCTAGAAGTAATTTAATTCTTAATGATTGGAAAAACAAACAATCATTACAGTCATCTTGAAGCATTTCTTCTAACTGCAGATCCGTTGTTAAACACTTTTCGAATTAACACTTTAATTTCAAACATGTTTAAAACATAAATTATGGGATTTAACATTGGTGAAATAGCATAGGCCAGAGATGTGCTGATGACTCTGGCATTTGAAGTGAGAGAATTATTTGACCAAATAATGAAAATGCATATTACAGAAAGAAAAAATGACATTACTAACAAAAGGTGAGAAACACAGGTCTTCAGTGCTTTTAAACGTGCTTCCCAAGTCGTAATTTTACTAACGACAAAAAAAAAATGCCCATATATGACAGGACTATAATGATGAATGGTACTTCAACGAACAAAAATGCGCTGAGATTTCTTATAAATGCATTATTGTTACCGACATTGCATGCCAACCTCAACACTGGTCCATGATCACAAAAATAACTTTGTATCACATTAGATCCACAGAATGAAATTCGGGTGATCAAAGACACTGACAGGGCCATCATATAAGCACTGAAGACCCATCCTACTGAAAACACTACAGACATAACAGTATTATTTACTAGGGCATGATATCTTAATGGCAAGCAAATTGCAATGAAGCGATTATATGCCATAATTGTCAGACCTGTGTGTGCCATTTGGACTGTTTGTATGTGTTTTCCCATTGTGTGCCCATATTTGGTCTTCCTGTTCCTGTTCTTGTTAGTCACGTCATTGTCCTAATCATTCGCACCTGTCTTGTTTTGATTGGTTTGTCTGTGTATATAAGGTTGGTTGTCCCCTTGGTGTCTTGTCGGTGATTACATTGTCATTCCGTTCATGTTTGTCGTGGTTGCTGGTTCCCTGCTGTTTTCCCTGCGTTTGGTTTATGTACACTTTGGATTATCTAATAAACTGCACTTATTTGGATCTCCGCTCTTCTCCTGCTCATTCCACGCACACGACGACTACACCGTGACAATAATAACAAGAGTGACACTCTGCACACTAATAAAGAAGTTCACAAAAAACATATTTGCCAAACAAGCATTGTAGGAGATGTACTGTGAGTCCGAAAAAAAAGTCTTCATCATGTTAGGAATTAGTGCAATATTAGCCAAGGCCAAGTTAAACACAACAAAGTACTTTGGACTGTACAGACACCGGTTAAGAGCAATAATGAGAAGGACTACAGAGTTTCCAAATACAGTAATAAGATAAATGATAAATATGAATACATAGTAATAAGTGCTGTATGGTATACCTGATAGTCCAATGATGAAAAAGTATTCAGGACGAACAATGGAGATATTCTTTGAAAAATGTGTATTTAAAGAACTCATGGCAGCTTTGTGTTTGGTGTTTTGCAAAAGCTAAAAATAGAAATGACCACAAAAACAAGTAAAATTAGACAATCCACAAAACTCTCCTCTTACACTAAACAACAAATGTTCAAAATATACCTTTCTGTAAACTTTCTGCATAATATTTGAATAATAAAAAAAAACCTCTGTACTTAGTTTGACTGTCTAAAGGCTTGTGAGCTGCCTTCACTAAAATTACTTAGGTGTAAATTCTCAACCTTATGCTCTCATTTCGAAAAAAGCACTGGACATTTGCGTCATTGAATCCAAATATATCTTTTGATTCATCTCTCGAGAGCCTTCAAACAACACAGTGACGTAATATTTGTATGCTGTAGTAAATGTTCTGGTCGTAGCTTAGATGGACATTTGATTTACCAATATGCAAACAATCTTTACTACAACTGCTCTTTGTGTTCTCATTTGGGCAATATCATATTACAGTAATTTAGTGGTAAATGGCATTAACGTTAACGTTAGTCTGTTGTGTGAAACTAATAACACAATACTAGCAAGCTTTTGATCCCAGAGTTTTTACACAGAATAAAACAACATACACTAATGTGTACTCTAAAATGTAGCCACCAGATGGCAGTGAAAGACTAGCGTGAACAGCATTTATGCAGCTAGGAGTGTGAGGTTAAAACCACTCATCATGACATTTAGTTTCTCATTAAATATTGTTTAAACGTCTAAATAAAAACAATCAATACTGTCCAACTTAGTTTCAATGCAAATATTAAGGTGCATTTTCATTATTATGTTTGACTTAAAGCTGTAGATCTTTATTTACAACTATGTAATTTGACCACTCTTCAATAGGGCAGTAGGCCTGTTATTGACATTACCCGAGCCTGCAAAAGTAAATGACACATAAACTGTTTTTCTGATCATGTTTGTTTATTGCTTAATTAAGCAAAGAAAGAAACAGTAAAACAGCAGATGCACAGACAACAAAATTAGCCATATCAGCAAACCTGACACCAAAATGCTCTTGTCCAAATAGACATCTTGTTAGATCAAGTCCCCACTCCAAGACAATAATTAAGGTCCACCCTGGACGCCAGATCTCTTCAGAAAATATCAGTTTTTCCACTAAAAGAACAACTAGTCAGGTCTTGTCTGGTATCAAAGAATACCTAAAATGAGTATTAAACAGTCTTCTGTCAGTCAAAAAGTTGACCGATGTAAACTAGAAAAGAGCAGAAGCAGGAGACAAAGTGATGATGATAAAAGGTACAGTTTATTAATTTATAAACAGTTTATTGAACAATCTTAGTTGCGTATGTCTCAATGTTCAGACTTCATCTGGGGAACACAGTTCAGCAAACAATGATATATCAAACTGATTCATGACAACATCCCATAAAACCTTGGGTTTCCATAAACATTCCCTCTTATCTATTTCTTGTTCATACAGACCAAACAGTTCATGAAACCCCCATGAGACTGAACAATAATGAAACTGCATAAGCAAGAAAATAAGAAATATAAAATTTTAGAAACATAATTAAAGGATAAATGAATAAATGAATGAATGACAAAATACTTAAATGATATAATGATAAAATAATCAAATGACAAAAATAATCAAATAATAATTAAATATTTAATTATGTGAATAACTTATGGTTATAAAATGATTATAAATAATTATGTGAATAAATGATTATGAAAACAAAACAAAATTAAAACACAACACAAACAATTTGCATGTGAGCATCTAAGGATCCTTCAACCTGGATTACACATTCAAAAAGAAATATATTTATACATTTAACACGAGTGAAAGTTTGGAGTAGCATTAATAATATGTCAACATAGCAATAATTGCTCAAAAATGTCATTCAAATTGCTGGTGACTTGTATTCTGTTCGTTTTTTTCTTGAGGTCTGTAACTAAGAATACAAGCATTACAATACAGACATTTTAAACCAAACGAATTAATAAATAAATTATAGACAAATAAACAGTATATCACTGCTGTACAGCTGCATATATATTATGCACATATTTTAATCAGAATTTTATTCTTACTCAGCAGGCAATACTTGTCTCTATTCTCTCATACGGCAAAGATCACTGTATAATGGCATTACTCATCCAAATATATCTTCTGATTCATCTCTTGAGAGTTTACAGAAAACACAGTGTTGTAATCCTTATATTGAAGTATGCTTTGGCCAGTAGTTTGTATGGACGTTTTATTAACTGGTCTGTAAAAATTTCTACTTTGTTATTTTATTATGTTTAATTCACAGTGCTTTTCTGTAATCAGACAGAGATGAGTGTATCACAGTAAAGTCTATATGTCAGTAATCTAATCTAATCTAAACTAATCTAATATAATGTTATGTGGTTAATGACAGGTAAGCAGAAACAATAAACTTGGCAGCAATTACAAGTTGTGAACAGTGTTGGGCTGTAACTCATTACTTTGTAACGCATTACTGTAATTTGATTCTTTGTTAGTAACGGAGTAATTTAACGCGTTATAATTTCCAAATGAGTAATTAGAGTATAGTTACAAGCATGCGTTACCGCTGCGTTACATCATTGCCGACAGAATGTGTTTTATTATCTAGATTGTAAAAAGGGTGTTGGCTAGCACACGCGACGTCCTTTACCTGAGACCTACTTTGACTAGTAAGTGCCTGTGAGGCGGATACTACCAATGAAAACACAATCAGCATGGAGAGAGAAAAGTATGCGTTCTGTAGCGTATTTTGAGTTTATTTCTGTCAAAGGCAAGAACATTATCGTGCGCTGTCAATTAGAGTGGGAAAAAAACTCCAAATCCAATTTAAAACACCTGAAAGGGCACATTAAAACGTCTTGAGAAGGTACCGAATGCGGAGGGCAACGCATCAACTTCTATTGTCTTAACGTAAGTCTCTGCCCGCCCGCGGCGCCCGCACCCGCACTCGCCCATCAAGTCTTGTCCCGCGCTGCTCTCTGTTGCGTCGAGTCAGACAGGAGTGCGGGTCTCTAATCCACTGGAACTGGACTCGATGCAACAGAGAGCGGCGCGGGACAAGACTTGATGGGCGAGTGCGGGTGCGGGCGTGCAGAGACTCATGCGTGTGCGGAAAGCAATAGAAAAAATGTTTTGCGGGACTCCTAATATAATAACAACTAATATAAAACAAAAACGATTAAAACGGTAAGCATAGATTTTCTATTTATAACATGTGTTCGCAGCGTTAAACAATGTTGATTTCTGGAATGCAATGGACAATCAGAGAATCCACTCACCGCTCGAAATGCTGTGCATTCTGCAACCACATACGCAGCAGCCCTATTGCTTTTATAGTAAAAATAACAGTGGTTTGTTAATGTTGATGCTTTAATAACAAATTTTTATCGGGGGCGTTTATGCTGGGATGTAATATGTAATATTTCACCTAAATTTCGTGGATGTACAGAAAAAAAGTAATGTAACTAGTAATGTAACTAATTACTTTTGAAATAAACTAATCAGAACAGTAATTTAATTACTTTTAAAAGGAGTAATCAGTAATTTAATTAAATTTTCAGAGTAACTTGCCCAACACTGGTTGTGAATAATTACAGTACAAGGATAACGTTACAATATAAGGATATTGGATAACAATATAAGCAGCAGGGAACCCAGCAGTTTCTCGCCTCCTCTGCCTTCATCAAGGCGACAGGGCTATGGAGGATTATGTCCAGCACTACTGTGAACTTTGTGACCTAGCTGGTTTTAATGATGTGGCACTTAAGGACACTTTTCGTGTAGGCTTAAATGAATACATAGACTATGCCCTGTTGCCAAGTGGTTCTTCATATACTGTGGGTTTAGTGGACGAGGAATCCTGCTATTCTCCAGTATCCACCACACCAGAACAGTTACACGTCATGTCTGTAATAATTCATGTCACAACAGAGTTTACAGAGCCTGCTCACGTCATGCCTGTCAAGCCAAAGCCTGTTCACGTCATGCCTGCTACTCCAGGGCCTGTTTACACCATTTCTGCTGCTCCAGGGTCTGCTCATGCCATGTCTGCTGCTCCAGGGCCTACTCACACCACGCTTATCAAAGCAGAGTCTGCACACGTCACACTTGCCAAGTCAAAGCCTGTTTATGTCATGTCTGCTACTCCAAAGCCTGCTCATGTTACGCCTGCCAAGCCAGGGCTTGTTCACATCGTGCCGACTATGCATGAGCCTCATCGCAAGATGGCTGCCACGCCTGAGTCCCCGGCCAAGATTGCCGTCACGCTTGAGTCTCGTCTTGTACTGGCTGCCTTCATAGAGCCTCTTCACGACATGGCTGCCATTGCTAAGCCTCGCCAAGCCACGGCCCCCATGGCAGAGCTTCGCCAAGCCACAGCTCTCACACTAGAGCCTCACCAAGCCAGGGCCATGACAACAGAGTCTGACCTTCTAGAGCCTTGTCATGTCTCGTCTGATCTGCCAGAACCATGCCATGTCTCGTCTGATCTCCCAGAGCTCTTGTCCACGAGTCTGCTCCAGAGGCCTCTCCTGTCCACGAGTCTGCTCCAGAGGCCTCTTCTGTCTATGAGTCTGCTCCAGAGACCTCTCCTGTCCAGAAATTTGCACCAGTGCCTCCAGAGGTGGTGGCTCCTGCTGCAGAACCTCTCAAGGGGGTGGCACCCATTTATGAATTCATTGTCTGCCGTGTCACATCCCAAGAGACTATTTATGAACATTCTGCCATTCATGCTGTGGCTATGGAAGCTGCTCAAGAACTATGTCATGCTATGTCATGGTCAAGTGGTCTGTCCATGTTCCTGCTCTGCCTGCTCCGCCATGGCTCCCTGCTCTGTCAGCTCCGCCCTGGCTCCAGACTCCTCAGGATCTGACATGGCGGATTTCTGCTCCACGGCTTCATTGTCTGCCTCTGTTCCATGGCCCAGGTCCACCATGGATCCACAGTCTGCCACTGCTCCACGGCCCAGGTTCTCTATTGATCCACTGTCTGTCTCTGCTCCATGGCCCAGGACCTCCATTGTTTCACTGTCTGCCGCTGCTTCATGGTCCAGGACCACCATTGATCCACAGTCTGCCTCTGCTCCATGGCCAGGACCTCCATTGATCTACAGTCTGCCTCTGCTCCATGGCCCAGGACCTCCATTGATCTACAGTCTGCCTCTGCTCCACCACCCCCATGAACTTTCTGGGTTTTGTTTTGGGTGGTTTGTTAGGGTGTCTGGGGCCGCCCTTAGAGGGGGGACATGTAACGTGGGGTTTGGGTTTTGTTTCATGTTCATGTTTATGCTTTCAAGTCTTTTATTTTGAAGTTTTGCCATGGTCCTTGTCATGTTATGCGATAATCTTATTCCACATGTATCCCTGCCTTGTGTATGTATCATGTTTGATTGGTGGTCTTAGTCACGTGTCTAGTTTCTCATTGGTTGGTTCTTGTTATGTGACCCTCTTTGTTTGATATATATATCATGTAGCCATTGTTCCTTTTTGTGTATTGATGTTGTAACCAGCTGTTGGTGAGTTTATGTTTGTTCATGTCAAGTCTATTTATATCAAGTTTGTCAAGTCATTGTTTGGATTTCACGTGTGTGTAAATAAAGCTGCACTTGGGTTCTTCAACTCGCCGTTCAGTTACATATAGTCATTTTTTCTTCTGACAAAATCGAAGTAATGGAAGTATTTCCAGTCACTTAACGTCAGCTTTTCTATTTTCTGAGATAGTTAGTTTGTTTGCTTGTTTGCTGCAATAGAATCTGCAATATTAAAATAAATCTGGGGATGATTGGATTGTTGTAGCTACTTCAGATAATTACTGGTTGAGACAAACAAAAATAAGGCTGTGACGATCTATTTTATGGATTGATAACAGCAGTATTATTACTGAAATATTATTAGTAACGGATTACACTACTCAAGACAGTAGACTAATATTATTGTAACACATTACTAGGCACAATGCTTTATTGATAACAACTACAATATACAATACCGTATATATTATAGTTATACTTTCTTGGTACTTCACACAGACATCAGGAAGAAAACCAATACAAATGGCTGAATATTTATTTGTAAAGTACAGGCTAGTTTTGAGTATTTGTGGGCAAAGAAAACTGCTGCTTAAAGTAAATAACAGTGGAAATAAAGATTACATTTGTAGACGTTCTTTATTAATAAACAGAATTCCTTAAGTTTTGATGAATAAACTGACATCTTGGCTTTTATTCTTTTTTTTTTTTGTAAAGCGAAGACAGAGATTGCAAAACAAAAATGCCATTTGAAACTCTGCAACAGAGAGACAATAAAAGAACCTTATAAGCAGATCTCAGATCAACATGCTCATGTTGAAATGTTCCACTGGATTGCATGTTCAAACAGGAATACATTCTAAAATAATATTATTTGAATTATGTGAGCAAACATAAGAGACATTTGGGCGGATTAAACTTTAGTAATGACTGCCCACAAGAAGTCATTCAAACTGCTTGTGCATTTAGCTTGTTTTTGTTTGTTTTGTCTTTGGGTTAGTAATTAAGAATACATACAGTACAAAACAGACAACTTATTGTAGGCCTATATAACCCAGTATATCTATTCCTAAATTTCTTTTTAATCCATAGATTTGCTATCTTTTAAAAGTATTTTTGAGAATATATTTTAATACCAATTTATTTTACATTACCAATTTAATTAATAAAGAAAACATAAAATCAATTGTAGTTAGTTTGAAATGCTCTCAATTTGTGTTGATCTCTTTTTAAGGTATTTTCGAATTAAGTCTTTAATTTCAGATGTATTTAAAACATAAATAATGGGATTTAGCATTGGTGGAACAGCATATGCCAGAGATGTGCTGACGACCCTTGCATTGAGAGTAAGAGAAACCATGAATGCAGCCGTGTATATGCAGATTATGGGTAGAAAAAACGATCCCACTAACATCAGGTGAGAAACGCAGTGCTTTTAAACGTCCTTCCCAAGTTGTTATTTTACTTAGGGTAAGAAAAATTCCTAGATATGACAGGACTATAATGAGCAATGGTGCTACAACATTTAAAGCTGTGCAGAGTCTTGCCATGAAAGCATTAACGCTAACATCATTACATGCCAACCTAAACACTTGTCCATGATCACAATAATACCAAAGTTTCACCGAAGTCAGCCAAGGCCAAGTAAAACACACCAATGTACATTGGACTGTGCAGGTACCGGTTAACAACTATAATAAAAAAGGACTACAGAGTTCTCAATTACTGCAATGATATAAATGAAAAATAAGAAAATATAGTAATAAGTGCTGTATGGTACACCTGAAAGTCCAATGATGAAAAAGTATTCAGGATGAACAATGGAGTTGTTCTCAGAAAAGCTTTGACTTACAAAACTCATGGCAGCTTCATGACTGGTGTTTCGTTCAAGCTGAAAATAGAAATTACCACATAGACATAAGAAATGCATTTGTACAGTTGCACAGAACACATAAAATAAATAACATAAATTCATAACATCAAATAAACCTTAAAAACCAGAGTAAATAATGACTATGACCTTTTTTTTAATTTTGTTTGTGACCTACTTTGAAATACAAAGACCTATTAACCTGTGCTACTGCACATTTACACTATTCACTGGATATCTATGCTGCTGAATTCAAATATATATTTTCTCAAAAAATTTTTAACTTCCAAAATGCAGTTTAAATGCGGCTTCAAACGATCCCAAATGCTGCTGTAAAACGATCCCAGCCGAGACAGAAGGGTCTTATCTAGCATAACGATCGGTTATTTTCATAAAAATAATACAATTTATATACTTTTTAATGTCAAACGCTCGTCTTGTCTCACTCTGCCTGAGCTGTTTTTGTTCCAGGTCATGACAGTTAGGGTATGTTGAAAGACTCCCATCTCATGTTCTCCCTCAACTTCAAAATCGTCCTGTATCACCGTTTTACCTTTTTTGTTAAGGGTGTTTGATCTTCTTTGTATGTTTACTTTGTAAAGACTGGGTCGGTACTTCTGCAGCAATGTAGGATGATTTTGAAATGATTTTTTAAGTTGACGGAGAAAATACGTGTTTTTCGACACACCCTAACTGTCTTGAGCCAGAATACACAGAGTTCAGCGAGAGCAAGGCAAGATGAGCGGTTGAGAATAAAAAGTAAATTGTATTTTTTTTAATGAAAATAACCAATCATTTTGCTAGATAAGACCCTTCTTTCTCGGCTGTGATTGTTTACAACCGCATTAGGATCGTCTGAAGCCGCATTTAAACTGCATTTTGAAAGTTCAAAATCGGGGCACCATATCAGTCCATTATATGAAGAAAAATGCTGAAATGTTTTCCTCAAAAAACATAATTTCTTTACGACTGAAGAAAGACATGAACATCTTGGATGACAATGGGGTGAGTACATTATATGTGAATCTTTATTTTGGAAGTGGACTTCTCCTTTAAAGCACCTTGATGTATTTGTTTCTTATAAACATGGACTGGAGACATGGACTCCTTATTCCTTTAACAAGCAGTGTTATCACTTTCCTTTTAAAGGTTGGTAAGCCTATTGATCTGGCTGTCTTTATGATTATATAGTTCCATTGTTTTATTTGATTTTCCTGACGTCGTTTTTCCTACTGTCCAGGAAACAGCAGAACAGACCTACAAACCAACAGCTGAGAACCACTGTGATGTTAAATTATGATATTTGAATCACAAATTGAATAATTAGCCTTATAGGAGCCACTTAAAAACAATTAATATTCATTACTGTACTGTTGTAATAGTATCTCAGGATACTGTTACAATCCAGAGGGAATTAATCTGATCAATTATTGCAGCGATTCACACAAATGCAATCACAGTTCAAAGACACACACACACTTAGTTAAGTGAAACAAATAAAATAAAATAATAATAATACATGGCAGTTGTAATCACAAGTTTGTCACAAAGAAAAAAAGATGACAGTCAATATGTGCTAGAATTAAAGACTCTTTATATCAGTGGATATAAACTTAAATTCTGATGCTTAAATTTTAATGTATTTGTTCTGATTTTCTCTTCCTTATTGTTTGATTTGATTTTGACAGCCAGCGTGAAATTTTATCATATAGAGCCCATCCTGATAGAAGGCTATTAAAATAATTTAGATTCTTAAAATTGCTCACAAGACGTGAATATTAGAAAAAAAAAAGACATAAATAAAATAAGCGTATACAAACTTTTAACTAGTAGAAAATTATTTAGCTATATATTTGTAGGCCTTCATAGTAAATAGTCAGAATATAAGGGAAATGGTCATTCTTCTGTTTCAAAAAAATTGTGTGTATTTCTTTGTCTCTGTCACCCTCTTCTGGTTATATTTGGGCTGTACAATACACTAGTAGGTGATTTGTATTACTAGAGGTGATCCGTGTTATTAAGAGACCTTTTTTTTGTGTTTGTGGAGGGCCTTTTTTCAGTTCCAGAAATATCATCTGAGTCTATTCTGAGAATTTATTTATTTCAAATCCATCCTGGAAACAACTGACATTGTTGTTACAAAGATTTACATTTTGGGTTACTTACATTACAATTTTCTTTTGGAATTAAGTGTAATTCTGCATGTTTTCTAATAAACAGATAAACAAATAAACAAACATAAAATAAGGGTGTGTTCACACTTGTCATGTCTGGTTCGATTAAAACAAACTGCGATTGCTCTGTTAGTGCAATTCATTTGAGTAAGTGTGAACATTGCCATCCGAACCCTGGTGTGCACCAAACAAGCGGGCCAAGACTACTAAAAAGATGGGTCTTGATCCACTTCCAAATGAACTGTGGTATGGTTTGAATGAAATATGAATGCGATGTGGATCAGAGACTTCTAAACGAACCAAAAACAGGAAGTAATGACACGACGTGACGATATGCGACATGATTCCTCGCAGGGAACAAGCAGTGTTTCCAAAACAAAATGAGCAGAGGGCAAACATGGAGCAATGAGGAGGTAAAGTGCCTTTTATGAGCTCTTTGTGAGTTCGCAGATAGTGATAATAAAATCATATACACCCAACGAGCGTGCTTAGTCCAGCAGACGGCAGGTGTATTTGGTTTAAAGCGAGCGATCAGTGAAAGGATACTTTGATGTAATACACACACAGCGCCGCTTTAAGTTGAATGCACCTTTACCTTTTGTTTGGAGTGTTCGGTGAGTTCCGTCATGAAATATACGCCATTCAACCTGACCAATCAGGTTGTGAATGTATCACTATGCCTTTAGGTTCGGTATCTTTAGGTTCGCTGTCAAAAATGCCAGTATTAATGCTAAGCGGACCACGACCAAATATATCATTTTCCTTTTTGGTCTGGACCAAATGAACCAAACGAACCGAACCACAAGTGTGAACACATGCTGTTGCCACTAGTGTGCAATGAATCTTGGGATAGTAGGGACTACGAAAGACACATTTATTGTATTCTTTGTGGTTTGGTAATCGAAGGCCGCATTTCGAGGCCTGAATTAGAACACAACTATTGTGTTAGTTATGGACTTAGACAGAAAGCAGAATATCACAAGATGTTCATCATCCTGATAGGGAGGGAATAATGATATGGATTTTAGTCGTCTCAGACTTCCTGTACTGTGATGTAATTTTCTGAGCACACCGTCATTGCAATCTTCACAGTTTCTGGGATGCTGCTGACCTTAATTCATGAAGCCACATGAGAAGTGCAGAAACTGTTTATTTGACACTGAGCAGCACCAAATTCACAATGCCTGACATGTCTGATCACAGATTTGGTCTCATATCAGGATAATAACGTACCATAATGCTGCAGTCATTAAACACAGATTTGATTTTTCCAGAATATTATTAATACATCCGTTTCTTCACTGCTACAACACAACACAACACACCATAAGGGCTTTTATTTATTCCCTCTAGATTGTAATAATAGTATCTAAATTGTAAAAATAGTATCCTGAGATAAGTAACATAATGAAAAATTTATTGTTTTTTTAAATTATTTGACCCATAAAAGGCTATTTTTCTGTATCAGAATATAGTTATACAAAGCATATTTATATGTATAGCAGCAACACTTAATGAGGATTAAGAAAATTACAGTATGCTGATGCTGACCTTCATAATAAAAAAGATTAAGTCATTAATAAATGTATATTTCCCACTACGGCAAATAGTTTTTTGTATTCATGGTGAAACTTTTGGCAAGAGTTGCATCTCTTTGATTGAAAGATCAAGAGTGTTTATATCTTAGGATAATTTGTTTGTCAAAGTTCACCTGTTAATTAGCAGCACTCATAATAGATGACTAGTTATGTGTCGACACACAGGAGAACATGTACAAACATCTCTGACACCTGGGAGAATCCTGTCTCCCATCACCTTGAGTACTGTAGATCAAAACATCATTAAAAAAGTTTTGTTTAGAAGGGCAATGACCTTACAAAACCACTTTATTAACTATTTATATTTTCCATTTGTTATATCTTTTAGTGTAATATGTATAATAATTGAATAATAAAACTAGAGCAAGTCAGCACCTATTCATACAAACGTGAGTGTGTGCATCCTGAAACTATTATTTTTTTCTTTTTAAATAGATCATCAAAATGGCACTTTTGTAGCCTACTTTTGCTAACAAAAAAATGTACACTCCTAGAGTTGTTTTTGTTTTTTGATGTTTTGGTGAAATGCAGTGAGCCTATATAGACTATGGAGCCTGTTAGGTTGTTTCTGACAACTGTTAATGTAAGATTTATAAATAATTATGAATTCTTATTTGATTTTGAGAAAATGTGTGTTATTAGATTAGATAGCTTCGATATTTGACCACTGTTTATGGTTATACTCAAATTCTGTTACAATGACAGTAATTTCTTAATTTCTTTCAGGAGTGCAAAATAAATGAGTGGTTATCCACATTTTGTATAGAATGACGAGATGCATACCTAAGCATATTAATTGCATTTGCTCCGGTTAACGTGATCACAGGGTTTCACTAAACAATGTCAATTATAGCTTTTAATCCAAAGTGTAAACACTTTGCAACCACTGTTTAGGACTGTCCAAATACCATCACTTGCGGTCCTGGCCACTGGAGAAAGTGTGCATGCAACAGTGTGCACATAAAAAATGCCAAAGCTCAATGCCCTTAATGCACACTAAACCCACACTATCTAAAATAATGCTTTAGAGTGGTATTTGCATAGAGTGGTAAATGCATCCCATTGTGCATCATGTTCAGGAGCTTGTGTGCTCTGAAACTGCACTCTCATAAGTTACCCCTGATGTTTATATGCCAAGTTGCACGTTAGACTGAAGAAAAAACATTTTCATTTTAATGCTATTCTGTCAGTATGCATGCTCATATTTCCCATTTCCGACAAAGAACCTCCGGTAAACTTCCCAATTCTCTCTCTGTACCAGAGCTGCCTCAGACATCACATACTCTTTTAAGTACTTATTTTGAATAAGTAATTACTTTGTGATCACTAAAAACACACTTTCCATATAGTATAAATGCATGTAATCCAGACTTTAGTGAATGTAGTATACATTCGCTATGTTGTCATTATCACGTGACCTACCAGTATCAGTTAGGTCACTTTATGTCCATTCACAAATGGCCTCATGGGATAGTAATTTGTCCACTGTATTTTGTTTTTGTAATTGTGTCCCAATTCAGGCCCTGCATTCTTAGAAGGGGCTGTACTCCTGTGACACATTCGGCCTTGGAAGGATCAAAGGTTGCAGATCCTGAATTTGGACACAACTATCATTTTACTTATTCACTGAGACAGAAAGCAGAATATCATAAAATGTTCATCATCTAGATAGGGAGGGAAAAATAATCATGTAATATGAGTAAAACATCTGCTGCCAATCATCTTCATAACAGTGATCTCGGATGTGAAATCACAGGAAGATGTTCTGAGAGCAGCTAATGCCCATCAGATGACATCATTTAGTGGAAAATGAACAGAAATTATGATTCTGTCTTTACTTCTAAATATGAAGTAATCATGTAAACATACCTTGAGATTCACAAAGAGACGTACATGCAAAGTCAGAATTTTGGGAAGAAGAGGACACAATTAGGCCTACCAATTTTGTGGGGAGTAATGGAAAACTAATACTAAATAAATACTAACACTAAATAAATAGTGTACTTATCACTCCCTGAAAGCAGTAGATTGTTTATTCTTATAGTTACTGTATATTCTTGAGTTACTGTAAAATACTGGACATTAATGAAAACACAAAGGGCAATTCTGTGGTCTGTTCACAGACTAGTGAAAAAATCTATCAAAACTAAAGCAGTGGCCAGAACATTTCTTTCAGCATTGTAGAATTACATCATTGCATTGTCTGAAATCTCTCAAGAGATGAATCAGAGGATATATTAGGATATATTCAATGACACAGTTGCCCAATGATCTTTACAACATAAGAGAATAAGGACAAATTACAGCTGAGTAATTTCATTCAAAGCAGCTCACAAGTGTTCATACAGTCACTGTCATTGTTTGGTCTGGCTCTGAAACTTTATGTATACAGGTCTGTGATTGAAATATTAAGCAAAAACTTTACATACATGTATAATTTCAGCATTTGAAAATAGGTGTTAGAAGAGTAAGATGACAATTTTGTGAATTCTCTTAATTTTGTTTATGTCTTCATGGTAATTTCTGTTTTCTCCTTGTTCAAAACATCAAAAACAAAGCTGCCATGAGTTCTTTAAATGCAAGTTTTGTCCAGAATATGTCTATTGTTCGTCCTGAATACTTTTTCATCATTGGACTTTCATTCGGTACACCGTACATCAGTTATTACTATATTACTATATTTTTACTATATTTTTTTATTAATCGCATATTTGATCGCTGTAATTGGAAACTCTATAATCCTTCTCATTATAGCTCTTGAACAAAATCTGCACAGTCCAAAGTACATTGGTGTGTTTAACTTGGCCTTGGCTGACCTTGGTGAAACTAATGCAGTGATTCCTAACATGATGAAGATTTTTTTTTTTCTGACTCACAGTACATGTCCTACAATGCTTGTTTGGCAAACATGTTTTTTGTGAATTTCTTTATTACTGTGCAAAGTGCCACTCTTGTTGTTCTGGCATTTGATCGCTTCATTGCAATTTGCTTGCCATTAAGATATCATGCAATAGTGAATAACACTGTCATGTCTTTAGCGTTTGTAGTATTATGGGCATTTAACACTTCTCTGGTGGCTCTGGCAACATCTTTGATGACCCCACATTCAATCTGTAAATCTAATGTGGTGCAGAGTTATTATTGCGATTATGGACCAGTGCTGAGGTTGGCATGCAACAACAAAGCATTAATACGTTTTTTACAAATCTCATCGCAGCTATGTTCCTTATAGCGCCATTGTTCATTATATTCCTGTCATATGTGGCCATTTTTTTGCCTTAAGTAAAATTACAACTTTGGAAGCACAGTTAAAAGCACTGAAGACTTCTGTTTCTTGTATGTTGCTGGCTGGAATATTTTTTCTACTTGTAATATGCATTTTCATTGCTTCATCAATTACTTCTCTCACTCCCAATGCCAGAATCATCAGCACATTTCTTTCTTTTACTTTTCCACCAATGTTAAATCCCATTATTTATGTTTTAAACACAGCTGAAATCAGAGTCTTACTTCAAAAACTGCTTAAAAACAGAACTGTGCCTATTAGAAAGAACATTTCAAAATGACTGTAATGATTGTTTGTGTTCTTTCACCATTAGGAATTAGATGAAAATTAAATTTATTTTTTCATAAATGTTTTTAGATTCATTCCGTGAAAAATAAGTGTATGAGCAGAAAATTGTTCAATTCACTCTGCTACACTCCTAACATGTAGAGTGGGCGTTATGTGAGACTTAATGTATGTTGGTGAACAGCAGTGATATGCTGTACATTTACTTATGAATATATTTTAATTGTATGTACTGTGTTCTTAATTACGGGCTGCAAGACAAAACAACAAAACTGAAAATTGTATATGTTTTTTTAATTAATTTTTTTGTGAACAGTGCTGATATATTTCACGTTACCCTAAGATTTCATCCACCCAAATGCTGTTAACCTCAGTGGTGGACAAGGATGTTGTTCTACTAGTGGATTCTGCTCGCAGGATGCGATAGATCCTGTCCCTCCAGCAGACATGGGAATGTTCAACTAGAAATCAGGACCTGCAGGAGTGCCCCTAGATCATGTGTCCAGGAATGTTGTTCCTGAATTCCCAACAGATGCTTCCAGCACCAGCTAGGGTGACTTATGCAAAGGGTATGCAGCTTGGGACTTGGCATATCAATTGCCTCGAATTGCTAGCAGTACACCTTGCCCTGCACCACTTCTGATCATTAGTGCATCCCAAGCATGTACTTGTCTGAACGGACAACATGTCAACTGTTGCATATATCAACCATCAAAGTGGTCCTATTGCATTTCACAACTTGCCTGCCATCTCCTACTTTGAAGTAAGAAGCATTTGAGGTTGCTTCGTGCCATTTACATTCCAGTGAACTCAATCATTCAGCCAAAGTGCTCTTATGACAGCTCACATGCCTGGGAGAATGGAGACTCTATCCCTAAGCAGTCCAGCTTGTTTAGAGATACTTTGGAGCCGCACAGGTAGACCTGTTTGTCGCTCCAGACAGGTGAGCCTACTTGCACAGGCTCTGTGAAAGGTCAGAGAGGACAAGGAGCAGGTCTTTTTAGTTGCATCCTACTACAGTAGCCCACTCAGACCTGGTTCTGAGACCTGATGCTCCTCCTGACAGCTCCTCCCTGGAGAATCCCCCTGAAGGACAACCTTCTTCCCACTAGAAAGACTCTCGTAGATGTTACATCCCTTTGCCAAAGTTGCTGGAACCACCACTTAGCAGCGCGGTCTCTCTTTTGGCTCTTCAGTGAAAACTTGAACAAGTGAGCTGCAACACTTCCTTATATACTCATAGTAAAAGGGAGTAGTTAGAGCAAGTAAAGCACTACTATGCTCAACCATAAGAGCAGCCTAACAGGAAGGCAAAGGTGGCCTAACAACTTGGTATGGCTGCCTCACGGCGCTCAGGGAGCAAAGAACTCTACTCTCAGAAGTGAGAAGAGAACTCAAACGCTTACCTTGGGAGCGGTGTGCTCATTGGCGACCCACTAGAGTGAGGGGATTACTGCCAGGCTCAGCCAGAAAGATCAGCTTATAAGATGCTTATAATTTTGTATTGCGGGTTCTTAGCCCTCAGATGGAGAGGAGAACTCACATGAACTCACATGAAGCGAGTGGCCAATCACTGCCAAGCTCAAAGAAGCAGCTTTGACTGCAAATGGAGCTCTAGGAGCAGGATTCAGCGAAGGAAATGTGCATGCTCCATCCAGAAACAGCAGTCTCACAAACAACCCTCCCACAGTGAGAGGAGCACTGCCACCCAGAGGTCGCATTAACCGAAAATTGTTCGTCATTGACAGAATTTTTCCATCAGTGATGGAAAAATCTGAAGGTTGTCCATCATTTTGACAGATTACACTGAAGGTGACTTATTGTAACTTGTAACTGTAATTCCCACCCCTGTCCAGCTGTAGTCAAAATGAAACTGTAACGAATGTTTTGCTATGCATTTGATTAAGCACAGGCAACTAGCCTACCCACTTTAGCTACAGCGATCTATCACACCACATTAAAGAGCACCAAAAATTTTATTTATTGCTTGAATTTCCTAACAGAACAGGACAGAATTTAAAATGAGATTTGGTTTCATATCAAACGTTACACAAAGCTTAGCCTATTGCGATTTATTGGATGGGAGGCACACTACTGTTCATTCATCAACTGAAAACAGCATAACGTTAGACCAAAAGATCTTTTGGGATTTACGAATCGATATTGGTTCATAAAAATAAGATTATATTAAAATTGCTGTCACTGCAGGTGTGGTGTTGAAGGTGAAAAGCTAAGCAGTCTCATCTGTTCATCTGTTCTTTTCAAAATAAAAGCCTATATCGCCCGGTAGGTTCATAATTAAAAATGAAAATGTGAACAAAAATAAAAGCAGTGAAATGTGTTATAATAATTAAAATATGAAAATTAAAATGACGGGTAATAATAGATTATGACAGAATTTTTACGACCCTGTCCAACAAAATGACGGACAATGTCTAATGCAACCTCTGCTGCCACCGTAAATGCAGGAAATCAAGGAAGCAACAGGAAGTCCAACAGGAGCCTTAAGAGAAGATGAGCGATACCAGGCTAACGTCTCTTCAACAGGGGGCAAATATATATATATATATATTTTACTTGCAAATATATATATACACATTTATATATTTTTTTTGCTCTCACGTACCCCTTCAATATCAGTATAACTGGTATGCCGGAATCTATGAATGTGTGAAGAAAACATATTTTTCCAAGACTTCTCAATCTCCACATGGAGATTGGGAAGAAATGAAAGGCTCACTTGAGCTGGAGGACTATGGTCAGAGAGGTAACGCTCATCAAAAGCTCAGCGCATGCAGGGCAGGAGAGTTGAGAGGACTCAGTCTCAACTTCTTTGTCCTCATCTGACATCTCTGATCATTCAGGTTCTCTAATGGAGATCACATCTTCATCCAGCAGCTCACTCTTGTCTGCGGCTGACAAGCACGAAACATTTTTTACCTCACAAGCCAGGTCCACCTGAGAACCCCATGAGCTCATTCTCCTCTGTGCCTCAGCAGCAGTGGGTACTGAAAACGCTCACAATGGATGGAGATTGCCCCCTCAAAGACATCCTGTGCATGCTCTTCACCCAAACACAAGATGCAAAGATTGTGTGTGTCTTCAGGTGTCAAATAACGAGGACGCGAATCTACACACTTCTTAAACGGAAAGGAAAGGACGTGACGTGTAGCCAAGTATGGTGACCCATACTCGGAATTTGTGCTCTGCATTTAACCCATCCAAATGGACACACACAGTAGTGAGTAGTGAACAAACACGCACCTGCAACCTTTTGGTTATAAGACTGACTCCCTAACCATTAGGCCACGGCTGCCCCAAACGGAAGAACGCTTACTAGAATGCACGCTTCGAACACAACAGTCCCTTTATAATGTGGTTGCGTTGACAGAGACATCATAGGCTGCTGCTGGCCAATGTTATTGTCGTGTTTAGATGTTCACTTCAGACACTGGTCATGCTAAAAGACAATGTTTGAGTTCCCTCGGGAGGGAAAGTCATATAGACCTAGGATGGCTTGAGGGTGAGTAAATCAATGTGTAATTTTCATTTTTGGGTGAACTATCCCTTTAATAGACTGACACATTTTTTTCTAAAATTTCTAAAAATAGGTAAATAATTTTTGCTAAAAATGCGTGTTTATTTCTTTGATTACTTGTAAAGAAAGATGTACTATATATTATGCATTCTTTAAATTCAGTCAGTTTGCATTCAATTCAAAACAACATAATTCTTTGCATTCAGTCAGTTGTCCCTTTATCCAAAGCATCTACACCAGAACCTAACCGGTTTTTAGCAAAATAAAAATTGTAACAGTCAACTTTTGAAGTCAGCGAAGGTATCATTCCTAATTTGTAGTTGGAATTGCTGTCAAATTTAGGTTTGTTATCCACTCTGTCAGGGATTTGTCATGTCATTTAGTTGTTGTGACATTTGAAGTAGATTCATTGTCTGTTTTGCATTTACCTGGCACTGGCAGTGCTTTCACAAACTTGTCCATGCTTAACCCTCTGGGGTCTGAGGGTGTTTTGGGGCCCTGGAGAAGTTGCCCTAACATTTGTGCTTTTTTCAGTATCTTAAAACATATAGATGGCTAATGTCTGGTTACACTGTAATCAGCACAAACTGGGCTACAATTATATGCAAGCAACATGAATGTACATGTGTGTGTTTTTGAGAGGCAAGTAGGCTCATCTGTCTGGAGCGACAAACAGGTCTACCTGTGTGGCTCCAAATCATCTCTAAACAAGCTGGACTGCTTAGGGATAGAGTCTCCATTCTCAGTGGTGTGGTCACCATCCATATCTGGGCCTGTTTCCACTTGCCTGCAGGTTCGGTGGAGGCCTGGACAGGTTGGGCATCCTGCCTGCAACTGGCTCTGCGACACTGCTTGGATGGAGGCTGCTGCTGCGTGGGAACAGGGGCAGACGTAGGGGACGGCCTCTGTGTACTTATCACGCCCTGCCAGCAGTAATTTGTTAAAGTAAAACTACTTTAGAAAATAATAACAGTAAGAAATTATATTTTTGATTAACAAACCCAACACTGGTTGTTACAAAGAGGTATGCATATTTAAACTGACCCCTCAGTGGATCTCAGCTATTTCCACCTATTGCAGTTACGGCTAATGCGTGGAAAAACTAATTAGTTGTAATGCAGTTGCTAGTGTCACATTGTAGACTTAACATATCCTTGAGTTACTGTAATATAATGGAAATTTATGAGTACACAAAAGGCGATTCTGTGGCCTGTTTGTAGTGAAAAAAATCTATCAAAACTAAAGCAGTGGCTAGACATTTACTTCAGCATAATAGTATTACATCATTCTGTTGTCTGAAATTCCTCAAGGGATGAATCAGAAGATATATTCGGATTCAATGATGCGAATGTCCAATGATCTTTGCAACATAGAATAAGGACGAGCATTTACAGCTGAGGAATTTCATCCAAAGCAGCTTACAACTGTTCAGACATTCATAGTCATTGTTTGCTCTGGCTCTAAAACTTCAGGTATACAGGTCTGTGATTAAAATATTATGCAGAAAATTTACATAAATGTATAAGATTGTTAGAAAAGTAAGATGGCAATTTTGTGAATTCCCTAAATTTTGTTTGTCTTCATGGTAATTTCTATTTTCAGCTTGTTGAAAACATCAAATACACAGCTGCCATGAGTTCTTTAAATACGAGTTTTGTCCAGAATATGTCTGTTATTCATCCTGAATATTTTTTCATCATTGGTCTTACAGGTATACCATACAGCAGTTATTACTATATTTTTTTATTTATCGCATATTTTATTGCTGTAATTGGGAACTCTATAGTCCTTCTCATTATAGCTCTTCAACGAAGTCTGCACAGTCCAAAGTACATTGGTGTGTTTAACTTGGCCTTGGCTGACCTTGGTGAAACTAATGCAGTGATTCCTAACATGATGAAGACTTTTTTTTCTGACTCACAGTACATGTCCTACAATACTTGCTTGTCAAACATGTTTTTTGTGAACTTTTTTATTACTGTGCAAAGTGCCACTCTTGTTGTTCTGGCATTTGATCGCTTCACTGCAATTTGTTTGCCATTAAGATATCATGCCATAGTAAATAATACTGTTATATCTTTAGCATTTATAGTATTATGGGTATTTAACACTTCTCTGATGGCTCTGTCAGCGTCTTTGATGACCAGACTTTCATTCTGTAAATCTAATGTGGTACAAAGTTTTTATTGTGATTATGGACCACTGGTGAGGTTGGCATGCAACGACAACAGCATTAATGTGTTTATGTACAACCTCATCGCAGCTATGTTCCTTATAGCACCATTGCTCATTATAGTCCTGTCATATCTGGGCATTTTTTTTGCCTTAAGTAAAATTACAACTTGGGAAGCACGTTTAAAAGCATTGAAGACCTGTGTTTCTCACCTTTTGTTGGTCGGAGTGTTTTTTCTTCCTGTAATATGCATGGTCATTGCTTCATCAGTTACTTCTCTCACTCCCAATACCAGAGTCGTCGGTGTATCTCTTTCATTTACTCTACCTCCAATGCTAAATCCAATCATTTATGTTTTAAACACAGCTGAAATCAGAGTCTTAATTCAAAAAGTGCTTAAAAACAGAATTATGCCTATTAGAAAAAACATTTTGAAATGACTGTAATGACTGTTTATGTTCTTCCATCATTAGGAATTAAATGATTAAATATATTTTTTCATGAATGTTTTTAGACTCATTATGTAGAAAATAACAGTGTATGAGCAGAACATAGTTAAATTCACTCTGCTACACTCCTAACATGTAGAGATGATGTTATGTGAGACTTAATGTGTGTTGGTAAACAGCAGTGATATGCTGTTTATTTGTTTATGAATGAATCCATCTGATTTTCTGAAGTGGGTATATGTACTGTGTTATTAATTACTGACCCCATGACAAAACACCAGAATAGACAAAGTTGTATAAGCTATTTAAATGAATTTTTGTGAGCAGTGTTGACATTCATGTTAGGTTTCATCCACCCAAATGTTGTTAACTGTCATGCTGGTTCATATCATTCAAAAATAATGAAACCAAGGATCCATTTTCATATGAGTATGTCTGAGATCTGCTAATAAAGTTCTTATTGTCTGTCTGTTGCAATGTCTCAAGTTTTTGTTATTTCTGTATATGCTGTACAATAAAGAATAAAAGCTAAACATGAACTAAGATATCAATTTTAATCTATTCAAATATATATATATATATATATATATTTCTCTGAAAAGTAGCACTCATTGACACATGAATAAGGGACACATGAATTGCGCTGGGTCAGTTTCTGAGGGAGACTGTTGGAATAACAATAGCAACATTACATAACTTGCCCACAAAAATAGCTGCATAGACGGAGGGTGACATAACTCCAGGGTAAGGGTAAATGTAGCTGAATATTAGTGTGTTGAACCTGTGTTTTTAGGCATGCACCTGATATGGCTGTAATAAAATATTTTTAATATGACTAAATTCGATTCTGGCCACAATTGAACAACAACAACAAAAAAAAAAAAACTAATTTTACTAATTTTTTCAATTTTAAACAGACAATAAATTATATACAGAAAGTGAACAAAGAACATTTAAATTATCAAAGAACATTATCACTGACTTCTGGCACAATTTTAAGTACTCTAAATAAGGGTTAAGTTTGACAGCAAATTTTGGTTTAGTTTTAGTCATAGTCTTTTGATGAAAATGTCATTTAGTTTTAGTCATATTTTAGTCACTTGAGTTGTTTTAGTTTTAGTTAACTAAATGTCTAAGGATTTTAGTCGCTTTAAATCTACAGTAGGATTTAGGGCCAGATTTACTAAACGGATGCAACACAGACGCAACATCTCATTTCCATAAAGACCAGCACAATTTTCCAAGAGCAGTGCAAATTACCGCCTGCTTTAAGAAATGCTTTTTTTTGAGGTATTAAATAATGGCACAAATACCAGTAATTTGATGAGCACAAAACTTAGTAAATCAAGTTGTGGGGATGGGGTGGTATTATTGAATGAATGAAATGCATTTGTCCGTGGTTCCCCATCTCTAATCACACTCACGGAAAGGGCTTAAGAAACAGCTGTCTCTTCCGCTGGTCGGTTTGCTTTCAACACATTTTTTTATTCTCAAGCAAGAAACTGTACAACTCCAGTATTAATGAATGAATTAAATGCATTTGTCCCTGTTTCACTCTGTCTGGAATTGTGCTCATGGATAGCGCTTGAGAAACAGCTGTCTCTTCCACGGCTCAGTATGCTTTTGACACGTTTTTTTAGTCTCGAGCAAGAGATTGTATGACATTCACGTTACATGATTTGACTGATTTATACTGATTTATGCCGCATTAAAAGAAATGAACATTCATGTTTTGATAACTGCTAACCCACTTAAACTAAACTAAAAATAAATAATCTTTGAGAGCAAGGTGTTTTGGGGGCCCTACGCAGCTTACATATTTTATGTATAGGGAGGATCGGCTCTGCATGTCTTATATCTTAAAATTAAATAAAACCACTAAAGAATCAAGAACACTCCTGTTGTCACAAATCAGGCCTCTGTGGCTCCCTCTGATCATCACCGAAAGGGAACTCTCTCCAGAGTATTAGTTTATACTTCATACCACAAGGCTAGATTAAACATTTATACCACAAGACTAGATTAAACAGGACTAGAAACTCTGAGTGGCTCTGTAATGTTGCTATTACTAGACACAAGAGATAAACGCAAACAATACTCGGCCATTAGGAAAAGGAAGTCCAAGGTTTATATAGTGTGTTTGATTGGTTGCAGCTGTATGTGGGTAATCAATGCAATGGATGATGGGAACTGTAGTCCGGGGTGACATGTAAAAGTTTGTGTAGTGAGAGAGTCAATATGGAAATATGGATCATAATGGAAAAGTGACATCTGGTGGTGAGCGGACGGAAGTCCACAGACCAGATTCATGACTTCCAGATGCTCCAAACACTAAACAATCCAGGAGGGCAGTGAAGTGGAGGTGGCACAGGGGGAGGGACAGAGGGACAGGTCCATGTGGAAGTGGAGAGACTGGGGATTGAGACAGAGCCGGCAGAGTGAAGCACCAAGGCGGAACAGAAAACAAGGGTGGAACCGGCAGAGCAGGGAGCCTGGGCGGAGCAGGAAGCCAGGGAGGAGCAGAGGACCAGAGCAGGGCCGGAAGAGCAGAGGACCAGGGCGGAGCAGAGGACCAGAGTGGGGCCGGCAGCGCAGAAGACCAGGGCAGAGCAGAAGACCAGGGCAAAGCTGGTGGAGCAGAGGACCAGAGCAGGGCTGGCAGAGCAAGGAGCCTGGGCGGAGCCGGCAGACCAGAGGACCAGGGAGGAGCATAGAGCCAGAGTGGAGCTGGCAGAGCAGGAAACCAGGGCAGAGCCGGCAGTACTATTGGGGATGAGGACCACCAAGGCAGAGCAGACAGGTCTGAAGATCCCCATGGTGGAGCAGAAGACCAAATAGGCAGATAGTTTGCACACAGCCGCCATGGCCGGTTCAGGACAGGACAAAAGTTCATTATTTGCCTCCATGACCGGGTTAGGACAAGATGAGAGTTCCCAAGCTGTCTCTGCAGCTGGATTGAGATAGGGAGACAGTTCACAGACAGCCTCCTTAGCTGTGGCTGGGCAGGTAGAGAGTTTACAAACGGGCTTCATAGCCATGACAAGAGAGTCAAAGAGTTTACAGGCGGGTTTTTGGGCTGTGACAAGGCTACTGGAGTCTGAGTGCTCAGGTAAGAATTCTGGTGTCGTGACTGGACTAATGGGACAGATAAAAGGTTCATTGATTGTAACAGGACAGAGAGATGGTTCAAAATCAAACTCATTAACAGAAACAGAACATACAGACTATTCTGAATGAGGTTCATGTACTGATACTGCTAAGACAAATGGTTCAGATTTAGACACACTTGTGAGCAGTGGACTGGCAAACAGCTCCCAAAAACTGCTCCCTCTGGAAGATCGGACGAGATGTGACGAGACTCTTGGAGAACAGCAATGACTTGACTTGCCTTATATAGCAGAGCAAAAGATCCAGGAGATGGAAAGGACAGGAGTGACTGAGCCATCTAACAGCCCATGGGCAGCTCCAGCTGTGCTTGTCAAAAAAATAAAAAATAAAAAAAGGACTCCTCCTGGTGGTTTTGCATGGACTGTCACAAGAGATGACTCTTACTCACTACCACAAATCGACAATACCTCGGACTATATTGTGGGGTCTAGCTGGTTGAGCTCCTTTGACTTCCAAAATAGATACTAGCATTTAGAGTTGGCTCTGAATTTTATTGAGCATATTTGTCTCTTAACGGGGATTAACTGTAATTGTCCTACAGTGAAAGAACCTGAAAAGGCCAGCAGGTTAATGGAGGGGATGGGGCCTGTGACGACTGGAACTTCGTGAGTTCAGCAGGAAGCAGATCCCGCCCTAAAGCTGAATACACAAATGGCTTTTAGCAGGTCAACGTCCAGACCAGCAGGAGATAATGAATAAAGACCCTGTGGTCATTGAGAAGTCAGTTTTATTGGGCAGGATGGTGGCTGGACATCAAGCTCCACTGCTGCGATGTGTGCACAGCCAACACAGCAAACCCATGCCCCTTTGCAACAGTACCTAGTCGGGGCTCCCATGGAGCATGTGGGGGTCGACATGTTTGGGCCTTTCCCAGTCTCAAAGGCTGGGAACCACTTGGTGAAGTAGTCCTAATCTCCTAATCACCATTAACTACTTCACCAAGTGGCCGGAGGCATATGCGATACCCAACCAGAGTGCAGCCACCATGGCAGAGAAACTGGTGGAGATTTCCTGCCGATTTGGAGCCCCACAACAATCAGAGGTGCAACAGTCATGATGCCACATGCAACCTATTCACGCAAGTTACATTTCACAGTGGGGTCTTGTAGGACTATAAAGAAGTTTCTTTTGCATAAAAATCTGCTGACTGCACACTATAGCCTTGCCACGCATCCGATTTATAACACAAGGCCCAACATTTGGGAACCCCTTTAGTCCCCCCCTATATTTAGTATTTTTCTTTTCTATATCCAGCCTTGTCACAATGAGAGTGTCCAAATGGCATTTTAAAAAAATCTAATTGAAATTTATTTGAAATTATTTATTTATTTATTTTTGTTTAATTTATTATTTATCATTACAGTCATCTTGAAGCTTTTCTTCTAACTGCAGATCTGTTGTTAAACACTTTGCAAATTAACACTTTAATTTCAGCCGTGTTTAAAACATAAATGATGGGATTTAACATTGGTGAAATACCATATGCCAGTGATGGCTGATGACTCTGGCATTTGAAGTGAGAGAATTATTTGACTAAATAATGAAAACGCATATTACAGAAAGAAAAAAAAACATGATTAACAAAATGTAAGAAACACAGGTCTTCGGTGCTTTTAAACGTGCTTCCCAAGTGGTAATTTTACTTACGGCAAAAAAAAAATGCCCATATATGACAGGACTATAATGAAGAATGGTACTACAATGAACAAAAACGCGCTGAGGTTTCTTATAAATGTATTAATGCTGCTGACATTGCATGCCAACCTCAACACTGGTCCATGATCACAAAAATAACTTTGTATCACATTAGATTCACAGAATGAAATTTGGGTGATCAAAGACACTGACAGGGCCATCATAGAAGCACTAAAGACCCATCCTACTGAAAACACTACAGACATGACAGTATTATTTACTAGGATGATATCTTAATGGCAAGCAAATTGCAATGAAGCAATCATATGCCATAACAACAAGAGTGACACTTTGCACAGTAATAAAGAAGTTCACAAAAACATGTTTGCCAAACAAGCATTGTAAGAGATGTACTGTGAGTCAGAAAAAAAAGTCTTCATCGTGTTTGGAATTAAATAGCCAAGGCCATGTTAAACACAAAAAAGTACTTTGGACTATGCAGACTCCGGCTAAGGGCAATAATGAGAAGGACTACAGTTTCCAAATACAGTAATAAAATAAATGATAAATAAGAATACATAGTAATAATTGCTGTACGGTATACCTGAAAGTCCAACAATGAAAAAGTATTCAGGACGGACAATGGAGATATTCTTGGAAAAATTGTATTTAAAGAACTCATGGCAGCTTTGTGTTTGGTGTTCTGGTTGTAGCTTAGATGGACATTTGATTTACCAATATGCAAACAATGTTTACTACAACTGCTCTTTGTGTTCTCATTTGGGCAATATCATATTACAGTAAGTTAGTGGTAAATGGCATTGACGTTAACGTTAGTCTATTGTGTGAAACTAATAACACAATACTGGCAAGCTTTTGATCCCAGAGTTTTTACACAGAATAAAACAACACACTAATGTGTACTCTAAAATGTAGCCACCAGATGGCAGTGAAAGACTAGTGTGAACAGCATTTATGCAGCTAAGAGTGTGAGGTTAAAACCCATCATCATGACATTTAGTTTCTCATTAAATATCATTTAAATGTCTAAATAAAAAGAGTCAATACTGTCCAACTTAGTTTTCAATGCAAATATTAAGGTGCATTGTCATTAGTATGTTTGACTTAAAGCTGTAGAACTTTATTTACAATTATGTCATTTGACAACTCTTTAATAGGGCAGTAGGCCTATTATTAACATTACCCGAGCCTGCACAGTAAATGACACATGAACTGTTTTTCTGATCATGTTTGTTTATTGCTTAATTAAGCAAAGAAAGAAACAGTAAAACAGCAGATGCACAGACAACAAAATTAGCCATATCAGCAAACCTGACAACAAAATGCTCTTGTCCAAATAGACATCTTGTTAGTGTCAGACCCCTGGACGTTTTAGTTGGTTTCTCCCATCAATTCCCCTTGCAGCTCTGTGTGTTTTGGTCTCTCCCTCATTGTCTGCACCTGGTGTGTTAATCAGTCTGTCTATTAATGTGTGTGTTTACCCTCTACTCTTGTCAGACCTTAACGTTACCTCCCTGTGTTTCACGTGTTCCTTTTGGATTATTAAAGACTGTTCGTTTCACTACGTTGTTGTTCGTCTGTTCCTGCCTGAATCGTGACAGAAGGTCTGACCGAAACAGTTTTTTGCGTGTTTCCCCCCCCGTTTTGTTTCTCGTTAGTTTTTTCCAGTCTTTTGGTTCCGTTGTGTTTCCCCCATGAATACCCTACTCCGTCCGGAATTCATCCTCCTTCGGCTGAGGCAGGGAGATCTACCGCTCGAGGGATTTACCGTCATGTTCCAGCTAGTAGCTCACCACCAGCTACCCGGACGACGCGCTCTGTGCGTTCTATGACGCTAGCCTCAACGCGTCATGCAGAGCGCCGTCATCCGAGGACGGCCCTCGAGCAGATTTCGCCGCGTTTGTGGAGTGGACACTGGCGAGAAACAGACCCTCGTTCTCCGCCTGCTCCATGGAGAATCTCGCTAGTGCCACTCCGGACCCAGAACCCAGCCAGCCACCCCGACTTGCGGATTACGAGCCCGAGGCCACCGCAGATGAATTCGCAGCTACCAACGCGACCAAGGAGCCATCGCCCATCGGAGCGACAGAGCGAGCGATTGCCGCGGAGCTGGAGGAATTTGCGTCTGACCAGGTGCGAGAGCGGGCCACAATTCCCGCGACGGTGGTAGTGTCAGTGGAGCGTGAGAGTGCTGAGAACAGCATCACCCACTGCACCACCGCTGAGGGTGAGCAAAATCTGGAACTGGAAAAACGTATAATGGACGGTAAACAGGACTTAATGTATTCTAAGGATATAAACTGAAATTTCAGCATGCATGGATTTCCCACCCACCCTCCCTCAGTCTGATAGCCATAATACTTTAACCATGCCACCTCTGCCTTCTGTCAGCCCCCCAGCTCACCCTCAGCTCACCATCTGTGCGGTGGGTTCGCCGCAGGTCTGCCAGTCATCATCGGCGTCATGGCTGGAGGATCCCTCATCTCCGCTGTCAGCCTCTGAGACCTGGACTCCGCCTCGGCCCTCCGACCCTGCGGCTCCACCCCGGCTCTCAGCTCCCTCGTCTCCACCGTCGCCCGTCGGTCCACCAGCTCCACCGGGCTCCTTCGTCCCTCCGGCTCCACCCTGGTCAGTCGTCGCCCCATCTTCGCCTCGGGACTATACTCCTCTGGCTGCGCCTCGTCGCTCCGTCCCACTGGCTCTGTGGACATCCTCCCTCCCGCGGGCACAGCCTCGGTCCTCTGTCACTCCGGCTCCGCCCCGGACCTCCGGATCTCCGTCTCCGCCTTGGTCGCCAGAGCCTTGGGCTCCGCCTGGGCCCTCCGGATCCTCGGTGTCGCCAAGGATCATCGGCTCTCCGTCTCCGACTCGGGCTCTACCACCACCTGCTCCGCCTCCGTCGGTCGGCCCCCTGGAGTTGTCAGCCTTCCCTCCACCATGGCTCCTCCCTCCATCGGCTCCACCGTGGAATTCCATCATGGCTGCGGTCTGGGTTTCACCTGGCTCCTCCTGCTCCAGCCCCTTCCGGTCACCTCCTTGGCTTCTCCCTCCGTCATCACCTCCATGGACTATTCCGCCATCACCCTGGACTCCATCTTTTGCCCTCCTCCCGGGAATCCGTCCTCCGCCAAAGCCCCCTCCTAAGACTTTGTACGTTTTGTTTTCCTTGTTTGTCGGCGCGAGGACGCGCCTTCCGGGAGGGGGAGGTAATGTCACACCCCTGGACGTTTTAGTTGGTTTCTCCCATCAATTCCCCCTGCAGCTCTGTGTGTTTTGGTCTCTCCCTCATTGTCTGCACCTGGTGTGTTAATCAGTCTGTCTATTTAATGTGTGTGTTTACCCTCCATTCTTGTCAGACCTTAACGTTACCTCCCTGTGTTTCACGTGTTCCTTTTGGATTATTAAAGACTGTTCGTTTCACTACGTCGTTGTTCGTCTGTTCCTGCCTGAATCGTGACAGTTAGATCAAGTTCCCACTCCAAGACAATAATTAAGGTCCAGCCCCAGATGCCAGATCTCGTCAGAAAATATCAGTTTTTCCACTAAAAGAACAACTAGTCAGCAGAGCTGTCGATACCCGAACCCTCCTAACAGCAGGTCTTGTCTGGTATCCAAGAATACCTAAAACGAGTATTAAACAGTCTTCTGTCAGTCAAAAAGTTGACCGATGGAAGCCAGAAAAGAGTAGAAGCAGGAGACAAAGTGATGATGATAAAAGGTACAGTATTCTGTCCCTCTATGTTCTATAGTATTGTATTAGTTCTCTGGTGCATTTCTTTATTTTCCCACTTGGGGTCAGTATCTCCTTTAGTGTTTCTTTTGGGTTCTTCTTCATTGATTATAACGCGGGTTCTTCTCGGCGCTCTGTTGTTGATGTGCTGTCGCTGCGGAAAAAAAAGTTAGTTACACGCGGTGTGAGGAAATTTCCGGAGGTCAGGTGTTGACATTCTTCCCTCTTCTCAGTCCCCTTATCTTTGGGAAGCTTTGACATGCCATAATCTGTAAGTTATTAGCTGCTAATTTTGTTTTGCTAAATGTTTAGTTATTTTTTCTGGTACTTAAGAGGTCATTTTAACTCTTTCAAGCAATAAGGTTGTTTGTTATCTAAGTCAAGCTAATGTTGCTAGCTTCTGTTTAGTATGTGGTTGTA
The DNA here is from genome assembly GCA_012976165.1 of Labeo catla. NCBI lineage: Eukaryota > Metazoa > Chordata > Actinopteri > Cypriniformes > Cyprinidae > Labeo > Labeo catla. The sequence continues at coordinate 248,241 of VONZ01000259.1, read as the reverse complement.
CAATATCTTATAAGTCAATGTGAACACTGCTTTTACTCAACTTAGGTCGTCAGGTTGTACATACAGGTTGTCAAAAGTAAAACTAGTAGCTTTCGTTTTACTGTGTAGCTTTGATTAAGACTTTCTGAGTTCATGTTCTACTAAATCTAGAGGAAAAGAGTCGACCTGTTATATTCTTACTGATATGTTGAATAGTATTTTGAATTGCCTGTTAATCTGTGCTCTGAAACTGCAATTAACTGCAGAACATTCTGCAACCACATGGTGGCAAACTGTATCATTTAAAGATGTAATGTTGTGATTCTTATATCTTGAACTCTGATCACTTCCAGTATTTAAATTCACAGCTATGAGTCTTGGTTTGTTAAATAATGTATTTTTAATGATATTTGCTTGTATGTTCACAGTTTTACAATCAAAAAAGAGAGGTCTTCAGTAAAGACACTAAGAAGAAAACTGTGTCCTGTTATTCCTGGAACCACCTTCTCTTACTGTTTAGCTCACTGCATAGGCTGAGTAGCCACACACTCAACCGAGGGCAGAAGAGTAAAAAGATTATCTACCTATCAAGCACCCAAGATGTCTCAGCCTGAAGCTACACCGCCTATCTCCCAGATGGTGGCCCGGTCGGAGTGCTACTCACGTTCTTCACGCCGTTCGTCCAACAGCCAAGCTGCAACACGAGCCTGAGCAGACGCAGAAGCTGCCCGCACCAGAGCACAGTATGCCAAACGCCAGATCGACATAGAGGTTGAGAAGGCGCGCATCGAGGCAACGCTAAACGCTCTGAAAAAGGAGGGTGAGGCTGAAGCAGCGCTTGCTGCTGCTCATGTCCTGGAAGCGGCAGCTGACGAGGAGCACCACGCCATCGACCTCACTGAGCAAGGCATCTCCCCTAGGACACCTCCTTCCATCAGACGTGCTCGTGACTATGTGAATGCTCACTTCACCAACTTCAGTTCGCAAGTGAAAGAAGAAAAGCCTGACACAGGACAACTGGTCAGTCATAACGACTCTCACTATCTACAACAGAACCAAAAACCAGTCGCTTCCTCTCCAGGTGAACATCTCACTGATTTTGTAGACAGGGAGCAGCTGAAGTGCCCTTCTACATACATAAAAATGGACATTTCACCCCAGCCTAGACCATCAGCGACTCCTCAGATGGAACTGTCGCATCTAGCAGCCTACCTAGCACGCCGTGATCTGCTGACAACGGGATTCAAGGTTTTCGACAACCGTCCTGAGTCTTACTTGTCCTGGAAGTCCATCTTCTGCAACGCTATAGAAGGCCTCAACCTCAAGCCCAGCGAAGAGCTTGACCTTCTAACCAAGTGGCTCAGCGGGGAGTCACTTCAACATGCTCTGAGGATCAGGGCGGTCCATGTGAACAACCCACAAGCAGGCCTCCAACGTTTGTGGCAGCGTCTAGACAAGAGTTACGGCTCTCCAGAGGTAGTCGAGGCATCACTCTTCCAACGCTTACAGACTTTTCCAAGGATATCCAATAAGGACACTCACCTGCTGCAGGAGCTTGCAGATCTTCTGCTAGAGTTAGAGTATGCACAAAGTGAAAGTTATCTGCCAGGCCTTAGCTTTCTCGACACCCCAAGGGGGATAAACCCGATAGTTGAAAAGCTCCCTTACGGACTCCAGGAGTCATGGATGAAACAAGGGACAAAATACAAAAGAGACAATGGTGCAGTTTACCCACCTTTCTCATATTTTGTTCAGTTTGTAAATGACTATGAACTGCTGAAATGAAAACAGACCCTAGCTTTATGTTACAAAGTTCAAACATAGTAGCTCCAAGAGTTGACAAAACTCTAGTAAAACCAACCAGATACAGAGTTCCTGTTGCAGTGAACAAAACAGATATCAGTCAAAAAAACAGCACAGCTCAAACATCCGTTCTCAATCCGGACAAGCAATGTCCTATTCACCACAAGCCCCATTCACTCGATAAATGCAGGGGATTTAGGTCAAAAACACTGGACGAAAGAAAAGGTATCCTCAAAGAACACGCTATTTGTTACACGCTAAGTGTTGTTCTTCCACAAGTCACAGAGCTAAAGACTGTAAAGCCATTATCCAATTCTCAGAATGTAATAGTGATGTGCACGTGTCCGCCATGCATGCTGGTCCACCTCCGTGGACACCTAAAGACTCTAACCCTCTGCCTCAGAGCCACGGCGGGGAGTCCGATTCCCCAAGCACTGTAACTACAACCAGTTGCACAGAAGTGTGTGGCCAAGGCCTCAAAGGTAAATCCTGCTCTAAGATTTGCTTAGTCAACGTGTATCCCCGCTCATCCCCCGAAAAGAAAAGGAGGATGTACGCCATGTTAGATGACCAAAGCAATTCATCCTTAGCCAGGTCTGCCTTCTTTGACATGTTTAATGTAAAAGGTGCCATACTCCCATACACCATGAAAACATGCACTGGTTTATCAGAGATCGGAGGGCGCCGAGCTAGTGACTTTGTGATTGAGGATGTAAATGGAAAAGTGTCCATGCTGCTGCCCATACTAACAGAATGTGATCAGATTCCAGATAACAGGGACGAGATCCCCACCTCTGAGGCTGCATCGGCTCACCCTCATCTACAGACAATTGCTTCGCAGATTCCTCCTCTGGACCCATCAGCTAAAATCCTTCTCCTCTTGGGCAGGGACATCATCGAAGCTCACAAGGTCCGCAGTCAGGTAAATGGCCCTAACAGTGCACCTTATGCTCAACGCCTTGATCTGGGATGGGTAGTTATAGGTGATGTCTGCCTCTCAGGTGCCCACAAACCCACAGTGAACACTTATAAGACAAACATTCTTGACAACGGCCGCCCTACCTTCCTCAGGCCCTGTGAGAACAAAATCCATATCAAAGACAAATACACAGAAAGCTGTCATACACTTAAGACACAAGCTGAATTGGGCAGACACATTTTCCAGCAAACAGCAGATGATGACAAAGTGGCACTTTCAGCAGAAGATGCTTTGTTCTTGGACATTATGCACAAAGACTTTACAAAAGATGATGCGAATAACTGGGTAGCTCCTCTCCCATTCCGCACCCCTAGGCAGCGTTTGCCCAACAACAGGGACCAGGCCCTCAGTCGCTTAATGTCGCTCCGCAAAACGTTAAAAAGGAAACCTAAAATGAGGGAGCATTATGTTGAGTTTTTGGATAAAATCATCAGTAAGGGCCACGCCGAACCAGCTCCTGCTCTTACTCCAGACCAAGAATGCTGGTATCTCCCAAGTTTTGGAGTTTACCACCATCAAAAGCCAGGGAAAATTAGGGTGGTCTTCGATTCGAGTGCTCAATGTAGTAATGTTTCTCTCAATGACGTGCTACTAAAAGGGCCGGATCTCAATAACACTCTTATGGGAGTTTTGATGCGTTTCAGGTCTGACCCATACGCAGTCATGGCAGACGTGGAGCACATGTTCCACAACTTTCTGGTCAGAGAGGACCACCGCAACTACCTTCGCTTCTTGTGGTTCAAAAACCATGATCTGGATGGAGAAGTGCAGGAATTCAGGATGAGAGTACATGTATTTGGGAACTGCCCCTCCCCTTCAGTGGCTATCTATGGACTGAAACGGTCAGCTATGGAGGGAGAAAGGGAATACAGCAGTGATGCAAGAGAGTTCATTGAGCGTCACTTTTATGTAGATGATGGACTGAAATCATTCTCTTCCGCAGATGAGGCCATCGACATTCTCTGTAGAGCTCAGAAGATGCTGGCTCAGTGTAATATACGCCTGCACAAAATCTCGTCCAACTGTCCTATCATCACAAGTGCTTTCCCAAGTGAGGACCTTGCAACGGACATGCAGGGCCTTGACCTCGGGCAGACTACCCCACCTATGCAGCGCAGCTTAGGCTTGGGCTGGGATCTGTCCACAGACCTGTTCAAGTTTCAGGTAACAGTCAATGAAAAGCCCTTCACCAAACGAGGAGTGCTGTCAGTCATTAATAGTGTGTACGACCCGCTTGGCTTTGCTGTCCCAGTCATTGTAGAAGGCAGGGCCATACTGAGAGGCATTTCCACTGACATTTGTGAATGGGACACCGAACTGCCTAAAGACAAATTACAACAGTGGCAACAATGGAAAGACTCCCTCAAATATCTACAACAACTTGAAATCCCCAGAATGTACACCTCAATACCACTATCTGCAGCTCTAACTAAGGAGATCCATGTTTTTTGTGATGCCTCCACTAAGGCCGTGGGCGCTGTTGCTTACCTCAAACTCACAGATAGAGATGGACACAGTGAAGTGGGTTTCCTTCTCGGCAAAGCACGGCTTTCCCCTAAACCAGACATCACCATACCTAGGCTTGAACTTTGCGCAGCAGTCCTGGCTGTGGAGGTGGCCGAGTTAGTCCTGGAGGAGCTGGACATCGCTGTCGAACAGGTGAACTTCTACACAGACTCCAAGGTAGTGCTCGGTTACATCTTCAACAAAAAGAGACGCTTTCATGTTTATGTGCATAACCGAGCGGAACGTATTAGGCGCTTCACACAAGCTCACCAATGGCATTACGTGCCCACTCATTTAAATCCTGCTGATCATGCCACACGAGCACTACCCGCTGAGCAGCTCTCTAACTCCACATGGATCAGTGGACCCGCTTTCCTTTCCAATTCAGGAGAAAGTCAAGCACAGGCAGAGCTGTTTGATCTTGTAGACCCAGAGACTGACAATGAACTGCGACCTGAGGTCACTACTTGTGCCACCTCTCTCTCAGAGGATAGACTCAGTAGTGTCAGATTTGAAAGGTTTTCGAGTTGGAATGTACTACTTAAAGCTATATCCAAACTCCAACACATTGCCCTGTCATTTAAGCCGAACATAGAGGGCTCCTGTCATGGCTGGCACAGCTGTAATGAACATTTAGCTGAAAAACAACTCAACCAAGCCAAGAACACCATCATCCACACTGTTCAAAGAGAAGTTTACGCTGAGGACATAAGACAAGTTGAGAAAAGTGTGCCCCTAAAAAACTCAAGCCCACTTAGCAAACTGAGCCCTATTGTCGACACAAATGGAATCCTCAGAGTGGGTGGGAGACTAAAACGTGCACAGTTGACATCGGACGAAACGAATCCCATACTCATCCCTGGAAAGCACCACCTTGCCCAGCTCATTATAGAACACTTCCATAGGAAAGTATACCACCAGGGCAGACATTTTACTGAAGGGGCAGTCAGGACTGCAGGTTTTTGGATTGTGGGAGGTAAAAGAGCAATAAGCAGAGTGATTTTCAACTGCGTCACATGCCGCAAACTAAGGGGCAGACAACAGGAACAGATCATGGCTGAGCTACCTGAAGACAGGTTGTCCACGGACCCTCCTTTTACATATGTAGGCCTTGATGTGTTCGGGCCCTGGCCTGTCACAGTCAGAAAAACACGTGGTGGACAATCGGATGCTAAGCGATGGGGAGTCATATTCTCATGTATGAGCACACGCGCCATTCACATTGAGATTATAGAATCGATGGACACGTCGTCGTTCATCAATGCCCTGCGTCGTTTCTTTGCCATCAGGGGTACAGTCAAACTTCTTAGATCCGATTGTGGGACAAATTTTGTGAGCGCCTGCAAAGAACTGCAAATAGACAAACAGGGCTGTCACAACAGCAAACTTCACAGCTTTCTCAAAGACTCTGGCTGCAAATGGCATTTTAACCCCCCACATGCATCTCATATGGGTGGCTCCTGGGAGCGCATGATTGGGGTCACACGCAAAATCCTCGATGCAATGCTCCTAGAGCATAGAAATGCAAAACTTACCCATGAGATATTAGTGACATTAATGGCTGAAGTCACTGCAATAGTAAATGCTTGTCCGCTCACGGCAGTTTCTACTGATCCAGAAAATCCAGCCATTCTTACCCCTGCCATGCTACTCACACAAAAAGTTGCAACCCCACCAGTCCCACCAGGTCAGTTTGAGAGCAGGGATCTTTTCAGAGCGCAATGGAGGCGCGTGCAATACCTTGCAAATGTTTTCTGGAGCCGATGGCAAAGGGAATACATCTCAGGACTTCAGAACCGCCGCAAATGGAAAACAGTAAAACCAAATTTGCAAACAGGAGATGTTGTTCTGCTAAAGGAGGCACTTGAACATAGGAACAATTGGCCACTTGGACTCATCACCAAAGTCTTTCCAAGTGAGGATGGACTTGTCAGGAAAATAGAGGTTAAGATTTTCCGCAAGGGGGAACTCAGATGGTACACAAGACCTATAAGTGAGGTTGTGTTATTGGTGTCTAAAGACAGAACTTAGAATCAGGTACTTTGTTTCATTGTATTTTGCCTGTAGTTGCATGCTAGTTACGTATGACATTCTACTGATGTCAGGCGGGGAGTATTCTGTCCCTCTATGTTCTATAGTATTGTATTAGTTCTCTGGTGCATTTCTTTATTTTCCCACTTGGGGTCAGTATCTCCTTTAGTGTTTCTTTTGGGTTCTTCTTCATTGATTATAACGCGGGTTCTTCTCGGCGCTCTGTTGTGATGTGCTGTCGCTGCGGAAAAAAAAGTTAGTTACACGCGGTGTGAGGAAATTTCCGGAGGTCAGGTGTTGACATTCTTCCCTCTTCTCAGTCCCCTTATCTTTGGGAAGCTTTGACATGCCATAATCTGTAAGTTATTAGCTGCTAATTTTGTTTTGCTAAATGTTTAGTTATTTTTTCTGGTACTTAAGAGGTCATTTTAACTCTTTCAAGCAATAAGGTTGTTTGTTATCTAAGTCAAGCTAATGTTGCTAGCTTCTGTTTAGTATGTGGTTGTACAATATCTTATAAGTCAATGTAAACACTGCTTTTACTCAACTTAGGTCGTCAGGTTGTACATACAGGTTGTCGAAAGTAAAACTAGTAGCTTTCGTTTTACTGTGTAGCTTTGATTAAGACTTTCTGAGTTCATGTTCTACTAAATCTAGAGGAAAAGAGTCGACCTGTTATATTCTTACTGATATGTTGAATAGTATTTTGAATTGCCTGTTAATCTGTGCTCTGAAACTGCAATTAACTGCAGAATATTCTGCAACCACATGGTGGCAAACTGTATCATTTAAAGATGTAATGTTGTGATTCTTATATCTTGAACTCTGATCACTTCCAGTATTTAAATTCACAGCTATGAGTCTTGGTTTGTTAAATAATGTATTTTTAATGATATTTGCTTGTATGTTCACAGTTTTACAATCAAAAAAGAGAGGTCTTCAGTAAAGACACTAAGAAGAAAACTGTGTCCTGTTATTCCTGGAACCACCTTCTCTTACTGTTTAGCTCACTGCATAGGCTGAGTAGCCACACACTCAACCGAGGGCAGAAGATACAGTTTATTAATTTATAAACAGTTCATTGAACAATCTTAGTCGGTATGTCTCAATGTTCAGACTTCATCTGGGGAACACGGTTCAGCAAACAATGATATATCAAACTGATTCATGACAACATCCCATAAAACCTTGGGTTTCCATAAACATTCCCTCTTATCTATTTCTCGTTCATACAGACTAAACAGTTCATGAAACCCCCATGAGACTGAACAGTAATGAAATTGCATAAGCAAGAAAATAAGAATATAAAATATAAAAATTTTAGAAACATAATTAAAGGATAAATGAATAAATGAATGAATGACAAAATACTTAAATGATATAATGATAAAATAATCAAATGACAAAAATAATCAAATAATAATTAAATATTTAATTATGTGAATAACTTATGGTTATAAAATGATTATAAATAATTATGTGAATAAATGATTATGAAAACAAAATTAAAACACAACACAAACAATTTGCATGTGAGCATCTAAGGATCCTTCAACCTCGATTACACATTCAAAAAGAAATATATTTATACATTTAACATGAGTGAAAGTTTGGAGTAGCATTAATCATATGTCAACATAGCAATAATTGCTCAAAAATGTCATTCAAATTGCTGGTGACTTTTATTCTGTTCGTTTGTAACTAAGAATACAAGCATTACAATACAGACATTTTAAACCAACCGAATTAATAAATATAGACAAATAAACAGTATATCACTGCTGTACAGCTGCATATATATTATGCACATATTTTAATCAGAATTTTATCCCATTAAAATGAAAAGTAACTGAAATATTCTTTTAAAAGGTGGTCTTCAAAATATGAATTTCTGAAAGGATATTGTACATTGACATTATTTTTCTACTTCTGTACAGATCTCTGTGAGGCCTGAACATATAATCTTCACATGGGTCAATTCATTCCCAATGATTAAAGGAAAAAAAATAATAAATACACATTTCAGTCATTTTGAAATTCTATCATTAGGCACAGATCTATTTTTAAGTGCTTTTCGAATTATATCTTTGATTTCAGATGTGTTTAAAACATAAATAATGGGATTTAGCATTGCTGGAACAGCATAAGCCAGAGATGTACTGATGACCCTTGAATTGGGTGTGCTATAAAGCAATAATGAAGTAAGGTACGTAAAGAATATTGGGAGGAAATATATTCCTACCAACAACAGGTGAGAAACGCAGGTCTTCAGTGCTTTTTTGCGTCCTTCCCAAGTTCTTATTTTCCTTAAAACAAAAAAAATTCCAAGGTATGACAGGCCTATGACGAGCATTGGTGCTATGAGGTATAAAGTTGTGTACAGAAATCCCATAATTTTATTAATGTAATTATCATTACATGCCAACCTATACACTGGTCCATGATCACAAAAATAACTCAGTATCACGTTAGACTTACAGAATGAAATCTGGGTGATCAAAGACACCATCGAGGCTACAATAACAGAATTAAACACCCATATTGCTGAGAAAACAAAACACATATTGCTATTGTTCACAACAACATGGTATCTTAATGGCAAACAAATTGCAATCAAACGATCATATGCCAGAACAACAAGAGTGAGACTTTGCATAGAACTGAATAGGAACACAAAAAACATGTTTGCCATACAAGCACTGTAGGAGATGTACTGTGAGTCAAACAGCAAGGTTTTCATCATGTTAGGAAGCAGTGCATTAGTTTCACCAATATCAGCCAAAGCCAAGTTAAACACCGCCATGTACTTTGGACTGTGCAGGCTTCGCTCAAGAATAATAATGAGGAGAACTATAAAGTTCCCAATTACAGTAATAAAATAAATCATAAACAAGAATAAATAGTAATAATTGCTGTAGGGTATACCTGAAAGTCCCATGATAAAAAAGTATTCAGGACGAACAATGGAAATATTCGGTGATAAACTTGCATTTAAAGAACTCATGGTTTGCACAAAATAGAAATGATCTCACAAGATTTAAAAAATGCAGAGAATTCGCAAAATTGTCATTTCATACTTTTAACAAGTATTTTCAAATGTTTAAAACACACCTAAATAAATTTGCTGCATAACATTTGAATCACCTGTACATATAAACATAAAGCTTTAGTAACTGTCTCACCCCTCATGAACTGCCTTGGATTATTCAGCAGGCAATACTTGTCTCTATTCTCTCATGCGGCAAAGATCACTGTATAACGGCATTACTCATCCAAATATATCTTCTGATTCATCTCTTGAGAGTTTACAGAAAACATGTGATGCAATCCTTATTTTGAAGTATGCTTTGGCCAGTAGTTTGTATGGACGTTTTATTAACTGGTCTGTAAAAATCTCTACTTTGTTAGTTTATTATGTTCTATTCATAGTGCTTTTCTGTAATCAGACAGAGATGAGTGTATCACAGTAAAGTCTATATGTCAGTTATCTAATCTAATCTAATCTAATATAATATAATGTAATATAATATAATATAATATAATGTTATGTGGTTAGTTAACGACAGGTAAGCAGACACAATAAACTTGGCAGTAATTACAAGTTGTGAATAATTACATTACAAGGATAACGTTACAATATAAGGATATTGGATAAGAATATAATGATAACAAAGCTACAGTCAGGTATTCTACTTTGAAATGTGCATTCCATGTCTAAAAGTCATCAGATAGATACAATTACTTGAATGCAAACATTTGATGACCATGCAAAGAGAAAGATGAAACACACATCTTCGGCACTTTTAAACATGCTTTGCAAGCTGTAATTTTGATTAAAGCAAGAAAAATGTCTATATGTATGGCAGGACTTTCATAATCAATGGTGCTACAGTGTATAGGGCTGTGCTGAGGTTTGCCATAAATATATTTTCTATCATGACAAATCTTGAAGGGATTTGCATGGTGATGTACATGACAATGTTAATGCGTTTGGTCTTGGCAGAATAGATCTGCTATGCTGATCCTGCATCAGAGCAAGTACCGAGACTTGCTACTGCCAGTACATGCACCGAATGCTGCTGTAAGCATGTAAGAAATACTGCTGCTGCACATATTATTGACAGAGATTTAACATAATATACACAACTATGCTATTAGAGGTGTATAAAGACCTTACATAATGAAACATTAAGTTTTTATTACCTAAAATGAGCTATTTCTATCTACATACACTGCGGGTTCCCTATACACGGAAATCGCTATGTTTGTGCCGCCATGTTTCTACAGTAGCCTTAAAAGGACAAACTGCTGTACAGAGCGTATTTCGTCACTATGTTGTTCTTGCGAATTAAACACTGACACAATGATAAACAAGTAAATATAATATTTGCAATAACATATCTGCTTACTGAATAATTAGATAAATATAATCCCTGTAATCCCAACTGTAAAAACACAGATGTGGAAATACTGTTGTTATTATAATTAACAATGGTGCTATGAAGAACAAAACTGTGCTGAGGTTTATCATAAACATATTAATGCTATTGTCATTGTATGCCAACTTATACACTGGTCCATAAGCACAAAAATAACTCTGTATCACATTGGATTCACAGAATGAAAGTCGAGTGACCAAAGACACCATCAAGACAATCAGACAACTGTTAAATGCCCATAATACAAAAAACACTAAGGTCATGACAGTATTGTTTACTAGGGCATGATAATGGAAAGCAACTTGCCATGAAGCAATCATATGCCATAACAACAAAAGTAAAACCTTGCACATTAATAAAGAAGTTCACAAAAAACATGTTTGCCAAGCAAGCATTGTAGGAGATGTACTGTGAGTCAGAATAAAAGTCTTCAACATGTTAGGAATCACTGCAGTAGTTCCACCAATATCAGCTGAAGCCAAGTTAAACACACCAATGTACAATGCGCAGACAATGAATTACGCAGCTGTAAATGCCTGTCCTTATTGTCTGAAGTTGCAAAGACCACTGGACATTTGCATCATTGAACCAAAATATATCTTCTGATTCATCTCTTGAGAGATTTCAGACATCACAATGACATAATTCTTGCATGTTGAAGCACATATTCTGGTCACTGTTTTAGTTTGACGTAAGTTTTGTTCACTAGTCTGCATTAAGGCCACCCAATTCCCCTTCGTAACCAGCATAAACCAGGACCAGTATAAACCAGCAAAGGACCAGCATAAACCAGCTAAGGACCAGCTTAAACCAGCATCAAAACATACCAAACCAGCATCCCAGCAGCAAAACATAGCTACCAGCATATGCTGTTTTTTTCACCAGGGTTGTTTAGCTGTTAGTGGACATTACTGAGTGTTTTTCCATGCTCACCTTGCCTTGTTCTTGCCTTGCCTGTGTTCTGGACCTTGGAGTGTTTACTTGTTTTTGAGATTTGAGAATGGTTTTAGACCCTGCCTGTTTTGACCAAGATCTGTTTCTATAAAGTAGTGATGGGCAAAGGAAGCCTTGTGAAGCACTGAGGCTTTCCTCTGACTGTTTTAGAAAAAAGATTCGAAGCTTCGAGAGTGTTAGTAAAAACAAAGCAGCAAAAGAAAAGAAAAATTACAAATCATAGACATGCATGACCTTTACATTACTCAAAGATTTTGAAGAGAGAACACAAACAAAATATTTTCCGATTCTTTCTAAAACACTGTGAAACGGGGTTTTTGTTAAAACATTTACACTTATGAATGTGTAAATAATCTTAATAAATAGACTAATAACAAAAGCATTGAGAGTGTTGAAAACAACTCTGTCTGGTGGTTAGAAAAAACAAAGCAGCAGTAAAGCAGGTGAATAATTAAGTTAATATAATTCCTTAATTTACCAGTGGCTACTCTCTGCTTACTCAGACAATGACATCTTTGTCCTGTGTCGGCCACCATAGCATAACACCATGTGTAACTTTAATTAACAAATGGATATACACTGCAATCTGTCCCCAGCACCCACCTGAGCAAAATATCATAATTTAAGTCATTGATTACTGTTGATATAACTTTTATTCTTTTGTTTGTATAGTAGCCATTAGGAGCGTGGCTGAGAGGCTGCGTGCAGCTGAAATCAACCGCTCACTCGGCACTGCTAATGAAAACATTTAATTTAACTTGTTCTAATGTCCGTTGCTGTCTGCGTATCCTAGACGGTTATATGTGCTAGACTGCGTGTTGCTCAAGCTCTAAAAACACAGATGTGTAAATACTATTGTTAATATACTCAACATTTCTCTCCTGCAAGACTGCTAAACATGACACAGTGAGATGTAGTGAAAGAGCATTCACTTATCTTGGATGTAGATCTTAGAAGCTTTCTGAAGCATGCTTCAACTGCTACATCAAGCACTACCCAGGATTTGAATGTTGAGTAGCAAGCTCATTGGCTGTCGATACAAAAAGAACCAATCAGCTGTGCCATGTGATGATGTAATTATGCCAGATTGAGTTAGACCTATCAGACTGCACCATCTACAGTATCATGACAGAACTATAGATAGTGTTACTATAGTGTTATTGTCATTACATGCCAATTTGTACACTAATCCATGATCAAAATAATAACTGTATTTTGTTGGATTCACAGAATGAAAGTTGGGTGATCAAAGACAGACAGAGCCATACTACTAAAACACTAAAGCCTTTACAGTATTATTTACTGTATAAATAATATGTGGATTTGTGAATGTTTGGATCTGTTGTGCATATTTTTGGATTCTTGTGCTTTTGTGGATCAGTTGTGCAAGTAGTGGTTTTCCTAACAACACAGTAAAAAGGTTAGCAGAAGAGTAGTTGAGTAAGAACATGACACTGTCTGTGTTTAGACTATAGTGGCCTAAAACTGAAAAGAATTGCATGAATACTGTTAATAAAGAGTTATGACATTTTGGGTGTTGCCCACAGTCTCCCCCCAAAACAGACTCAGTTTCGTTGTGTTAGCAACATATTCCTTCATTCACATATTAATTTATATAGTGATAGTATAGTACAGCTGCGTTTAAAGAGGTGACCCTGAATTACATCAGTGGAAATAAAAGATTAAATGTGTAGACCTTCCTTATCAACAAACAATTACCTTGCATCAATAAATTAACATCTTGGTTCATTTTTAGTGTTTATTATTTATTGTACAGAGGACAACATAAATAAGAAAAAGTTTAAACATCTCACAACAGAGAGTTAAAAAAAAAACAGATCCCAGACATACTAATCTGAAAATGGACCATGGATTGCAAATTCAAATAGGAATATATTATGAAATAATATTTTTTTTAACAATATGAGCAACCATGACAAGGCAAGGCAAGGCAAGGCAAGTTTATTTATATAGCACATTTCATACACAAAGGTAATTCAAAGTGCTTTACATAAAAGGAAGTAGAATAATCATAAAAACAATAAATAAAAAAAAAGGCAGTAGAATAATCATAAAAACAATAATCACAACAATAAAACAAAAATAAAATTAAAAACTTTTAAAATGTTTTAAAAATTGATTTAAAATAAATTTAAGACAGTTAAAAATTAGAAAAGGATTATACATAGTGCAGTCAGTTCGGACATAGCACAGTGCTGTAAAATGTAGATAATAGAAATGTAGATCCTAATGATCTGAGTGGTCTGTTAGGTTTATATTCAGTGAGCATATCTGCAATGTATTTAGGTCCTAGGCCATTGAGTGATTTATAAATGAGTAAAAGTACTTTAAAATCAATTCTAAATATAACTGGAAGCCAGAGTAGGGACCTGAGGACTGGTGTGATATGCTCAGATTTTCTGGTTCTAGTCAGAATCCTGGCAGCAGCGTTCTGGATGAGCTGCAGCTGTCTAATGGTCTTCTTGGGAAGGCCAGTGAGGAGACCATTACAATAATCCACCCTGCTTGTGATAACAACAAAACATCTAATTCTTGCAGTGTTTTTGAGATGATAGCATGCTGATTTAGTTACTGCTTTGACATGACTACTGAAACTAAAGTCTGACTCCAAGATCACACCAAAATTCCTGACTTGGTTTTTAGTTGTTTGACCCCTAGAGTCAAGGTATGCATTCACCTTAAGCACTTCCTCTTTGCTTCCAAATGCAATGACTTCAGTTTTCTCCTTGTTTAACTGAAGGAATTTCTGGCACATCCAACTGTTCATTTCATCAATGGGAATCAATTGGGCTGTACTCATTTGGCGATAAGGCTAGGTAAATCTGGGTATCATCAGCATAGCTGTGATAGGCAATTTGGTTCTTTCTCATTATTTGACTTAGTGGGAGCATATACAGGCTAAACAAGAGTGGCGCTAGAATTGAGCCTTGAGGGACTTTGCATGTCATGGACGTCCACTTAAACTTATGACAGTTAACAGCATTTGGCTGGATAAAACTTGAACTTGAAATATGTCATGATAATGACTGCTTAAAAAAAAAAAATAAATGTTTTTGTTTATTTTATCTTTGTGTCAGCACTTAAGAGCTCAAGCAGTGTATACAAACTTCTGTTAAGATTGTAGCAGAGCAAGTTTTTGAAAAAATATACATACAGTACATTTTCATATACAAGGCAATTTGATGCCTAATGACTGAAGACCGCATAAACAATAATTGCAGTCATTTTGAAATGTTCTTTCTAATTGCTACAGATCTGTTTTTAAGCACTTTTCGAAATAAGACTCTGATTTCAGCCGTGTTTAAAACATAAATAATGGGATTTAGCATTGGTGGAAGAGTAAATGAAAGAGATGTGCTGATGACTTTGCCATTGGGAGTGAGAGAAGTAATTGATGAAGCAATGACAATAAATATTACAGGAAGAAAGAATGATCCAACTAACAAAAGGTGAGAAACACAGGTCTTCAGTGCTTTTAAACGTGCTTCCCAAGTTGTTATTTTACTTAAGGAAAAAAAAATTCCCAGATATGAAAGGACTATAATTAACAATGGTGCTACAAGGAATAAAACTGCACTGAGGTTTGTTATAAACGTATTAATGCTATTGCCATTGCATGCCAACCTAAACACTGGTCCATAATCACAATAAAAGCTCTGTATCACATTGGATTTACAAAATGAAAGTCGAGTGACCAAAGACACTGGCAGAGCCACCACAAAAGTGTTAAATACCCATAATACTAAAAACACTAAGGTCATGACAGTATTATTCACTATGGCATGATATCTTAATGGAAAGCAAATTGCAATGAAGCGATCATATGCCATAACGACAAGAGTGAAACTTTGTACAGTAATAAAGAGGTTCACGAAAAACATGTTTGCCAAACAAGCATTGTAGGAGATGTACTGTGAGTCAGAAAAAAAAGTCTTCATCATGTTAGGAATCACTGCAGTAGTTACACCAATATCACCCAAGGCCAAGTTAAACACAGCAAAGTATTTAGGACTGTGCAAACTTCGTTTAAAAGCAATAATGAGAAGGACTATAGAGTTCCCAAGTACAGTTTTAAAATAAACCGTAAATAAGAAAATATAGTAATAACTATTGTATGGTATATCTGAAAGTCCAGTGATGAAAAAGTATTCAGGACGAACAATGGAGATATTCTGGGGAACAATTACACTTAAAGAACTCATGCCAGCTTTGCATTTAGTGTTTTGAACAAGCTGAAAATATAAATTGCCTCAAAGACATAACCAAAATCTACAATTTTGTCATATAACCCATATAACAACTAGATTCAAAATATACCTTTATGTAAATTTTCTGCATAATATTTAAATCACAGACCTGTAAGCATAAACAGGGTTTTAGAGCCAGAGCAAACAATAAATTTCACAGCTGTAAATTCTCATCCTTATTCTCTCATGTCGCAAAGACCATTGGACATTTGCGTCATTGAACCCAAATATATCTTACGATTCATCTCGAGAGATTTCAGACAACGCAATGATGTAATTCTTACATGCTGAAGCACATATTCTGGTCACTGCTTTAGTGTTGACTGACGTTTCATTCACTAGTCCGCATTAAGGCCACTCAATTCCCCTTTGTGTTTTTATTAATGCACGTTTTATTACAGTAACTCAATGATATAGTTAATGTTAAGTCTATAATGTGACACTAGCAACTAGAGTACAACTTACTAGTTTGTCCACGCTTTGGCCTTAACAGTGAGTGATGGAAATGGCGGAGATCCACTGGGGGTCTATTTAAATATGCATACCACAGTATTATATAACAACCCATGTTGTGCCGCAACAGCTAAAGTCTGTCTACACTGGACACGACAAAGTGACCTTTGCAAATCATTTGAACTTTGTGTGAGCAAGTCATAAATAGAACGCGGTAGCAGTTTACTCTCGGGGATGTGTCGTGTCGCACTGCGCCACATCCAGTGTAGACAGCATCACTGATTATAATGGGTTCTACTGTATTTTGGTGGGCCGCGTATTTTTTCACTATCCAGATAATAATAATATCCAGATAACTAAAACAATAGCTGTGTAGCGAATTCAAAGGCTGCATCCTCTGAAGGCTGCATTCCGTTATAGTGGCACAATAAAGACTCTAAAACATGCCACTTCAACTACAATCTGTTATAAATAAACAATAGCAGGACACAAATTTTGATGACTATGCAAATATACTGAAATGCAATAATGCAAAAATATGATTTTATAGGGATCCATGCACACTGTTACGGATTGAGGGAGACGTGAAGTGGGCGGATCCATCTGCATAACTTTATTGAAACGTAGCAAAGACATGGTCAAATGTAGGCAGGGTCGAACAACGGCAAACAGGTATGTTAGGACAAAACACAAGAATAATCCGTGATGCAGGCAGAGGTTGATCAGTGGCTAACGTTATCCAAGGGGCTAGGCAAAAGGGTATTCCGAATAGACAGGCTAGAGATCCAAAGGGCAGGCAGCGAGACAGACTAAACGATATAACAATCGAAACATGATAGATCTAGGCTAAGGATAGACAATGGCTCCGTAAAGTTGCAAAACACAATACAATCCAATACTCAGTGAGTAGCAAAAGGAAGTCCATCACTCGTTCTGTTCTGGGAAGTGACTATTTCCTGTAGAAAAAAGGCACTACGGAGATCACAACCTGCCCAGAGGGGGGGTATAAAGTGAATATCATTAGTAACAGGACCTGAGGTGGGTCTCACCTTAGGGGAGACTACCAAACCCAGAGCCTAGAGACAAGCCTGTCTCAGGGGAAACACCGCACCACAGAGTTATAGGTGGAAATTACACACATGGGGCCACATGAGGAGCCACTACATATGGGGCACAAATCCAACCAAGAATTAGTAAAGTAATCTTACCTTGTGTTGGATTTTTTTAGCGAGTTCCTCCGCTGAACTTCGCCACGTCCAGAAGTGCCAAGTGATGGAGAAGATGTCCAAGGTTCACGTCAGGAAACCTACTGAAACTTAGAGAAGCGTAATCACCGTGAGGGGAAGTGCTTGAGCAAGCTCTACACCAAACCAGAGTGCTGAGTCAAGAGCTTGCGTTCAAGACTCTAGCAGATACTGGTTCCATGCCCAAGTTGTAAAATCTGGCGAATGTGTTAGGTTTAGTCCAACCTGCAGCTCTACAGATGTCCGTTAAAGAGGCCCCATTCACAAGAGCTGCCGAGGCAGTGACACCCCTGGTAGAGTGGGCTCTCACTCCCAGTGGGCAGGGTAAGCCTCTGGCCTGGTAGGCCATACGGATCGCGTCCAATAGCCAGTGGGAGATCCTTTGCTTGGAGACAGCTTTCTTTTGACAGCTTCTGCTGCCCTCCATAACAGACAAAGAGCTGTTCAGAACGTCTGAAGGGCTGAGTACATTCCAGGTAAATGCGCAGGGCAAGAACTGGGCAACATAAGGTCAGGGAAGAAATAGCTTGCAAGGTCACCACCTGGTCTCTGAAGGGAGTGGTGGGGACCTTGGGCACGTATCCAGGCCGGGGTCTCAAGACAACGTGAGAGTCTGCTGGCCCAAATTCTAGGCACAATCTGTTGACGGAGAGGACTTGAAGGTTTTCCACTCTATTGACAGAAGTGAGCGCACTCAGGAGAGCCGTCTTTAAGGAGAGGGCGTTAAGTTCGACTGACTGAAGGGGCTCAAATGGATCTTGCTGTAGGGCCTGAAGGACCACAGCGAGATCCCAAGAGGGGATAAGGTGTGGCCGAGGAGGGTTTAGTCTCCGGGCGCCTCTAAGAAATCTGATAACCAAATCGTGCTTCGCCACCGATCTGTCATCCACAAGTCATGATTGGCTGATATAGCCGCCACATGGACCTTGAGTGTCGAGGCAGATAGGTGCCTATCCAGGCCTCCTTGGAGGAAGGATAGCACAAATTCGATACCACATCTCTGTTGGTCCTTCCCTCGGGAAGAACACCAGTTCACAAAAATGTGCCATTTTTAGGTCATACAGCTGCCTGGTGGAGGGGGCTCTAGCCTGTAAGAGGGTGTTTACCACTGAGGATGAAAGGTCTCTGAAGTCCTCCTGGTCGCGTCCAGGGACCATAGGTGGAGGTTCCAAAGATCTGGGCGCGGGTGCCAGATTGTGCCCTTCCCCTGAGAGGAGGTCCTTCCTCAGAGGAACGCGCCAGGGAGGGGCTGATGCTAGGAGCTAGGTCCGAAAACCAGGTTCTGTTGGGCCAGAACGGGGCCACCTAGAGAATCTGTTGTTTGTCCTCCCTGACTTTGCACAGGGTTTGTGCAATGAGGCTCACTGGGGGAAACGCATACTTGAGCCGGTCCCTCTGCCAACTGTGCGCCAGTGCATCTATACCAAGGGGGGCCTCGGTTAGACCGTACCACAGCTGGCAGTGGGTGGATTCCGGTGAGGCAAAGAGATCTACTTGTGCCTGGTCGAACCGACTCCAAATCAACTGGACTGACTGGGGGTGGAGCCTCCACTCGCCGCCGAGCAAAACCTGTCGTGACAGAGAATCAGCCACAGAATTGGATTTGCCGGGAATGTGAGTGGCAAGCAGAGACCTGAGTCTGTGCTGGCTCCAAAGTAGGAGATGGCGGGCTAGCTGTGACATGCGAAGAGAGCGTACACTGCCCTGGTGTAAGCCACAGTCGCTGTGTTGTCTGAACGGACCAACACATGCTTGCCCTGAATCAAAGGTCGGAACCTCCTCAGGGCTAAAAGCACTGTCAACAATTCCAGGCAGTTGATGTGCCAACGCAGTCGGGGGCCTGTCCAGACCCCGGAAGCTGCATGCCCGTTGCACACGGCACCCCAGCCTGTCTTGGAAGCATCTGTAGTGACAATGATGCGTCTGGACACTTGTTCCAAGAGCACCCCTGACCGCAGGAACAAAATGTCTTGCCAAGGGCTGAGTGTCTTGCGACATCATGGTATGATGTTCACACGATACGTGCCTCAGTGCCATGCCCATCTTGGGACTTCGGTATGAAGCCAGTGTTGTAGCGGTCTCATGTGCATCAGACCCAGCGGCGTGACCGCGGCTGAGGATGCCATGTGCCCCAGGAGCCTCTGAATTTGTTTCAGGAGGACCGCTGACCCACGTCTGAGTGTTCCCACACACCTCAGCACTGACTGTGCACGCTCTCGGGAGAGTCATGCAGACATACTGACCGAGTCCAGTTCCACGCCGAGAAAAGAGATACTCTGCGCCGGGGAGAGTTTGCTCTTTTCCCAGTTGACCCGAAGTCCCAACCGAGCCAGGTGGTTGAGAACCACGTCCCTGTGAGTGCAAACCAAGTCCCGCGAGTGAGCTAGAATTAGCCAGTCGTCGAGATAATTGAGAATGCGAATGGCCACTTTCCTGAGGGGGGCAAGGGCAGCTTCCGCTACCTTCGTAAAGACGCGGGGTGACAGGGAGATGCCGAAGGGAAGAACTTTGTACTGATAAGCCAGTCCTTCGAAGGCAAACCGTAGGTAGAAAGAACAAACGCGGAACTTGCTAGCTTTTTTAGAGAAAATTTGCTCTGTTAGAGGAGAATCTTCTCTTGTAGATCGCCGTCAAAGCACCCAGGGGAGCTCTCACAACACTTAGCTGTGTTAGAGAAGGGAGAGACCGCTGCCTGTGCGGTAGATCCAACAACGAAGAGGTGAATGATGCCGCTTCTCACACAGAGACACTGCATTCGGCTCCGAAAAACAGAACGAGTGAGCAGAGCATGCGCTGCCCTATTTATACCCGGATGTCCAGGGCGTGGCCAGCTATGCAAAATCAGCACACCCAATTTCATTGGCCTTTCTCAAAACTATCAGAGGTGTTTGGGCTCCCAAGGGCGACCCCTGGTGTCATACACTTGACACAACTCGGAGTGTACGACAGATAGGGAACATCAAATTTTAATTTTTGGGTGAACTATCCCTTTAAGAGCAGCACAAATCAAAATTTTACCGTATTAGCAAGGTAGACAACGCACCTGCACTCTGCCTACACACACAGGGATGTGCAGCAGCACAAAAACATGGCAAATATTAAAAATAAAAGGATTACAATGTAAAAGATTGTTATTGGGTACATAAATATAAAAATGCCTACATATCATAATGGATAGTCAATCGCTTTCTTATGTGAGCTGTTTTATTTTGGTTTCTGTTTCACTTTCGAAAATGATTACGTTCAGCCAGGAGTACAGTACCCATTTGAGGGGGCTCGGCCCGTGAATGAGCGTTGCTTAATAGCAAGGCCCAGATTAAGAATTCAGAGGCCCCTGGGCATAATGTCTTGTCGCGCCCTCCCACACATGCACACAATCAAGATTTTAAAATATACTGTATTATTTATTGGAATCTATCTTATCCAGGATTTACACTGACATATTACTGCTTATGATCACCTGTACATATCCTCCATCATACAGGATTTACGTTACATGATTGCAACAATGCTTTCCTGGACCAGCAGCAATCTTTGCAATAAGTGTAAATAGTAATTATGCTTCCTATACTTTATATTATATATACCTCAGTATTTTTGTACATTAACAGGATGTAATAATAACACAGGGCCTCATACACAAAGCTTGTGTAAGTGTTGTGTGTGAATAAAACAACCTTCCCAAAAACTCTCCTGCGGATTCACAAATGCTTCGTAAACATCAGAATTGATAGTTAAGCATGTTTATGTTAATAAATTTCAATCATTCGTAATTCGGACGCATGTGCACCTAAAAGGTACCTAAGAGGAGTAAAGGTACCATTGGCTAGCACGTGGAGGTCTGTGCAACCCTCCAAGCATATTCCTTGATAAGCCAGCTAACCCACTGCCAAAACAGTCATTCTGGACGATGTTGCAGGCAGCATAGCCTAATGTTCCTCATGGCATCTTCAGACTCTTTCACATCTTTGACGTGCTCAGTGCAAACCTGCTCTAATCTGTGAAGAGATTGGGGTGCAAATGGTGGCAATGGTTATAATAAAACCATGGTTTGTTGGCACCGACAGCCTTGTGAGCAGTGTGCCGACATACAGGGCCATTGCGCTCCCATGCATCCCATCCCGTGTTCAAGTCCTGACTCGAGGCAACACTTTACATTTGACAACAATGTTCTAGTTTAACGTTGGGTTTGGGTTTTGTTTCACGTTCATGTTTTCATGTCTTTTATTTTGAAGTCTTGCCATGGTCCTTGTCATGTCATGTGATTGTCTTGTTCCTCATGTATCCCTAGATGTGTTCGACTTCATCTACGGCTACAGACAGCGATCAACGAGAGTAGCCGAGAGCAGTCGAGGGCGGAGTTGAAAACGGAGCTGTCAAGTCGGACACTTTCTGCTCTCGTTAGTGAAGCTCTTGCGGTGTTTGCATGCACTATCACAGATGAAGTGAATTAAATGCAATGTTCATCAAATACACAGACTTTTCAAAAGCGTTTTCATGAGCAACACAAACACGTTTCATATACTGCTTAATACAGCGCCATCTGAACAAGAATAATGATCAACATAAACATACACTATTTAAATACTAATAAATTGGGGTTATATATGCTTTTATCAGTGTTTTATGAATAAATGTGACTCAGTATAACATTGCGACTACAGTAAAAACATTTTTACTGTTCTAAAAACACAGATTTGTCAGCATTATCGGACTTGAGGGTGTTAGAATAAACCCAAAACACACGTGATCGTTGTCATGCGGTGAATCTGGCCAATCATGAAACAGCCATGTGGTCATCAGAGCTCCTGCAGCCGCTCTGAAGAAACTGTGCCGGCTGAGTCAGTCGGCTGCTCTCGAATCGCTATCACGGTACTTTGATGCCACACGTGACAGTCACGAGGCGTCGGCGCAGCCTCAAGTCGGACAGAATTTCTAACCTGCATGCACTGCTGCGAGTCAGAATTTGATCAAGCTGCGCAGCACTGCGTTAAGTCGAACACACCTCCTGCCTTGTGTATGTGTCATGTTCTGATTGGTGGTCTTAATCATGTGTCTTGTTTCTCATTGGTTGGTTCTTGTCATGTGACCCTTTTTGTTTGGTATATATAGCCCTCATGTAGCCATTGTTCCATGTCGTGTATTGATGTTGTAACCTGCTGTTGGTGAGGTTACGTTTCTGTTCAAGTCTGTTCATGCAAAGTCAAGTCTGTCCACGTCAACTCAAGTCAAGTCAAGTCAAGTCATTGTTTGGATTTTTGAGTTCTTCAACTCGCCGTTCAGTGGACTACTCGTTACAGAATACATGACCGACCAGCAATGAACCCCGCAGTTTCTCGCCTCTTCTGCCTTCGTCAAGGCAACAGGGCTATGGAGGATTATGTCCAGCACTTCTGTTGACTGTGTGACCTAGTTGGTTTTAATAAAGTGGCACTTAAGGACACTTTTCGTGTGGGCTTAAATGACTTAAATGACTTCCAGTCAGTTAAGGATGACAGGGGGTAAGATTCATTTTTCCCTTGCTGAATACATAGACTATGACCTGTTGCCATGTGTTTCTTCAAATACTGTGGGTTTAGTGGACGAGGAAGCCTGCTATTCCCCAGTATCCACCACACCAGAACATTTGCACGTAATATCTGGAATAATTTATGTCAAGACAGAGTTTACGGAGCCTGCTCACGTCATGCCTGTCAAATCAAAGCCTGCTCACATCATGCAGGGCCTGCTACTCCAGGGCCTGCTCACGCCATGTCTGCTGCTCCAGGGCCTACTCACGCCATGTCTGCTACTCCAGGGCCTGCACAAGCTACACTTGTCAAACCAGAGTCTGCACACGTCACGTCTGCCAAGTCAAAGCCTGCTCACGTAATGTCTGCTATGCCAAAGCCTCTTCACATCACGTCTGTCAAGCCAGAGTCTGCTCACATCATGTCTGCTACTCCAATGCCTGCTAACGTCACGTCTGCTTCACCAAGGCCTGCTCATGTTACACCTGCTAAGCAAGGGCTTGTTCACGTCGTGCCGACCACACACGAGCCTCATCGCAAGATGGCCGCCATGCCTGAGTCCCCGGCCACAATGACCGTGAATTTCTAGAGCCACGCCATGTCTCATCTGATCTCTCAGAGCTAGGTCATGTCTTGTCTGATCTCTCAGAGCCACGCCATGTCTCATCTGATCTCCCAGAGTCACGCTATGTCTCTTCTGGTCTCCCAGAGCTCCTGTCCAAGAGTCTGCTCCAGAGGACTCTCCTGTCCACAAATTTGCACCAGTGCCTCCAGAGGTCGTGGCTCCTGCTGCAGAACCTCCCAGAGGGTGGTACCCATTTATGAATACATTGTCTGCCCTGTCACAACCCAAGAGACTATTTATGAACATTCTGCCTGTCATGCTGTGGCTATGGAAGCTGCTCAAGAACTCTCCGCCTGCTATGTCATGGTCAAGTGGTCTGTCCATGTTCCTGCTCTGCCTGCTCCACCCTGGCTCCAGACTCCTCAGGATCTGACAAGGTGGACTTCTGCTCCACGGCTTCATTGTCTGCCTCTGTTCCACCATGGTTCAACAGTCTGCCACTGCTTCAAGGCCCAGGTCCTCCATTGTTCCACTGTCTGCCACTGCTCCACGGCCCAGGTCCTCCATTGGTCCACAGTCTGCCTCTGCTCTATGGCCCAGGACCTCCATTGTTTCACTGTTGGCCACTGCTTCATGGTCCAGGTCCACCATGGCTCCACTGCCCAGGTTTACCACTGCCCCATGGTCCAGGTCCACCACTGCACCATGGCCCTTGGTCTTGCCCATTGTTCCACAGTCCATGTCACGATTCTGATCCTGTTTCCCTGCATGGGCCTGGCCCTCAAACACTTCCATCTGTTCTGACTCTGCTTCACCACCCTCCTGGACTTTTTGGGTTTTGTTTTGGGTGGTTTGTTAGGGCATCTGGGGCCGCCCTTAGAGGGGGGACATGTAACGTTGGGTTTGGGTTTTGTTTCATGTTCATGTTTTCAAGTCTTTTATTTTGGAAGTTTTGCCATGGTCCTTGTCATGTCATGTGATTCTCTTATTCCGCATGTATCCCTGCCTTGTGTATGTATCATGTTTGATTGGTGGTCTTAGCCATGTGTCTTGTTTCTCATTGGTTGGTTTTTGTTATGTGACCCTCTTTGTCTGATATATATATATATATCATGTAGCCATTGTTCCTTGTTGTCTATTGATGTTGTAACCTGCTGTTGGTCAAGTTTGTCAAGTCATTGTTTGGATTTCACGTGTGTAAATAAAGCTGCACTTGGGTTCTTCAACTCGCCGTTCAGTTACATCTAGTCATCTTTTCTCCTGACAAAATCGAAGTAATGGAAGTATTTCCAGTCACTTTACGTCAGCTTTTCCTTTTTCTAAGCTAGTTAGTTTGTTAGCTTGTTTGCTGCAATAGAATCTGCAATATTAATATAAATCTGGTGATTGGATTGTTGTAGCTACTTCAGATAATTACTGGTTGAGATAAACAAAAATAAGGCTGTGACTATCTATTTTATGGATTGATAACAGCAATGTTATTACTGAAATATTATTAGTAACGGATTACACTACTCAAGACAGTAGACTAATATTATTGTAACACATTACTAGGCACAATGGTTTACTGATAACAACTAAAATATACAATACCCTATATATTCTTGGTACTTCACACAGACCAATACAAACCAATACAAAACCAAGAAAACCAATACAAATGGCTGAATATTTATTTGTAAAGTACAGGCTATTTTTGAGTATTTGTGGGCAAAGAAAACAGTGTACTTTCACATTCTTCTGATGTGAAGATTTGTGAATTGAGTGTGTAAGGATTTGGACATCTGTTGCAAAAGTAAAGGTTTGCCTCGCAACACAGTAAAAAAACAAAAAAGTTTATCAGAAGAATAGTCAAATACTGTTAATAATAAATCACCACATTTTGGTGTTGCTGTTGTTATTCCCACAGTCTCCCCCAGGAACTGACCCAGCTCAGTGTCACTGTTTTTTGCAACATATTTCTTTATTCATATGAGTTTATCTAGTGAAACTGATACTTTGAAGTGCCACTTTTAGAGGTGCTGCTCAAAGTAAACAACAGTGGAAATAAAGATTACATTTGTAGACATTCTTTATTAATAAACAGAATTCCTTAAGTTTTCATGAATAAACTGATATTTAAGACAGAGTTTGCAAAACAAAAATGCCATTTGAAACTCTGCAACAGAGAGACAATAAAAGAACCTTATAAGCAGATCTCAGATCAACATGCTCATGTGAAAATGTTCCATTGGATTGCATGTTCAAACAGGAATACATTCTAAAATAATATTATTTGAATTATGTGAACAAACATAAGAGACATCTGGGCGGTTGAAACTTTAGAGTAACATGAAAAATGCATATATTTCAGCATAGTAATGACTGCCCACAAGAAGTCATTCAAACTGCTTGTGCATTTAGCTTGTTTTTGTTTGTTTTATCCTTGGGTTAGTAATTAAGAATACATACAGTACAAAACAGACAATTTATTGTAGGCCTATATAATCCAGTATATCTATTCCTAAATTTCTTTTTAATTCATAGATTTGCTATCTTTTAAAAGTATTTTTGAGAATATATTTTAATACAAATTTATTTTACATTACCAATTTAATTAATAAAGAAAACATAAAATCAATTGCAGTTAGTTTGAAATGCTCTCAATTTGTGTTGATCTCTTTTTAAGGTATTTTCGAATTAAGTCTTTGATTTCAGATGTATTTAAAACATAAATAATGGGATTTAGCATTGGTGGAACAGCATATGCCAGAGATGTGCTGACGACCCTTGCATTGAGAGTAAGAGAAACCATGAATGCAGCCGTGTATATGCAGATTATGGGTAGAAAAAATGATCCCACTAACAACAGGTGAGAAACACAGGTCTTCAGTGCTTTTAAACGTCCTTCCCAAGTTGTTATTTTACTTAGGGCAAGAAAAATTCCCAGATATGACAGGACTATAATGAGTAATGGTGCTACAACGTATAAAGCTGTGCAGAGTCTTGCCATGAAAGCATTAATGCTAACATCATTACATGCCAACCTAAACACTGGTCCATGATCACAATAATAACTAGGTACAGCATTGGATTTACAGAATGAAAGTCGTGTGATCGAAGATACCACAAAGGCAATCACACCACCATTTAATGCCCATATTCCTACAAACACTACAAACATGACAGTATTATTCACTATGGCATGATATCTTAATGGCATACAAATTGCAATGAAGCGATCATATGCCAGAACAACAAGAGTGAGGCTCTGCATAGTACTAAAGAAGTGAACAAAAAACATGTTTGCCAAACAAGCATTGAAAGAGATGTACTGTGAGTCAAAAACAAAAATCTTCATTATGTTAGGAATCAGTGCATTAGTTTCACCAAAGTCAGCCAAGGCTAAGTAAAACACACCAATGTACTTTGGACTGTGCAGGTTCCGGTTAACAACTATAATGAAAAGGACTACAGAGTTCTCAATTACAGCAATGATATAAATGAAAAATAAGAAAATATAGTAATAAGTGCTGTATGGTATACCTGAAAGTCCAATGATGAAAAAGTATTCAGGATGAACAATGGAGTTGTTCTCAGAAAAGCTTTGACTAACAGAACTCATGGCAGCTTCACGATTGGTGTTTCGTTCAAGCTGAAAATAGAAATGACCACACAGACATAAGAAATGCATTTGTACAATTGCACAGAACACATAAAATAAATAACATAAATTCATAACATCAAATAAACCTAAAAAGCCAGAGTAAATAATGACTATGACCTTTTTTTTAATTTTGTTTGTGACCTACTTTGAAATACAAAGATCTATTAACCTGTGCTACTGCACATTTACACTATTCACTGGATATCTATGCTGCTGAATTCAAATATATATTTTCCCAGAAATCCCCTGAGATCATTCTGAAAACACAATGATGTAAAACTTGCAAGATGTGATCTGGACACTACAGTAGCTTGAAGGTCCAGCTGGAACTGTGTCTTCATCTGGACATCTGCCATATTTCAACTAAATCTAATTGGTCAAAAATGTTAACAGACACACTTTAGCAGTAACGAACATTAGACATAGAACATTTAGGATTCTTCGTGTGGTACAATATAAATGAACTTAGCACATCATCAACAATATTGAAAGGCGTCAAGATCCTGTAGTTTATTTGTCCAAATTATGTATTTCTTATTTGCCACAATACATATTTATAAAGATTATTTCATAAATTATGTCACAGGTTGGTTCTGCTTCAGGCCTAGACACTAAATGGTAACCCAACAGTAGCCTACTACTACCAGACTAATTTAATTTTACAAATGGCAAAAATGGAATGCAATTAAAATTACCATGAACAGCATGCTTCATCAATGAAAAATGACTAACATAACATATACTTAAACGGAAAAAAGATAAGTTTGTAAATGCACATACAATAGCATGTGATTTGCCAGTCTAACACAGCCTTAGTGAAAAGTTGTTTTTGTAATAAATCCATCAAGACATTTTAAACCTCAACACTTTGCTTTCAGCTAAACCACAAGTCCTCTATCCATAATATTGCTTGCTCCAGTGAAAAAGACACCATGTTTGAATTATGTTTGAAGGAGAGAAACAAGCACAGGTCAAGTGCCGTTTACAAAGCAAAAATATAGTTCTAAACATAGAACTCTGTGGATCTCTGTGGAAACATAGATTTCTGAGGATGTTGTTGTGACAACTGAGACTGTTTTACAGGAGGAAGTGCTATTATGAATTACAGACTGGTATTTTTACCACAAGCAATGGTTTAAAGTTAAAGGAGTCCACTTCCAAAACAAAAATTCACATATAATGTACTCACCCCATTGTCATCCAAGATGTTCATGTCTTTCTTTCTTCAGTCATAAAGAAATTATGTTTTTTGAGGAAAACATTTCAGCATTTTTCTTCATATAATGAACTGATATGGTGCCCCGATTTTGAACTTCCAAAATGCAGTTTAAATGCGGCTTCAAACGATCCCAAATGCTGTTGTAAAATAATCCCAGCCGAGAAAGAAGGGTCTTATCTAGCATAACGATCAGTTATTTTCATAAAAATAATACAATTTATATACTTTTTCATGTCAAACACTCGTCTTGTCTCACTCTGCCTAAACTGTTTTTGTTCTGGGCCATGACAGTTAGGGTATGTCGAAAAACTCCCATCTCATGTTCTCCCTCAACTTCAAAATCGTCCTGTATCACTGTTTTACCTTTTTTGTTAAGGTGTTTGATCTTCTTTGCATGTTTACTTTGCAAAGACTGGGTCGGTACTTCTGCAGCGATGTAGGATGATTTTGAAATGATTTTTGAAGTTGACGGAGAAAATAAATTGGAGTTTTTCGACACACCCTAACTGTCTTGAGCCAGAATACACAGAGTTCAATGAGAGCAAGGCAAGATGAGCGTTTGAGAATAAAAAGTAAATTGTATTTTTTTTAATGAAAATAACCAATCGTTTTGCTAGATAAGACCCTTCTTTCTAGGCTGTGATCATTTACAGCCTATTCATCTGGCTGTCTTTATGATTATATAGTTGCATTGTTTTATTTGATTTTCCTGACATTGTTTTCCTACTGTCCAGGAAACAGCAGAACAGACCTACAAACCAACAGCTGACAACCACTGTGATGTTAAATTATGATATTTGAATCACAAATTGAATAATTAGCCTTTTAGGAGCCACTTAAAAACAATTAATATTCATTACTGTACTGTTGTAATAGTATCTCAGGATACTGTTACAATCCAGAGGGAATTAATCTGATCAATTAGTGCAGTTATTCACACAAATGCAATCACAGCTCAAAGACACAAACACACTTAGTTAAGTGAAACAAATAAAATAATAATAATAAATGGCAGTTGTAATTTATCACAAGTTTGACACAAAGAAAAAAAGATGACAGTCAATATGTGCTAGAATTAAAGACTCTTTATATCAGTGGATATAAACTTAAATTCTGATGCTTAATTTTTAATGTATTTGTTCTGATTTTCCCTTCTTTATTGTTTGATTTGATTTTGACAGCCAGCATGAAATTTTATCATATAGAGCCCATCCTGATAGAAGGTTATTAAAATAATTTAGATTCTTAAAATTGCTCACAAGATGTGAATATTAGAAAAAAAGAAATAAATAAAAAAAAAAAAAAATAGCATATATAAATTTTTAACTTTTTTCAGTTCCAAAAATGTCATCTGAGTCTATTCTGAGAATTTATTTATTTAAAATCCATCCTGGAAACAACTGACATTGTTGTTAC
The DNA here is from genome assembly GCA_012976165.1 of Labeo catla. Lineage (NCBI taxonomy): Eukaryota > Metazoa > Chordata > Actinopteri > Cypriniformes > Cyprinidae > Labeo > Labeo catla. The sequence continues at coordinate 218,229 of VONZ01000259.1, read as the reverse complement.
AAAGATTTACATTTTGGGTTACTTACATTACAATTCTTTTTGGAATTAAGTGTAATTCTGCATGTTTTCTAATAAACAGATAAATAAATAAACAAACATAAAATAAGGGTGTGTTCACATTGGTGGTGGTTCGATTAAACAAACTCTGGTGCGATTGCTCTGTTAGTGCAATTCATTTGAGTAAGTGTGAACACTGCCATCCGAACCCTGGTGTGCACCAAACAGCGGGCCGAGACTGCTAAAAAGATGGGTCTTGGTCAACTTCCAAATGAACTGTGGTATGGTTTGAATGAAATATGAATGCGACGTGGTCCAGAGACTTCTAAACGAACCAAAAACAGGAAGTAATGACACGACGTGACGCTATGCAACATGATTCCTCGCAGAGAACAAGCAGTGTTTCCAAAACAAAATGAGCAGAGGGCAAACATGGAACAACGAGGAGGTAAAGTGCCTTTCAAGAGCTCTTTGTGAGTTTGCAGATAGTGATAATAAAATCATATACACCCAACGAGCGTGCTTAGTCCAGCAGACGGCAGGTGTATTTGACTTAAAGCGACCGATCAGTGAATGGGTACTTTGATGTAATACACACACAGCGCCACTTTAAGTTGAATGCACCTTTATCTTTTGTTTGGAGTGTTCGGTGAGTTCCGTCATGAAATATACGTCATTCAACCCCACCAATCAGGTTGTGAATGTATCACTATGCCTTTAGGTTCGGTATCTTTAGGTTCGCTGTCAAAAATGCCAGCATGAACGCTAAGCGGACCACAACCAAATATATCATTTTCCTTTTTGGTCCGGACCAAATGAACCAAACGAACCGAACCACAAGTGTGAACACATGCTGTTGCCACTAGTGTGCAATGAATCTTGGGATAGTAGGGGCTGCAAAAGACACATTTATTGTATTCTTTGTGGTGTGGTAATCGAAGGCCGCATTTCGAGGCCTGAATTAGAACACAACTATTGTGTTAGTTATAGACTGAGACAGAAAGCAGAATATCACAAGATGTTCATCATCCTGATAGGGAGGGAATAATAATCATGTAATATGAACCCAAAAACACTGAAAGATATGGATTTTAGTCGTCTCAAACTTCCTGTACTGTGATGTAATTTTCTGAGCACACCTTCATTGCAATCTTCACAGTTTCTGGGATGCTGTTGACCTTAACTCATGAAGCCACATGAGAAGTGCAGAAACTATTTATTTGACACTGAGCAGCACCAAATTCATGATGCCTGACATGTCTGATCACAGATTTGGTCTCATATCAGGATAATAACGCACCATAATGCTGCGGTCATTAAACACAGATTTGATTTTTTCCAGAATATTATTAATACATCCGTTTCTTCACAGCTACAACACAACACACCATAAGGGCTTTTATTTATTCCCTCTAGATTGTAATAATAGTATCTATATTGTAAACATAGTATCCTGAGATAAGTAACATAATGAAACATTTATTGTTTTTAATTATTAGACCCATAAAGGGCTATTTTTCTGTATCAGAATATAGTTATACAATGCATATTTATATGTATTGCAGCAACACTTAATGAGGATTAAGAAAATTACAGTATGGTGATGCTGACCTTTATAATCAAAAAAGATTAAGTCATTAATAAATGTATATTTTCCACTACTGCAAATAGCTTTTGTATTCATGGTGAAACTTTTGGCAAGAGTTGCATCATCTTTGATTGAAAGATCAAGAGTGTTTATATCTTAGGATAATTATGTTTGTCAAAGTTCACCTGTTAATTAGCAGCACTCATAATAGATGACTAATTATGTGTCGACACACAGGAGACCATGTACAAACATCTCTGACACCTGGGAGAATCCTGTCTCCCATCACCTTGAGTTCTGTAGATCAAAAAAAAAAAGTTCTGTAGTTCTGTTTAGAAGGGCAATGACCTTACAAAACCACTTTATTAACGTTTTTTATTTTCCATTTGTTATATCTTTTGGTGTAATACGTATAATAATTGAATAATAAAACTAGAGGAAGTCAGCACCTATTCATACAAACGTGAGTGTGTGCATCCTGAAATTATTATTTTTTTCTTTTTAAATAGATCATCAAAATGGCATTTCTGTAGCCTACTTTTGCTAACAAAAAAAATATAGTACACTCCTAGAGTTGTTTTTGTTTTTTGATGTTTTGGTGAAACGCAGGGGGCCTATATAGACTATGGAGCCTGTTAGGTTGTTTCTGACAGCTGTTAATGTAAGATTTATAAATAATTATGAATTCTTATTTGATTATGAGAAAATGTGTGTTATTAGATTAGATAGCTTCGATATTTGACCACTGTTTATGGTTATACTCAAATTCTGTTACAATGACAGTAATTTCTTAATTTCTCTCAGGAGTGCAAAATAAATGAGTGGTTATCCACATTTTGTATAGAATGACGAGATGCATACCTAAACATATTAATTGCATTTGCTTTGGTTAACGTGATCACAGGGCTTCATTAAACAATGTCCATTATAGCTTTTAATCCAAAGTGTAAACACTTTGCAACCACTGTTTAGGACTGTCCAAATACCATCACTTGCGGTCTTGGCCACTGGAGAAAGCGTGCATGCAACAGTGTGCACATAAAAAAATGCCAAAGCTCAATGCCCTTAATGCACACTAAACCCACACTCTCTAAAATAATGCTTTAGAGTGGTATTTGCATAGAGTGGTAAATGCATCCCATTGTGCATCATGTTCAGGAGCTTATGTGCTCTGAAACTGCACTGCACTGCATCATAAGTTACCCCTAATGTTTATATGCCAAGTGTTTGTTGGGAGAAGACAAGACAGGTTTTAGCAACGAGACATGAAATGTGGGATTAATTCTGAGTGAACGAGGGAGAAACAAACGATAAGAAACAGGGTTAACTTTCCTTGCAATGCGAAATGGGCCAATGTATTTCTGGGACAGCTTCCTGGATTCGACACGGAGGGGCAGGTTCTTAGTGGCTAACCAAACTCTTTGACCGGCTCGGAAATTTGGCGCCGTCTGGCGGTGACGATTAGCCTGACGTTGGTATCTCTGGGAGGTCCGAAGCAGAGCACACCTAGCCTTCCTCCAGGTCAGCTGACAGCGTTGGACAAAGTGCCGAGCGGAGGGGACGCCAACCTGTGCCTCTTCCTCAGGGAACAACGGGGGGTTATATCCGAACTGACATTCGAAGGGGGATAGTCCAGTGGCAGAGGACCGTAGGGTGTTGTGGGCATATTCAGCCCACATAATGAAGGTAGCCCAGGAGGTGGGGTTATTGGCCACCATACATCGCAAGGTGGTCTCCAGATCCTGGTTAATCCATTCCGTTTGGCCATTAGACTCAGGATGGAACCCAGAGGACAGGCTGGCAGAGGCTCTAATAAGCTTACAGAAGGCTTCCCAGAACTGGGACGAGAACTGGGGTCCCCGGTCGGATACAACATCCAGCGGCATTCCAAACACTCTGAAAACATGGTTCATGAGGAGCTCTGCAGTTTCTTTGGCCATAGGCAGCTTGGGCAGGGGAATGAACCGGGCAGCCTTTGAGAACCGGTCCACAATCACCAAAATGACAGTGTTGCCCCGGGAAGGCGGGAGTCCCGTGATGAAGTCAAGTGAAAGGTGTGACCATGGCCTATGGGGAACAGGTGGAGAATGGAGAGGTCCCTGGGGTCGCTGATGAGTGGACTTTCCCTGGCTGCACACGGGACAGGCCTCCACATATACCTTAACATCCTCCTTGATGGACGGCCACCAAAACCGCCGCTGGAGGAACTCAAGAGTATGAGCAGTACCCGGATGGCATGTTAAGGTAGACTCGTGACCCCACTGCAAGACCCGAGCCCGGGCAGATTGAGGAACATACAGGCGTCCCATGGGACCACCTCCTGGGTCAGGTTCATGAACTTGAGCCTCTCGCACTACCCTCTCCAGTTCCCACTGCAGAGGTGCGATGATCCTAGATGTTGGAATAATAGAGGCTAACGGTTTCTCCTGTGTCTCGGGAGAATAGGCTCGGGACAGGGCGTCAGGCTTGACATTCTTGGTACCAGGTCTGTAAGACAGGAGAAACTGAAATCGATTAAAAAACAAGGACCATCGAGCCTGCCTAGGGTTCAACCTCTTAGCCTGCTGGAGATATTCTAGATTTTTATGGTCCGTGAGAACCTGGAAAGGATGCTCAGCCCCCTCAAGCCAATGGCGCCATTCCTCCAAGGCCAGTTTAACTGCGAGCAGCTCACGATCTCCCACGTGGTAGTTGCGCTCTGCCTCTGACAGGCGATGAGACATAAAAGCACAAGGGTGTAACTTTCCATCACCATCCCTTTGTGAAAGGATGGCTCCTATGCCCACCTCCGAGGCGTCCACTTCCACCACGAAAGGTCTTTCAGGGTCAGGGATTGTGAGAATGGGGGCTGACGTGAAGCGGCGTTTGAGATCCTGAAAGGCTTCTGCTGCCTCCGGACCCCATTGAATCCTCATTTTTCCTCCCTTAGTGCAGTCAAAGGGGCCACCACAGAGCTGAAGTTTTTTATGAACCTCCTATAAAAGTTAGCAAAGCCAATGAAGCGTTGAACCTCCTTAACCGTGGTGGGAATAGGCCAGTTGAGGACGGCTTCAACCTTCTTTGGGTCCATCTCCACATGGTCAGGAGTGATAATGAATCCAAGAAACTGAGCCTGGGTAACATGAAACTCACACTTCTCGGGCTTTACATAGAGTTGGTTGTCGAGAAGTTTCTGGAGGACCCTGCTGACGTGCCCCTCGAAAATGAGAAATGAGAATATCGTCTAAATAAACAAAGACGAATTTATTGAGCATGTCCCGGAGAACATCATTTATTAATGCTTGGAACACTGCAGGGGCATTGGTAAGCCCGAACGGCATCACTAGATACTCATAGTGGCCTATGGGGGTATTGAAGGCCGTCTTCCATTCATCCCCCTGCCGGATCCGCACCAGATGGTAAGCGTTGCGTAGATCCAGCTTGGTAAAAATAGAAGCCCCTTGAAGTAACTCAAAAGCGGTAGCCATGAGAGGAAGGGGATATCGATTCCGAACCGTGATCTTGTTGAGGCCCCGGTAATCGATACACGGCCTGAGACCCCCCTCTTTCTTCCCTACAAAGAAGAAGCCCGCCCCAGCCGGGGAAGTGGGGGCCCGGATGATGCCAGCTGCCAAAGACTCCTTGATATAAGCATCCATAGCTGTGCGTTCAGGAGGAGACAAGGAGAAGATCCGACCCCTGGGAGGACAGGAGCCCGGAACTAGGTCAATGGCACAGTCGTAGGGGCGATGAGGTGGTAAGGAGGTGGCTCGGGACTTGCTGAACACTGCTTTAAACTGATGATAAGAACTGGGTACTTGAGACAGATTAACAGACTCTTAAGATTCGGAACTAGGGGCCGAGAAACTCTGAAGACAGGTGAGATGACAAGAGGGACTCCAGCTCAGAATAGTGCCAGCAGACCAGTCGATCTGGGGATTATGTCTGCGCAGCCAGGGGTGGCCCAGGATAACAGGGTACTCGGGGGAGTCAATGAGATAGAAGGTCTCCTTCTGCTGATGTTGGTGGATGGTGAGACACAGGGACTGAGTCGCCTCTGTTACTTTGTCCGGTTCCAGGGGTCTGCCATCCAATGCCGTAACTGCCTGGGGATGAGGGAGAAGTTGGGTGGGAATCCCAAGTTCCTTAGCCAGTGATAAATCCAAAAAGTCGCCAGCAGCGCCAGAATCGATCATGGCCTGGACCGGATGCTGGTGGCCCTCCCAGGACAGTGAAGCTGGAACAGCTAGGACGGCATTCGTAGGAGGAGCTCTAATTTTCCCCATCACAGCCCTCCTGTAGCTGGGCGGGGACCACCATTTCCCGAGAGCTCAGGACAGGTGGAGCGAAAGTGGCCGGAGGCACCACAGTAGAGGCAACGTCGCTCCCTCATGCGACGCTCCCTTTCACTAGAAGAGAGCCTGGAACGGCCCAGCTGCATGTCCTCCGGGGAATCATGGAGCTGTTCAGGGTACAAGGAAGCCCTTGACGCAGGGGAACGAACTGGAGACACAGGCCTGCTCCCAGGAACTTGAGACTGAGAGGTCTTACGGCGGGCCACCCTTCGCTCTCTCAGGCGATTGTCCAGGCGGATGGCCATAGCAATGAGGGACTCAAGATCAGTAGCGGGTTCTCGGGTAGCTAGCTCATCCTGAAGAGGCTCGGACAGTCCACCCTGAAAACAGACCATCAGTGCTTCATCATTCCATCCGCTCCCAGCAGCGATTGTTCGGAACTCAATAGCGAAACCTGCAGTGCTGCGGGAGCCCTAATTGAGAGTTAGCAGGCACTTGGAAGCCTCTCGACCACTGACAGGGTGATCAAACACTCGCTTGAATTCCTCTTCAAAAGCTGCGTAGGAATCACAGCAGGCATCCTTTGACTCCCACACAGCAGAGGCCCAAGAGAGCGCCTTGTCGGAGAGGAGGGTAATTATATAAGCAATCTTGGAGCGGTCCGTTGGGAAACTTGAGGGCTGGAGCTCAAAAGTCAGGGAGCATTGGGTGAGAAAACCCTGGCAGGAACTAGGATCCCCCGTGAAGGGCTTGGGAGGTGGTAGACGAGGCTCTGCAACTGGAGTAAGCCTGTTACAGCTCGGAAGTGAAGGTGAAGGAGAGGGAGATGATGTGCCCGGAAGCTGATCAAAGAGCTGGCGGATGGAGCTCATCACATCAGCCAGTAGTTGGGAGTGTTTGGCCATCAGCTCCTCCTGACGGCTAAGAACGGCTTCATGGCGCTGGAAGGATGACTCATGTCGGGAGATCACAGTCAATAGATCCTTGGAAGTGAGTGTTTCTGGGTCCATGGTTGACTCGGTTTTTCTGTCAGGATCCAGGCTAGAACTCAGGTCTCTGGTGTGATAGTTGGGAGTTCTACCCCTGAGCTGCTGGGAGTGTTGAAGCTGGACCCAAACGAAACACTTGAGCAGATTTCCAGGAAATGTATCTTTTTTGAAAAAAAAAAGTCTTTGCAAGCAAAAATCCAACAAAGGTACTTCTCAGGATGAGGAATTAACAATCACAAAGGGAAAAAAAATAACAAGAGAAACAAAAAACTCCACAAGGGGAAAAAACAAAACAAAGGAACAACAATAGCTAAGGAAAATAACCTTGAATTCCTTACTTAAGGTAGCTCGGAAGGCGTTAGCGAGGCAGGAAAAACAACACAGTGTAGAGACTCAAAAACCGAGTGAAGAACCAGAGAAAAATGCACTGCTTAAATACACTGGGGGAAATGAGTCCCAGGTGCCCTAAATAATGATAACAAGGCCACACAAGGAAGGACAACAGCAGGTGAGAAGACGGGGGACCTCTAGAGGCATGGAGACAAATTACAGGGAGAAGAATGCTGACAAGTCATCTTCATAACAGTGATCTCGGATGTGAAATCACAGGAAGATGATCTTCAGATGACATCATTTAGTGGAAAATGAACAGAAATGATGATTATATCTTTACTTCTAAATATGAAATAATCATGTAAACATACCTTGAGATTCACAAAAAGACGTACATGCAAAGTCATAATTTTGGGAAGAAAAGGACACAATTAGGCCTACCAATTTTGTGGGGTGTAATGGAAAACTAATTACTTATCACTCCCTGAACAGTAGATTGTTTATTCTTATAGTTACTGTATATCCTTGAGTTACTGTAATATACTGGACATTAATGAAAACACAAAGGGCAATTCTGTGGTCTGTTCACAGACTAGTGAAAAAAATCTATCAAAACGAAAGCACTGGCCAGAACATTTCTTTCAGCATTGTAGAATTACATCATTGCATTGTCTGAATCTCTCAAGAGATGAATCAGAGGATATATTTGGATTCAGTGACACAATTGCCCAATGATCTTTACAACATGAGAGAATAAGGACAAATTACAGCTGAGTAATTTCATTCAAAGCAGCTCACAAATGTTCATACAGTCACTGTTATTGTTTGGTCTGGCTCTGAAACTTTATGTATACAGGTCTGTGATTGAAATATTAAGCAAAAACTTTACATACATGTATAATTTCAGCATTTGAAAATAGGTGTTAGAAGAGTAAGATGATAATTTTGTGAATTCCCTAAATTTTGTTCATGTCTTCATGGTAATTTCTGTTTTCTCCTTGTTCAAAACATTAAACACAAAGCTGCCATGAGTTCTTTAAATGCAAGTTTTGTCCAGAATATGTCTATTGTTCGTCCTGACTATTTTTTTATCATTGGACTTTCAGGTATACCGTACAGTAGCTATTACTATATTTTTTTATTTATTGCATATTTGATTGCTGTAATTGGGAACTCTGTAGTCCTTCTCATTATAGCTCTTGAACGAAGTCTGCACAGTCCAAAGTACATTGGTGTGTTTAACTTGGCCTTGGCTGACCTTGGTGAAATTAATGCTTTGATGCCTAACTTGATGAAGACTTTTTTTTCTGACTCACAGTACATATCCTACAATGCTTGCTTGGCAAACATGTTTTTTGTGAGTTTCTTTATTATTGTGCAAAGTGCCACTCTTGTTGTTCTGGCATTTGATCGCTTCATTGCAATTTGCTTCCCATTAAGATATCATGCAATATTGAATAATACTGTCATGTCTTTAGCGTTTATAGTATTATGGGTATTTAACACTTCTATGGTGGCTCTGTCATCATCTTTGATGACCAGACTTTCATTCTGTAAATCTAATGTGATACAGAGTTTTTATTGTGATTATGGACCACTGTTGATGATGGCATGCAACGACAGCAGTATTAATGTGTTTATAACAAACCTCATCGTAGCTATGTTTCTAATAGCACCATTGTTCATTATATTCCTGTCATATCTGGGAATTTTATTTGCCTTAAGTAAAATTACAACTTGGAAAGCACGTTTAAAAGCATTGAACACCTGTGTTTCTCACCTTTTGTTGGTTGGAGTATTTTTTATTCCTGTAGTATGCACTTTCATTGCTGCATCAGTTAGTTCTATCACTCTGAATACCAGAGTCATCAGCACATCTCTTTCCTTTACACTTCCACCAATGATAAATCCCATCATTTATGTTTTAAACACAGCTGAAATCAGAGTCTTAATTCGAAAACTGCTGACAAACAGAACCATGCCAATTAGAAAAAACATTTTAAAATGATTGTAATGATTGTTTGTTCATTCATACCTATACGAAAAATTTAATATATTTTTTCATGAATGTTTTTAGATTCATTATGTGGAAAATAGTTCAATTCACTCTTCTACACTCCTAACATGTAGAGTGGGTGTTACGTTTATTTATTTATGAATAAATCCATCTGATTTTTTAAAGTGTGTATATGTAGTATGTTCTTAAAACAAAACAAAGTAGACTGAAAATTATATAAGGCATTTGACTGAATTTTTGTGAGTGATGATGACATATTTCTTGTTAGGTTTCATCCACTCAAATGCTGTTAACTGTCATGTTTGTCAATTTCATGTTCATATCATTCAAAAACAATGCAAACCACAGATTCATTTTTACATGAGTATGTCTGAGATCTGCAAATAAGGTTGTTGATGTCGCTCTGTTGCGATTTCTCAACTTTTGTTATTTCTGTATATGCTGTACAATAAAGAGTAAAAGCTAAACATGAAGATATCAATTTATTTATGCAAGCTTAAGGTAATCCTGTTTATCGAGGAGGTCTGCACATAAAATCTTAATTTCTCAAATTCTGTTATTACCACTTTTATCGTAAATTGACAAATGAATAAGGGAATATGTTGCAAATAGCACAATGACACTGAACTGGGGTAGTTTCTGGGAGAGACTGTAAGAATAACACCAGCAACACTCCAAACATCATCATTAGAAATCTAACAATTAAATCATGCAATCAATGCATGCACATGGCATCACTATTGCCGAAAGCCAGCTTAGAAGATGTAAAATATGAAAAAAGTCAAAGGAAATTGTTGCTTTACTCTTTTCAGGTATTATATGACTTGCCCACTCATATAGCTGCATACACAGAATATAAACTATATACAAAATAAACTATATACAGAAGGTGAACAAAGAGCACAGTATTTTGTATTTGTAATTGTGTCCCAGTTTAGGCCCTGCATTCTTAGAAGGGGCTGTACTCCTGTGATACATTTGGCCTTGGAAGGATCAAAGGTTGCAGATCCTGAATTTGGACACAACTATCATTTTACTTATTCACTGAGTCAGAAAGCAGAATATCATAAAATGTTCATCATCTAGATAGGGAGGGAAAAATAATCATGTAATATGAGTAAAACATCTGCTGCCAGTCATCTTCATAACAGTGATCTCGGATGTGAAATCACAGGAAGATGATCTTCAGATGACATCATTTAGTGGAAAATGAACAGAAATGATGATTCCCCTTTAGGAACTCGAGCTGCGTCCGAAAACGCTAGGGGAATGCCTTCAGCGTGACCACGCTCTGAAACACGTGTGCAAACAGTCCAATGGAGAAGCGAGACATCACAGGCAGGGTGACGTAGAGACCAGGAAGCTTAAAAGCACGTGCGGTGCGTGCAGCCGGCAGCTTCTGTCTTTCAGCAAGTGCTCTGTGTGTGTGTCACTCTGTTTTTTGTGCTAGTTCGCACAGCTTTTATTTGAGAGTGTCACTATGTCCTACAAAGCATTCTTACGAACATAAGCAGCGGCATTTAGACTGTGTGTTCCTCTCTGCCTGCACTATTTCGGGTGGCGATACACACAATCTATTTGTTGTCTGTCTGGGAGCGAAGCATGGGAGTCAGTTCTCGAGGGAGCTGACTGCCCGCGTTTGCGTTCCCCGCACTCAGCTCCCACTTCTGCCGAGGCAGGGCGGCGGCTGTGATCGTGGGGATCGCATTTAGATCTACGGACGGGTTAGAGACGGGTCCGCTCTATCTCTGCCTTTCTCCTTGGATCTATCGCTCTCTCTCTCTGGGTCGGAAGCCCGCGCTGCGGTTCTTCCCCCTTTGAGTGAGAGCTCGCGGCGAAGCAGGCTGTGTCAGCTCCCGAGGGGGCTGACTGCCCGCACTCTCGCTGCGCACACTTCGTTCCCGGAGGGCTCTCTTCGAGGAGGGAGCCCTCGTGAACTTCCCCGCGGCTCGGGTCCCGCTTTGCCGAGGCAGAGCGGCGACCGCGGCCGTGGGGATCGCACATCGATCTACGGACGGGTTAGAGACGGGTCCGCCCTATCGCTGCCTTTCTCCCTAGATCTAGCGCTCTCTTTCTGGGTTCGGAAGCCCGCGCTGCGGTTCTTCCCCCTTTGAATGAGAGCTCGCGGCGAAGCGGGCTGCGTCAGCTCTCGAGGGAGTTGACGGCCCACGCTCTCGCTGCGCACGCTCGCTCTTGGAGGACTCTCTTCGAGGAGGGAGTCTTCGTGAGCTTCCCCGTGGCTCGGGTCCCGATTTTGCCGAGGCAGAGCGGCGACTGCGGCCGTAGGGATCGCAGCATAGATCTGTGAACGGCTTAGAGACGGGTCCGCCATCTCTCTGCCTTTCTACTTAGATCTAGCGCTCTCTCTCGGGGCTCGGAAGCCCGCGCTGCGGTTCTTCCCCCTCTGAGTGAGAGCTTGCGCTGCTGCGGCTATCTTTCTCCGAGGAGATTGATGCTGTCCGCATATGAGCTGACTGCATATTAGATCGCTCGTTTCTACCTGCCCTCGCTTCTAAAAAATAAATAAATAAATAACAGGAACGGGGATTCAAGCGATTTATGTGTGGTTTGTTCGGGAGCTGAGCATGTACAGTCTGCCCTTGAGGGGGTGGGCTGTATTCATTCATAATGTGTTCATTCAAACAAAAAAAAAAAAACAAACGACGTGCATTTTGAATGTTTAGCTCGTCTCCCATTGTCATTTAATTCTGAGGAATTAAATTTATTGCACTCTCACCCTGTACTTTCGCTAAGTGTGTGGATGCTGCTGTGGCTTAGCTGTGGCTGCCAGGGCATCTGCATACTGACCCTTATTGACATTTTTGTCTGTATTAGCTCATTCTGAGCATGGGCGGTTCGGCATCGAGATGTCGTCCTCACCCATATGAAAGAACTGGGGTTGTGACTGAATGCAGAGAAAAGTGTGCTTTCTCCATTACAGAGAACCACTTATCTAGGCGTGGTGTGGGGTCGACCACGATGCAGGCATGTATATTTCCTGCTCGGATCGAGTCATCCTCGCGGCAGTCAAGAGAGTGAAAGTAGGCACTCACTGTGAAGCAGTCTCATAACTGCTGGGTCTGATGGCAGCTGTGTCCAACGTGATACCTTTTGGCCTGCTGTTCATGAGACCCCTGCAGTGGTGTCTCAAGACCAAGGGGGTTGCTCCCTGAGGGGAAACCTGCTTTGCATGATCAAGGTCACGCGGCGATGCCTACGTGCCTTGGACATGTGGAGGAGACCTTGGTTCTTGTCTCAGGGCCCGGTGCTGGGAGCTCCTTGTCGCCGCGTATGCTAGCGACGGATGCGTCCCTCACCGGTTGGGGAGTGGTCATGAGTGGCCACCCCGCCCACGGTCTGTGGAACGGTCACCATCCAGTTTGGCACTTCAGCTGCCTGGAGATGCTGGCCGTGTTTCAGGTACTGAAACACTTTCACCCAGACCATGAGACTATGGTCCTGACTCCTATGGTCCAGGACCTCTGAGGGCAGGCCCTACAGGGGAAGGGCGTGGTCCACCGCATTCTTCGGTGCCCGTCTCTCCTCTGTGCCCTCAGGAGATTAGCCTGCCAACCCTGCCGGTACTCCAGGGCGCAGCGGTCTCCAGCGAGCCCACACCTCAGTCTTCCGCCCGGAAACGTAGCAGAGCTAGGGAGCTCGCCACCCCTGCGGGGGTCTCTACAGCAGCTAGTTTGGCCGTCTCCTGCCGGTCATCCGTTACAGGACACCGAACTAGCAGCTCAAACAACACCAGAAGCCAGTCTCAAGAGACTGGTTACCTTAGTAGATTATTTGGCAGCGTGGAAACTACTGCCAAATGTGTCTGCATGGGTCCTGCGCACTGTAGAGCGAGGTTATCGCATCCAATTCGGCGCTCCGCCGCCGCCTTTCAACGGGTTCTTTCCCACTGTGGTGAGCCCTGAGCAGGGTCTGGTAATGGAACAGGAAGTAGAAACTCTGTTGAGGAAGGAGGCCATCAAGGTGGTCCCTCCTCAAGACAGGGAGTCCGGGTTCTACAGCTGGTACTTCATTGTTCCGAAGAAGGATGGGGGCCTGCGTCCCATTTTAGATCTGAGACTACTGAATCGTTCAGTTATGAGGTTGAAGTTCAAAATGCTGACAATCAATCAAGTGGTGTCACAAATCAGGTCCGAGGACTGGTTTGTGATGATAGATCTAAAAGACGCTTACTTCCATGTCTCCATCCTTCCTCAACACAGGAAGTTCCTGAGGTTTGCTTTTAGGGGCGAAGCATACCAATATCGGGTTCTTCCGTTCGGCCTAGCACTCTCCCCCCGCACTTTCACAAAGTGTGTGGATGCTGCTCTGGCTCCGCTGCGACTCCGGGGCATCCACACACTCAATTTACATCGATTGGTTGATTCTGGCTCAATCGGAGCACATGGCAGTTCAACATCGAGATGTTGTTCTCGCTCATTTGAAAGAGCTGGGGTTGAGACTGTACGCCAAGAAGAGTGTGCTGTCTCCATTACAGAGAACCACTTATCTAGGCGTGGTGTGGGATTCGATCACGATGCAGGCACGTTTGTCACCTGCTCGGATTGAGTCGATCCTCACTGCAGTCACGAGAGTGAAAGAAGGCCGGTCACTCACTGTAAAGCAGTTCCAGCAACTGCTGGGTCTGATGGCAGCCGCGTCCAACGTGATACCTTTTGGCCTGCTGTACATGAGACCCCTACAGTGGTGGCTCAGGACCAAGGGGTTCTCCCCGAGGGGAAACCCGTTCCGCATGATCAAGGTCACCCGGCAATGCCTACGTGCCTTAGACATGTGAAAGAAGCCTTGGTTCCTGTCTCAGGGCCCGGCGTTAAGAGCTCCTTGTCGCCGCGTAACGCTAGCGACGGACGCGTCTCTCACCGGTTAAGGGTGCAGTCATGAGTGGCCACCCCGCCCGTGGTCTGTGGAGCAGTCGCCATCTCACTTGGCACATCAACTGCCTGGAGATGCTGGCCGTGTTTCGAGCGTTGAAACACTTTCTCCCGGACCTAATAGGCCACCATGTGTTGGTTCGCACCGACAACACAGCGGTGATCTATTACATCACCACCAGGGAGGTCTGCGTTCACGCCCCTTATACAAGCTGGCACACCAGATCCTTGTGTGGTCCCAGGACAAACTCCTCTCGCTGAGAGCGGTTCATGTTCCTGGGCATCTCAATATGGGAGCAGACATCCTGTCGAGGCAGGGGCTGAGGCCCGGGGAATGGATGCTTCACCCCGAGGTGGTGAAGCAGATTTGGAGAGTTTGGCCAGGCTCAGGTGGACCTCTTCGCGACTAAGGAGAATGCGCAATGTCACCACTGGTGCTCTCTGACTTATTCAGCTCCACTGGGGCTGGATGCCATGGTACAGACGTGGCCGAGGCTTCGTCTGTACGCTTTTCCCCTGATCGCTCTGCTCCCGGGAGTTCTGGAGAGAGTGCGCCGGGACGGGGTCCGTCTCTTTTTAGTAGCCCTGTACTGGCCGGCCCGAGCTTGGTTCTCGGACCTGATTTCCCTCCTCGATGGCTCTCTATGGGAGATTCCCGTCAGGAGGGATCTCCTCTCTCAGGCGGGAGGCACCATCCTCCACCCTTGCCTGGAGTTGTGGAAGTTATGGGTGTGGCCTCTGAGGGGGCACACCTCGTAGCTTCCGGTCTCTCAACCGAGGTGGTTGAGACCATTCTCCAATCCAGAGCTCCCTCCACAAGGAAACTGTACACCCTGAAGTGGAAACTTTTCACTTCATGGTGCGGACACCGCCAGCGGGACCCAGTTAACTGCCCAGTTGGTACAGTGCTGGAGTTTCTGCAGGATCGGTTCTCTGCTGGGTTAGCCCACTCCATCCTAAAGGTCTACGTGGCGGCTGAGGCCTCTGACCAGGTGTAGCTTTGCTGTGTGGGGATTTGGTTGCTATTCCACAGCTTTGAGTCCTCTGTTCCCCCCCTTTATTTGGGGGTCAAGGCTCACTGCTCTCGAAGTATGGCCTTCTCGTCAGGAGTACCCTCTCTGATATTTCAACGCTGCGGGTTGTTCCATGCCACTCACTTTCATGAGATTCTCTGTCTCATTTATGCCACTCTGGGCTCCTCTTTTCTCTCGTCCTA
The DNA here is from genome assembly GCA_012976165.1 of Labeo catla. NCBI lineage: Eukaryota > Metazoa > Chordata > Actinopteri > Cypriniformes > Cyprinidae > Labeo > Labeo catla. The sequence continues at coordinate 202,926 of VONZ01000259.1, read as the reverse complement.
GCTGTGCTCAGTGATACACACTAGGCAGGGATTTGAAAGTCTGGCGGTGTGGGCATATCGTTCCCCTAGCGTTTTCGGACGCAGCTCGAGTTCCTGAAGGGGAACGTCCCAGGTTACGTATGTAACCATGGTTCCCCGAGGGAACGAGACGCTGCGTCTCGAGCCATACTTCCAGCATCCCTGCAGCGCTTGCTTCTCTAGAAGCTGCCGGCTGCACGCACCGCACGTGCTTTTAAGCTTCCTGGTCTCTACATCACAGGCGGCTGTGACGTCTCGCCTCTCCATTGGACTGTTTGCACACGTGTTTCAGAGCGTGGTCACACTGAAGGCGTTCCCCTAGCGTTTTCGGACGCAGCGTCTCGTTCCCTCGGGGAACCATGGTTACATACGTAACCTGGGACGTTCTGTCTTTACTTCTAAATATGAAATAATCATGTAAACATACCTTGAGATTCACAAAGAAACGTACATGCAAAGTCATAATTTTGGGAAGAAAAGGACACAAATAGGCCTACCAATTTTGTGGAGTGTCATGGAAAACTAATTACTTATCACTCCCTGAAAGCAGTAGATTGTTTATTCTTATAGTTACTGTATATCCTTGAGTTACTTTAATATACTGGACATTAATGAAAACACAAAGACTGTAAGAATAACACCAGCAACACTCCAAACATCATGATTAGAAATCTAACAATTTAATCATGCAATCGATGCATGCACATGGCATCACTATTGCCGAAAGCCAGCTTAGAAGATGTAAAATATGAAAAAAGTCAAAGGAAATTGTTGCTTTACTCTTTTCAGGTATTATATGGCTTGCCCACTCATATAGCTGCATACACAGAATATAAACTATATACAAAATAAACTATATACAGAAGGTGAACAAAGAGCATTTACATTATCACTGATTTTTAACGCAATTTTAAGTACTCCTAAAACTCATACACTATGGTGCTCACACTATACAACAAGGTTTCTTGACCTCTGTTGTTGTCTTGTCATAGCTGCGTGCAAAAAGTATAAAACATTTAGTTTATAGATGCCCTGACCATCAGTGAAAATGTTTTCTCATAAAATTTTTTGCAAGAAGTTACAGCGAATAAGACATCTTTTTCATGAAGGGACGATCAACTCCCTGTACAAGTGGTCTGTGCACTTATTTTATCCAGAAAACAAACAAAACATGGAAAAAGAGAATATGGAAGAAACAGAGACTGTTTTATACTTGCTGCATCAGTGCATCACAAGTGCTAAGGTGCGCGTAGCGTGTGGCAAAAATGATGTGAATATTGAGGAAAAATATCTTGATTCTATATTGAATTATATATTGATTGAATATTGATTCTTCAGTGTTTGTGTCACGAGTCCTGTCCAGTCTGCCCACCACCAGAGATCACCTTGCCATCATATTGACTCTTAAGGTCACTGCACACCGAGTCCGATGCGTATTAATTCATTGGTTGATGAAAAATTTGCAAAACAATACACAATGGAATCTTCAAGCAGTGAGGATGATTTTGTTGTCCACTCTCTTCTTAAAAAGAGAAAAAGAAAGGACATGGGGACATAATTGGGTCCATCCAATTATAACATATATATAGAATACTTTTTGTGTGCACTTCCTTATTATGGAGCTGCAGGATTATACCAGGCGATTCAAAGTTTACTTCAGGATGTCAGTAAACATTAACGCTTTGCTAGCATTACTGGAGCCACATATTATAAAGAAGACCACTAATTTCTGTGAACTCAGTGTTAAAGGACCTTTACACTGTTTTGTATCGAACCTGATCTGAACTTTTTTATGACAGACGAAAGTTTCGGAGGCAGTGTGTAAACGTAACTGACATAACGTGAGGTTGTATTTATTTTTTGATGTGTGAAAATTTTGGACTGAAATTTCAGCCTCAGTGTGCAATGACCTTGACAATACACAGACTGTTGTACTACACTGTGGACTACTTTTCCCATGCTCCACCTCTCTGATTACACACACAGCCGCAGCCAATCACACACAGTATAAATACAAGGCCCCAACTATTATTCCGGGCTGAGTATTGTATTGCGTTTAACACTCTATTAATGTTAGCTACATTACAGAGCCTCTCCGAGCATTTCCTAGTTTCCTAATCTGGTTATCTGATTCTTGTATCTCAGCCTTGTTTGTCTAATCTTGTCTTTCTTCAGCCTGCCCTGGATTTATTATTCAGCCTCCCTTTTGTCTTGCCCTCTCGGACTCTGTTCGCCCCTCGTTTGAACTTTAGACTGTTTGGATTTCTGATTTGCCTCGCCCTTTGGGTTACGTTCGCCGCCGATCAACACTGGATTACGTTTTGCCCTGTTTGTATCTGTTTGCTGGTGTTGACCCTGCCTGTGTTTTGATCATGCATTTGTTTAATAAAAGCGCAAGCCTTATTTGGATCCTCCCGCTTCAAGTCTTGTTCGCTCCATTACAGAATACTCGGCCACACAAGGATCCAGCAGCTTTTCAGTTGGACACTGGCTAGGTATGGACATTGCTAGAATATTAGCCCTCGAGCAGTGCACACGATCGTTCAAGGACTATAATCAAGAGTATCTAGCCATTGCAAATTACTCTGATCTACCAGACTGTTTTTTTTGTGATGGCATTATTCAACCTTTAAAGTCTAAGCCTAGACCCAAGGGTCCGCATTCATCACTGGCTCAGTTTATAGACTATGCTTTGTTGTGCATTTTCTCCCCATACACTGTGGGTGTTGCGGAGGAACATGACACTGTGTCCATAACTGAAATGGTCGCCGCACTGGAGCGTGCTCACATAATGCTGGCGACAGCAGAGTCCGTTCACAAAATGGCAGTGACAACAACGCTCCGTCATGTCACTGCTGCCATCCCTGGCTAAGTCAAGCTACAGCTGATCTTCATGAGTCAAGCCAAGCTACAGCTCATTGGAAAGTCTAGTGATGAAAAAGTATTCAGGATGAACAATGGATATATTCTTAGAACAACTTTCACAGCAATACATTTATAAATGCAAATATTACAAAACTTTGTCTATTAACTATAACATCAAATAACAACATGAAACTACAAAGCCAGAGCAAACAGTGACTGTTACCTACTTTTAAATACTTTGTAAACATAAATACCTATTATTAGTGTGATACAGCACACTTAGACAGCATTAGTGAAAAGCTCCAAAGACGAACTAAGGTCTTACGGGTTTGAAGCCAAGCCCGTCCGACCAGGTGCGAGAGCCGGCCACGTGGCTTGTTCCAGTTGCTGAGGACAGCACCGCCCACTGCACCACTGAGGGTGAGCGATGTCTGAAACTGGGACATTTAGAAATTGAACTGGACTTAACTGATTTCACTGAGGATATATATGTGGAACGTCCTGCCTGCCTGGATTTACCACCCACCCACCCTCCCTCTGTTATCTCCTCCTGTTGGCCCTGCTGCCTCAGTCTCACCACCGTTGTCTCCTGACAGCCCCGCTGCTCACCCTCAGTCCACCATCTGTGTGGTGGGTTCGCCGCGGGTCTGCCAGTCTGCATGGGCATCATGGCTGGAGGATCCCTCATCTCCACCTCCAGCCTCTGAGTCCTGGTCTCCTCCCCGGGTCTCAGCTCCCTCGTCTCCACCATCGCCCATCGGTCCACCGGCTCCGTTAGGCTCCTCTCTCCCTCCAGCTCCGCCTCAGTCTTCTGTCACTCTGGCTCCGCTGCGGACCTCTGGATCTCCGCCTCGGTCACCAGAGCCTTGGGCTCTGCCTTGGCCCTCCGGATCCTCGGTGTCGCCCTGGATCATCGACTCTCCATCTCCACCTTGGCCTCCACCTGCTTTGCCTCCTCCTCCTCCCAGGAGTCCGTCCTCCACCTAAGCATCCTCCTACACTGACTTTTTTGTTACCTTCCCTTGTCCACTCCTTTGTTTTGTTTCTGTTTTTCTACGGCACAAGGCAGCGGGAGGGGGGAGTAATGTCACACCCCTGTGGATTGTCTGTATTGGTTTATCCCTTCTGTGGCCTTATTTGGTCTTTCCTGTTCCGTTCCTTGTTAAGTCATTATTGGTTAATCACACACACCTGTCCTTGTATTGTTAGCACCCCTTTATAAGTTGTATTCCATTCTGTGTTTGTCGTTGGACACAACCGTGACAACTGTAGTTTATTTGTCCAAATTATATATTTCTTATTTGCCACAATACATATTTGTAAAGATTATTTCATGAATTATGTCACAGGTTGGTTCTGCTTCATGCCTAGACATTAAATGGTAACCCAACAGTAGGCTACCAGACTGATTTATTTTACAAATGGCAATAAAAATGTAATGCAATTAAAATTACCATGAACAGCATATGCTTCATCAGATGAAAAATGACTAACATAACATATGCTCAACAGAAAAAAGATAAGTTTGTAAATAAACATACAATAGCATGTGATTTGCCAGCCTAACATAGCCTTAGTGAAATGTTGTTTTTGTAATAAATCCATCAAGACATTTTAATCCTCAACACTTTGCTTTCCACTAAAACACAAATCCTCTATCCATAATTGTCACGGTGTCGTGTGCGGGGAATGATCAGGATGAGCAAGGAGGTCCAAAACATAGAGTTTTATTTATAATATCCACAGGGAAACAGGAACGGACAGGAAACAGCAGGGAACCGGCAAACGCAATGTAACCTGACGGAGTAACAATACATGAAGACAACATAATCACCGACAACCCAACTTGAAACACAACCAAACTTAAATACACAGACCAATCAAGAGGGAGACAGGTGCAGATAATTAAACAGTGACGTAATAATTACAAACAGAACAGGAAGGACCAAATAAGGGCATACGGGGAAAACACACAAAACAGTCCAAAAGGTCTGACATTACCCCCCCCCCATAAGGCGCGACTTGTGCCGTAACAAATACACCAGGGAGGGGGGGTGAGCACCCTGGAGGCTCATGCAGGACAGACACAGGAGTGATAGAAGGTACACCTCCAGGGCGGGTCAGGGAGCTCGGGGAGCCACAGCGGAGCATACAGTCTATAGGGCCATGGAGGATCAGGGAGTTCGGGGTGCCATGGCCGAGCACACAGTCCATGTGGCCATGGCAGGTCAGGGAGTTCGGGAAGCCACGGCCGATCACAGAGTCCATGAGGCCATGGCGGGTCAGGGAGCTTGGGAAGCCATGGCGGAGTACACAGTCCAGCCGGCCATGATCAGGGGAGCAGCCCCCCCCGCCAGAAAAATTTTCTTGGGGGAACTTAGGGCATAGTCGGCCCAGGAGAGCACAGGATGGCCAAGCTTAGGAGACGCTGACACAGGAGGCCGCTTGGGAGGCGCAGGCACAGGAGGGCGCACTGGAGAGAGCTACGGCTCTGGAGGGCACGCTGGAGAGAGCACCCGGCTCTGGAGGGCACGCTGGAGGCAGCTCGGGCTCTGGAGGGCGCGCTGGAGGGTGCGCTGGAGGCAGCTCGGGCTCTGGAGGGCGCGCTGGAGGCAGCTCGGGCTCTGGAGGGTGCGCTGGAGGCAGCTCGGGCTCTGGAGGAAGCACAGGCTCTGGAGGAATGGACGGGATTAGTGGAGGCTTAGGAGAGCTGGACGGGACCAGCGGAGAAGGAGGAGAGCTGGACGGAACCAGCGGAGACACAGGAGACAATAATTCATATGAATCCACATAATCCTTATTATATATTTGGCCATATTGCCAGAGCGCGGGGGCGTGGCAGGAGTCCGAGAGCGCGGGGGTGTGGCAGGAGTCCGAGAGTTGGCTGCGGGCGGCGTCCGAGAGCTTGCTGTGGGCGCGGCGGGAGTCCGAGAGCTGGCCGCGGGCGGAGTCTGAGAGTGGACCGCGGGCGCGGCTGGAGTCCGAGAGCTGGCCGCGACTGCGGCTGGAGTTCGAGGGTCGGCCGCGGGCTCTGGGCTGAGGATGAGGGAGGAGCTATGGAGAACTGGAGTGAGCGAGGGAGGACCGGAGGAGCAGCATTGGAGGAGCTCATTGGAGCAGCACGCGGAGGAGCTCATTGGAGCAGCACGCGGAGAACGCTGGCTGGTGGTGAGCTGGAGCGGCCGTGTGTTTTCAGATGGGGCTAAATGATAGTGGCGTCTCCGCCTGTTGGATATTGAAAAGAAAATCCTCAGCCCAGAGCATTTTTGGGGTCGGTGATTCTGTCACGGTGTCGTGTGCGGGGAATGATCAGGATGAGCGAGGAGGTCCAAAACAACAGAGTTTTATTTATAATATCCACAGGGAAACAGGAACGGACAGGAAACAGCAGGGAACCAGCAAACACAACGTAACCTGACGGAGTAAGGATACATGAAGACAGTATAATCACCGACAACCCAACTGGAAACACAACCAAACTTAAATACACAGACCAATCAAGGGGGAGACAGGTGCAGACAATTAAACAGTGACTTAATAATTACAAACGGAACAGGAAGGACCAAATAAGGGCATACGGGGAAAACACACAAAACAGTCCAAAAGGTCTGACAATAATACTGCTTGCTCCAGTGAAAAACACACCATGTTTGAATTATGTTTGAAGGAGAGAAACAAGCACAGGTCAAGTGCCGTTTACAAAGCAAAAACAGTTCTAAACATAGAACTCTGTGGATCTCTGTGGAAACATAGATTTCTGAGGATGTTGTTGTGACAACTGAGACTGTTTTACAGGAGGAAGTGCTATTATGAATTATAGACTGGTATTTTTACCACAAGCAATGGTTTAAAGTTAAAGGAGAAGTCCACTTCCAAAACAAAGATTCACATATAATGTACTCACGCCATTGTCATCCAAGATGTTCATGTCTTTCTTTCTTCAGTCGTAAAGAAATTATGTTTTTTGAGGAAAACATTTCATTTCGCTCGTCTTGTCTCACTCTGCCTGAACTCTTTGTTTTTCTGGTTTATGACAAAATCCCATCTCACGTTCTCCCTCAACTTCAACTTCGTCCTGTATCACTGTTTTACCTTTTTTGTTAAGGGTGTTTGATCTTCTTTGCATGTTTACTTTGCAAAAACTGGGTCGGTACTTCTGCAGCGATGTAGGATGATTTTGAAATGATTTTTGAAGTTGACTAAGAAAATACGATTGGACTTTTTCGACACACCCTAACTGTCTTGAGCCAGAATACACAGAGTTCAGGGAGAGCAAGGCAAGACGAGTGTTTGTGAATAAAAAGTAAATTGTATTTTTTTGTATGAAAATTCTTGCTCAGTTGTGATCGTTTACAACCGCATTGGGAGCCGCATTTAAACTGCATTTTGAAAGTTCAAAATCAGGGCACCATATCAGCCCATTATATGAAGAAAAATGCTAAAATGTTTTCCTCAAAAAACATAATTTCTTTATGACTGAAGAAAGAAAGACATGAAACATCTTGGATGACAATGGGGTGAGTACATTATATGTGAATCTTTGTTTTGGATTCTATGTATTTGTTTCTTATAAACATGGACTGGAGACATGGACTCCTTATTCCTTTAACAAGCAGTGTTATCACTTTCCTTTTAAAGATTGGTAATCCTATTCATCTGGCTGTCTTTATGATTATATAGTTGCATTGTTTTATTTGATCTTCCTGACGTCGTTTTTCCTGCTGTCCAGGAAACAGCAGAACAGACCTACAAACCAACAGCTGAGAACCACTGTGATGTTAAATTATGATATTTGAATCACAAATTGAATAATTAGCCTTTTAGGAGCCACTTAAAAACAATTATTATTCATTACTGTACTGTTGTAATAGTATCTCAGGATACTGTCAAAATCCAGAGGGAATTAATCTGGTCAATTAGTGCAGCTATTCACACAAATGCAATCACAGTTCAAAGGCACACACACACTTAGTTAAGTGAAACAAATAAAATAATAACAATAAATGGCAGTTGTAATTTATCGCAAGTTTGACACAAAGGAAAAAATGTAGATTCTTAAAATTGCTCACAAGATGTGAATATTAGAAAATAAGAAATAAATAAAATAAGCATATACAAACTTTTAATTAGTAGAAAATTATTTAGCTATATATTTGTAGGCCTTCATAGTAAATAATCAGAATATAAGGGAGATGGTCATTCTTCTGTTACAAAAAAATGGGTGTATTGCTTTGTCTCTGTCACCCTCTTCTGGTTATATTTGGGCTGTACAACACACTAGCAGGTGATTTGTATTACTAGAGGTGATCCATGTTATTAAAAGGCCTTTTAAATGATCATGTTTGTGGAGGGCCTTTTTCTGTTCCAGAAATGTCATCTGAGTCTATTCTGAGAATTTATTTATTTAAAATCCATCCTGGAAACAACTGACATTGTTGTTACAAAGATTTACATTTTGGGTTACTTACATTACAATTCTTTTTTGGAATTAAGTGTAATTCTGCATGTTTTCTAATAAACAGATGAATAAATAAACAAAAATAAAATAAGGGTGTGTTCACACTTGTCATGTTTGGTTTGATTAAAACAAACTGTGGTGCGATTGCTCTGTTAGTGCAATTCATTTGAGTAAGTGTGAACACTGCCATCCGAACCCTGGTGTGCACCAAACAAGCGGGCTGAGACTGCTAAAAAGATGGGTCTTGGTCCACTTCCAAATGAACTGTGGTATGGTTTGAATGAAATATGAATGCGACGTGGACCAGAGACTTCTAAACGAACCAAAAACAGGAAGTAATGACACGACGTGATGTTATGCGACATGATTCCTCGCAGGGAACAAGCAGTGTTTCCAAAACAAAATGAGCAGAGGGCAAACATGGAGCAATGAGGAGGTAAAGTGCCTTTTATGAGTTCTTTGTGAGTTTGCAGATAGTGATAATAAAATCATATACACCCAACGAGCGTGCTTAGTCCAGCAGACGGCAGGTGTATTTGGCTTAAAGCGACTGATCAGTGAATGGGTACTTTGATGTAATACACACACAGCTCCGCTTTAAGTTGAATGCACCTTTACCTTTTGTTTGGAGTGTTCGGTGAGTTCCGTCATGAAATATATGTCATTTAACCCGACCAATCAGGTTGTGAACGTATCACTATGCCTTTAGGTTCGGTATCTTTAGGTTCGCTGTCAAAAATGCCAGTATAAACGCTAAGCGGATCAAGACAAAATATGTAATTTTCCTTTTTGGTCCGGACCAAATGAACCAAACGAACCGAACCACAAGTGTGAACAAATGCTGTTGCCACTAGTGTGCAATGAGCCTTGGGATAGTAGGGGCTGTAAAAGACATTTATTGTATTCTTTGTGGTCTGGTAATCGAAGGCTGCATTTCGAGGCCTGAATTATAACACAACTATTGTGTTAGTTATGGACTGAGACAGAAAGCAGAATATCACAAGATGTTCATCATCCTGATAGGGAGGGAATAATGATCATGTAATATGAACCCAAAAACACTGAAAGATATGGATTTTAGCCGTCTCAAACTTCCTGTACTGTGATGTAATTTTCTGAGCACACCTTCATTGCAATCTTCACAGCCACATGAGAAGTGCAGAAACTGTTTATCTGACACTGAGCAGCACCAAATTCATGATGCCTGACATGTCTGATCACAGATTTGGTCTCATATCAGGATAATAATGCACCTAATAACGCATCATAATGCTGCAGTCATTAAACACAGATTTGATTTTTCCAGAATATTATTTATACATCTGTTTCTTCACTGCTACAACACACCACACCACACCATAAGGGCTTTTATTTATTCCCTCTAGATTGTAATAATAGTATCTAAATTGTAAAAATAGTATCCTGAGATAAGTAACATAATGAAACATTTATTTTTTTATTTTTTTTTATTAGACCCATAAGGCTATTTTCCTGTATCAGAATATAGTTATATAATGCATATTTATATGTATTGCAGCAACATTTAATGAGGATTAACAAAATTACAGTATGCTGATGCTGACCTTTATAATCAAAAAGATTAAATCATTAATAAATTAATATTTTCCACTACTGCAAATAGCTTTTGTATTCATGGTGAAACTTTTGGCAAGAGTTGCATCATCTTTGATTGAAAGATCAAGAGTGTTTATATCGCAGGATAATTATGTTTGTCAAAGTTCACCTGTTAATTAGCAACACTCATGATCAATGACTAATTATGTGTCGACGCATAGGAGACCATGTACAAACATCTCTGACACCTGGGAGAATCCTGTCTCCCATCACCTTGAGTACTGTAGATCAAAACATCATTAAAAACAGTTTTGTGTAGAAGGGCAATGACCTTACAAAACCACTTTATTAACAATTTATATTTTCCATTTGTTATATCTTTTGGTGTAATACGTATAATAATTGAATAATAAATTGAATCATAAAAGCGTGCATGCAACAGTGTGCACATAAAAAAATGAAAATATAAAAAAAATTTAAAAATGCCAAATCTCAATGCCCTTAATGCACACTAAACCCACACTATCTAAAATAATGCTTTAGAGTGGTATTTGCATAGAGTGGTAAATGCATCCCATTGTGCATCATGTTCAAGAGCTTGTGTGCTCTGAAACTGCACTCTAAGTTGCAATGTTGCACTTCGACAATATCATAAGTTACCCCTAATGTTTATATGCCAAGTGTTTGTTTGGTTTATATTATTGATATAAATGTTTGTTTAAAGATTATCTAGATAGCATAAGATTACTAGTCTAAGTTCCACATTAGACTGAAGAAAAAACATTTTCATTTTATGCTATCCTGTCAGTATGCACGCTCATAATTCCCATTTCCGACAAAGAACCTCCGGTAAACTTCCACATTCTCTCTCTGTACCAGAGCTGCCTCAGACATCACATACTCTAAATATGAAGTAATCATGTAAACATACCTTGAGATTCACAAAGAGATGTACCTGGAAAGTCAGAATGTTGGGAAGAAAAGGACACAATTAGGCCTACCAATTTTGTGGGGTGTAATGGAAAACTAATATAATAAATAGTGTACTTATCACTCCCTGAAAGCAGTAGATTGTTTATTCTTATAGTTACTGTATATTCTTGAGTTACTGTAATATACTGGACATTATTGAAAACACAAAGGGCAATTCTGTGGTCTGTTCACAGACTAGTGAAAAAATCTATCAAAACTAAAGCAGTGGCCAGAACATTTCTTTCAGCATTGTAGAATTACATCATTGCTTTGTCTGAATCTCTCAAGAGATGAATCAGAAGATATATTTAGATTCAGTGACACAATTGCCCAATGATCTTTACAACATAAGAGAATAAGGACAAATTACAGCTAAGTAATTTCATTCAAAGCAGCTCACAAGTGGTCATACAGTCACTGTCATTGTTTGCTCTTGCTCTGAAACTTTATGTATACAGGTCTGTATTTATGTAAACTTTACATAAATGTATAATTTCAGCATTTGAAAATAGGCGTTAGAAGAGTAAGATGACAATTTTGTGAATTCCCTTAATTTTGTTTATGTCTTCATGGTAATTTCTGTTTTCTCCTTGTTCAAAACATCAAACACAAAGCTGCCATGAGTTCTTTAAATGCAAGTTTTGTCCAGAATATGTCTATTGTTCGTCCTGAATATTTTTTTATCATTGGACTTTCAGGTATACCGTACATCAGTTATTACTATATTTTTTTATTAATCGCATATTTGATTGCTGTAATTGGGAACTCTATAGTCCTTCTCATTATAGCTCTTGAACGAAGTCTGCACAGTCCAAAGTACATTGGTGTGTTTAACTTGGCCTTGGCTGACCTTGGTGAAACTAATGCAGTCATTCCTAACATGATGAAGATTTTTTTTTCTGACTCACAGTACATGTCCTACAATGCTTGTTTGGCAAACATGTTTTTTGTGAATTTCTTTATTACTGTGCAAAGTGCCACTCTTGTTGTTCTGGCATTTGATCGCTTCATTGCAATTTGCTTGCCATTAAGATATCATGCAATAGTGAATAACACTGTCATGTCTTTAGCGTTTGTAGTATTATGGGCGTTTAACACTTCTCTGGTGGCTCTGGCAACATCTTTGATGACCCGACTTTCAATCTGTAAATCTAATGTGGTGCAGAGTTATTATTGTGATTATGGACCAGTGCTGAGGTTGGCATGCAACGACAACAGCATTAATATGTTTTTTACAAATCTCATCGCAGCTATGTTCCTTTTAGCGCCATTGTTCATTATATTCCTGTCATATGTGGGCATTTTTTTTGCCTTAAGTAAAATTACAACTTGGGAAGCACGGTTAAAAGCACTGAAGACTTGTGTTTCTCACATGTTGCTGGTTGGAATATTTTTTCTGCCTGTAATATGCATTTTCATTGCTTCATCAATTACTTCTCTCACTCCAAATGCCAGAATCATCAGCACATCTCTTTCATTTACTCTTCCACCAATGTTAAATCCCATTATTTATGTTTTAAACACAGCTGAAATCAGAGTCTTACTTCAAAAACTGCTTAAAAACAGAACTGTGCCAATTAGAAAGAACATTTCAAAATGACTGTAATGATTGTTTGTGTTCTTTCACCATTAGGAATTAGATGAAAATTAAATTTATTTTTTCATAAACGTTTTTAGATTCATTATGTTAATATATAAGGGTATGAGCAGAAAATAGTTCAATTCACTCTGCTACACTCCTAACATGTAGAGTGGGCGTTATGTGAGACTTAATGTATGTTTGTGAACAGCAGTGATATGCTGTACATTTACTTATGAATATATTTTAATTGTATGTACTGTGTTCTTAATTACGGGCTGCAAGACAAAACAACAAAACTGAAAATTGTATACATTTTTTTAATTAATTTTTTTTGTGAACAGTGCTGATGTATTTCAAGTTACCCTAAGATTTCATCCACCCAAATGCTTTTAACTGTCACGTTTGTTCATTTTATGCTTATATCATTCAAAAATAATGCAAACCAAGGACCCATTTTCCACATGTGTATGTCTGAGATCTGCTAATAAGGTTCTTTTTATTGTTTCTCTGTTGCGATGTCTAAACTTTTTATTTCTGTATTTGCTTTACAATAAAAAGTAAATGCTAAACATGAACTAAGACGACTTGTGTGAAGCAGTTTGAAGAATCAGTCTCTCTAAATCCCTCTTCTGAGAGCTACGACTTGTACCACATGACTGCTGTACCACCTGACCAACGTAGGCTTGTAGGCATGACTTACAGCCCTGGATACTTGTCAATACATAGAAAAGATGGCATCGATTTTACCATACCAATTCGAGCCAGAGTCTGATGATGAAACGGCTGAAGTGGCTGATCAACAAGTTAGCACGGTCTGCCGTGGAAAGTGCTCGCAATTTGCTTATGTAAGCGAACTGGGCACACCTTTATGCTGTATACTTCAGCATGGTATAATGCATTAAGGCGGCTTTCACACCGAACACGGAAAAGGCTGCGCAGCGGAAAAAGTTCATTTGAACAACTCATTTGAACTTTGTCCGGCGGAAGAAGTTGAAACAAATGGGTTTCATAGCACAGCGCTTTCCGCATTCGGTGTGAAAGCCGCTTCGTGCGCCATCCTTCATCATTACTATAACTAATGAGACAGACAGAATTGTCAGACTACAGTGGGTCCACAGCTGAACAACATGTAAACCACATGGAAATGTTACAGTTTGTGGGTGGGCAAGTTGTTCGCGACGTAGAACGTGGGCGGACATTATGCAAATGTGTTACTTCATGACGTGTGGCCATAACAGAAAAAGATTCGAATTCCTGACGACTTGTTCAGGCAAATGTGAGCCGACTCTTTTTTTTTTTTTTTGATAGACAATAACTTTATTTATCGTGCACTGTCGGCTTCACAACTTTGCAGATAGTTTATGTTCACATACAGCTACATGACACTCCATGAAAGATTATATTTGAAAAGGCATAATAGGAGCACTTTAACACATGAATAAGGGAATATGTTGGAAACAACACAATGACAGCTGGGTCAGTTTCTGGGTGAGCCTGTAGGAATAATACCAGCAACACCCCAAATGTCATGATTCATCATTAATAATATCATGCAATGCTATTCAGCTAGGCTCCTATAGCCTAAATAGGCATTGTCATGTTTTGACTCAACTATTCAACTTATTTTGATTTTATTGTGTCATATGGAAAACCACTACTAGCACAACAGATCCACAAATGGACACAGGAATTCAAAAACAGCATTTAAGATTAAGCTGTTGTGGCATTGTTGCAGGCCTTTCTAAGCCTCTGGGCCCTATGCACTTTTGCTCCTGTTGTGACACCCTCTGGTCTCAACCCCTATTGATTACAAATCTAACAATCCAATCATGCAATCAGTGCACGTGACACCACTATTGCAGAAAGCCAGCTTTGAAGATGGAAGAGTAAAATATGAAAAAATGGTGTCTGGCACTTTGGAGAGGTTTTTTTTTTCCACAGATGAATCCCAATATCCACTGTACAGGGCAGATGGCAGACAGCGTGTGTGGCGTTATGTGGGTGAGCGGTTTGCTGATGTCAACGTTGTGGATTGAGTGGCCAATGGTGGCAGTGGGGTTATGGTATGGGTAGGCGTATGTTGTGGACAATGAACACAGGTGCATTTTATTGATGGCATTTTGAATGCACAGAGATACTGTGATGAGATCCTAAGGACCATTGTTGTGCCATTCATCCATGACCATCACCTCATGTTGCAGCATGATGATGCACGGCCCCATGTTGCAAGGATCTGTACAGAATTCCTGAAAGCTGAAAACATCCCAGTTCTTGCATGGCCAGCATACTCACCGGACATATCACCTATTGAGCATGTTTGGGATGCTCTGGAACAGCGTATACGACAGCACGTTCCAGTTCCTCCCAATATCCAGCAACTTCGCACAGCCATTGAAGAGGAGTGGACCAACATTCCACAGGCCACAAACAACTCTATGCGAAGGAGATGTGTTGCACTGCGTGAGGCAAATGGTGGTCACACCAGATACTGACTGATTTTCGGACCCACCAATACAGTAAAACTGCACATTTTAGAGTGGCCTTTTATTGTGGCCAGCCTAAGGCACACCTGTGCACTAATCATGCTGTCTAATCAGCATCTTGATATGCCACACCTGTGAGGTGGATGGATTATCTCGGCAAAGGAGAAGTGCTCACTAACACAGATTTAGACAGATTTGTGAACAATATTTGAGAGAAATAGGCTTTTTGTGTACATAGAAAAAGTCTTAGATCTTTGAGTTCAACTCATGAAAAATGGGGGCAAAAACAAAAGTGTTGCGTTTATAATTTTGGTCAGTGTATTTAGTGGAAAATAAATAGAAATATGATGCTGTCTTTACTTCTAAATATGAAGTAATCATATAAACATACCTTGACATTGACAATGAGGCATACATGCAAAGTCAGAATGTTGTGGAGAAAAAGACACAATAAGTCCCAACACTGGTTGTTATACAGAGGTATGCATATTTAAATTAACCCCTCAGTGGATCTCAGCCATTTCCACCTCTTGCTGTTACAGCCAACGCATGGACAAACTATTTGTAAAGAAGTTGCTAGTGTCACATTGTAGACTTAACATTAACTATATCCTTGAGTTACTGTAATATACAGGTGCTGGTCATATAATTAGAATATCTTCAAAAAGTTGATTTATTTCACTAATTCCATTCAAGAAGTGAAACTTGTATAATGTATACATTCATTCCACACAGACTGATATATTTCAAGTGTTTACTTCTTTTAATTTTGATGATTATATCTGACAACTAATAAAAACCCCAAATTCAGTATCTCAGAAAATTAGAATATTACTTAAGACCAATACAAAGAAAGGATTTTTAGAAATCTTGGCCAACTGAAAAGTATGAACATGAAAAGTATGAGCATGTACAGCACTCAATACTTAGTTGGGGCTCCTTTTGCCCAAATTACTGCAGCAATGCGGCGTGGCATGGAGTCGATCAGTCTGTGGCACTGCTCAGGTGTTATAAGAGCCCAGGTTGCTCTGATAGTGGCCTTCAGCTCTTCTGCATTGTTGGGTCTGGCATATCGCATCTTCCTCTTCACAATACCCTACAGATTTTCTGTGGGGTTAAGGTCAGGTGAGTTTGCTGGCCAATTAAGAACAGGGATACCATGGTCCTTAAACCAGGTACTGGTAGCTTTGGCACTATGTGCAGGTGCCAAGTCCTGCTGGAAAATGAAATCTGCATCTCCATAAAGTTGGTCAGCAGCAGGAAGCATGAAGTGCTCTAAAACATCCTGGTATACAGCTGCGTTAACCTTGGACCTCAGACCTCAGAAAGCACAGTGGACCAACACCAGCAGATGACATGGCACCCCAAAAGATCATTGACTGTGGAAACTTTACACTGGACCTCAAGCAACATGGATTCTGTGCCTCTCCTCTCTTCCTCCAGACTCTGGGACCCTGATTTCCAAAGGAAATGCAAAATTTACTTTCATCAGAGAACATAACTTTGGACCACTTAGCATCTGTCCAGTCCTTTTTGTCTTTAGCCCAGGCGAGACGCTTCTGAAGCTGTCTGTTGTTCAAGAGTGGCTTGACACAAGGAATGCGACAGCTGAAACCCATGTCTTGTATACGTCTGTGCGTAGTGGTTCTCGAAGCACTGACTCCAACTGCAGTCCACTCTTTGTGAATCTCCCCCACATTTTTGAACGGGTTTTGTTTCACAATTCTCTCCAGGGTGTGGTTATCCCTATTGCTTGTACACTTTTTTCTACCACATCTTTTCCTTCCCTTCGTCTCTCTATTAATGTGCTTGGACACAGAGCTCTGTGAACAGCCAGCCTCTTTTGCAATGACCTTTTGTGTCTTGCCCTCCTTGTGCAAGGTGTCAATGGTCGTCTTTTGGACAACTGTCAAATCAGCAGTCTTCCCCATGATTGTGTAGCCTACAGAACTAGACTGAGAGACCATTTAAATGCCTTTGCAGGTGTTTTGAGTTAATTAGCTGATTAGAGTATGGCACCAGGTGTCTTCAACACTGAACCTTTTCACAATATTCTAATTTTCTGAGATACTGAATTTGGGGTTTTCATTAGTTGTCAGTTATAATCATCAAAATTAAAAGAAATAAACACTTGAATGAATGTATGCATTATACAAGTTTCACTTTCTGAATGGACTTAGTGAAATAAATCAACTTTTTGAAGATATTCTAATTATATGACCAGCACCTGTAAGGGACATTTATGAGAACAGCAATTCTGTGGCCTGTTATCAGACTAGTGAAAAAAACCTATCAAAACTAAAGCAGTTGCCAGACGTTCACTTCAGCATAACAGTATTACATCATTGCATTATCTGAAATCTCTCAAGAGATGAATCAGAAGATATATTTAGATTCAATGATGCAAATATACAATAATATCTGCAATATAAGAGAATAAGGATGAGCAGACAGTGTTCAGACAGTCACTATCATTGTTTGCTCTGGATCTGAAGCTTTATGTATACAGGTCTGTGATTGAAATATTATGCAAAAACTTTACATAAGTGTATAATTTAAGCATTTGGAAATAGTTGTTACAAGAGTAGGATGACAATTTTGTCTTCATGGTAATTTCTATTTTCAGCTTGTTCAAAACAAACACAAAGCTGCCATGAGTTCTTTAAATGCAAGTTTTGTCCAGAATATGTCTATTGTTCATCCTGAATATTTTTTCATCATTGGACTTTCAGGTATACCGTACAGTAGCTATTACTATATTTTTTTATTTATTGCATATTTGATTGCTGTAATTGGAAACTCTATAGTCCTTCTCATTATAGCTCTTGAACGAAGTCTGCACAGTCCAAAGTACATTGGTGTGTTTAACTTGGCCTTGGCTGACCTTGGTGAAACTAATGCAGTGATTCCTAACATGATGAAGACTTTTTTTTCTGACTCACAGTACATGTCCTACAATGCTTGCTTGGCAAACATGTTTTTTGTGAATTTCTTTATTACTGTGCAAAGTGCCACTCTTGTTGTTCTGGCATTTGATCGCTTCATTGCAATTTGCTTGCCATTAAGATATCATGCAATATTGAATAATACTGTCATGTCTTTAGCGTTGATAGTATTATGGGCATTTAACACTTCTCTGGTGGCTCTGGCAGCGTCTTTGATGACCAGACTTTCATTCTGTAAATCTAATGTGGTACAGAGTTTTTACTGTGATAATGGACCACTGTTGAGGTTGGCATGCAACGACAACAGTATTAATGTGTTTATAACAAACCTCATCGCAGCCATGTTTCTTATAGCACCATTGTTCATTATATTCCTGTCTTATCTAGGAATTTTTTTTGCCTTAAGTAAAATTACAACTTGGGAAGCACGTTTAAAAGCATTGAAGACATGTGTTTCTCACCTTTTATTGGTTGGAGTATTTTTTATTCCTGTAATATCCATGTTCATTGCTTCATCAGTTAGTTCTCTCTCTCTGAATACCAGAGTCATCAGCACATCTCTTTCATTTACTCTTCCACCAATGTTAAATCCCATCATTTATGTTTTAAACACAGCTGAAATAAGAGTCTTACTTCGAAAACTGCTGAAAAACAGAACCATGCCAATTAGAAAAAACATTTCAAAATGATTGCAATGATTGTTTGTTCATTCACACCTATAGAAAAAAATTAAATATATTTTTTCATGAATGATCTTAGATTGATATTGTGGAAAATAAAACTGTAGCAGAAAATAGTTAAATTCACTCTTCTACACTCCTAACATGTAGAGTGGATGTTACGTTTATTTATTTATGAATAAATCCATCTGATTTTTTAAAGTGTGTGTATGTAGTATGTTCTTAAAACAAAACAAAGTGAACTGAAAATTATATGAGGCATTTGACTGAATTTTTGTGAGCGATGATCACATATTTCTTGTTAGGTTTCATCCACTTAAATGCTGTTAACTGTCACTTTTGTCAATTTCATGTTTATATCATTCAAAAATAATGCAAACCACGGATCCATTTTTACATGAGTATGTCTGAGATCTGCAAATAAGGTTGTTGATGTCTCGCTGTTGCGATTTCTCAATTTTTTGTTATTTCTGTATATGCTGTACAATAAAGAGTAAAAGCTAAACATGAAGATATCAATTTATACATGCAAGCTTAAGGTAATCCTGTTTATCGAGGAGGTCTGCACATAAAAGCTTAATATATCAAATTTTGTTATTACCTCATTTATCATACACTGATAAATGAATAAGGGAATATGTTGCAAATATCACAATGACACCGAACTGGGGTAGTTTCTGGGAGAGACTGTAAGAATAACACCAGCAACACTTCAAACATCATCATTAGAAATCTAACAATTTAATCATGCAATCAATGCATGCACATGGCATCACTATTGCAGAAAGCCATCTTAGATTATGTAAAATATGAAAAAAAGTCAAACTTGTACACTATGGTGCTTACACTACACAACAAGGTTTCTTGTCCTCTGTTGTTGTCTTGTCATAGCTGTGTACAAAAAGAATAAAACATTCAGTTTATAGATGTCCTGACCATCAGCGAAAATGTTTTCTCATAAAAATTCTTGCAAGAAGTTATAGGACTAGGATAGGACATTTTTTTCATAAAGGGACGATCAACTCCCTGTACAAGTGGTCTGTGCACTTATTTTATCCAGAAAACAAAACAAGAAAAAAGAGAATATGGCAGAAACAGAGACTGTTTTATACTTGCTGCATCAGTGTGTCACAAGCACTAAGGTGCGCATAGATTGATTGATTGATTGAATTATATAGTGATTGAATATTGATTCTTCAGTGTTTGTGTCATGAGTCCTGTTCAGTCTGCCCGCCACCAGAGGTCACATTGTCATCATATTGACTCTTAAGGTCATTGCACACTGAGTCCGATGGGTATTAATTCATCTGTTGCGAAAAAATTTGGAAAACAATACACAATGGAATCTTCAAGCAGTGAGGATGATTTTGTCGTCCACTCTCTTCTTAAAAAAAGAAAAAGAAAGGACATGGGGACATAATTGGGTCCATCCAATTATAATGAACTTTTTGTGCGCACCTCCTTATTAAGGAGCTGCGGGATTATACCAGGCGATTCAAAGTTTACTTCAGGATGTCAGTAAACGTTAATGCTTTGCTAGCGTTACTGGAGCCACATATTATAAAGAAGACCACTAATTTCAGTGAACTCAGTGTTAATTCATATGCCTTAGAGATGTGCTAAATTATTAACACATAAATCAATTTGTGGTATAACAGGCCTAGAGACTTACAAATAATCCCAGTGGAGAGATTATTAAGATAATTGTTAAAACTGTTTATAATTGTCCTGTGGCCTGCTGTCTGTGGAGTATACTGGGGTTATACATTTACTGTCACGAATCTGGTCGGTGTCCCGCAGTCCGCTCACCACCAGATGTCACTCTTGCCCTATCGTTGCACATTGACTGTTGCACTACACCCCGTATCTGACCATGTCTTTGCCTCGTCCATTAAATAAAAGCTCGCATTTGGATCCGCTCGCCTCTCGTCTCTCACTCCCCGTTACATTTACCAATTTTCTTAACACCAGTGCCTCTAATAATACAGACTGTCTTTACCACATATTCTACATAAAGTGCATACACATTTGTTTCCTTGATCCCATTTTTCCAAGTGTTAACTTCTCAGTCTAAGCATGTCTTAAATATAAGCTTAATGTACAAACACATTCAACAAAGCTAAAAAGGCAAACAATAAGTGATTTAATGTGATTAAAATTTATAGACATTTTAATGGCACATTTGTATACTTAAAAGAATAGTTTCCCCAGAAATGAAAAGCCTGTCATTAATTACTCATGTCATTCCAATCCCATAAGACCTTTGTTCGTCTATTTTTGATGAAGTCCGAGAGCTCTCTGACCCTCCATAGACAGCAAGGGTCCTACCACATTCAATGTCCAGAAAGGTAGTAAGGGCATCATTAAAACAGTCCATGTGACATCAGTGGTTCAATCGTAATTTTATGAAGATATGAGAATATTTTTTGTTCTCAAAAAATAAATAAATAAATTTATTCAATAGTTCTTTTTGTCCACTTCACCCTAGCACCATTTTGGAGAGTACCACAACATATGCGCATGCTTTGATCTGCACATATAAAGAGTATATATATATCTATTAAATGCAATTAACAAAACACCAAGTATGAAGTGTGAAGTTTTTGCATAATATGTGCTCTTTTACTTTAATTTGCAGGGCTTTTTTTTATTTTATGGAGGGACTGGCACTATTATACTTACTTTTGAAGGGATAGTTCACTCAGAAATGGACAATGGGTTTGTTAAAGCTGTTTTATGCATGTTTGGCCTGGGGTTTTTTTGCATTTACATAGTTTCAACCAGTAGGTATCACCAGCTTGAGAACTAGTATGTTGTTAAATTATGATATTTGAAACACAAATGGAATCCTTAGCCTTTTAGGAAGTGCTAAAAACCAATTAATATTCATTACCATACTGTTGTAATAGTAGCTCAGGATACTGTTACAATCCAGAGGGAATTAATTTGATGAATTAGTGATTCATTAGTCGATATTTTAGATTAGTCGATATTTAACTGTACACAAAATGTACACAATTCTGTACTAAAACTATAATGGATGTTGTTTTGTGAAGCCCTGTGATCACGTAAATGGGAACAAAACAAGCTGAATATGTTTAGGTATGTATCTCTTTTTTTTTTTGGTATGTGTCTCTTTATTCAGTTTGAAATATTTATAACTATTTATTTTGCACTCCTGACAAAAATTCAAAAAAAGAAATTACGGTCATTGTGAACATTATAATTATAAACAGTGGTCAAAGATCTTAAAATCAAGGAAGAATGAAAAATTATTATACTCTATAAATGTTATTCTAACAGCTGCCAGAAAACAGGCTTCATAGTCTACCGTGTTTCACCAAAATATAAAAAACAAACAAAAACGACTGTAGAGGATGTACTAGACTTGTAGTCAAGACCGCCTAAACCGAGACCAAGACACTACCAAGACCAGAAGGTATCGAGACCAAGACAAGACCAAGACCAAGACCAAGACAGACCATGTCAAGACCAAGACCAAGTCGAGACCAAGACCAATACCAAGTCGAGACCGGAGAAAAAAAACAGACTAGTGTTGAAGCTACGCAATAACTTGTATGAACAGCAGCATACTAGGGTTCAGCCGCAGTTTACATTCAATACATATTAGGTATTACTTCAACTACAGGCAGAGCAATACAGAGACAGACCATGTCATGTGTGTGACTGAGCTCACTGTAAATGTTTTTTCAGACTGGGTGAGATCAACTATGTGTAGCAATTGTATGACGGCTAGGGCTGGGCGATAAAACGATAACGATATGTATCGCGATAAACACGTGATCGATATCAATAAAAATGTGTTGGATAAAACGTTCGATATTTTTTATTCTTCTGTGTCGGAAGAAAACAGAGGTTGCGAAGCAAGTTTGGTTGCATTAACAAAGGCACTCGCTCTCTGGTAACCTAGCAACGTAGGGAGTGACACGCTAACAGCCAATCATGTAACAGTATCAACTTTCGTTGCGCCATATCGTTGTCTCGTGCTGGGGTGCGTTTCCCAAAAGCATCGTTAGCTAACTATGGTGGTTAGGTCCATTGAACTCTACTGGTAACGACGTAACTTGCGACCATAGTTGGTTTTGGGAAACGCACCCCTGGTCTGCTGGATTCCTCTTCATAAGCAGAAAATGAGTGCCGCAGCGAGCGAGGAAATTTTAAATAAAAGAGGAAAAGTCAGCTCGCCAGTATGGCAGTTTTTTGGATATTATAAGTCTGACCGTAGTCAGACCAATGTCGTCTGCAAATTATGCAAGACCGTCGTCCCCGCCAAGACTGGTAATACCACGAACTTGATGTACCACCTTAGCCGCGCTCACCAAGAATTTTGACCGATTAATACAATCAGTTAAACGGTTTAAAAGGTCTTTTTCAGTTATTTATCAAAATATTTTAAAACGTTTTTTGGATGGTTAAAGTAAAATGAAATTGCATTTTTGAGAGAAAAAAGATAAATCGCGTAGGCCTATAACGTTAAGTCGTATTTTATTATTACATTCAGAAAGACACCAGGTCGCGAAATATTTACAGTACACTATAAACATAGGCTAGGCTATTTTAGTTCCCCTCACTCCACAAAAATAATTTCAGTTTAACAGTATTTAGAAAAGAACAAAAATGAAAAATATAAGAAGCTAGGCGACAAGCAAAAACGAAACCATTTAGGGTAAAGCGAAACTGAAACTAACATTGGGTCTCTCACACGACACAAATCCAATGTCTCTGTATTCAAGATGTATTTGAATGCTAAAATATTATTTATTATGTAAACCTGGTTTTGTACTTCTCGCATTACAATATCCACATTAAAAAAATGTTTAGAATAATATCACGGCAGTACGTTGATAACGATTAAGCAGTGTGATTATTTTTTTTTCCCATATGTTTGGCTGATTGTGTGTGCGCGTGCGGCGCCGGCGCAATCACTTTATTTTTTTCCTTCTAACAGGGGAAACAACTCTTTACAGATAATCGAAACTGTAAACGGTTTAATGTTTGTAAAATACAGAAAAATAGGATGCCGCTTTCAGCCGTCTTCCTTTCGCGCAGCACAAAAATGTACCAAAACTCTGCATGCTAGCTACTTGTTGCACTTTTTTTGTTTGTTTGTTTGTTTTATTAAGTAAAAATATTTATCGTGTAGGCCTATTCATTCATTATATATAAATATAGCCTAGCTTTATAATGTTTTTCTCCATTCGCAGAGGCGCTGCAGGTGGTGCGACGTGTCCATGTGAATCCTCATGTTCTGTTGTTTGCTGCTTTTTGCGCATGTAAAATTAATCCCGGTAAACAAATGTTGGTATTTTAACGAGTCACAGACACTTATCCTTTCTAAAATAATTAAATTCTAATTTTAAAAAATCTTGTCGGTTAACGGTTAATAATCGGTTAACACGCCGTGTAGCTTTTTTTTTTCTTTTTTTTTGAGCGTGTAGTACTGCTAAATCCCCGACCACTATGACGGTCTGAGACAGCGAGACTTGACAAGACCGAGAGGTCCGAGACCAAGACAAGACCAAGACCAAAGACCGTCAAGGCCGTGACAAGACCGAGACCACGTAAAAGTGGTCTCGAGACCAAGACCGGTCTCGAGACATACATCACTAGGATGTACAGTATATTTACTGCTAGCAAACTAAGTTAGAAAGATGACATTTTGATTATCTGCTAATAAAGAAAAAAAAAAATCTTTAAGTGTTTCATCTTTCAGGGAATGGAGGGGTTTGGGTATGCATTGGTGTTGACTTCCTCCAGTTTTATTATGCAACTATTGTACTATTTTGCCTAAAGATATAACAAATGGAAAATAAAAAGTGTTAATAAAATAGTTTTGTAAGGTCATTGCCCTTCTAAACAAAACGTCTTTAATGATGTTTTGATCTATAGTAGTATAGATGTTTGTACATGGCCTCCTGTGCATCGACAGGCGATTAATCATGTATTATGAGTGCTGCTAATTAAGAGCTAAAGTTTAACAAACAGTTATTCTGGGATTGTAAACATTCTTCATCTTTCAATCAAAGATGATGCAACCCTTGCCAAATGTTTCACAACAAATACAGATCTAAAATATATCAGTTATTAATGATTTAATCATCTTTAATAATAAAAGTCAGCATCACAATATATACATTTTCTTATTCCTATTAAGATGCAGTAGATGTGCATCTACGTGTGTGTGTGTCATGAATCTGGTCAGTGAACTTCGGTCCACTCACCACCAGATGTCGCTCTCACTCTTTCACACTATACAGACTGTTGTACTGCACCCCGGACTACTTCTCCCATCACTCATCACGCTGATTGCGTCAGCACCTGTGGCCAATCAGGCACTCTATATAAACCCTGGACTTTCCCCCTGATACTCACGGAGTATTGTGGTGTTTTCATTGTTGATTCGCGTTTGAAAAGCGTGCATTTGGATCCACTCGCCTCTCACCCATCATTACAGAATACTCCGTCCGTCAAGGATCCAGCAGCTTCACTCACGGACATAATGCAGGTATGGACACAACGAGGATATTATTCAGACTTAAACAAGGACCACGTACACTCGAACAACACATCAGTGAATTCCTGGCCATTTCGAATCATTAAGATCTCCCGGACTGTATTTTAATAGAATTTTTTTGTGATGGTCTCAATGAACTGTTAAAGCACAAACTTAGATGCGAGGGAAGTCAAGTAACAGCTGTGTTTCCCGAGTCAAGTCAAGTTACAGCTGTGTTTTTCGAGTCAAGCCAAATTACAGCTGTTGTTCCCAAGTCCAGTCAAGCTTCCGAGTCAAGTCAAGCTACAACTGCTGTTCCCGAGTCAAGTCAAGTCAAAGCAGTTGTTCCTGAGTCAAGTAAAGTTACAGCCGTGGTTCCTGAGTCAAGCAGAGTCTCAGCCGTGGTTCCTGAGTCAAGCAAAGTCACAGCCGGTTCCTGAGTCAAGCAAAGTCACAGCCGTGGTTCCGGAGTCAAGCAAGGTCAAAGGCGTCGTTCCTGAGTCAAATAAAGTCACAGCTGGTCTCTACGAACCAAGTCAAGTCATCGCTGATCCTCATAAGCCAAGTCGAGTCACTGCTGATCCTCATAAGCCAAGTCAAGTCACTGCTGATCCCCATGAGCCTAGTCAATCACTGCTGATCTCCACGAGTCAAGTCAAGCCATCGCTGATCTTCACGTGTCAAGTCAAGTCACTACAGATCTTCTTGAGCCAAGTCAGGTCACTGCTGATCTTCACAAACCTGGTCAAGCCACTGCTGATCTCCATGAGTCAAGCCAAGTCACTAATGATCTACACAAGCCAGGTCAAGCCACAGCTGGTCTCCACGAACCAGGTCAATTCACAGTCGATCTCCACGAACCAGGTCAAGCCACAGCTGATCTCCATGAGCCTAGTCAAGTCACAGTTGATCTTCATGAGCCAAGTCAAGCGATGGCTGTTGTTCCTGAGTCAAGTCACATCCCGGCTGGTCTTCCTGAGCCTCGCCATGTCTCGTCTGACTGCCCAGAGCCTCGCCATGTCTCCTCTGACCGACCAGATCCTCGCCATGTCTTGTCTGACACCCCATGGTCACAGCCTATCATGATGGTCAGCGTGCTGGACCCACCACTAGTGTCAGTGTGGGCTGCAAACATCCCAGTGGCATCAGGGCCTTCAAATACAACCATCAAAGAGGTCCTGCCATCCGCTGCTGCTCTTCCTGTAATGGCGGTTGCCATTTGGTGTGTGTGTGTGGGCTGCACACTCTGCTCCTGAGGTCTCTTCTGATCACAAGTCTGCTCCAGAGGTCCCGTCTGATCACAAGCCTGCTCCGGAGCTCTCGTCTGATCACAAGCCTGCTCCAGAGCTCTCGTCTGATCACAAGCCTTCTCCAGAGCTCTCGTCTGATCACAAGCCTACTCCAGAGCTCTCATTTGATCACAAGCCTGCTCTAGAGCTCTCGTCTGATCACAAGTTTTCTCCAGAGGTCTCATTTGACCATGAGTCTGCGCCAGTGATGGTGCTGGTTGCAGATCCTCCCAAAAGGGCTGCAGATACCACCATCGAGACTCCAGAGGTGGCAGCTTTTGCTGCAGAGCCTCTGGAGGTGGCAGCACCAACTGAGGCTTCCCCAGTGGCTGTGATGCCTGCCGCAGTTTCCCCGGAGGTGGCGACTGAGGCTGCGGAACCTCATGAAACAGGGATGTCTGTCCTCACTCCTTGCACGGTGGTAGCGCCCAATCACCCTCTACTAACCAATGTACCCATGCCTGGCCTTGAACCGGCCACGGGGGCCATTTATAAACTCTCACCCTGTCCTGTCCCGGCCATAGTTGGACTCTCTGCTCCTCCTGTCACGGCCACGAAGGCCACCAACGAGCTCTCTGCCTCTCTCCTTGTTATTCTGTCTGCCTCCTCTGTCCCTGCTCTCCCCAGGTCCCAGTTGATGTCATGAGTGCTTGCTCTGCCCTGGAGGGTCCCTGCACCTCCTGCTCCGCCCTGGAGGGCTCCTGCGCCTCCTCCTGCGCCTCCTCCTGCGCCTCCTCCGGATTATGTTCGCCTCGGATCGACCCACGCCTGCCTCTCGGACTATTCTTGTGTCTCGCTCCATATATGCCTGTTCGCTGTTGTTCTGACCCTGCCTGTTCGACCATGTCTTTGTCTCTTCCTGTTAATAAAAGCGTGCATTTGGATCCACTAGCCTCTCGTCTCTCACCCATCGTTACTGTGTGTGTGTGTGTGTTTTGCTGCAGAAATTGAACAACTTGAATTAAATTAATTGGTGAATGAATAAAAACATTTAATATTTCATCTCGAGATACTGTTATTTCATATAATTAAGAAGTAAGAATCTTGTTATGTGTTGCTGAATCTGGTGCTGCTCAGTAAGGTTGTGTCATATTAAGCAGTTTCTGCACTTCTGATTTGGCTGATTTGGATGCTGATTTCAAGTCAGCAGCACCCAGAAACTGTAAAGATCGCAATGACAGTGTGCTTAGAAAATTACAAGTTGGGCATTTCACTTAAAATTGCTTACAAGATGTGAATATTAGAAAAAAAGAAATAAATAAAATAAGCGTATACAAACTTTTAACTAGTAGAAAATTATTTAGCTATATATTTGTAGGTCTTCATTGTAAATAATCAGAATATTAGGGAAATGGTCATTCACAAAAAAATTGTGTGTATTGCTTTGTCTCTGTCACCCTCTTCTGGTTATATTTGGACTGTACAACACACTAGCAGGTGATTTGTATTATTAGAGGTGATCCATGTTATTAAGAGGCCCTTTAAATGATCATGTTTGTGGAGGGCCTTTTTTCAGTTCCAGAGATGTCATCTGAGTCTATTCTGAGAATTTATTTATTTAAAATCCATCCTGGAAACAACTGACATTGTTGTTACAAAGATTTACATTTTGGGTTACTTACATTACATTTTTTTTTAGGAATTAAGTGTAATTCTGCATGTTTTCTAATAAACAGATAAATAAACAAACAAACATAAAATAAGGGTGTGTTCACACTTGTCATGTTTGGTTCGATTAAAACAAACTCTGGTGCGATTGCTCTGTTAGTGCAATTCATTTGAGTAAGTGTGAACAATGCCATCCGAACCCTGGTGTGCACCAAACAGGCGGGCTGAGACTGCTAAAAAGATGGGTCTTGGTCTACTTTCAAATGAACTGTGGTATGATTTTAATGAAATATGAAAGCGACGTGGTCCAGAGACTTCTAAACGAACCAAAAACAGAAAGTAATGACACAACGTGACGCTATGTGACATGATTCCTCGCAGGGAACAAGCAGTGTTTCCAAAACAAAATGAGCAGAGGGCAAACATGGAGCAGCGAGGAGGTAAAGTGCCTTTTATGAGCTCTTTGTGAGTTCACAGATAGTGATAATAAAATCATATACACCCAACGAGCGTGCTTAGTCCAGCAGACGGCAGGTGTATTTGGTTTAAAGTGAGTGATCAGTGAATGGGTACTTTGATGTAATACACACACAGCGCCGCTTTAAGTTGAATGCACCTTTACCTTTTGTTTGGAGTGTTCGGTGAGTTCCGTCATGAAATATACGCCATTCAACCTGACCAATCAGGTTGTAAATGTATCACTATGCCTTTAGGTTTGGTATCTTTAGGTTCGCTGTCAAAAATGTATAGTATGAATGCTAAGTGGATCACGACCAAATCAAAAATCATTTTTCCTTTTTGGTCCGGACCAAATGAACCAAACGAACCAAACGAACCAAACCACAAGTGTGAACACATGCTCTGTTGCCACTAGTGTGCAATGAATCTTGGGATAGTAGGGGCTGCGAAAGACATTTATTGTATTCTTTGTGGTTTGGTAATCGAAGACGCAACTCTAGGCCTGAATTACAACACAACTATTGTGTTAGTTATGGACTGAGACAGAAAGCAGAATATCACAAGATGTTCATTATCCTGATAGGGAGGGAATAATGATCATGTAATATGAACCCAAAAACACTGAAAGATATGGATTTTAGTCGTCTCAAACTTCCTGTACTGTGATGTAATTTTCTGAGCATGCAGTCATTAAACAGATTTGATTTTTCCAGAATATTATTAAAACATCTGTCTCTTCACTGCTACAACACAACACACCATAAGGGCTTTTATTAATCCCCTCTGGATTGTAATAATAGTATCTAAATTGTAAAAATAGTATCCTGAGATAAGTAACATAATAAACACACAGGAGACGATGTCCAAACATCGCTGACACCTGGGAGAATCCTGTCTACCATCACCTTGAGTACTGTAGATTAAAACATCATTTAAAAATTTTTGTTTAGAAGGGCAATGACCTTACAAAACCACTCTATTAAAAATTTATATTTTCCATTTGTTATATCTTTTAGTGTAATACGTATAATAATTGAATAATAAAACTAGAGCAAGTCAGCACCTATTAATACAAACGTGAGTGTGTTCATCCTGAAATTATTTTTTTTTCTTTTTAAATAGATAATCAAAATGGCATTTTTGTAGCCTACTTTTGCTAACAACAAAAAAAAAAAAAAAAAATAAAATAAAATAAAAAAAAATATATATATATATATATATATATATAGTACACTCCTAGAGTTGTTTTTGTTTTTTGATGTTTTGGTGAAACACAGTGGGCCTATATAGACTATGGAGCCTGTTGTTTCTGACAGCTGTTAATGTAAGATTTATAAATAATTATGAATCCTTATTTGATTTTGAGAAAATGTGTGTTATTAGATTAGATAGCCTCGATATTTGACCACTGTTTATGGTTATACTCAAATTCTGTTACAATGACAGTAATCTCTTAATTTCTCTCAGGAGTGAAAAATAAATGAGTGGTTATCCACATTTTGTATAGAATGACGAGATGCATACCTAAACATATTAATTGCATTTGCTCCGGTTAACGTGATCACAGGGCTTCACTAAACAATGTCCATTATAGCTTTTAATCCAAAGTGTAAACACTTTGCAACCACTGTTTAGGACTGTCCAAATACCATCACTTGCGGTCTTGGCCACTGGAGAACGCGTGCATGCAACAGCGTGCACATAAAAAAAAAATGCAAAAGCTCAATGCCTTAAAGCTTAATGCTTTAGAGTGGTATTTGCATAGAGTGGTAAATGCATCCCATTATGCATCATGTTCAGGAGCTTGTGTGCTCTGAAAATCATAAGTTACCCCTAAGTCTAAGTTGCACGTTAGACTGAAGAAAACTCATTTTCATTTTAACGCTATTCTGTCAGTATGCATGCTCATAATTCCCATTTCCGACAAAGAACCTCCGGTAAGTAATTGAGTGAATAAGTACTTTCTATATAGTATAAATGCATGTAATCCAGACATACTACATTCGCTACGTTGTCATTATCACGTGACCTACCAGTATCAGTTGTGTCACTTTACGCCCATTCACAAATGGCCTCATGGGATAGTAATTTGTCCATTGTATTATTGTGTCCCAATTCAGGCCCTGCATTCTTAGAAGGGGCTGTACTCCTGTGACACATTCAGCTTTGGAAGGATCAAAGGTTGCAGATCCTGAATTTGGACACAACTATCATTTTATTTATTCACTGAGACAGAAAGCAGAATATCATAAAATGTTCATCATCTAGATAGGGAGGGAAAAATAATCATGTAATATGAGTAAAGCATCTGCTAATAAATCATCTTCATAACAGTGATCTCAGATGTGAAATCACAGAAAGATGTTCTGAGAGCAGCTAATGCCCATCAAATGACATCATTTAGTGGAAAATAAACAGAAATGATGATTCTGTCTTTACTTCTAAATATGAAGTAATCATGTAAACATACCTTGAGATTCACAAAGAGACGTACATGCAAAGTCAGAATTTTGGGAAGAAAAGGACACAATTAGGCCTACCAATTTTGTGGGGTGTAATGGAAAACTAATCTAATAAATAGTGTACTTATCACTCCCTGAAAGCAGTAGATTGTTTATTCTTATAGTTACTGTACACTACCGTTCAAAAGTTTGGGGTCAGTAAGACTTGTAATAGTCTTTAAAGAAGTCTCTTATGCTCATCAAGGCTGCATTTATTTGATTAAAAATATAGAAAAAAAAAAACAGTAATATTGCAAAATGTTTTTACAATATAAAATAATGTTTTTTATTTTAACATACTTAAAATAGAATTTATTCCTGTGATGAAAAGCTGAATTTTTATCAGCTGTTACTCCAGTCTTAAGTGTCACATGATCCTTCAGAAATCATTCTAATATGGATTTATTATTAGAATGATCAATGTTGGATAATATCAACAGTTGTGCTGCCAAATATTTTTTGGAACCTGTGATTTTTTTCAGGATTCTTTCATGAATAACAAGTTTAAAAAAGTACAGTGTTTATTCAAAATATAAATATTTTATAACAATGTAAATTATTTATTATTAACTTTTAATAAACTTTTAATTATTAACTTAATACATCCTTGGTGAATAAAAGTATTAATTTCTTAAAAAAAAAAAAAAGAAAAAGAAACAATAAAAATGTACTGACCCCAAACTTTTGAACGGTAGAGTATATTCTTGAGTTATTGTAATATACTGAACATTAATGAAAACACAAAGGGCAATTCTGTGGTCTGTTCACAGACTAGTGAAAAAAACGAAAGCACTGGCCAGAACATTTCATTCAGCATTGTAGAATTACATCATTGCATTGTCTGAATCTCTCAAGAGATGAATCAGAGGATATATTTGGATTCAGTGACACAATTGCCCAATGATCTTTACAACATAAGAGAATAAGGACAAATTACAGCTGAGTAATTTCATTTAAAGCAGCTCACAAATGTTCATACAGTCACTGTCATTGTTTGGTCTGGCTCTGAAACTTTATGTATACAGGTCTGTGATTAAAATATTAAGCAAAAACTTTACATAAATGTATAATTTCAGCATTTGAAAATAGGCGTTAGAAGAGTAAGATGACAATTTTGTGAATTCCCTAAATTTTGTTCATGTCTTCATGGTAATTTCTGTTTTCTCCTTGTTCAAAACATCAACCACAAAGCTGCCATGAGTTCTTTAAATGCAAGTTTTGTCCAGAATATGTCTATTGTTCACCCTGACTATTTTTTTATCATTGGACTTTCAGGTATACCGTACAGTAGCTATTACTATATTTTTTTATTTATTGCATATTTGATTGCTGTAATTGGAAACTCTATGGTCCTTCTCATCATAGCTCTTGAACGAAGTCTGCACAGTCCAAAGTACATTGGTGTGTTTAACTTGGCCTTGGCTGACCTTGGTGAAACTAATGCACTAATTCCTAACATGATGAAGACTTTTTTTTCTGACTCACAGTACATATCCTACAATGCTTGCTTGGCAAACATGTTTTTTGTGAATTTCTTTATTACTGTGCAAAGTGCCACTCTTGTTGTTCTGGCATTTGATCGCTTCATTGCAATTTGCTTCCCATTAAGATATCATGCAATATTGAATAATACTGTCATGTCTTTAGCGTTTATAGTATTATGGGTATTTAACACTTCTCTGGTGGCTGTGTCAGTGCCTTTGATGACCAGACTTTCATTCTGTAAATCTAATGTGATAGAGAGTTTTTATTGTGATTATGGACCACTGTTGATGATGGCATGCAACGACAGCAGTATTAATGTGTTTATAACAAACCTCATCGGATCTATGCTTCTTATAGCACCATTGTTCATTATATTCCTGTCCTATCTGGGAATTTTTTTTGCCTTAAGTAAAATTACAACTTGGAAAGCACGTTTAAAAGCATTGAACACCTGTGTTTCTCACCTTTTGTTGGTTGGAGTATTTTTTATTCCTGTAATATGCATTTTCATTGCTTTATCAGTTAGTTCTCTTACTCCGAATACCACAATCATCAGCACATCTCTTTCTTTAACTCTTCCACCAATGTTAAATCCCATCATTTATGTTTTAAACACAGCTGAAATCAGAGTCTTAATTCGAAAACTGCTGACAAACAGAACCATGCCAATTAGAAAAAACATTTCAAGATGACTGTAATGATTGTTTGTTTGTTCACACCTATACGAAATTTTTTTTTTTTTCATGAATGTTTTTAGATTCATTATGTGGAAAATAAAACCGTAGCAGAAAATAGTTAAATTCACTCTTCTACACTCCTAACATGTAGAGTGGGTGTTACGTTTATTTATTTATGAATAAATCCATCTGATTTTTTAAAGTGTGTTTACGAAGTGTATTCTTAATTACTGACCTTAAAACAAAAAGTAGACTGAAAATTACATAAGGCATTTGACTGAATTTTTGTGAGCGAAGATGACATATTTCTTGTTAGGTTTCATCCACTCAAATGCTGTTAACTGTCATGTTTGTCAATTTCATGTTCGTATCATTCAAAAACAATGCAAACCACCGATCCATTTTTACATGAGTATGTCTGAAATCTGCAAATAAGGTTGTTGATGTCTCTCTGTTGCGATTTCTCAACTTTTTGTTATTTTTGTATATGCTGTACAATAAAGAGTAAAAGCTAAACATGAAGATATCAATTTATTCATGCAAGCTTAAGGTAATCCTGTTTATTGAGGAGGTCTGCACATAAAAGCTTAATTTCCCAAATTTGTTTTTACCTCATTTATCATACACTTACAAATGAATAAGGGAATATGTTGCAAATAGCACAATGACACTGAACTGGGGTAGTTTCTGGGAGAGACTGTAAGAATAACACCAGCAACACTCCAAACATCATCATTAGAAATCTAACAATTTATTCATGCAATCAATGCATGCACATGGCATCACTATTGCAGAAAGCCAGCTTAGATGATGTAAAATACACTGTAAAAAATAAATGAATTTTTACAGAGAAAAAACAGTAGAATTTTACAGTCAAATCAGTTTGATCAGAACTGTGAATTTCCATAAAAATGCATACATTGACACCAAATGTACATTTTACTTGTTGTTTAACTGATTATGTGTGTTACTGAAAAAAATGGCATTTTCCTTTAATTAAAAGTAATTGTTATGTATTAGTAACCTTACATGTCCTTAAAAAAACGTTAATATATCATATTTTTTCAGAGTTGAAAATAACAGTAGAATTTTACTGTCAAATCACATTTGGATCAGAACTGTAAATTTCCATAAAAACGCATACATTGACACCAAATGTAGCCTACATTTTGTCAGCTATGTAACTGATTTTGATAAGTGTTACTGGAAAGCGTAATTTGCAGCAGCACAGGTGAGATGTTCCCACCACGTTTTGCCAAAGCAGCGACTTTGTCTCCACCACTTTTTCAAACACCTCGCTGCACGGATGTACCCAATAACGATTTTAGGTAGCTGAGAATTCATATCATTCGTTTGTTAAAGAGGCGATCAGGCGCTGGAATGTGTTTCTGAAAACATACTGAGTGCTCGTTGCCGCCGTTAGCAGTGGCTGAAGGCAACAGTCAGTGTTCCCTTGTGGCTCGTGCACAGTCTTCACAGTTCGTGCAAAGGAGCGCTTCAATCAGTCGCTTAACGCTATTGCAGAGACCCTGAATTTGTTGTGGTGAAATCTCAAAATAAATGCACACAAACATGTTTGTATTCTTGATATACAATCACGGATCAACATCTTTGGTTTTTATGATGAATATTTAAAAAAAAACTTAGAACCTCTAACTGCATCAACGAAGATTCAGCCACCAGTCCATCAGAAGGCTAAGCACACGCACGATAAAAATTAGATCTGTCAATAAAATAAAATAAATGTGTAATTAAAATCGATTTTTGTACATGTTTTTTTTTTTCTGAAATCGTTACTGCACATATTTCATATAACACCTTCTTGACAGAGGCCATTTACACTAGCTCCACCCATGTCTGGTTAGCGTAGACAACACTACAAAAATACAATGAACTACAGCTGTAGTCTCGGCTGGCGTAGGGTGTATGGCGTGAAGCCTTTGATACAATCGACCGGTGTTCATATCTTCTGTATGCTTAAGTCCCCTCTTTTCCCATCACGTATAAAATCGAAGAGACATATAGTTTAATTAAAGTGAAGGAAATATATATATATATATATATATATATATATATATATATATATAAATTGTGGAATTTGTGCGGAATTAAAAAAATAAACAAAAAAAAAAAAAACCAAACAAACAGAAATTAAAAATGGAATTTAAGTGATGTTTTATTAACAAATTTCGGGAGGAGCTCGCACAGATAATTAACACGGCCAATTCACCATTAGCAATCACACTCCCTATCCAAACACCACAAGCGAATCCCCTTAAATAGCCAAGCATTCTTACCTTCATTCATCTCTAGTTTTTCAGCATCCCTCCACCTCCCCGTCTCCTCACCTTAAGCTCGGGGGGAGCGCTTATTGGGTTCGGGCCATGCCGAGCTCGGACCCCTCTCCCTGGGCAGGGGGAGTGCCCCGGGCTCGGGAATGATTACCGAGCTCGGAGCCCTCTCCCGGACAGCACGCCAAATACGCTTAACTTTTACGCTGTTTATTATATGTAAGCGCGAACTGGTGAAGTTTATAAAGGCGAAGTACTACAAATGCATATACAGTAAGGGGAAGCTAAAAAGATCATTGCCCATGCCTTTTCATTCATATCATGTATTCGGTAAACCCTGACAGTGGTTTTAAACACGAATATAGAGCGCGCGGCGCCACAAACAGGGCAAATGGCCCTAGAAATTTTAAGGGCATACACTAATTTAACACAGCATGGTTTTCCACAAAACACAGGGATATGTTCTATGTGCTCTTTAACAGCCCAACATTTAAAAAAAAAAAAAATTAAAAAGAAATAACTCAATTAAAAATGCTTTTTAATTAAAAGTTACATTTTATTGCACCTTTACAAAATACACCAAAACAGAAAACAGCTTTTGTATTCTTAATCACATTTTATTGTCAAGGGCACTTCACATCAGGTCAAGTATTTATCTTAACATCAAAGAGTAAATTCCATTGCATTCACAATTTAGGAGGCATAACTACTCTTATTCATTTTTGTCCATTTACTGCTACATATTCCAGTCCACCACTGTGTAGTGAACAATGACATAAAATAAGAAAATATACAAAAGAAAATATAGAAGTATTAAGACTAAACTTATTAAATTATGATAGCCAGAGTGTTGCTGGAAGCAAGCCAATAAGTTGTTTATAGCTATATAGCAAGCTTTTAAAATGAAACCATAGAAATTTGTTTTATTAAGAACATTTCCAGCAAAAGACATGCTTCAAGACAAATGTGTAGCTAAGAGCAAAGAGTTATAGTTATAACAAACCAAAAGAAGAGCGGAAACATAAATAAGCATTTACAAAATTATCTCATTTGAGGCCACACACTTATCACATTTATTTCAGTTACTCAAAAACATTGGTGTACTTTATCAGTGATGAATGATAAGCACAGGCAATAAAGTCAACTGCTGCTTTGTATACAAAACAGCATAGAGCTCCCTGCTCAAAATAAAAGACTACACCGGTTAGTCTCCCCAGTCAAATGCAGCAATTTTTGATGCGAGACCAAATACTTTTGGGTTGACAGAGTACACTCGCAATAAAAGTAACAATAACCTTAATTTCTGCACATTTCTTAACCCAGTGAATGCAGCTTATGACTTACCTGTGCAAGAATTCTCCCAGTTCTACAGGGTAACTTCTGTTCAATATGTAGTAGAGGGAAAATATCAAATACAGGGCCTCAGTACAATTCAAAAGATGTTCATTTACAATCATCTGGTCTACTGCTACCATGTATACACTGGCTGTCAGTGGGTTCTCTCCTGTGAGCAAACAAAAGAAAAAAAAAAAAAAAAACATTTACGAAAGGTGAATTCTGCAGATTTCATATCAAGTCAACCACAATCAGTAATTGTGGTGCAAGATTAAAAATTAAGTGATCATATTAAATGATACCCACCACACACTATTGGAGTAGGTGGAAGCTGCTCTGGGCATATATCGTTTGAAACACAAGTGTCTTCTACCATCACAAGAGACTGGTCTTCGTAATTTTTGAAATGGGTGAGCAGCAACATCACTGCCCCACAAACATGATCCCCTCCAGTTCAAATCTTGGTGAGGATTCTCCCTGCTCTGCTTGCCCTCTCTGTGCACTGAAACTGAAAGTACTCGGATATTCTTCTGAATTCACTGGTAGTGGCTTCTTCAAAGCTGTTGTTCATGTCAATGCCTGTGAGCTCTTTAAAGTGTGCTTTCATTCCTGCTTGCTGGAAAAGATATGGCCACTCATCATGTAACTCTGCAGTTTCCTTTCCAGATTGGATGTCATTTCTTTGGGAGGTGTAGGTCAGTACATTTTTATATATATTATGAGACACACACCACCTGAGGACCAGCTTTCAGTCAGTCGAGTGCTTGGTGTTCGAATGGGAAAAGCTGCCAATGTACGTTTGATGAAGGACAAACTGTGATGGCACGGTGCCTCAGAACTTTGACCATGGAAATGGCTTGCCTTGTGGATGGTTCACCTGTCGCTGTAGTGAGTATGTTTCAGAAACAACGAACAATCATCCAGCCATGAAATGTCTGCAGTTCAGTGATGCCAAAGGGGAGCTGCAGGGCCACAGTGTGACATAACACCAGTAGCAATACAGTGGTGACCAGGGCAATGCATCACAGCACAGAGTTTTTAGCAGCATTTCGCGCTTGTGCCTGCATAGCCGACTACCCAGCTGCATCCCCATGATAACTACAGAAGGCTGCAATGAACTGTGTGCTGAGACACATTGCCCAGGTCACCACTTTTGTAATTGCTGGTAGGACGATGGTTTGTCGTTTGGCCATCCATGCACCACTTTTGAAACATTCTCACATACCCACAAGGTGAGCCACTTTGAAGACCAAAGATCCGAGGCACCATACCATCACAGTTTTTCCTATTCTGAAACAAAGCACTCTACTGACTGAAAGCCGGTCCTTAGATGGTGTGTTTGTATACTACTCTTTGAACTGCACCGGTGACACCAGCACTCACTGCTCTGAGCTGGGGTGGTCATAATGTAATGGCTCAGCAGTGTATGAATTAACAGAATTGACAAATTATAAGTCCTGCCTTCAAAATTTTTGTTGCTAGTTTAATGTCAGATCAGATGTTTACTCACATTTCAGTTGAAGTGCTTGATGAAGTGGAGCATCCAGGACCAGGTGAACCTGATGTATCAGAAGTGTATTCAGCAGATATCTCATTTGTACTGTTTTGCTGAGTGGAAGTAACATCTAAATGGCATAAACAACAAAACTGGCATTGATACCATACTGTTAAAAGATCAACAAACATTGAGATACTGTGCAACACGTACAGAATACAGCTACAAAATACAAAATAAAATAAAAATGGTGTGTTATTTGTCAATTCAAGTAAATTCATGCTGTATACATTTGTATGCAGACCATTGATTTCAAAACTTACTTGGGATTTGGGCAATTAGTTTTCTTGCTTCAATTGGTTTTAGGAAGCCAGCTAGATCCCGGTCTTTCAGAAACTGTAGGTCATCGATGGTCTCCACACCTAGGCTTTTCAAACCCTCTATGGCTAGTATTTTCCTTGTGTACTGATGACCGATAGCATTTAAATTACTTAATTCCTCTACAGTCATCTGAATGGTTGACGATGGCACCAGGTATTTGGCTTGCAGCTGCACATAAAACAGGCAAAGATTTTTCATGTACAATGACTGTGTTAGATTTAGTCAGCGAATCTGAGAATTCATTTTCATCACCTCCATCCTCAGTTACATCAAAACATGCTGAGAAAAAACGTTGTTCAGATAAAGTAAATTTTAATTTAGCAAATGTTGAAGTCCTGTGCTTTTGTGAAACATGGGCCGAAAAGCTTGATCTTAAACTGAATATTTTGGCACATTTTTCAAAAGGACAACATACCACCTCTCCCTTTGCTAAATGTGACCTAAGATGAGAAAGGACTTTGTTTATGTCTGGGCATTTCTGCTGACAGTTTGAACTGTTGCAAACAAATGTGCCCATTGAATCATCCAATTGAGTTTGTTGTCTTTTGTGATGGCGATAAACATGAGCTTTGAGAGCACTGTATTTTGTGAACTTAAGTTTGCAGTCTGGGAAACAACATGGATTGTGAGCATTCGTTTCATGTCAGTGTAAGATCTGATGACTAACGTATCCCTTAACTGTCTTAAGAGAGCAATCACAAAATTTGCACAAATACATCAATATAGTTGAAGGTAACAAACCTGATACAAAATAATTTGTCCATCCAATGAGTCTGCTTCCTTAAGTTCTAAAAAAAACCCAAAAAAATACAAATAAATAAAACAACCAACCTGAACCAAACTCTGCAGCAATAAAACAAAATAACTACACAGTTCTGTAGTCCAAATATCACTTCAAAATCTTTCAACAAACAGTCTAGCAACTTGCATGATCTAAACTACAAGATGATTCGCTTACAATTTAAAGCTTATGTAATTAGCCATTTCCACCTGTTTGCCATTAACATTTAAACTAACGCTGGATGGCACGTCACTTGAATAAAAAATACACTTACTTGACATCAAGGTCCAGTGTTGATTTGTTGTCGTTCTGTCACTTTGGGCATCCACACAGCAGAATATGTTGCTTAATACGATCACGTTCACACACTTTACTTAGCCTACTTGAGAGAAAGTTACTTACAGATTTTTTAAACGAACTGACGCCTGAATTCAAGCGAAGTAGTGAGCAACCCCGTGCAGTATGGAAAACACGCACCGTTCAACTTGTCACGTCATACAATAAAAACTATAAACGTGGCTGCAGGCGTAGGGTGTTTTAAAATCATGCAACGAAAAGGACGGCCTAACCTCACTCCTAACCTTAAAGCCCCGTTCACACTACAAGCGACAGGCAGCGACAAAGCGACACAATCCCATTCATTTCAATGGAGAGCTGGCGATTGCTGGCGATTTCCGGCGACAAGAGCGACAGCGAGCTACAGCGACCGTTGGCGACCGGATTGCTAGAGGGAACGCCCACTAGCAACCCCGTCGCCAGCCTCTGGCGACATGCAGCGACAAAAGTCGCTGCTAGTGTGAACGGGCTTAAGTCGCTCTTCATTTGCATAAAGTTGAGGGATTCTGAACTTTGTCGCGTCGCTGGACACGCCCCATCCGGTCGCCAACGGTCGCTGTAGCTCGATGTCGCGCTTGTCGCCGGAAATCGCCCGCTCTCCATTGAAATGAATGGGATCGCGTCGCTTTGTCGCTGCGTGTCGCTTGTAGTGTGAACGGGGCTTGACGTGAGCAAATCAGGTCCTGCAGAGACCTTGTGTGCGTTGCCTGATGTAGTTAACGTGTGGTGCCAATAACTCTGTGTACATCCAGTCACGCTTTCCCATCGGAGCAACTACCATAATTTTTGTGCCAGCGTGGAAATAAAGGCTGCGTTTCATCACCACTGGCAGGTAATATCTTGCTGAACTTTATAATGATGAACCTAATGATGAAGAACTTAATGATGAACTTGTCGCTTGTCGCTGTTTTTCTTACAGCATTGTTCAAATCAAAGATGGCGGCGGCCATCATTTACATCAAAGACAGGACAATAACAGTCCACAACATGTAGAGGTACGCAATTACTGGAAAAATATTTTGTATTTTTGATTTTTAAATTGTCTCTAAAATCAGAATGAGGTCTGTGTCACACTGTCTAAATTTATTTGTAGCAACCCAAATTTAGCTACCCTCTAATTGTGTAAACCTTTTTCATTTTAAAAAAAGAAGTACATCTCTCAAGGACACGTGGAGTGATGCGCGAAAATTAGGACACACATGAAAGATGGTATGCATGTTTAACCTCACTTTTACTTAAAATTGAAATTTTTACAATTGAGATGTGTAACCTCTCTCTCTCTCTCTCTCTCTCTCTCTCTCTCTATATATATATATATCTTTCGCTTTCTTTTAAAGGACCAAAACCAACACCAAGATGCATTGGAGTTGTACCCATTGGTCTGTCCAAACCCTTGTGTTTGGAAGACTTGAAATGCAATGATGATATTAATTGTATTTGTTGATGTTAATTTATAGCATAATGTTTTGAGATGTCTAGGTTTTTTTATTTATTTACTTATTTTATTTTTAATGGAATAAGTTTAAATGTTTGAATTATTTCATATTTTATTATGTGTTAGAATCTAGTGATAATTTTAAGCAATGTACAAATGTTGGTATTGCTGTTTTTAGATTTAAGATTGTTATTATTTACAACAGAAACTTTATTGCATTACATGAAAATACAGGGGGACCAATTAATATTGATTCTCTGTAATAAATTCATTTTTGTTGTCATAGCTTAATGTAAAATAACAGCCATAATCATGATACCATATGTATATTATATTTAAAATCATTTTTACAAGTGAAACATTTAAACTTGGGGTGGGAATTTTAAAATAAAGTGCTGTACACGTAATTCAAAATTATGGTCCATTTCAGTTCATTTTTTTAAATATTGGCTGACACAAGTTATTTCAATTTACAGTCAAAATCTGTTAAACAACAATTTAAACTTTAAGTTTACAGTCAAAACATGCTTTCTTAAATAATGGGTTTACATGTTATGTATATCTACAGTCAAATTTTAGTTAGTTAAGTAACTGTTTAACCATGTTTTTTTTACATCTACAGTTAAAACATGTTTCATGAAATAAGGGTTTAAACATGTTATTTAAATTCACAGTCAAAGAATGGTATTTAACTTAAAGGTCTGTGCGTGTTTCTTAATTACACAGATAAAACATGAAATTTCAGATTACAATTTAAACATTTTTTGGCATTGTATAGTCAGTATACCATTTCTCATATTGCTGTGCAAACACGTTACTTCAGTTAATGGTGTATCACCGTTATTCTCGTTAATGGCAAACGTTTGGCACCCTGTGCTGCCATGCAATGCACCTTTTTTTTTACGTGTTTTTTTACAGTGTAGCCTACTTTTGCTAACAAAAAAAATATAGCACACTCCTAGAGTTGTTTTTGTTTTTTGATGTTTTGGTGAAACGCAGTGGGCCTATATAGACTGTGGAGCCTGTTAGGTTGTTTCTGACAGCTGTTAATGTAAGATTCTCTCTCTGTACCTGCCTCAGACATCGCATACTCTTTTAAGTACTTATTTTGAATTTTAGTAATTACTTTGTGATCACTAAAAACATACTTTATATATAGTATAAATGCAAGTAATCCAGATATACTACATTCACTATGTTGTCATTTTCACGTGACCTACCAGTATCAGTTGCGTCACTTTACATCCATTCACAAATGGCCTCATGGGATAGTAATTTGTCCATTTTATTTTGTTTTTGTAATTGTGTCCCAATTCAGGCCCTGCATTCTTAGAAGGGGCTGTACTCCTGTGACACATTTGGCCTTGGAAGGATCAAAGGTTGCAGATCCTGAATTTGGACACAACTATCATTTTACTTATTCACTGAGACAGAAAGCAGAATATTAAAAAATGTTCATCATCTAGATAGGGAGGTAAAAATAATCATGTAATATGAGTAAAGCATCTGCTAATAAATCATCTGCATACCAGTGATCTCAGATGTCAAATCAAAGATGTGCTGAGAGCAGCTAATGCCCATCAGATGACATCATTTAGTGGAAAATGAACAGAAATTATGATTCTGTCTTTACTTCTAAATATGAAGTAATCATGTAAATGTATCGCCACACCAGCAGAGGGATCCCTCACCCATTGACTCTCTGTTACCGCTCCCTCTGCTGCTTCATGGGTTACTTCCTGTTTGGTGGCCATTTAAGGAGGCCTACACCAAACAGGCCTCGTGAAGTATTGTTTTGCCTGTGTGGACTCTACCAAGCGGTTTTCCTGTTTTCATTGCCTTGTTTTGTTATTTCGATGGTTTTGGTTCATTGTCATAGTTTTTGTCTTGTTTTTTGCCATAGTTTTGTCTAGTTCATTGCCATAGTTTTTGCCTAGTCTCATAGCCTTGTTTATTTGTTACTTTTGGACTGCTCACTTGGATTTTGACCTTCTGCCTGTTTATTTGGATTTTGCTTTTGTCTTGCACTGGATATTACTGTTTGTTTGGTGATTGACCCTGCCTGTTTTGACTACGCTGTGTTTAATAAAGCTCGCATCTGGATCTTACAAGCTTCCCTGGAGTCCTGTTACAGAATACGGCTTTCAAAAACACAGATCAACCATGGATCCTGCATCACGCCTCGTTAAACTCCGTCAAAGTAACTGGCCCATTGAACAGTATGTTATGGACTTTTGTAAGCTTAGCCACTTGGTGGATTTTCAAAACAGCTTTCTTAAGGACATTTTCTTCTTTGGTTTGGACAAGGACATTTCAGTTAAAATGCCAAGTCATCACCGCCACTGGTCTCTAGTCTGTTATATTGACTATGCTTTGTTGCTGGCTGGATCGGCATTTACTGTGGGGATCGCTAATGACAAACCCTACCATCCTCCAGTACCAGCCACGCTTAAATGCTTACACATTATGTCTGGTATTGTTAACATCATGCCAGAGACCTCTCATGCCAAGCCTGCCAAGCTAAAGCCTGCTCACATCACACCTGACAAGCCAAAGTCTGCTCAAGTCATATCCAGCCTGTTCATGTCATGCCTGCCAAGCCAAAGCCTGTTCAAGTTGCATCCACCAAGCCACAGTCCGCTCACGCCATGCCTGCCGCTCCAGGGCCTGCTCACGCCATGCTCACGCCATGCCTGCCGCTCCAGGGCCTGCTCACGCCATGCCTGCCGCTCCAGGGCCTGCTCACGCCATGCCTGCCGCTCCAGGGCCTGCTCGCTCCAGGGCCTGCTCACGCCATGCCTGCCGCTCCAGGGCCTGCTCACGCCATGCCTGCCGTCCCCGAGCCTGTCCACAAGATGGCCGCCATCCCCGAGCCTGTCCACAAGATGGCCGCTATCCCCGAGCCTGTCCACAAGATGGCCACCATCCCCAAGCCTGTTCACAAGATGGCCGCCCCGTCTGAGTCCCCGGCCAAGATGGCTGCCACGCCTGAGCCACATCAATCCAAAATCATCTCATTTGAATCTCATCTCATATCTGCTGCACCCAAAGCTAATCAAGTGATGCCTGATCCTCCGGTGTCAAGTCAACTGTTGTTCTCCATGAGTCAAGCTTTCAAGTCACAGCTGTTGTTCTCCATG
Organism: Labeo catla; assembly: GCA_012976165.1. Classification (NCBI taxonomy): domain Eukaryota; kingdom Metazoa; phylum Chordata; class Actinopteri; order Cypriniformes; family Cyprinidae; genus Labeo; species Labeo catla. The sequence continues at coordinate 158,621 of VONZ01000259.1, read as the reverse complement.
AGTCGCTTTCAGAAGTCACAGCCTGTTCACCATGAGTCAAGCCAAGTTACAGCTGTTGTCCTGAGTCAAACCAAGTTACAGCTGTTGTTCCTGAGTCAAGTCACGAACAGCTGTTGTTCCTGAGTCAAGTCGAAGTTACAGCTGGGTTGTCTATGTTATGCCAAAACAGATGAAGATTTCCATGAACTAAGCCAGAGGATTACAGCAGATCTTCATGAGAATATGCAAGTCAAGTTGCTGCTGTCTTCCCAATCCAAGCAAGCCACAGTTGATCTTCATGAGCCAAGCCAAGGATTACAGTGATCTTCAAGGAGCCAAGTCCGTTACTGCTGTTGTTCCTGAAACCAAGTCAAGTCACAGCGATCTTCTGGAGCTGCCGTGGCAGCTGACTTCATGAGGATGCCAAGTCAAGTCACAGCTGGTCTTTCATGGCCAGGTCAAGTTACAGCTGTTCTTCATAAGTCAAGTCCGTCACGGCAGGCCTCCTGAGTCAAGTCAAGTCCGCACGCAGGCCTCCCTGATGTCAAGTCACAGCAGACCTCCTGAGTGGGTCAAGTCAGAGTGCGCTTTAATGTGGGCATCTTCACGACATGGCTGCTGAGTATGGAGCTAGCGCAAGCCGCGGCCCGTCATGCCAGAACCTCGTCAGGTCCCGTCCTGACCCTCCAAGAGCCTCTATCCGCTCCAGCTGAGTCTCCTAGAGCCTCGTCACATCAGCTGACAGCCCAAAACCCAACACACCCGAGCCATCGGCTCCCCTAAGCACACCAGAGCCGTACCTTCTCCTCCCAAGCAATAAAGTCCACAGCGCCCCACCCTCAGGCAATGGCAGGCATCCCACTATCTACCAGGCCTGTAAGTAGCTGTTGCTATTTTGTGAGAGTGGGCCACACGCTGCAGCTCCACCTCGTCTGGACCACGAAGGTCGTTCTGAGGCCTCGTCCGAACACATCGGTCTGTGCCAGAGGGCCTTTTCTAGCCAACGAGTTTGCGCCAATACCTTTTGAGGTGTCAGCATGCACTGTAGAACCTCTCCTAAGGAGGAGGGCGTCCATTAATTAACTCACTGCCACTGCCTGCTTCACGGCATTTTGCAGTGCCTCCAGAGGTGTTTCAGCGAAAGTGTAGAACCTCTCCCATGAGGAGGTTCGCCCACCCTTGAACTCACTGCCATGTCCAGCTATGAATCTGCTGCAGAACCCTGGCAGGGGCGGTGTCCTCCGGCTCACGGCCAAAGAGGCTATCATGAACTCTCTGCCTGTCATGTCGGCCACGCTAAAATCATCTATGAACACTCCGGCTTCTGCTATGGATGTCACTAGTTCCACTGTGGATATCTCTGCTCCTGTCTGCTCACTTGCTCTGTCTGTCCAGCTGCTATGGCTCCCCGTTATGCTCTGCCTGCCGCCATGGTTCCCTGTTCTGCCTGCTCTGCCTGCTCTGTCGCTGCCCGCCATGCTGCCAGCTCTCCCTGCTCCACCATGGCTCCAGGCTCTCCCCAATCAAACATGGTGGACTTCTGCTCCAGTGTTACATTGTTCGCTCTGCCAGATCCCAAGGTTTCACCTTCGGCCCACTGTCCCATGGCTCAGGCTCCTCCAAAGGTTTCACTGTTCACCACTGCTCCCGGCCATGGCTCCAGGGTCCTCCAGTTCCACTCCACTGTCTGCCACAGCTCCACGGGCCAGGTCCCTCCAAGGCCACTTCCCACTGTCTGCCACAGCATTGTTCCATGGTCCTCCCAGTCCACTGTCTCCCTCCAGTGCTTCAGTGTCTGCAACCCTTGCTCCATCATCCATGGCCCACCTCTCTCTGTACCTAGGACCTGTCCCTGCTCCCTGCTTGCCCACCTCCTCTGTTCCCCCACCACCCCTGGACCCCTGTCCACCCTGTTTTTTGAGCAGCACCAGGAGTTGCTCCTGGGGGGGGGGATTCTGTAATGCCACGCCAGCAGAGGGAGCCCTCACCCATTGACTCTCTGTTACCGCTCCCTCTGCTGCTTCATGGGTTACTTCCTGTTTGGTGGCCATTTAAGGAGGCCTACACCAAACAGGCCTCGTGAAGTACTGTTTTGCCTGTGCGGACTCTACCAAGCGTTTTCCCTGTTTTCATTGCCTTGTTTTGTTATTTCCACGGTTTTGGTTCATTGTCATAGTTTGTCTTGTTTTTTTGCCATAGTTTTGTCTAGTTCATTGCCATAGTTTTTGCCTAGTCTCATAGCCTTGTTTATAGCTCTTGAACGAAGTCTGCACAGTCCAAAGTACATTGGTGTGTTTAACTTGGCCTTGGCTGACCTTGGTGAAACTAATGCAGTGATTCCTAACATGATGAAGACTTTTTTTTCTGACTCACAGTACATATCCTACAATGCTTGCTTGGCAAACATGTTTTTTGTGAATTGCTTTATTATTGTGCATAGTACCACTCTTGTTGTTCTGGCATTTGATCGCTTCATTGCAATTTGCTTCCCATTAAGATATCATGCAATATTGAATAATACTGTCATGTCTTTAGCGTTTATAGTATTATGGGTATTTAACACTTCTATGGTGGCTCTGTCAGTGCCTTTGATGACCAGACTTTCATTCTGTAAATCTAATGTGATAGAGAGTTTTTATTGTGATTATGGACCACTGTTGAAGATGGCATGCAACGACAGCAGTATTAATGTGTTTATAACAAACCTCATCGTAGCTATGCTTCTTGTAGCACCATTGTTCATTATATTCCTGTCATATCTGGGAATTTTTTTTGCCTTAAGTAAAATTACAACTTGGAAAGCACGTTTAAAAGCATTGAACACCTGTGTTTCTCACCTTTTGTTGGTTGGGGTATTTTTTATTTCTGTATTATGCATTTTCATTGCTTTATCAGTTAGTTCTCTTACTCCGAATACCACAGTCATCAGCACATCTCTTTCTTTTACTCTTCCACCAATGTTAAATCCCATTATTTATGTTTTAAACACAGCTGAAATCAGAGTCTTAATTCGAAAACTGCTGACAAACAGAACCATGCCAATTAGAAAAAACATTTCAAAATGATTGTAATGATTGTTTGTTCTTTCACACCTATACGAAAAATTAAATATATTTTTTCATGAATGTTTTTAGATTTATTATGTGGAAAATAAAACTCTAGCAGAAAATAGTTAAATTCACTCTTCTACACTCCTAACATGTAGAGTGGGTGTTACGTTTATTTATTTATGAATAAATCCATCTGATTTTTTAAAGTGTGTGTATGTAGTATGTTCTTAATTACTGACCTTAAAACAAAAAGTAGACAGAAAATTATACAAGGCATTTGACTGAATTTTTGTGAGCGATGATGACATATTTCTTGTTAGGTTTCATCCACTCAAATGCTGTTAACTGTCACGTTTGTCAATTTCATGCTCATATCATTCAAAAACAATGCAAACCACTGATTTGACTGATGTAAAAAGACCATTTTTACACGAGTATGTCTGAAATCTGCAAATAAGGTTGTTGATGTCTCTCTGTTGCGATTTCTCAACTTTCTGTTATTTCTGTATATGCTGTACAATAAAGAGTAAAAGCTAAACATGAAGATATCAATTTATTCATGCAAGCTTAAGGTAATCCTGTTTATCAAGGAGGTCTGCACATAAAATCTTCATTTCTCACATTTTGTTATTACCACATTTATCATACATTGACAAATGAATAAGGGAATATGATGCAAATATCATAATGACACTGAACTGGGGTAGTTTCTGGGAGAGACTGTAAGAACAACACCAGCAACACTCCAAACATCATGATTAAAAATCTAACAATTTAATCATGCAATCAATGCATGCACATGGCATCACTATTACAGAAAGCCATCTTAGATGATGTAAAATATGAAAAAGTCAAAGAAAATTGTTGCTTTACTCTTTTCAGGTATTATATGGCTTGCCCACTTATATAGCTGCATACACAGAGGGTGAACTAACTTCAGGGTAAGACCAAAAGTATCTGGATCTGGTCACAGTAGAAAAAAAAAAATAATAATAATATATATATATATATATATATATATATATATATGTATATATCTCAGTGTAACTTACTAATTTTTTCCAATTTAAACAGAAAATAAACTATATACAGAAGGTGAACAAAGAGCATTTACATTGTCACTGATTTTTAACACAATTTTAAGTACTCTTAAAACTCGTACACTATGGTGCTCACACTACACAACAAGGTTTCTTGTCCTCTGTTGTTGTCTTGTCATAGCAGCGTGCAAAAAGTACAAAACATTCAGTTTATAGATGTCCTGACCATCAGTGAAACTGTTTTCTCATAAAAATTCTTGCAAGAAGTGTTCGCAAAGCGAATAGGACATTTCTTTTTTTTTATGAAGAGACAACCAACTCCCTGTACAAGTGGTCTGTGCACTTATTTTATCCAGAAAACAAACAAAACATAAAAAAAGAGAATACGGCAGAAACAGAGACTGTTTTATACTTGCTGCATCAGTGCATCACAAGCACGGTTGACCCCACCAGGTTTATGGTATGGACAGGCGTATGTTATGAACAATGAACACAGGTGCATTTTATTGATAGCATTTTGAATGCACAGAGACACTATGACAAGATCCTGAGGCCCATTGTTGTGCCATTAATCCACGACCATCACCTCATTTAGCAGCATGGTAATGCACAGCCCCATGTTGCAAGGATCTGTACAGAATTCCTGGAAGCTGAAAGCATTCCAGTTCTTGCATGGCCAGTATTCTCACCAGACATGTCACCTATTGAGCATGTTTGGAATGCTCTGGATCAGCGTTAAGACAGCGTGTTCCAGTTCCTCCCAATATCCAGCAACTTCGCACAGCCATTGAAAAGGAGTGGACCAACATTCCACAGGCCACAGTCAACTCTATGCGAAGGAGATGTGTTGCACTGCGTGAGGCAAATGGTGGTCACACCAGATACTGACCAGTTTTCGGAACCCCTAGTACAGTAAAACTGCACATTTTAGAGTGGCCTTTTATTGCGGCCAGCCTAAGGCACACCTGTACAATAATCATGCTGTCTAATCAGCATCTTGATATGCCTTTGACATGCCTATATGGATTATCTCGGCAAAGGAGAAGTGCTCACTAACACAGATTTAGACAGATTTGTAAACAATATTTGAGAAAAATAGGCCTTTTGTGTACATAGAAAAAGTCTTAGATCTTTGAGTTCAGCTCATGTGAAATGGGGGCAAAAACAAAAGTGTTGCGTTTATAATTTCGATCAGTGTATTTAGTGGAAAATGAATAGAAATCATGATGCTGTCTTTACTTCTAAATATATAGTAATCATGTAAACATACCTTGACATTGACAATAAGGCATACATGCAAAGTCAGAGTGTTGTGGAGAAAAAGACCCAATAAGGCCCAACACTCAGGATCTCAGCCATTTCCACCTCTTGCTGTTACAGCCAATGCATGGACAAACTATTTGTAAAAAGTTGCTAGTGTCACATTATAGACTTAACATTAACTATATCCTTGAGTTACTGTAATATAATGGACATTTATGAGAACACAGGAGGAAATTCTGTTGCCTGTTTGCAGACTAGTGAAAAAAAAACTATCAAAACTAAAGCAGTGGCCAGACGTTCACTTCAGCATAATAGTACTACATCATTGCATTATCTGAAATCTCTCAAGAGATGAATCAGAAGATATATTTGGATTCAATGATGCAAATATACAGTAATCTCTCCAATATAACCAGGGTTACATACGTAACCTGGGACGTTCCCCTTCAGGAACTCGAGCTGCGTCCGAAAACGCTAGGGGAACGAGATGCCCACGCCACCAGACTTCCAAATCCCTGCCTAGTGTAAAAACTAGGGCAGGAGGACAGAAGGGCCAGGAGTGGCTCGGACATCTAGGTTATAAAACCTAACAAAGGTGAGGGGCATGGACCATCCCGCAGCATTACCGATGTCTTGTATAGGAACTCCTGACAGAAGTGCCTTGGAGGCAGCCATGGCACAGGTTGAGTGGGTCTTGACCCCCAGCAGCGGGGGGAGGTCAGAGGACTCATAAGCTATAGAAATGGCATCCACTATTCATCTACTTAGGGTCTGTTTAGAAGCTGGATGACCTTTTTTAGGGGAACCATAACACACAAACAACTGGTTTGTACCCCATGGTACCTCAAGCCTGTGAGAGGAGATCCCTCCTGACGGGAATCTCCCATGGAGAGCCGTCGAGGAGAGAAATTAGGTCCGAGAACCATACTCGGCCCAGCCAGTACGGGGCTACCAACAAAAGACTGACCCACGTGAATGGCATTCAGCCATTCACGTAGGCACTGCCACGTGACCTTGATCATGTGGAGCGGGTTTTGAGCCACCACTGTAGGGGTGTACAGCATGATTAGATTTAATCATGCAATCAATGCATGCACGTGACATCACTATTGCAGAATGCTATGAAGGCAAATCAATGCCATTAATAACCGAGCGCACAACTGATGCTGGCCCGCGCGGTAAATCACGTCCGCGAGAGGAAAACAGATCTACACGCGAGGAAACGGGAACCGCGAGCTCCTGTCAAACCTTTGCGCGCGCGTGACATGTTCTCTGCACGCAATACAAGCCCTCGTGATCATTCCCACATCCTCGCGCTCGATCTTCTCTCTAGTGATGGGTCGTTCTTGAACGATTCGTTCATTTTGAACGAATCTTTAATGTGACTCGGGACGAACGAGTCGTCTCGGGGAGTGATTCGTTCAGTCGCGCATGCGCAACATATTAGGTTCTGTACTGGAATTAGTTCACCTGAGTCTTCGGGTTTTTAGAGCCGTTCGTTTACCTTATGGGGCTGTCACGTGATGAACGAACGACTCGAACCCGAAGACTCGAGAGATGAACTAATCAATTCTTTTTCCGGCTCAGACTGCATAGGTTAAGCTTATGGGGCTGTGAACGAACGACTCGAAACCGAAAACTTGTCAGATAAGAGGCGAGGTGAGCGAATCATAGACTAAAGACCCAGGTAAACAATGAATTAATATTTTCTGTTTCTTATAGCATTATAGATTTGTTTTGTTTGAAGTGTGATCAACGTTTGTGTAAGCAGTAGATGTGTTAGGGAGGTAACAGGTAACATTTTAATTATATTTTGCTAAAATGAACGAAATGAACGAAATGACTCGAAAAAAGATTCGTTCATTTTGCTGAACGAGACTCAAAGATCCGAGTCGGTAAAATGATCCGAACTTCCCATCACTACTTCTATCACCTGCTCGCGCGAACACTTTTATTTTTGTCAGTCGTGGGGCGGGACTTGCTGTTTTAATTGTAATCTCAAACGCCACTGGTTACCTCCTCTTTTCCGGAGGTCAGCTGTGATTGGACGCCTGTGCACGCAATACAACCGCACTGCTTTTATTCTCAAAGTGCTATTATTATTATTATTATTATTATTATTAACAATTACGTCGGTTCGTTTAATCGTATCAACCTTTGTTATGCAAAATGTGAAACTGCAGTCTTATTCGCATAGGCTAGCATTTTTATAAATATTTGTAAAATATTATATATTCAGCATATTCTACTTAACCCTTTTTGTTCCTATCTTAATTAATTCATAAATTAGTCATTAACACTGATTTTATTTCTTTAAAAGCGACATCTTAATGTACAACAACTAATAATGATCAACAAGCGGCATCAGTCCGTCAGATCATTTTAAAACGTCAAATAGCTTCAATTTATAAGTTATAATAGCATCAGTCGCGGATGTAGACTGGTCAAAATTTATTTTAATAAACCTGTTTATGCGGAGTGTGGAATTCACCTAATGCATAACAGAGAAGCTTGTATTTTTCCTGATAATGAAACTAATTTTTTTTTTGTAAACTCATAATATCGACAAACGTTGCTTTTGTAAAGTAATGAGAACAAACAGGACGCGCTTTCTGCCATCTCTGTCTCTAAAGCGCGTCACAAAAAAGAACCGAAACTCATCGTATGACGGTCTCACATACATGAGAAAGTTTAAAATGTCTACTTTTAAACAAATTCAAAACAAAATCAAATACCCCTGATTATGTAATCTGTATGAAGGTTGCATTTCTCTCTAAAGGCGTCTCCGTTTTTAAAGCATTTCATGCGGATTTCCGTAGTCGGATAAATTCCGCTTTTTGAACGAATTTATTGAAGAAAACAAAAAAGGTATATAGACTATGTTTTGTGAATTGCCAACCTTTCTCCATCCGGCAGATATTGTTGCTTTTATTCTGATACTTTTCTCAAAGTTATTGGTAATGAATACATTCTATGAGAGTTTATGTTTCAGGTTTTGACTGCAAATGTCACGTCCATAACGCTGAAACTGCGTCATGCTAATCTTTGAAATAATTGCTTTTTTGTACAAAGTTGTGATGGTAGTTTTTGAAACATTTGTAAAACTTTTTTTTTTTTTTGTGAATGTTCACTAAATAGTAATATGAATATGTGCTCCACATTTTCATTGTTTGATTGTAATGTTTCATTTAATGTTTATTTATTTATTTATTTTTTATAAAGAGATATAAAAGATATTGGGCAGAACTGTGTTAAGTGTATTGCTCGGGCTTCTGCAACCGCCCAGGTTTATCATGTGACCCCTTGGGAAAATTAATTGCCCACCCCTGATGCATTCTATAGACAATTTACATTTTCATTAAAACAGATATGTTATATTTATAGAAAAAATAAATAAATGACAACTTATATGCATCTGGTCTGTTGATTAAGCCATGCCTCATGTCGTATGAATTATGGATCGTCTTTTCACAGACGTCCAATCACAGCTGACTTCCGGAAAAGAGGAAGTAACCGATGGCGTTTGAGATTACAATTAAAATAGCAAGTCCCGCCCCACGACTGGCAAAAATAAAAGTGTTCGCGCGAGCAGGTGAGAAAGGATCGAGCGCGAGGGCTTGTATTGCGTGCAGAGAACATGTCACGCGCGCGCGAAGGTTTGACAGGAGCTCGCGGTTCCCGTTTCCTCGCGTGTAGATCTGTTTTCCTCTCGCGGACGTGATTTACCGCGCGCGCCAGCATCAGTTGTGCGCTCGGTTATTAATGGCATTGATTTGCCGTCATAAGAAAGCCAGCTTAGATGATGTAAAATATGAAAAAAGTCAAAAGAAATTGTTGCTTTACTCTTTTCAGGTATTATATGATTATATGACTATATGGTGCTCACACTACACAACAAGGTTTCTTGTCCTCTGTTGTTGTCTTGTCATAGCTGCGTGCAAAAAGTACAAAACATTCAGTTTATAGATGTCCTGACTATCAGCGAAAATGTTTTCTCATAAAAAAATCTTGCAAGAAGTTATAGGACTAGGATAGGACATTTTTTCATGAAAGGACGATCAACTCCCTGTACAAGTGGTCTGTGCACTTATTTTATCCAGAAAACAAACAAAACATGAAAAAAGAGAATATGGCAGAAACAGAGACTGTTTTATACTTGCTGCATCAGTGTGTTACAAGCACTAAGGTGGGCGTAGCGTGCGGCAAAAATGATGGGAATGTTGAGGAAATATATATTGATTCTATATTGAATTATATATTGATTGAATATTGATTCTTCAGTGTTCGTGTCATGAGTCCTGTCCAGTCTGCCCGCCACCAGAGGTCACCTTGCCATGATATTGACTTCTCCTTTAAAGCACCTTGATGTGTTTGTTTCTTATAAACATGGACAGGAGACATGGACTCCTTATTCCTTTAACAAGCAGTGTTATCACTTTCCTTTTAAAGGTTGGTAAGCCTATTCATCTGGCTGTCTTTATGATTATATAGTTGCATTGTTTTTCCTACTGTCCAGGAAACAGCAGAACAGACCTACAAACCAACAGCTGAGATGTTAAATTATGATATTTGAATCACAAATTGAATAATTAGCCTTTTAGGAGCCACTTAAAAACAATTAATATTCACTACTGTACTGTTGTAATAGTATCTCACGATAGTATTACAATCCAGAGGGAATTAATCTGATCAATTAGTGCAGTTATTCACACAAATGCAATCACAGTTCAAAGACACACACACACACACACACACTTAGTTAAGTGAAACAAATAAAATAATAATAATAATAATAATAAATGGCAGTTGTAATTTATCACAAGTTTGGCACAAAGAAAAAAAGATGACAGTCAATATATGCTAGAATTAAAGACTCTTTATATCAGTGGATATAATCTTAAATTCTGATGCTTAAATTTTAATGTATTTTGTCTGATTTTCCCTTCCTTATTGTTTGATTTTGACAGCCAGCGTGAAATTTTATCATATAAAGCCCATCCTGATAGAAGCTTATTAAAATAATTTAGATTCTTAAAATTGCTCACAAGATGTGAATATTAGAAAAAAAGAAATAAATAAAAATAAGCATATACAAACTTTTAACTAGTAGAAAATTATTTAGCTATATATTTGTATGCCTTTATAGTAAATAATCAGAATATAAGCGAGATGGTCATTCTTCTGTTTCAAAAAAATTGTGTGTATTGCTTTGTCTCTGTCACCCTCTTCTGGTTATATTTGGGCTGTACAACACACTAGCAGGTGATTTGTATTACTAGAGGTGATCCATGTTATTAAAAGGCCTTTTAAATGATCATGTTTGTGGAGGGCTTTTTTTAAGTTCCAGAAATGTCATCTGAGTCTATTCTGAGAATTTATTTATTTAAAATCCATCCTGGAAACAAATGACAATGTAGTTACAAAGATTTACATTTTGGGTTACTTACATGACAATTTTTTTTTTTTTGGATTTAAGTGTATTTCTGCATGTTTTCTAATAAACAGCTAAATAAATAAACAAACATAAAATAAGGGTGTGTTCACACTTGGCATGTTTGGTTCGATTAAAACAAACTGGTGCAACTGCTCTGTTAGTGCAATTCATTTGAGTAAGTGTGAACACTGCCATCCGAACCCTGGTGTGCACCAAACAAGCGGGCCGAGACTGCTAAAAAGATGGATCTTGGTCCACTTCCAAATGAACTGTGGTATGGTTTGAATGAAATATGAATGCGACGTGGACCAGAGACTTCTAAACGGACCAAAAACAAAAAGTAATGACACGACATGACGCTATGCAACATGATTCCTCGCAGAGAACAAGCAGTGTTTCCAAAACAAAATGAGCAGAGGGCAAACATGGAACAACGAGGAGGTAAAGTGCCTTTCAAGAGCTCTTTGTGAGTTTGCAGATAGTGATAATAAAATCATATACACCCAACGAGCGTGCTTAGTCCAGCAGACAGCAGGTGTATTTGGCTTAAAGCGACTGATCAGTGAATGGGTACTTTGATGTAATACACACACAGCGTAGCTTTAAGTTGAATGCACCTTTACCTTTTGTTTGGAGTGTTCGGTGAGTTCCGTCATGAAATATACGTCATTCAACCCGACCAATCAGGTTGTGAACGTATCACTATGCCTTTAGGTTCGGTATCTTTAGGTGCACTGTCAAAAATGCCAGTATGAACGCTAAGTGGACCACGACCAAATATATCATTTTCTTTTTTGGTCCGGACCAAATGAACCAAACGAACCGAACCACAAGTGTGAACACATGCTGTTGTGCAGTGAATCTTGGGATAGGAGGGGCTGCGAAAGACACATTTATTGTATTCTTTGTGGTTTGGTAATCGAAGGCCACGTTTCGAGGCCTGAATTAGAACAAAACTATTGTGTTAGTTATGGACTGAGACAGAAAGCAGAATATCACAAGATGTTCATCATCCTGATAGGGAGGGAATAATGATCATGTAATATAAACCCAAAAACACTGAAAGATGTGGATTTTAGTCGTCTCAAACTTCCTGTAGTGTGATGTAATTTTCTGAGCACACCTTCATTGCAGTCTTCACAGTTTCTGGGATGCTGCTGACCTTAACTCATGAAGCCACATGAGAAGTGCAGAAACTGTTTATTTGACACTGAGCAGCACCAAATTCACGATGCCTGACATGTCTGATCACAGATTTGGTCTCATATCAGGATAATAAAGCACCATAATGCTGCAGTCATTAAACACAGATTTGATTTTTCCAGAATATTATTAATACATCCGTTTCTTCACTGCTACAACACAACACACCATAAGGGCTTTTATTTATTCCCTCTAGATTGTAATAATAGTATCTAAATTGTAAAAATAGTATCCTGAGATAAGTAACATAATGAAACATTTATTGTTTTTAATTATTTGACCCATAAAAGGCTATTTTCCTGTATCAGAATATAGTTATACAATGCCTATTTATATGTATAGCAGCAACACTTAATGAGGATTAAGAAAATTACAGTATGCTGATGCTGACCTTTATAATCAAAAAGATTAAGTCATTAATAAATGTACATTTTCCACTACTGCAAATTATTTTTGTATTCATGGTGAAACTTTTGGCAAGAGTTGTATCATCTTTGATTGAAAGATCAAGAGTGTTTATATCTCAGGATAATTATGTTTGTCAAAGTTCACCTGTTAATTAGCAACACTCATAATAGATGACTAATTATGTGTACACACAGGAGAACATGTACAAACATCTCTGACACCTGGGAGAATCCTGTCTCCCATCACCTTGAGTACTGTAGATCAAAACATCATTAAAAAAGTTTTGTTTAGAAGGGCAATGACCTTACAAAACCATCTTATTAACTATTTATATTTTCCATTTGTTATATATTTTGGTGTAATACGTATAATAATTGAATAATAAAACTAGAGGAAGTCAGCACCTATTCATACAAATGTGAGAGTGTGCATCCTGAAATTATTATTATTTTTTTTAAATAGATCATCAAAATGACATTTTTGTAGCCTACTTTTGCTAACAAAAAAAATATAGCACACTCCTAGAGTTGTTTTTGTTTTTTGATGTTTTGGTGAAACACAGTGGGCCTATATAGACTATGGAGCCTGTTAGATTGTTTCTGACAGCTGTTAATGTAAGATTCTCTCTCTGTACCAGAGCTGCCTCAGACATTGCATACTCTTTTAAGTACTTATTTTGAATAAGTAATTACTTTGTGATCACTAAAAACATACTCTCTATATAGTATAAATACATGTAATCCAGACATACTACATTCACTATGTTGTCATTATCACATGACCTACCAGTATCAGTTGCGTCACTTTACGTCCATTCACAAATGGCCTCATGGGATAGTAATTTGTCCATTGTATTATTGTGTCCCAATTCAGGCCCTGCATTCTTAGAAGGGGCTGTACTCCTGTGACACATTCGGCCTTGGAAGGATCAAAGGTTGCAGATCCTGAATTTGGACACAACTATCATTTTACTTATTCACTGAGACAGAAAGCAGAATATCATAAAATGTTCATCATCTAGACAGGGAGGGAAAAATAATCATGTAATATGAGTAAAGCATCTGCTGCCAATCATCTTCATAACAGTGATCTCGGATGTGAAATCACAGGAAGATGTGCTGAGAGCAGCTAATGTCCATCAAATGACATCATTTAGTGGAAAATGAACAGAAATTATGATTCTGTCTTTACTTCTAAATATGAAGTAATCATGTAAACATACCTTGAGATTCACAAAGAGACGTACATGCAAAGTCAATGTAAATGGTGTACTTATCACTCCCTGAAAGCAGTAGATTGTTTATTCTTACTGTATACTCTTGAGTTACTGTAATATACTGGACATTAATGAAAACACAAAAGGCAATTCTGTGGTCTGTTCACAGACTAGTGAAAAAAATCTATCAAAACGGCCAGAACATTTCTTTCAGCATTGTAGAATTACATCATTGCTTTGTCTGAATCTCTCAAGAGATGAATCAGAAGATATATTTGGATTCAGTGACACAATTGGCCAATGATCTTTACAACATAAGAGAATAAGGGCAAATTACAGCTGAGTAATTTCATTCAAAGCAGCTCGCAAATGTTTATACAGTCACTGTCATTGTTTGGTCTGGCTCTGAAACTTTATGTATACAGGTCTGTGATTGAAATATTAAGCAAAAAGTTTACATAAATGTATAATTTCAGCATTTGAAAATAGGCGTTAGAAGAGTAAGATGACAATTTTGTGAATTCCCTAAATTTTGTTTATGTCTTCATGGTAATTTCTGTTTTCTCCTTGTTCAAAACATCAAACACAAAACTGCTATGAGTTCTTTAAATGCAAGTTTTGTCCAGAATATGTCTATTGTTCGCCCTGACTATTTTTTTATCATTGGACTTTCAGGTATACCATACAGTAGCTATTACTATATTTTTTTATTTATCGCATATTTGATTGCTGTAATTGGAAACTCTATAGTCCTTCTCATTATAGCTCTTGAACGAAGTCTGCACAGTCCAAAGTACATTGGTGTGTTTAACTTGGCCTTGGCTGACCTTGGTGAAACTAATGCAGTGATTCCTAACATGATGAAGACTTTTTTTTCTGACTCACAGTACATATCCTACAATGCTTGCTTGGCAAACATGTTTTTTGTGAATTGCTTTATTACTGTGCAAAGTACCACTCTTGTTGTTCTGGCATTTGATCGCTTCATTGCAATTTGCTTCCCATTAAGATATCATGCAATATTGAATAATACTGTCATGTCTTTAGCGTTTATAGTATTATGGGTATTTAACACTTCTATGGTGGCTCTGTCAGTGCCTTTGATGACCAGACTTTCATTCTGTAAATCTAATGTGATAGAGAGTTTTTATTGTGATTATGGACCACTGTTGAAGATGGCATGCAACGACAGCAGTATTAATGTGTTTATAACAAACCTCATCGTAGCTATGCTTCTTGTAGCACCATTGTTCATTATATTCCTGTCATATCTGGGAATTTTTTTTGCCTTAAGTAAAATTACAACTTGGAAAGCACGTTTAAAAGCATTGAACACCTGTGTTTCTCACCTTTTGTTGGTTGGAGTATTTTTTATTCCTGTATTATGCATTTTCATTGCTTTATCAGTTAGTTCTCTTACTCCGAATACCACAGTCATCAGCACATCTCTTTCTTTTACTCTTCCACCAATGTTAAATCCCATCATTTATGTTTTAAACACAGCTGAAATCAGAGTCTTAATTCGAAAACTGCTGACAAACAGAACCACGCCAATTAGAAAAAACATTTCAAAATGATTGTAATGATTGTTTGTTCTTTCACACCTATACGAAAAATTAAATATATTTTTTCATGAATGTTTTTAGATTCATTATGTGGAAAATAAAACTCTAGCAGAAAATAGTTAAATTCACTCTTCTACACTCCTAACATGTAGAGTGGGTGTTACGTTTATTTATTTATGAATATATAAAAATATATATATATTATATATAATCCATCTGATTTTTTAAAGTGTGTGTATGTAGTATGTTCTTAATTACTGACCTTAAAACAAAAAGTAGACAGAAAATTATACAAGGCATTTGACTGAATTTTTGTGAGCGATGATGACATATTTCTTGTTAGGTTTCATCCACTCAAATGCTGTTAACTGTCACGTTTGTCAATTTCATGCTCATATCATTCAAAAACAATGCAAACCACTGATTTGACTGATGTAAAAAGACCATTTTTACACGAGTATGTCTGAAATCTGCAAATAAGGTTGTTGATGTCTCTCTGTTGCGATTTCTTAACTTTCTGTTATTTCTGTATATGCTGTACAATAAAGAGTAAAAGCTAAACATGAAGATATCAATTTATTCATGCAAGCTTAAGGTAATCCTGTTTATCAAGGAGGTCTGTACATACAATCTTCATTTCTCACATTTTGTTATTACCACATTTATCATACATTGACAAATGAATAAGGGAATATGATGCAAATATCATAATGACACTGAACTGGGGTAGTTTCTGGGAGAGACTGTAAGAATAACACCAGCAACACTCCAAACATCATGATTAGAAATCTAACAATTTAATCATGCAATCAATGCATGCACATGGCATCACTATTACAGAAAGCCATCTTAGATGATGTAAAATATGAAAAAGTCAAAGAAAATTGTTGCTTTACTCTTTTCAGGTATTATATGGCTTGCCCACTTATATAGCTGCATACACAGAGGGTGAACTAACTTCAGGGTAAGACCAAAAGTATCTGGATCTGGTCACAGTAGAAAAAAAAAAATAATAATAATATATATATATATATATATATATATATATATATGTATATATCTCAGTGTAACTTACTAATTTTTTCCAATTTAAACAGAAAATAAACTATATACAGAAGGTGAACAAAGAGCATTTACATTGTCACTGATTTTTAACACAATTTTAAGTACTCTTAAAACTCGTACACTATGGTGCTCACACTACACAACAAGGTTTCTTGTCCTCTGTTGTTGTCTTGTCATAGCAGCGTGCAAAAAGTACAAAACATTCAGTTTATAGATGTCCTGACCATCAGTGAAACTGTTTTCTCATAAAAATTCTTGCAAGAAGTGTTCGCAAAGCGAATAGGACATTTCTTTTTTTTTATGAAGAGACAACCAACTCCCTGTACAAGTGGTCTGTGCACTTATTTTATCCAGAAAACAAACAAAACATAAAAAAAGAGAATACGGCAGAAACAGAGACTGTTTTATACTTGCTGCATCAGTGCATCACAAGCACGGTTGACCCCACCAGGTTTATGGTATGGACAGGCGTATGTTATGAACAATGAACACAGGTGCATTTTATTGATAGCATTTTGAATGCACAGAGACACTATGACAAGATCCTGAGGCCCATTGTTGTGCCATTAATCCACGACCATCACCTCATTTAGCAGCATGGTAATGCACAGCCCCATGTTGCAAGGATCTGTACAGAATTCCTGGAAGCTGAAAGCATTCCAGTTCTTGCATGGCCAGTATTCTCACCAGACATGTCACCTATTGAGCATGTTTGGAATGCTCTGGATCAGCGTTAAGACAGCGTGTTCCAGTTCCTCCCAATATCCAGCAACTTCGCACAGCCATTGAAGAGGAGTGGACCAACATTCCACAGGCCACAGTCAACTCTATGCGAAGAAGATGTGTTGCACTGCGTGAGGCAAATGGTGGTCACACCAGATACTGACCAATTTTCGGAACCCCTAGTACAGTAAAACTGCACATTTTAGAGTGGCCTTTTAATGTGGCCAGCCTAAGGCACACCAGTGCAATAATCATGCTGTCTAATCAGCATCTTGATATGCCTTTGACATGCCTATATGGATTATCTCGGCAAAGGAGAAGTGCTCACTAACACAGATTTAGACAGATTTGTGAACAATATTTGAGAAAAATAGGCCTTTTGTGTACATAGAAAAAGTCTTAGATCTTTGAGTTCAGCTCATGTGAAATGGGGGCAAAAACAAAAGTGTTGCGTTTATAATTTCGATCAGTGTATTTAGTGGAAAATGAATAGAAATCATGATGCTGTCTTTACTTCTAAATATATAGTAATCATGTAAACATACCTTGACATTGACAATGAGGCATACATGCAAAGTCAGAGTGTTGTGGAGAAAAAGACCCAATAAGGCCCAACACTCAGGATCTCAGCCATTTCCACCTCTTGCTGTTATAGCCAATGCATGGACAAACTATTTGTAAAAAGTTGCTAGTGTCACATTGTAGACTTAACATTAACTATATCCTTGAGTTACTGTAATATAATGGACATTTATGAGAACACAGGAGGAAATTCTGTAACCTGTTTGCAGACTAGTGAAAAAAAAACTATCAAAACTAAAGCAGTGGCCAGACGTTCACTTCAGGATAATAGTACTACATCATTGCATTATCTGAAATCTCTCAAGAGATGAATCAGAAGATATATTTGGATTCAATTATGCAAATATACAGTAATCTCTCCAATATCACCAGGGTTACATACGTAACCTGGGACGTTCCCCTTCAGGAACTCGAGCTGCGTCCGAAAACGCTAGGGGAACAAGATGCCCACGCCACCAGACTTCCAAATCCCTGCCTAGTGTAAAAACTAGGGCAGGAGGACAGAAGGGCCAGGAGTGGCTCGGACATCTAGGTTATAAAACCTAACAAAGGTGAGGGGCATGGACCATCCCCCAGCATTACCGATGTCTTGTATAGGAACTCCTGACAGAAGTGCCTTGGAGGCAGCCATGGCACAGGTTGAGTGGGTCTTGACCCCCAGCAGCGGGGGGAGGTCAGAGGACTCATAAGCTATAGAAATGGCATCCACTATTCATCTACTTAGGGTCTGTTTAGAAGCTGGATGACCTTTTTTAGGGGGACCATAACACACAAACAACTGGTTTGTACCCCATGGTACCTCAAGCCTGTGAGAGGAGATCCCTCCTGACGGGAATCTCCCATGGAGAGCCGTCGAGGAGAGAAATTAGGTCCGAGAACCATACTCGGCCCAGCCAGTACGGGGCTACCAACAAAAGACTGACCCACGTGAATGGCATTCAGCCATTCACGTAGGCACTGCCACGTGACCTTGATCATGTGGAGCGGGTTTCCCCTCGGGGAGAACCCCTTGGTTTTGAGCCACCACTGTAGGGGTGTACAGCATGATTAGATTTAATCATGCAATCAATGCATGCACGTGACATCACTATTGCAGAATGCTATGAAGGCAAATCAATGCCATTAATAACCGAGCGCACAACTGATGCTGGCCCGCGCGGTAAATCACGTCCGCGAGAGGAAAACAGATCTACACGCGAGGAAACGGGAACCGCGAGCTCCTGTCAAACCTTTGCGCGCGCGTGACATGTTCTCTGCACGCAATACAAGCCCTCGTGATCATTCCCACATCCTCGCGCTCGATCTTCTCTCTAGTGATGGGTCGTTCTTGAACGATTCGTTCATTTTGAACGAATCTTTAATGTGACTCGGGACGAACGAGTCGTCTCGGGGAGTGATTCGTTCAGTCGCGCATGCGCAACATATTAGGTTCTGTACTGGAATTAGTTCACCTGAGTCTTCGGGTTTTTAGAGCCGTTCGTTTACCTTATGGGGCTGTCACGTGATGAACGAACGACTCGAACCCGAAGACTCGAGAGATGAACTAATCAATTCTTTTTCCGGCTCAGACTGCATAGGTTAAGCTTATGGGGCTGTGAACGAACGACTCGAAACCGAAAACTTGTCAGATAAGAGGCGAGGTGAGCGAATCATAGACTAAAGACCCAGGTAAACAATGAATTAATATTTTCTGTTTCTTATAGCATTATAGATTTGTTTTGTTTGAAGTGTGATCAACGTTTGTGTAAGCAGTAGATGTGTTAGGGAGGTAACAGGTAACATTTTAATTATATTTTGCTAAAATGAACGAAATGAACGAAATGACTCGAAAAAAGATTCGTTCATTTTGCTGAACGAGACTCAAAGATCCGAGTCGGTAAAATGATCCGAACTTCCCATCACTACTTCTATCACCTGCTCGCGCGAACACTTTTATTTTTGTCAGTCGTGGGGCGGGACTTGCTGTTTTAATTGTAATCTCAAACGCCACTGGTTACCTCCTCTTTTCCGGAGGTCAGCTGTGATTGGACGCCTGTGCACGCAATACAACCGCACTGCTTTTATTCTCAAAGTGCTATTATTATTATTACATTTTTGGCCGTAGCTCATACAATTTTTGTCGTAGACTCAAAAACTTTACATCGTTGCAATCCTTGGGCCAATACGCACAAAAGTGTACTGGCGCAGATTTTGCGTATGAAGCCCGGTTTTTCCGCAAAATGGCGTTATATCCGAAACCTACTTTTGCGAACTAGTCCTAGGTTTTTTGGCCGATCGGAACGAAACCAGTGCTGAAATATTCTCTGGACAGTGAATATCAATAATTATCAAAAAAAAGTTGAAATTTTGACTTACGGTCGAATAGGAATGCCAAAATGTTCGATGCTAAAGGTAGCCAATTGCTACATTTGGCTATAACTTTTGAATGGAATGAGATATCTACACCAAACTCTGTACACATGTGTATAAGCTTAATCTTTGGTCAAATAAAAAAAAATTGCACAGCTCTGCCACTTGGTGGCGCTATAAGCCTGAAAAAACATAAAAATGACTATAACTATGCAATCGTTGGTCCGATCGACCTGAAAATTGGTATGCAGTGTCTCTGTCCAATGTGCCATAAGGGTCTATAAGGACATTGGCGTATCTCAAAAAACATGGCCACCATAGGCCAATGAAGTTTGAGCACCTATTAGACAAGGTTAATGGAGGCTGATCGGAACGAAACTCACTGGGCATGTTCGACTCATGGCCCTAAAGGTCTGTAAGAATTTTGAAAGAAATCGACCACTAGTTGGCGCTAACGAGTTTTTTGGCTCTGTAATCACGTGGTGTTTCACACATCCACACAATATGTATATCATTTGATAGATCTCCTCATGATGAACAACTTTGCCTCAAGAACCATTGCTGTCAATCAAATTGTTCATTAATTATTAATAAATATGTGAAAAACCTACTTTTGCGAACTAGTCCTAGGTTTTTCGCTCAATCTCGATCAAACCACTGCAGTAATGTTCTCTGGACTCTCTAGATCAATAATTATCAAAAAAATGTTGAATTTTGTCCTTTGGGTAGCTATAACGGGGTCATTTATAAAAGGGGCGTGGCCATATATACTCAAAAGCCTATAAAACCTAAACAAAAACTCAAAACTTTACAAAAGTGGGAGAAAACATGTGTCAGATGACTCTTAAGAAGCATGTAAAATTTCATGGAGATTGGACCATAGGTGGTGCTATGACAGTTAAAAAGGCTTCAAAAACACAAGCTGTGTATGGTAAATGGCTTCAAATGGCTAAATAAATGTGCATATATTCACACAAACACTAGATCTTCATATCATTAGATAGATCTCTTTCATGATGAACAACTTTGCCTCAAGAACTATTGCAGTTAATCAAATCTTTTATTACATATTCACAAATATGTGAAAAACCTACTTTTACGAACTAGTCCTAGGTTTTTCGTTCAATCTCGATCAAACCACTGCAGCACAGTTCTCCAGACTCCCTAGATTATTAATTATCAAAAAAAAGTTAAACTTTTGACTCACGGTCGCAAAGGGGCACCAAAAGGTTCAAAAGAGGCGGGGTCACTTTTACTAAAATGGCTATAACTTTTGAACAGAATGACATATCATCACCAAACTCAGAACACATGTGTACAAGCTAAATCTGTGGTAAAATTCAGAAAATTGCGGAGCTTGACCACTTGGTGGCGCTATAAGAGCAAAAATACTTAAAAATGGCTATAACTGCGCAACCGTCAGTCCAATCGAACTGAAAATTGGTATGCAGTGTCTTAGTCCAATGTGGCATAAGGGTCTATGAGGACATTTGCATATCTTGATAAACATGGCTGCAATCAACCAATGAAGTTGGAGCACCTATTAGACAAGGTTAATGGAGGCCGATCGGAACGAAACTCACTGGGCATGTTCGACTCATGGTCCTAAAGGTCTGTAAGAATTTTGAAAGAAATCGACCACTAGTTGGCGCTAACGAGTTTTTTGGCTCTGTAATCACGTGGTGTTTCACACATCCACACAATATGCATATCATTTGATAGATCTCCTCATGATGAACAACTTTGCCTCAAGAATCATTGCTGTCAATCAAATCGTTCATTAAATATTCACAAATATGTTAAAAACCTACTTTTGCGAACTAGTCCTAGGTTTTTCACTCAATCTCGATCAAACCACTGCAGTAATATTCTCCGGACTCTCTAGATCAATAATTATCAAAAAAATGTTGAATTTTGTCCTTTGGTTAGCTATAACGGGGTCATTTAGAAAAGGGGCGTGACAAAAAATACCCAATAGCCTATAAAACCTAAACCAAAACTCAAAACTTTATGAACATTGGTGAGGGCATGTGTCAGATGACTCTTAACAAGCATGCAAAGTTTCGTGAAAATCGGACAATAGGTGGCGCTATAACAGTTAAAAATGCTTTAAAAACAAGATTTAGATGGTAAACAGCCTCAAATTGTTAAAAAATACTCATCTATTCTCACAAACACTAGATCTTACATTTATATCTGCATGATATATCCCCTCATTCTGAACAACTTTCCATAGCACCTCAAAGGCCTTATTTGCTCGAACCCCGGTAATTGCTGCTTGCAGCTATATTTAGGGGTTTGAGCGCGTAGCGCTGAAACCCTATTGTAATTGTTAGGATTTTTTTTATTATTATTATTAGGGGTTCGAGCGCGTAGCGCTGAAACCCTATTGTAATTGTTAGGATTTTTAGGGGTTCGAGTGCGTAGCACTGAAACCCTATTGTTAGGGGTTCGAGTGCGTAGCACTGAAACCCTATTGTAATTGTAAGGATTTTTTTTATTATTATTATTTTCCGCTAGAACTGATCGTGCAGACCAAACCGTAAGGCCTAAAGAGTTGAAACTTGGCCAGAACGTAGAGCTCCCCGTGGGGACGTTCTGACAAAGCCTTGCCCAAATCGGCCTAAAGGTGGCGCTACAGCGCAAAAAACTAACTTTTTTTACATTTTTGGCCCTAGCTCGTACAATTTTTGTCGTAGACTCAAAAACTTTACATCGTTGCAATCCTTGGGTCAAGGCGAACAAAAGTGCACGGGCGCAGATTTTTCGTACGAAGCCCGGTTTTTCCGCAAAATGGCGTTATGTCCGAAACCTACTTTTGCGAACTAGTCCTAGGTTTTTTGCCCGATCGGAACCAAACCAGTGCAGAAATGTTCTCTGGACAGTGAATATCAATAATTATCAAAAAAAAGTTGAAATTTTGACTCACCGTCAAATAGGAATGTGAAAACGTTCTATGTTAATGTTAGCAAATTCTTACATTTGGCTATAACTTTTGAATGGAATGAGAAATCTACACCAAACTCGGTACACATGTGTATAAGCTCAATCTTTGGTAAAATAACAAAAATTGCACAGCTCTGCCTCTTGGTGGCGCTATAAGCCTGAAAAAACATAAAAATGACTATAACTATGCACTCGTTGGTCCGATCGACCTGAAAATTGGTATGCAGTGTCTCTGTCCAATGTGCAATAAGGGTCTATGAGAACATTTGCGTATCTCAAAAAAACATGGCCGCCATCGGCCAATGAAGTTTGAGCACCCATTAGACAAGGTTAACAGAGGCCGATCGGAACGAAACTCACTGGGCATGTTCGACTCATGGCCCTAAAGGTCTGTAAGAATTTTGAAACAAATCGGCCACTAGTTGGTGCTAACGAGTTTTTTGCCTCTGTAACGTGCCTCACTCACGTGGTGTTTCACACATCCACACAATATGCATATCATTTGATAGATCTCCCCATGCTGAGCAACTTTGCCTCAAGAACCATTGCTGTCAATCAAACCGTTCATTAATTATTCATAAATATGTCAAAAACCTACTTTTGCGAACTAGTCCTAGGTTTTTCGCTCAATCTCGATCAAACCACTGCAGCACAGTTCTCCAGACACTCTAGATCAATAATTATCAAAAAAATGTTGAATTTTGTCCTTCGGGTAGCTATAACGGGGTCATTTAGAAAAGGGGCGTGGCCACATATACCCAAAAGCCTATAAAACCTAAACAAAAACTCAAAACTTTACAAAAATTGGAGAAAACATGTGTCAGATGATTCTTAAAAAGCATGTAAAATTTTATAGAGATCGGACCATAGGTGGCGCTATGACAGTTAAAAAGGCTTCAAAAACACAACATTTCAAAAGTAAATTGCCTTAAATTGCTATAACATGCTCATATAATCACAGAAACACTAGAACTTCATACCATATGATAGATCTACTCATGCTGAGCAACTTTGCCTCAAGAAGCACTGCTGTCAATCAAGTCGTTTATTACATATTCACAAATATGTGAAAAACCCACTTTTGCGAACTAGTCCTAGGTTATTCACTCGATCTCGATCAAACCACTGCAGCACAGTTCTCCAGACTCCCTAGATCAAAAATTATCAAAAAGAAGTTAAACTTTTGACTCACGGTCGCAAAGGGGTGCCAAAACGTTCGAAAGAGGCGGGGCCACTTTCACTAAAATGGCTATAACTTTGGAACAGAATGACATATCATCACCAAACTCGGAACACATATGTAAAAGTTCAGCCTTTGGTCAAATCCAAAAAATTGCGGAGCTTGACCACTTGGTGGCGCTATAATAGAGGAAAAACATAAAAATGGCTATAACTTTGCAACCGTCAGTCCAATCAACCTGAAAATTGGTATGCAGTGTCCCTGTCCAATGTGCCATAAGGGTCTATAAGGACATTGGCGTATCTCAAAAAACATGGCCGCAATCGACCAATGAAATTTGAGCACCTATTAGACAAGGTTAACGGAGGCCGATCGGAACGAAACTCACTGGGCATGTTTGACTCATGGCCCTAAAGGTCTGTAAGAATTTTGAAACAAATCGGCCACTAGTTGGCGCTAACGAGTTTTATGGCTCTGTAATCACGTGGTGTTTCACACATCCACACAATATGCATATCATTTGATAGATCTCCTCATGATGAACAACTTTGTTTCAAGAACCATTGCTGTCAATCAAACCGTTCATTAATTATTCACAAATATGTCAAAAACCTACTTTTGCGAACTAGTCCTAGGTTTTTCACTCAATCTCGATCAAACCACTGCAGCAATATTCTCTGGACTCTCTAGATCAATAATTATCAAAAAAATGTTGAATTTTGTCCTTCGGTTAGCTGTAATGGGGCCATTTACAATAGGGGCGTGGCCACATATACCCAAAAGCCTATAAAACCTAAACGAAAACTCAAAACGTTACGAAAATTGGAGAAAACATGTGTCAGATGATTCTTAACAAGCATGCAAAGTTTCATGGAGATCGGAGCATAGGTGGCGCTATAACAGTTAAAAAGGCTTCAAAAACACAAGCTGTGTATGGTCAATGGCTTCAAATGGCTAAATAAATGCTCATATATTCATACAAACACTAGATCTTCATATCATTTGATAGATCTCCTCATGATGAACAACTTTGCCTCAAGAACCATTGCTGTCAATCAAAGTCGTTCATGAAATATTCACAAATATGTTAAAAACCTACTTTTGCAAACTAGTCCTAGGTTTTTCGCTCAATCTTGAGCACACCACCGCAGTAATATTTTCTGGACTCCCTAGATCAATAATTATCAAAAAAATGTTGAGTTTTGTCCTTTGGTTAGCTATAACGGGGTCATTTACAAAGGGCCATGGCCACATATAACCAAAAGCCTATAAAACCTAAACAAAAACGCAAAACTTTCCGAAAATTGGTAAGAACATGTGACAGATGACAAGCATGCAAAGTTTCATGAAGATCAAACCATAGGTGGCGCTATAAGCTTTAAAAGTATTGGATTTCTTTGGTAAATAGTCTCAAATTGCTAAAAAAAATTGCTCATATGTTCACACAAACACTAGATCTTCATATCATATGACAAATCTCATTTTGAACAACTTTGCATAGCACCTTAAAGGCCTTAAATGCTCGAACCCCGGTAATTGCTGCTTGCAGCTATATTTATTGTCTGGATTTTTTTTATTATTATTTTTCTCCGCTAAAACTGATCGTGCAGACCAAACTGTAAGGCCTAGAGAGCTGAAATTTGGCCAGAACGTAGAGCTCCCCGTGGGGACGTTCTGACAAAGTCTCTCCCAAATTGGCCTAAAGGTGGCGCTACAGTGATCAAAGACGCGAAAGCCCTCATAACTCCTAGACCATTTGTCCTAGACTCAAGTGCCTTATACCATTGTAATCCTTGGCTCAATCAAAACAAAATGGCTATCTCGGATTTCATTTCCGGTATGCAAATTTTTCCGCCATTTTGAAATTTGTCCAAAACCTACTTTTGCGAACTAGTCCTAGGTTTTTCGCCCAATCAGAACCAAACCAGTGCAGAAATGTTCTCTGGACAGTGAATATCAATAATTATCAAAAAAAAGTTGAAATTTTGACTCATCGTTGCGAAGGGGCCCCAAAAAGTTTGTCAGGTGGGGGGCCATTTTTACTAAAATGGCTATGACTCATGAACCAAATGAGATATCTTCACCAAACTCGGTAGACTTGTGTATAAGCTCAATCTTTGGTCAAATAAAAAAAAATTACACAGCTCTGCCACTTGGTGGCGCTATAAGCCTGAAAAAACATAAAAATGACTATAACTATGCAAGCGTTGGTCCGATCGACCTGAAAATTGGTATGCAGTGTCTCTGTTCAATGTGCCATAAGGGTCTATGAGGACATTGGCGTATCTCAAAAAACATGGCCGCCATTGGCCAATGAATTTTGAGCACCTATTTGACAAGGTTAACGGAGGTCGATCAGAACGAAACTCGGTGGGCATGTTCGACTCAAGGCCCTAAAGGTCTGTAAGAATTTTGAAAGAAATCGGCCACTAGTTGGCGCTAATGACTTTTTTGTCTCTGTAATCGCGTGGCGTTTCACACATCCACACAATATGCATATCATTTGATACATCTCCTCATGCCGAGAAACTTTGCCTCAAGAACCATTGCTGTCAATCAAATCGTGCAATAATTATTCACAAATATGTTAAAAACCTACTTTTGCGAACTAGTCCTAGGTTTTTTGCCCGATCTCGATCAAACCACTGCAGTAATATTCTCTGGACTCTCTAGATCAATAATTATCAAAAAAATGTTGAATTTTGTCCTTCGGTTAGCTATAACTGGGTCATTTACAAAAGGGGCGTGGCCACATATATCCAGAAGCCTATAAAACCTAAACAAAAACTCAAAACTTTACAAAAGTTGGAAAAAAACATGTGTGAGATGACTCTTAACAAGCATGTAAAATTTCATGGAGATCGGACTGTAGGTGGCGCTATGACAGTTGAAAAGGCTTTAAAAACACGAAATTTCAAAAGTAAATTGACTTAAATTGCTATAACATGCTCATATAATCACAGAAACACTAGAACTTCATACCATATGATAGATCTCCTCATGCTGAGCAACTTTGCCCCAGGAACCATTGCTGTCAATCACGTAATTTATTACATATTCACAAATATGTGAAAAACCTACTTTTGCGAACTAGTCCTAGGTTTTTCGCCGGATCGGAACCAAACCACTGCCAAAATATTCTCTGGACAGTGAATACCAATAATTATCAAAAAAATGTCAAAATTCGACTCATCATTGCGAAAGGGCCCCAAAAAGTTTGTCAGGTGGAGGACCATTTTTACTAAAATGGCTATAACTCATGAACCAAATGAGATATCTTCACCAAACTTGGGAAACGTATGTATAAGCTCAATCTTTGGTCAAATAAAAAAAAATGCACAGTTCTACCACTTGGTGGCGCTATAAGCCTGACAAAAACATAAAAATGACTATAACTATGCAATCGTTGGTCTGATCGACTTGAAAATTGGTATGCGGTGTCTCTGTCCAATGTGCCATAAGGGTCTATGAGGACATTGGCGTATCTCAAA
Source organism: Labeo catla (assembly GCA_012976165.1). Lineage (NCBI taxonomy): Eukaryota > Metazoa > Chordata > Actinopteri > Cypriniformes > Cyprinidae > Labeo > Labeo catla. The sequence continues at coordinate 131,127 of VONZ01000259.1, read as the reverse complement.
AAACATGGCTGCCATCGGCCAATGAAGTTTGAGCACCTATTAGACAAGGTTAACGAAGGTCAATCGGAATGAAACTCACTGGGCATGTTCGACTCATGGCCCTAAACGTCTGTAAGAATTTTGAAAGAAATCGGTCACTAGTTGGCGCTAACGAGTTTTATGGCTCTGTAATCACGTGGTGTTTCACACATCCACACAATATGCATATCATTTGATAGATCTCCTCATGATGAACAACTTTGCCTCAAGAACCATTGCTGTCAATCAAACCGTTCATTAATTATTCACAAATATGTGAAAAACCTACTTTTGCGAACTAGTCCTAGGTTTTTTGCTCAATCTCGATCAAACCACTGCAGCGCAGTTCTCCAGACTCTCTAGATCAATAATTATCAAAAAAATGTGGAATTTTGTCCTTTGGGTAGCTATAACGGGGTCATTTAGAAAAGGGGCGTGGTCACATATACCCAAAAGCCTATCAAACCTAAACAAACACTCAAAACTTTACAAAAGTTGGAGAAAACATGTGTCAGATGACTCTTAACAAGCATGCAAAGTTTCGTGAAGATCGGACCATAGGTGGCGCTATAACAGTTAAAAAGGCTTCAAAAACAAAAAGTGTGTATGGTAAATGGCTTCAAATGGCTAAATACATGCTCAAATATTCACACAAACACTAGATCTTCATATCATTTGATAGATCTCCTCATGATGAACACCTTTGCCTCAAGAACCATTGCTGTCAATCAAACCGTTCATTAATTATTCACAAATATGTTAAAAACCTACTTTTGCGAACTAGTCCTAGGTTTTTTGCTTAATCTCGATCAAACTACTGCAGTAATATTCTCTGGACTCTCTAGATCAATAATTATCAAAAAAATGTTGAATTTTGTCCTTCGGTTAGCTATAACAGGGTCATTTACAACAGGGGCGTGGCCACATATACCCAAAAGCCTATCAAAACTAAACAAAAACTCAAAACGTTACGAAAATTGGTGAAAACATGTGTCAGATGATTCTTAACAAGCATGCAAAGTTTCGCGAAGATCGGACCATAGGTGGCGCTATAAGAGTTAAAAAGGCTTCAAAACACAAGCTGTGTATGGTAAATGGCAAATGACAAACTGTTCATTGCTTAAGTCTTTTAAAAACATATAGTCAATTAAACAAAATAAAAAAAAAAACATTCAATAAAGGAGACAGTGTCTCACTTCATTAAGACTTGTTTGACTATTGAAATCTCCTGAATGAATGATTTAATGACATACTTTTTTTTTAAACGGGCAGTTGTCGCCACCTCCTGGCGGAAGAGGATAAGCGTTACAATAGATACACGTGTTAAAATACTTTCGTTTTTATCGCTACTGTAGACAATAAGTGTTTATACCCAAACTATAAACTTTTATCCCAGTACTTCTATTATTTAAATATCTGTAACACAGAAATAATGATTATAATGTGGTTGAAAAGACTGTTTGTGTTGCTCTTTCTGCGTTCACATTTACTCCGACCTTCTGATTCATTAATATGGGCAGCGACAAAACCTGCTTCTCACGCTCCACTGACACTGGCGATGTGAAACAGTCCTAATAGACATAGATAACTCGTTGTCATTTAGGAATAAGATCGCGTGGGTGTTTGAATCGACACCTCAATATTTTAAGGATTAATAGTGCAGCTCTAATGTAAACATGGCAAAATGTTGTGGGAGGATACTGTCACGAGATCTCGTGAAATCCGACTGGTCTCGTCACATCCCTACCATTTAGATAGCCACTTAAAAATAAGATCATGATCTACTGTTCCCGAGTCTATAAAACCTAAAAGAAAAGAAAATTTCACAAACCTAAGTCAAATCATCATCATATGATTCTAAGCAAGCCTGCATTTTAAAGACTTCAGGCAAAAAAAAGGCAATGTAACAGTTATAAAGCTTAAAAACAATGCATCTCTTTAAAATGTCATGAAATTACAACTATAACCACTAGATGGCAGTAGAAGACCACTAATGGCTCATTGAAATGAACAGTGCTATTCACAGATTGTTTTCCATTCATTTCAATTCATGCAAAGACTAAATCACTGTTATAACATTTCAAATCACATTTTGATAAAGTTTAACACTTCATTTAAACACATATATCATATTTGACAATAATACAAGATTATGATTACAGTGAAACCTAAAAAAATATATATATAAAATCTTAAAAAGACTTGCACTAAACATTTTGTCACCTACTATTTAATACACAAATCTCTTATGTGCAACAAAATGTGTGTGTGTGTGTGTAGTAATGCTTAATGAACATTAATATAACAGTTTAACTATTTAATTTCTATTTGTGAGTGTATTCTCCATCATGGATGTGTTTTAGTGTGTTAGCCATATATTTTGCATTGGACTACATCTTAAATCCACACAGCCTTTTATGATGCTAAACAGGCATGCAAAGTTTCATGAAGATCAGACCATAGGTGGCACTATAACAGTTAAAAAGGCTTCAAAAACAAAATTTCTATGGTAATTGGCCTCAACTTGCTAAAAACATGCAAATATATTCACACAACCACTAGATCTTCATATCATATGATAGATGTCCTCATTCTGAACAACTTTGCCTCCAGGACCATTGCTGTCAATCCAACTGTTCTTTAAATATTTGATATTATTCATAAAACCTTTTTTTTTTTTTAACTAGTCCTAGGTTTTTGACTCAAAACCAATAAAACCACTGCAGTAACATTCTCTGGACTCTCTAGATAAATTAATATTAAAAAATGTTGAATAGTTACATTTGGACAGTGATAACAGGGCCACTTAATAAGATGAACATGAGCTACTGTACCCAAAAGTCTATAAAACCTAAAAGAAAACAAAATTTCACAAACCTAAGTAAAATCATCATCATACGATTTTAAACAAACATACATTTCATAGACATTAGGCAAAAAGACCATGTAACAGTTATAAAGCTTAAAAATAATGGATCTCTCGTGAAATTGCAACTATAACCACTAGATGGCAGTAGAAGACCACTAATGGGTCACTGAAATGACTAGAACAGTGCATTTTCATGGTTTCAAGCTTTAATTTCATACAAAGATGATACTAAATCACTGTTATAACATTTCAAATCACATTTAGTAAAACTTTACCACTTCATTTATACAGATGTATCACATTTGACAATTATGCAAGATTATGATTACAGTGAAACCTGAAAAAAATATATAAACTCTTAAAAACATAAGGCTTACAGTGAGCATTTTGTCACCTACTATTTATGATCGAAATCAAACTCAAAATGTTATGAAAATTGGTGAGAACATGTGTCAGATCACTCTTAACAATCATGAAAAGTTTCATGGAGATCAGACCATAGGTGGCGCTATAAGCTTCAAAAAGACAGGATTTCTATGGTAAATGGTCTCAAATTGTTAAAAAAAATGCTCATATATTCACACAAACACTAGATCTTTATATATAATCTCCAAATTTTGAACGACTTTGCATACCACCTTAAAGGCCTTAAATGCTCGAACCCCGGTAATTGCTGCTTGCAGCTATATTTATTATTATTATTATTAACAATTACGTCGGTTCGTTTAATCGTATCAACCTTTGTTATGCAAAATGTGAAACTGCAGTCTTATTCGCATAGGCTAGCATTTTTATAAATATTTGTAAAATATTATATATTCAGCATATTCTACTTAACCCTTTTTGTTCCTATCTTAATTAATTCATAAATTAGTCATTAACACTGATTTTATTTCTTTAAAAGCGACATCTTAATGTACAACAACTAATAATGATCAACAAGCGGCATCAGTCTGTCAGATCATTTTAAAACGTCAAATAGCTTCAATTTATAAGTTATAATAGCATCAGTCGCGGATGTAGACTGGTCAAAATTTATTTTAATAAACCTGTTTATGCGGAGTGTGGAATTCACCTAATGCATAACAGAGAAGCTTGTATTTTTCCTGATAATGAAACTAATTTTTTTTTTTGTAAACTCATAATATCGACAAACGTTGCTTTTGTAAAGTAATGAGAACAAACAGGACGCGCTTTCTGCCATCTCTGTCTCTAAAGCGCGTCACAAAAAAGAACCGAAACTCATCGTATGACGGTCTCACATACATGAGAAAGTTTAAAATGTCTACTTTTAAACAAATTCAAAACAAAATCAAATACCCCTGATTATGTAATCTGTATGAAGGTTGCATTTCTCTCTAAAGGCGTCTCCGTTTTTAAAGCATTTCATGCGGATTTCCGTAGTCGGATAAATTCCGCTTTTTGAACGAATTTATTGAAGAAAACAAAAAAGGTATATAGACTATGTTTTGTGAATTGCCAACCTTTCTCCATCCGGCAGATATTGTTGCTTTTATTCTGATACTTTTCTCAAAGTTATTGGTAATGAATACATTCTATGAGAGTTTATGTTTCAGGTTTTGACTGCAAATGTCACGTCCATAACGCTGAAACTGCGTCATGCTAATCTTTGAAATAATTGCTTTTTTGTACAAAGTTGTGATGGTAGTTTTTGAAACATTTGTAAAACTTTTTTTTTTTTTTGTGAATGTTCACTAAATAGTAATATGAATATGTGCTCCACATTTTCATTGTTTGATTGTAATGTTTCATTTAATGTTTATTTATTTATTTATTTTTTATAAAGAGATATAAAAGATATTGGGCAGAACTGTGTTAAGTGTATTGCTCGGGCTTCTGCAACCGCCCAGGTTTATCATGTGACCCCTTGGGAAAATTAATTGCCCACCCCTGATGCATTCTATAGACAATTTACATTTTCATTAAAACAGATATGTTATATTTATAGAAAAAAAAAAATAAATGACAACTTATATGCATCTGGTCTGTTGATTAAGCCATGCCTCATGTCGTATGAATTATGGATCGTCTTTTCACAGACGTCCAATCACAGCTGACTTCCGGAAAAGAGGAAGTAACCGATGGCGTTTGAGATTACAATTAAAATAGCAAGTCCCGCCTCACGACTGACAAAACTGAAAGTGTTCGCGCGAGCAGGTGAGAAAGGATCGAGCGCGAGGGCTTGTATTGCGTGCAGAGAACATGTCACGCGCGCGCGAAGGTTTGACAGGAGCTCGCGGTTCCCGTTTCCTCGCGTGTAGATCTGTTTTCCTCTCGCGGACGTGATTTACCGCGCGCGCCAGCATCAGTTGTGCGCTCGGTTATTAATGGCATTGATTTGCCGTCATAAGAAAGCCAGCTTAGATGATGTAAAATATGAAAAAAGTCAAAAGAAATTGTTGCTTTACTCTTTTCAGGTATTATATGATTATATGACTATATGGTGCTCACACTACACAACAAGGTTTCTTGTCCTCTGTTGTTGTCTTGTCATAGCTGCGTGCAAAAAGTACAAAACATTCAGTTTATAGATGTCCTGACCATCAGCGAAAATGTTTTCTCATAAAAAATCTTGCAAGAAGTTATAGGACTAGGATAGGACATTTTTTCATGAAAGGACGATCAACTCCCTGTACAAGTGGTCTGTGCACTTATTTTATCCAGAAAACAAACAAAACATGAAAAAAGAGAATATGGCAGAAACAGAGACTGTTTTTTGCTGCATCAGTGTGTTACAAGCACTAAGGTGGGCGTAGCGTGCGGCAAAAATGATGGGAATGTTGAGGAAATATATATTGATTCTATATTGAATTATATATTGATTGAATATTGATTCTTCAGTGTTCGTGTCATGAGTCCTGTCCAGTCTGCCCGCCACCAGAGGTCACCTTGCCATGATATTGACTTCTCCTTTAAAGCACCTTGATGTGTTTGTTTCTTATAAACATGGACAGGAGACATGGACTCCTTATTCCTTTAACAAGCAGTGTTATCACTTTCCTTTTAAAGGTTGGTAAGCCTATTCATCTGGCTGTCTTTATGATTATATAGTTGCATTGTTTTTCCTACTGTCCAGGAAACAGCAGAACAGACCTACAAACCAACAGCTGAGATGTTAAATTATGATATTTGAATCACAAATTGAATAATTAGCCTTTTAGGAGCCACTTAAAAACAATTAATATTCATTACTGTACTGTTGTAATAGTATCTCACGATAGTATTACAATCCAGAGGGAATTAATCTGATCAATTAGTGCAGTTATTCACACAAATGCAATCACAGTTCAAAGACACACACACACACACACACACTTAGTTAAGTGAAACAAATAAAATAATAATAATAATAATAATAAATGGCAGTTGTAATTTATCACAAGTTTGGCACAAAGAAAAAAAGATGACAGTCAATATATGCTAGAATTAAAGACTCTTTATATCAGTGGATATAATCTTAAATTCTGATGCTTAAATTTTAATGTATTTTGTCTGATTTTCCCTTCCTTATTGTTTGATTTTGACAGCCAGCGTGAAATTTTATCATATAAAGCCCATCCTGATAGAAGCTTATTAAAATAATTTAGATTCTTAAAATTGCTCACAAGATGTGAATATTAGAAAAAAAGAAATAAATAAAAATAAGCATATACAAACTTTTAACTAGTAGAAAATTATTTAGCTATATATTTGTATGCCTTTATAGTAAATAATCAGAATATAAGCGAGATGGTCATTCTTCTGTTTCAAAAAAATTGTGTGTATTGCTTTGTCTCTGTCACCCTCTTCTGGTTATATTTGGGCTGTACAACACACTAGCAGGTGATTTGTATTACTAGAGGTGATCCATGTTATTAAAAGGCCTTTTAAATGATCATGTTTGTGGAGGGCTTTTTTTAAGTTCCAGAAATGTCATCTGAGTCTATTCTGAGAATTTATTTATTTAAAATCCATCCTGGAAACAAATGACAATGTAGTTACAAAGATTTACATTTTGGGTTACTTACATTACAATTTTTTTTTTTTTTGGATTTAAGTGTATTTCTGCATGTTTTCTAATAAACAGCTAAATAAATAAACAAACATAAAATAAGGGTGTGTTCACACTTGGCATGTTTGGTTCGATTAAAACAAACTGGTGCAATTGCTCTGTTAGTGCAATTCATTTGAGTAAATGTGAACACTGCCATCCGAACCCTGGTGTGCACCAAACAAGCGGGCCGAGACTGCTAAAAAGATGGGTCTTGGTCCACTTCCAAATGAACTGTGGTATGGTTTGAATGAAATATGAATGCGACGTGGACCAGAGACTTCTAAACGGACCAAAAACAAAAGGTAATGACACGACGTGACGCTATGCAACATGATTCCTCGCAGAGAACAAGCAGTGTTTCCAAAACAAAATGAGCAGAGGGCAAACATGGAACAACGAGGAGGTAAAGTGCCTTTTAAGAGCTCTTTGTGAGTTTGCAGATAGTGATAATAAAATCATATACACCCAACGAGCGTGCTTAGTCCAGCAGACAGCAGGTGTATTTGGCTTAAAGCGACTGATCAGTGAATGGGTACTTTGATGTAATACACACACAGCGCCGCTTTAAGTTGAATGCACCTTTACCTTTTGTTTGGAGTGTTCGGTGAGTTCCGTCATGAAATATACGTCATTCAACCCGACCAATCAGGTTGTGAACGTATCACTATGCCTTTAGGTTCGGTATCTTTAGGTGCACTGTCAAAAATGCCAGTATGAACGCTAAGTGGACCACGACCAAATATATCATTTTCTTTTTTGGTCCGGACCAAATGAACCAAACGAACCGAACCACAAGTGTGAACACATGCTGTTGTGCAATGAATCTTGGGATAGGAGGGGCTGCGAAAGACACGTTTATTGTATTCTTTGTGGTTTGGTAATCGAAGGCCGCGTTTCGAGGCCTGAATTAGAACAAAACTATTGTGTTAGTTATGGACTGAGACAGAAAGCAGAATATCACAAGATGTTCATCATCCTGATAGGGAGGGAATAATGATCATGTAATATAAACCCAAAAACACTGAAAGATGTGGATTTTAGTCGTCTCAAACTTCCTGTAGTGTGATGTAATTTTCTGAGCACACCTTAATTGCAGTCTTCACAGTTTCTGGGATGCTGCTGACCTTAACTCATGAAGCCACATGAGAAGTGCAGAAACTGTTTATTTGACACTGAGCAGCACCAAATTCACGATGCCTGACATGTCTGATCACAGATTTGGTCTCATATCAGGATAATAAAGCACCATAATGCTGCAGTCATTAAACACAGATTTGATTTTTCCAGAATATTATTAATACATCCGTTTCTTCACTGCTACAACACAACACACCATAAGGGCTTTTATTTATTCCCTCTAGATTGTAATAATAGTATCTAAATTGTAAAAATAGTATCCTGAGATAAGTAACATAATGAAACATTTATTGTTTTTAATTATTTGACCCATAAAAGGCTATTTTCCTGTATCAGAATATAGTTATACAATGCCTATTTATATGTATAGCAGCAACACTTAATGAGGATTAAGAAAATTACAGTATGCTGATGCTGACCTTTATAATCAAAAAGATTAAGTCATTAATAAATGTACATTTTCCACTACTGCAAATTATTTTTGTATTCATGGTGAAACTTTTGGCAAGAGTTGTATCATCTTTGATTGAAAGATCAAGAGTGTTTATATCTCAGGATAATTATGTTTGTCAAAGTTCACCTGTTAATTAGCAACACTCATAATAGATGACTAATTATGTGTTGACACACAGGAGAACATGTACAAACATCTCTGACACCTGGGAGAATCCTGTCTCCCATCACCTTGAGTACTGTAGATCAAAACATCATTAAAAAAGTTTTGTTTAGAAGGGCAATGACCTTACAAAACCATTTTATTAACTATTTATATTTTCCATTTGTTATATCTTTTGGTGTAATACGTATAATAATTGAATAATAAAACTAGAGGAAGTCAGCACCTATTCATACAAATGTGAGAGTGTGCATCCTGAAATTATTATTATTTTTTTTAAATAGATCATCAAAATGACATTTTTGTAGCCTACTTTTGCTAACAAAAAAAATATAGCACACTCCTAGAGTTGTTTTTGTTTTTTGATGTTTTGGTGAAACACAGTGGGCCTATATAGACTATGGAGCCTGTTAGATTGTTTCTGACAGCTGTTAATGTAAGATTCTCTCTCTGTACCAGAGCTGCCTCAGACATTGCATACTCTTTTAAGTACTTAATTTGAATAAGTAATTACTTTGTGATCACTAAAAACATACTCTCTATATAGTATAAATGCATGTAATCCAGACATACTACATTCACTATGTTGTCATTATCACGTGACCTACCAGTATCATTTGCGTCACTTTACGTCCATTCACAAATGGCCTCATGGGATAGTAATTTGTCCATTGTATTATTGTGTCCCAATTCAGGCCCTGCATTCTTAGAAGGGGCTGTACTCCTGTGACACATTCGGCCTTGGAAGGATCAAAGGTTGCAGATCCTGAATTTGGACACAACTATCATTTTACTTATTCACTGAGACAGAAAGCAGAATATCATAAAATGTTCATCATCTAGACAGGGAGGGAAAAATAATCATGTAATATGAGTAAAGCATCTGCTGCCAATCATCTTCATAACAGTGATCTCGGATGTGAAATCACAGGAAGATGTGCTGAGAGCAGCTAATGCCCATCAAATGACATCATTTAGTGGAAAATGAACAGAAATGATGATTCTGTCTTTACTTCTAAATATGAAGTAATCATGTAAACATACCTTGAGATTCACAAAGAGACGTACATGCAAAGTCAATGTAAGTGGTGTACTTATCACTCCCTGAAAGCAGAAGATTGTTTATTCTTACTGTATACTCTTGAGTTACTGTAATATACTGGACATTAATGAAAACACAAAGGGCAATTCTGTGGTCTGTTCACAGACTAGTGAAAAAAATCTATCAAAACGAAAGCACTGGCCAGAACATTTCTTTCAGCATTGTAGAATTACATCATTGCATTGTCTGAAATCTCTCAAGAGATGAATCAGAAGATATATTTGGATTCAGTGACACAATTGCCCAATGATCTTTACAACATAAGAGAATAAGGACAAATTACAGCTGAGTAATTTCATTCAAAGCAGCTCACAAATGTTCATACAGTCACTGTCATTGTTTGGTCTGGCTCTGAAACTTTATGTATACAGGTCTGTGATTGAAATATTAAGCAAAAACTTTACATACATGTATAATTTCAGCATTTGAAAATAGGTGTTAGAAGAGTAAGATGACAATTTTGTGAATTCCCTAAATTTTGTTCATGTCCTTATGGTAATTTCTGTTTTCTTGTTGTTCAAAACATCAAACACAAAGCTGCCATGAGTTCTTTAAATGCGAGTTTTGTCCAGAATATGTCTATTGTTCATCCTGACTATTTTTTTATTATTGGACTTTCAGGTATACCGTACAGTAGCTATTACTATATTTTTTTATTTATCGCATATTTGATTGCTGTAATTGGGAACTCTATAGTCCTTCTCATTATAGCTCTTGAACGAAGTCTGCACAGTCCAAAGTACATTGGTGTGTTTAACTTGGCCTTGGCTGACCTTGGTGAAATTAATGCTTTGATTCCTAACATGATGAAGACTTTTTTTTCTGACTCACAGTACATGTCCTACAGTGCTTGCTTGGCAAACATGTTTTTTGTGAGTTTCTTTATTATTGTGCAAAGTGCCACTCTTGTTGTTCTGGCATTTGATCGCTTCTTTGCAATTTGCTTCCCATTAAGATATCATGCAATATTAAATAATACTGTCATGTCTTTAGCGTTTATAGTATTATGGGTATTTAACACTTCTATGGTGGCTCTGTCAGCGTCTTTGATGACCAGACTTTCATTCTGTAAATCTAATGTGATAGAGAGTTTTTATTGTGATTATGGACCACTGTTGAAGATGGCATGCAACGACAGCAGTATTAATGTGTTTATAACAAACCTCATCGTAGCTATGTTTCTAATAGCACCATTGTTCATTATATTCCTGTCATATCTGGGAATTTTTTTTGCCTTAAGTAAAATTACAACTTGGAAAGCACGTTTAAAAGCATTGAACACCTGTGTTTCTCACCTTTTGTTGGTTGGAGTATTTTTTATTCCTGTAATATGCATTTTCATTGCTTTATCAGTTAGTTCTCTCACTCCGAATGCCACAGTCATCAGCACATCTCTTTCTTTTACTCTTCCACCAATGTTAAATCCCATAATTTATGTTTTAAACACAGCTGAAATCAGAGTCTTAATTCGAAAACTGCTGACAAACAGAACCATGCCAGTTAGAAAAAACATTTCAAAATGATTGTAATGATTGTTTGTTCATTCACACCTATACCGAAAAATTAAATATATTTTTTCATGAATGTTTTTAGATTCATTATGTGGAAAATAAAGCTGTAGCAGAAAATAGTTAAATTCACTCTTCTACACTCCTAACATGTAGAGTGGGTGTTACCTTTATTTATTTATGAATAAATCCATCTGATTTTTTAAAGTGTGTGTATGTAGTGTGTTCTTAAAACAAAAAGTAGACTGAAAATTACGTAAGGCATTTGACTGAATTTTTGTAAGCGATGATGACATATTTCTTGTTAGGTTTCATCCACTAAAATGCTGTTAACTGTCATGTTTGTCAATTTCATGTTCATATCATTCAAAAACAATGCAAACCACGGATCCATTTTTACATGAGTATGTCTGAAATCTGCAAATAAGGTTGTTGATGTCGCTCTGTTGCAATTTCTCAACTTTTTGTTATTTCTGTATATGCTGTACAATAAAGAGTAAAAGCTAAACATGAAGAAATCTATTTATTCATGCAAGCTTAAGGTAATCTGTTTATCAAGGAGGTCTGCACATAAATTCTTAAATTCTCACATTTTGTTATTACCACATTTATCATACATTGACAAATGAATAAGGGAATATGTTGCAAATAGCACAATGACACTGAACTGGGGTAGTTTCTGGGAGAGACTGTGAGAATAACACCAGCAACACTCCAAACATCATCATTAGAAATCTAACAATTTAAATAATGCAATCAATGCATGCACATGGCATCACTATTGCAGAAAGCCAACTTAGATGATGTAAAATATGAAAAAGTCAAAGAAAATTGTTGCTTTACTCTTTTCAGGTATTATATGACTTGCCCACTCATATAGCTGCATACACAGAGGGTGAACCAACTTCAGGGTATGACCAAATCTGGATCTGGTCATAGTAGAATTAAAAATAATAATAATAATAATAAAAAAACTCAATGTAACTTACAATCTTTTTCCAATTTAAACAGAAAATAAACTATATACAGAAGGTGAACAAAGAGCATTTACATTATCACTGATTTTTAACACAATTTTAAGTACTCTTAAAACTCGTACACTATGGTGCTCACACTACACAACAAGGTTTCTTGTCTTCTGTTGTTGTCTTGTCATAGCAGCGTGCAAAAAGTACAAAGCATTCAGTTTATAGATGTCCTGACCATCAGCGATAATATTTTCTCATAAAAATTCTTGCAAGAAGTTACAGCGAATAGGACATTTTTTTCATGAAGGGACAACCAACTCCCTGTACAAGCGGTCTGTGCACTTATTTCATCCAGAAAACAAACAAAACATGAAAAAAGAGAATATGGCAGAAACAGAGACTGTTTTATACTTGCTGCACCAGTGCGTCACAAGCACGGTTGACCCCACCAGGTTTATGGTATGGGCAGGCGTATGTTATGGACAATGAACACAGGTCCATTTTAATGTTAGCATTTTGAATGCACAGAGATACTGTGACGAGATCCTGAGGCCCATTGTTGGGCCATTCATTTACGACCATCACCTCATGTAGCAGCATGATAATGCACAGCCCCATGTTGCAAGGATCTGTACAGAATTCCTGGAAGCTGAAAACATCCCAGTTCTTGCATGGCCAGCATACTCACTGGACATGTCACCTATTGAGCATGTTTGGGATTCTCTGGATTGGCATATACGACAGCGTGTTCAGTTCCTCCCAACATCCAGTAACTTCGCACAGCCATTGAAGAGGAGTGGACCAACATTCCACAGGCCACAATCAACTCTATGCGAAGGAGATGTGTTGCACTGCGTGAGGCAAATGGTGGTCACACCACATACTGACCGGTTTTCGGACCCCCCAGTACAGTAAAACTGCACATTTTAGAGTGGCCTTTTATTGCGGCCAGCCTAAGGCACACCTGTGCAATAATCATGCTGTCTAATCAGCATCTTGATATGCCACACCTGTCAGGTGGATGGATTATCTCGGCAAAGGAGAAGTGCTCACTACAATCATGTAAACATACCTTGACATTGACAACGAGGTATACATGCAAAGTCAGAATGTTGTGGAGAAAAAGACCCAATAAGTGCAGCGCCACACCAGCAGAGGGAGCCCTTACCCATGGACTGCCTGTTACCGTTCCCTCTGCTGCTTCTTTGGTGACTTCCTGTTTGGCAGCCATTTAAGGAGGGCCATGCCAAACAGGAGGTTGCAAAGTATTGTTTTGCCTGTGCAGACTCTACCAAGTGGTTTCCTTGTTTCATTGTTCTAGTTTTGCCTTGTTCCTTGCCATAGTTTTTGCCTTGTTTCATTGCCTTGTTTAATTTGTTACTTTTGGACTGTCCTCTTGGATTTTGACCTTTTGCATGTTTTTCAGATTACGCTCTTGTCTCGCCCTGGATGTTACTGTTTGCTGGCGTCTGACCCTGCCTGTCTTGACTACGATCTGTATAATAAAGCTCGCACTTGGATCTACTCACGCTTCTGACGAGTCCCGTTACAGAATACTTCGCCCCCCACAGATCCAGCGGCTTTCAGAACACAGATCACCATGGACCCAGTATCACGCCTCTTCTGCCTACGTCAAGGTAACCGTTGTATTGAAGATTATGTTTTGCACTTTTGTGGACTGTGTCATCTTGTGGGTTTCAATGATGTGGCGCTCAAAGGTATTTTTAGAGTGGGACTGAATGACCCCATTTGTTCCGGCCTACCTGGAGGTAAAATTCACTGGTCCTTGGAGCAATATATTGACTATGCTTTGTTGCTGGCGGGATCATCATTTACTGTGGGGATCGCGGATGAGGGACCCCGTGATCCTCCAGTAGTCACTAAACCAATGCCTGTTCACGCCATGCCTGTCAAGCCAGAGTCTGTTCACGTTATGCCGGCCACTCAAAAGCCTCATCGCACAACATCTGCCTGCTCAAGTCACGACTGCTGCTCCAAGGCCTGCTCACGTCCAAGCTGGTCTTCACGATTTTTCACGTCACGTCAAGTCACGGCAGACCTCCCTGAGTCACGTCAAGTCACAGCAGACCTCCCTGAGTCACGTCAAGTCACGGCAGACCTCCCTGAGTCAAGTCAAGTCACCGCTGATCTCCCTCAGTCAAGTCAAGACACAGCTGCGCACCTAACAAAGCCTCTTCATGACATGGCTGCTAGTATAGATCCTCGTCAAGCCACGGCTGTCATGCCAGAACCTCACCAGGTCCCGTCTGACCTTCCGAAGCCAAGTCACGTCCCAGCTGGTTCTCTAGAGCCTCGTCACATATCAGCTGACATCCAGGAGCCTAGAGCCTCGTCATGTCTTAGCCGTCCTTCCAAAGCCTCGTCAGGTCTCATCTCCCAAGCCCACGCTCCCAAGCCACATGCCCACAACCTCCACACCCTCAAGACCGGCAGGCATCCCACTATCTACTGTGCTGCCTGTCATGGCGATCGCCATTTTGAGCATGTGGGCTACACACTGCACTCCAGAGGCCTCGTCTGTCCACGAATTTGCGCCAATGCCTCCAGAGGTGCCAGCAAATGCTGTAGAACCTCCCAAGCAGGCGTTGTCCATCCATGAACTCACTGCCACGTCGGTCCACGAGTCTGCTCCAGAGATCTTGTCTGACCATGAGTCTGCGCCAATGCCCCCGGAGGTGGCGGCTCCGGCTGCAGAACCTCCTAAGGAGGCGGCGTCCTCCCATGAACTCTCTCCCCGTCATGTCACGGCCAAGGAGGCCAATCACCAACTGCTCCACGGCCCAGGTTCTTCCAGGGTTCCACTGTCTGCCACTGCTCCACAGCCCAGGTCCTCCAGTGCTTCACTGTCTGTCACTGCTCCACGATCCAGGCCCACCTCCTCTGCGCGGACCTGAACCTCCCTCCCACCCCCTGTTTTGCCTCTGTTTCCCCCACCCTCCTGGACTGTTGTTGTTTTGAGCGCCAGGAGTCGCTCCTAGAGGGGGGGATTCTGTAACACCACGCCAGCAGAGGGAGCCTTTGCCCATGGACTGTTTGTTACTGCTCCCTCTGCTGCTTCTTTGGTGACTTCCTGTTTGGCAGCCATTTAAGGAGGGCCATGCCAAACAGGAGGTTGCATAGTATTGTTTTGCCTGTGGGGACTCTACCAAGCGTTTTCCTTGTTTCATAATAGTTTTCCATGGTCACTGTTTCATTGTTTTAGTTTTGCCTTGTTACAACTTCCGTTACAACTTCTAACATGTAGAGTGGGTGTTACATTTATTTATTTAGGAATAAATCCATCTGATTTTTTTAAAGTGTGTGTATGTAGTGTGTTCTTAATTACTCACCTTAAAACAAAAAGTAGACAGAAAATTATACAAGGCATTTGATTGAATTTTTGTGAGCGATGATGACATATTTCTCGTTAAGTTTCATCCACTCAAATGCTGTTAACTGTCACGTTTGTCAATTTCATGTTCATATCATTCAAAAACAATGCAAACCACGGATCCATTTTTACATGAGTATGTCTGAGATCTGCAAATAAGCTTGTTGTATCTCTGTTGCGATTTCACAACTTTTTGTTATTTCTGTATATGCTGTACAATAAAGAGTAAAAGCTAAACATGAAGATATCAATTTATTCATGCAAGCTTAAGGTAGTCCTGTTTATCGAGGAGGTCTGCACATAAAATCTTAATTTCTCAAATTTGTTATTACCTCATTTATCACGCCTCTGGCGGCGCGGGCCCTTCAGAGCTCGCGCCGCCAGAGCGCCCTCCAGAGACCATGTACAAACATCTCTGACACCTGGGAAAATCCTGTCTCCCATCACCTTGAGTACTGTAGATCAAAACATCATTAAAAAAGTTTTGTTTAGAAGGGCAATGACCTTACCAAACCACTTTATTAACAATTTATATTTTCCATTTGTTATATCTTTTGGTGTAATACGTATAATAATTGAATAATAAAACTAGAGCAAGTCAGCACCTATTCATACAAACGTGAGAGTGTGCATCTTGAAATTATTATTTTTTTCTTTTTAAATAGATCATCAAAATGGCATTTTTGTAGCCTACTTTTGCTAACAAAAAAAAAATATAGCACACTCCTAGAGTTTTTGTTTTTTGATGTTTTGGTGAAACGCATGGGGCCTAGATAGACTATGGAGCCTGTTAGGTTGTTTCTGACAGCTGTTAATGTAAGATTTATAAATAATTATGAATTCTTATTTGATTTTGAGAAAATGTGTGTTATTAGATTAGACAGCTTCGATATTCGACCACTGTTTATGGTTATACTCAAATTCTGTTACAATGACAGTAATTTCTTAATTTCTCTCAGGAGTGCAAAATAAATGAGTGGTTATCCACATTTTGTATAGAATGATGAGATGCATACCTAAACATATTAATTGCATTTGCTTTGGTTAACGTGATCACAGGGCTTCACTAAACAATGTCCATTATAGCTTTTAATCCAAAGTGTAAACACTTTGCAACCACTGTTTAGGACTGTCCAAATACCATCACTTGCGGTCTTGGCCACTGGAGAAAGCGTGCATGCAACAGTGTGCACATAAAAAATGCCAAAGCTCAATGCCCTTAATGCACACTAAACCCACACTCTCTAAAATAATGCTTTAGAGTGGTATTTGCATAGAGTGGTAAATGCATCCCATTGTGCATCATGTTCAGGAGCTTGTGTGCTCTGAAACTGCACTATCATAAGTTACCCCTAATGTTTATATGCCAAGTGTTTGTTAATAGTCTAAGTTGCACGTTAGACTGAAGAAAAAACATTTTCATTTTAATGCTATTCTATCAGTATGCATGCTCATAATTCCCATTTCCGACAAAGAACCTCCGGTAAACTTCCGCGTTCTCTCTCTGTACCAGAGCTGCCTCAGACATCACATACCCTTTTAAGTACTTATTTTGAATAAGTAATTACTTTGTGATCACTAAAAACATACTTTCTATACAGTATAAATGCATGTAATCCAGACATACATTCGCTATGTTGTCATTATCACGTGACCTACCAGTATCAGTTGCGTCACTTTACGTCCATTCACAAATGGCCTCATGGGATAGTAATTTGTCCACTGTATTTTGTTTTTGTGATTGTGTCCCAATTCAGGCCCTGCATTCTTAGAAGGGGCTGTACACCTGTGACATATTCGGCCTTGGAAGGATCAAAGTTTGCAGATCCTGAATTTGGACACAACTATCATTTTACTTATTCACTGAGACAGAAAGCAGAATATCATAAAATGTTCATCATCTAGATAGGGAGGGAAAAATAATCATGTAATATGAATAAAGCATCTGCTGTCAATCATCTTTATAACAGTGATCTCGGATGTGAAATCACAGGAAGATGTGCTGAGAGCAGCTAATGCCCATTAGATGACATCATTTAGTGGAAAATGAACAGAAATTATGATTCTGTCTTTACTTCTAAATATGAAGTAATCATGTAAACATACCTTGAGATTCACAAAGAGACGTACATGCAAAGTCAGAATTTTGGGAAGAAAAGGAAACAATTAGGCCTACCAATTTTGTGGGGTGTAATGGAAAACTAATATAATAAATAGTGTACTTATCACTCCCTGAAAGCAGTAGATTGTTTATTCTTATAGTTACTGTATATTCTTGAGTTACTCTAATATACTGGACATTAATGAAAACACAAAGGGCAATTCTATGGTCTGTTCACAGACCAGTGAAAAAAATCTTTCAAAATGAAAGCACTGGCCAGAACATTTCTTTTAGCATTGTAGAATTACATCATTGCATTGTCTGAAATCTCTCAGGAGATGAATCAGAAGATATATTTGGATTCAATGACACAATTGCCCAATGATCTTTACAACATAAGAGAATAAGGACAAATTACAGCTGAGTAATTTCATTCAAAGCAGCTCACAAATGTTCATACAGTCACTGTCATTGTTTGGTCTGGCTCTGAAACTTTATGTATACTGGTCTGTGATTGAAATATTAAGCAAAAACTTTACATAAATGTATAATTTCAGCATTTGAAAATAGGTGTTAGAAGAGTAAGATGACAATTTTGTGAATTCCCTAAATTTTGTTCATGTCTTCATGGTAATTTCTGTTTTCTCCTTGTTCAAAACATCAAACACAAAGCTGCCATGAGTTCTTTAAATGCAAGTTTTGTCCAGGATATGTCTATTGTTCATCCTGACTATTTTTTTATCATTGGACTTTCAGGTATACCGTACAGTAGCTATTACTATATTTTTTTATTTATCGCATATTTGATTGCTGTAATTGGGAACTCTACAGTCCTTCTCATTATAGCTCTTGAACGAAGTCTGCACAGTCCAAAGTACATTGGTGTGTTTAACTTGGCCTTAGCTGACCTTGGTGAAATTAATGCTTTGATTCCTAACATGATGAAGACTTTTTTTTCTGACTCACAGTACATGTCCTACAATGCTTGCTTGGCAAACATGTCTTTTGTGAGTATATTTATTATTGTGCAAAGTGCCACTCTTGTTGTTCTGGCATTTGATCGCTTCATTGCAATTTGCTTCCCATTAAGATATCATGCAATATTGAATAATACTGTCATGTCTTTAGCGTGTATAGTATTATGGGTATTTAACACTTCTCTGGTGGCTCTGACAACGTCTTTGATGACCAGACTTTCATTCTGTAAATCTAATGTGGTACAAAGTTTTTATTGTGATTATGGATCACTGTTGATTTTGGCATGCAACGACAGCAGTATTAATGTGTTTATGACAAACCTCATCGGATCTATGCTTCTTATAGCACCATTGCTCATTATATTCCTGTCATATCTGGGAATTTTTTTTGCCTTAAGTAAAATTACAACTTGGAAAGCACGTGTAAAAGCACTGAACACCTGTGTTTCTCACCTTTTGTTGGTTGGAGTATTTTTTATTCCTGTAATAAGCATTTTCATTGCTTTAGCAGTTCGTTCTCTCACTCCGAATACCACAGTCATCAGCACATCTCTTTCTTTTACTCTTCCACCAATGTTAAATCCCATAATTTATGTTTTAAACACAGCTGAAATTAGAGTCTTAATTCGAAAACTGCTGACAAACAGAACCATGCCAGTTAGAAAAAACATTTCAAAATGATTGTAATGATTGTTTGTTCATTCACACCTATACCGAAAAATTAAATATATTTTTTCATGAATGTTTTTAGATTCATTATGTGGAAAATAAAAATATAGCAGAAAATAGTTAAATTCACTCTTCTACACTCCTAACATGTAGAGTGGGTGTTACATTTATTTATTTATGAATAAATCCATCTGATTTTTTAAAGTGTGTGTATGTAGTGTGTTCTTAAAACAAAACAAAGAATTAGATAAATTTTTTTGACTGAATTTTTGTGAGTTTTTTTGAGTGATGATGACATATTTCTTGTTAGGTTTCATCCTCTCAAATGCTGTTAACTGTCGTAATAAGGTTGTTGATGTCGCTCTGTTGTGAACTTTTTGTTATTTCTGTATATGCTGTACGATAAAGAGCAAAAGCTAAACATGAAGATATCAATTTATTCATGCAAGCTTAAGGTAATCCTGTTTATCGAGGAGGTCTGCACATAAAATCTTAATTTCTCAAATTTTGTTATTACCACATTTATCATACGTTGACAAATGAATAAGGGAATATGTTGCAAATAGCACAATGACACCAAACTGGGGTAGTTTCTGGGAGAGACTGTGAGAATAACACCAGCAACACTCCAAACATCATCATTAGAAATCTAACAATTTAATCATCCAATCAATGCATGCACATGGCATCACTATTGCAGAAAGCCAGCTTAGAAGATGTAAAATATGAAAAAGTCAAAGAAACTTGTTGCTTTACTCTTTTCAGGTATTATATGGCTTGCCCACTCATATAGCTGCATACACAGAGGGTGAACTAACTTCAGGGTAAGACCAAAAGTATCTGGATCTGGTCACAGTAGAATTAAAAAAAAAAAATACAAAATAAAAAACTCAATGTAACTTACTAATTTTTTCCAATTTAAACAGAAAATAAACTATATACAGAAGGTGAACAAAGAGCATTTACATTATCACTGATTTTTAACACAATTTTAAGTACTCTTAAAACTCATACACTATGGTGCTCACACCACACAACAAGGGTTCTTGTCCTCTGTTGTTGTCTTGTCATAGCAGCGTGCAAAAAGTACAAAACATTCAGTTTATAGATGTCCTGACCCTCAGCGAAACTGTTTTCTCATAAAATTCTTGCAAGAAGTTATAGCGAATAGGACATTTTTTCATGAAGGGACAACGAACTCCCTGTACAAGTGGTCTGTGCACTTATTTTATCCAGAAAACAAACAAAACATGAAAAAAGAGAATATGGCAGAAACAGAGACTGTTTTATATTGTCTGCATCAGTGCGTCACAAGCACGGTTGACCCCACCAGGTTTATGGTATGGGCAGGCGTATGTTATGGACAACAAACACAGGTGCATTTTATTGATAGCACTTTGAATGCAGAGATACTGTGACGAGATCCTGAGGCCCATTGTTGTGCCATTCATCCACGGCCATCACCTCATGTAGCAGCATGATAATCCACGGCCCCATGTTCCAAGGATCTGTACAGAATTCCTGGAAGCTGAAAACATCCCAGTTCTTCCATGGCCAGCATACTCACCTGACATGTCACTTATTGAGCATGTTTGAGATGCTCTGGATCTGCATATACGACAGTGTGTTCCAGTTCCTCCCAATATCCAGCAACTTCGCAAAGCCATTAAAGAGGAGTGGACCAACATTCCACAGGCCACAATCAACTCTATGCCAAGGAGATGTGTTGCACTGCATTAGGCAAATGGTAGTCACACCAGATACTGACCAGTTTTCAGACCCCCCAGTACAGTAAAACTGCACATTTTAGAGTGGCCTTTTATTGTGGCCAGCCTAAGGCACACCTGTGCACTAATCATGCTGTCTAATCAGCATCTTGATATGCCAGACCTGTGAGCTGGATGGATTATCTCGGCAAAGGAGAAGTGCTCACTAACACAGATTTGGACAGATTTGTGAACAATATTTGAGAGAAATAGGCCTTTTGTGTACATAGAAAAAGTCTTAGATCTTTGAGTTCAGCTCATGAAAAATGGGGGCAAAAACAGAAGTGTTGTGTTTATAATTTCGGTCAGTGTATTTAGTGGAAAATAAATAGAAATCATAATGCTGTCTTTACTTCTAAATATAAAGTAATCATGTAAACATACATTGACATTGACAATGAGGAATACATGCAAAGTCAGAATGTTGTGGAGAAAAAGACACAATAAGGCCCAACACTGGTTGTTATATAGAGTTATGCATATTTAAACTGACCCCTCAGTGGATCTCAGCCATTTCCACCTCTTGCTGTTACAGCCAACGCATGGACAAACAATTTGTAAAGAAGCTGCTAGTGTCACATTGTAGACTTAACATTAACTATATCCTTGAGTTACTGTAATATAATGGACATTTATGAGAACACAAGAGGAAATTCTGTGGGCTGTTTGCAGACTAGTGAAAAAACCTATCAAAACTAAAGCAGTTGCCAGACGTTCAGCATAATAGTATTACATCATTGCATTATCTGAAATCTCTCAAGAGATGAATCAGAAGACATATATGGATTGAATGATGCAAATATACAATAATCTCTGCAATATAAGAGAATAAGGATGAGCAGACAGTGTTCAGACGGTCACTGTCACTGTTTGCTCTGGATCTGAAGATTTATGTATACAGGTCTGTGATTGAAATATTATGCAAAAACTTTACATAAATGTATAATTTCAGCATTTGAAAACAGTTGTTACAGGAGTAAGATGACAATTTTGTCTTCATGGTAATTTCTATTTTCAGCTTGTTCAAAACATGAAACACAAAGCTGCCATGAGTTCTTTAAATGCAAGTTTTGTCCAGAATATGTCTATTGTTCGTCCTGAATATTTTTTTATCATTGGACTTTCAGGTATACCGTACAGTAGCTATTACTATATTTTTTTATTTATCGCATATTTGATTGCTGTAATTGGAAACTCTATAGTCCTTCTCATTATAGCTCTTCAACGAAGTCTGCACAGTCCAAAGTACATTGGTGTGTTTAACTTGGCCTTGGCTGACCTTGGTGAAACTAATGCAGTGATTCCTAACATGATGAAGACTTTTTTTTCTGACTCACAGTACATATCCTACAATGCTTGCTTGGCAAACATGTTTTTTGTGAACTTCTTTATTACTGTCCAAAGTACCACTCTTGTTGTTCTGGCATTTGATCGCTTCATTGCAATTTGTTTCCCATTAAGATATCATGCAATATTGAATAATATTGTCATGTCTTTAGCGTTGATATTATTATGGGCATTTACCACTTCTCTGGTGGCTCTGTCAGTGTCTTTGATGACCAGACTTTCATTCTGTAAATCTAATGTGGTACAAAGTTTTTATTGTGATTATGGACCACTGTTGAGGTTGGCATGCAACGACAGCAGTATTAATGTGCTTATAACAAACCTCATTGCAGCTATGTTTCTTATAGCACCATTGTTTATTATATTCCTGTCTTATCTGGGAATTTTTTTTGCCTTAAGTAAAATTACAACATGGGAAGCACGTTTAAAAGCATTGAAGACCTGTGTTTCTCACCTTTTGTTGGTTGGAATATTTTTTATTCCTGTAATATGCATTTTCATTGCTTCATCAGTTAGTTCTCTCACTCCGAATACCAGAGTCATCAGCACATCTCTTTCTTTTACTCTTCCACCAATGTTAAATCCCATCATTTATGTTTTAAACACAGCTGAAATCAGAGTCTTAATTCGAAAACTGCTGAAAAACAGAACCATGCTAATTAGAAAAAACATTTCAAAATGACTGTAATGATTGTTTGTTTGTTCACAACTATACAAAAAATTAAATAGATATTTTTTCATGAATGTTTTTAGATTCATTACGTGGAAAATAAAACTGTAGCAGAAAATAGTTAAATTCACTCTTCTACACTCCTAACATGTAGAGTGGGTGTTACGTTCATTTATTTATGAATAAATCCATCTGATTTTTTAAAGTGTGTGTATGTAGTGTGTTCTTAAAACAAAAAGTAAACTGAAAATTATATAAGGCATTTGACTGAATTTTTGTGAGCGATGATGACATATTTCTTATTAGGTTTCATCCACTCAAATGCTGTTAACTGTCACGTTTGTCAATTTCATGTTCATATTCAAAAACAATGCAAACCACGGATCCATTTTTACATAAGTATGTGTGAGATCTGCAAATAAGGTTGTTGATGTCGCTCTGTTGCGATTTCTCAACTTTTTGTTGTTTCTGTATATGCTATACAATAAAGAGTAAAAGATAAACATAAAGATATCAATGTATTCATGCAAGCTTAAGGTAATCCTGTTTATCAAGGAGGTCTGCACATAAAATCTTAATTTCTCAAATTTTGTTATTACCACATTTATCATACACTGACAAATGAATAAGGGAATATGTTGCAAATAGCACAATGGCACTGAACTGGGGTAGTTTCTGGGAAAGACTGTAAGAATAACACCAGCAACACTCCAAACATCATCATTAGAAATCTAACAATTTAATCATGCAATCAATGCATGCACATGGCATCACTATTGCAGAAAGCCAGCTTAGATTATGTAAAATATGAAAAAGTCAAAGAAAATTGTTGCTTTACTCTTCAGGTATTATATGGCTTGCCCACTCATATAGCTGCATACACAGAGGGTGAACTAACTTCAGGGTAAGATCAAAAGTATCTGGATCTGGCCACAGTAGAATTAAAAAAGCAATGTAACTATTATAATTTAAACTATAATTTAAACACAAAATAAAGTATATACAGAAGGTGAACAAGAGCATTTACATTATCACTGATTTTTAACGCAATTTTAAGTACTCTTAAAACTCGTACACTATGGTGCTCACACTACAAAACAAAGTTTCTTGTCTTCTGTTGTTGTCTTGTCATAGCTGCATTCAAAAAGTACAAAACATTCAGTTTATAGATGTCCTGACCATCAGCGAAAATGTTTTCTCATAAAAATTCTTGCAAGAAGTTACAGTGAATAAGACATTTTTTTTCATGAAGGAACGATCAACTCCCTGTACAAGTGGTCTGTGCACTTATTTTATCCAGAAAACAAACAAAACATGAAAAAAGAGAAAATGGCAGAAACAGAGACTGTTTTATACTTGTTCCAGTGCGTCACAAGTGCTAAGGTGCGCATAGCGTGTGGCAAAAATGATGTGAATATTGAGGAAAAATATCTTGATTCTATATTGAATTATATATTGATTGAATATTGATTCTTCAGTGTTTGTGTCATGCATTCTGTCCAGTCTGCCCACCACCAGAGGTCACCTTGCCATCATATTGACTCTTTAGGTCACTGCACACTGAGTCTGATGCGTATTAATTCATCCGTTGCGAAAAAATTTGCAGAACAATACACAATGGAATCTTCAAGCAGTGAGGACGATTTTGTAGTCCACTCTCCTCTTAAAAAGAGAAAAAGAAAGAACATGGGGACATAATTGGGTCCATCCAATTATAAGATATATATAGAATACTTTTTGTGCGCACCTCCTTATTAAGGAGCTGCGGGATTATACCAGTCGTTTCAAAGTTTACTTCAGGATGTCAGTAAACGTTAATGCTTTGCTAGCGTTACTGGAGTCACATATTATAAAGAAGACCACTAATTTCTGTGAACTCAGTGTTAAAGGACCTTTACAGTGTTTTGTATCGAACCTGATCTGAAATTTTTTATTATGGACGAAAGTTTCGGAGGCAGTGTGTAAAACGTGACTGACATAATGTGAAGTCATATTTATTTTTTGACGTGTGAAAATTTTGGACTTAAATTTCGGCCTCAGTGTGCAATGACCTTTACACTACACAGACTGTTGTACTACACTGTGGACTACTTTTCCCATGCTCCACCTCTCTGATTACGCACACAGCCGCAGCCAATCACACTGTAACGTTGAGTGAGAGACGAGAGGCGAGCAGATCCAAATGCAAGCTTTTATTTAATGGACGAGACAGAGACATGGTGAAAACAGGCAGGGTCAGCACAACAGCAAACAGGTGTAACAAAGGCGAGACGTGGGGATAGTCTGTGTAGCAGGCGTGGGTCGATCTGTGGCAAACGTAATCCATAAGGGGGTGAGACGAGGGAATAATCCTTGAAAAGAGCGAGAGTTCAGAAGGCAGGTGGCGCGACAGAGGAGACGAAATGGCCAGGCGAGAAAGCTAAACACAGGGAACACGGGAACTCGGGAACTAGGGAACTAACAATGAATAAACCACAACAATAATCACAATACTCCGTGACTTGCATGGGGAAAGACCGGGGCTTTTATAGCGCGCCTGATTGGTCACAGGTGCTGACCCAATCAGCGCGCTGGATGATGGGAGTAGTAGTCCGGGGTGTAGTACAACAGTCAGTGTGTAATGACAGGGCGAGAGTGACATCTGGTGGTGAGCGGACCGCAGGTCACCGACCAGATTCATGACACACGCTCAGTATAAATACAAGGTCCCAACTATTATTCCGGGCTGAGTACTGTATTGCGTTTAACACTCTTTTAGTGTTAGCTACATTACAGAGCCTCTCCGAGCATTTCCTAGTTTCCTAATCTGATTCTTATATCTCAGCCTTGTTTATCTCGTCTTGTCTTTCTTCAGCCTGCCCTGGATTTATTATTCAGCCAGCCTTTTGTCTTGCCCTCTCGGACTCTGTTCGCCCCTCATTTGAACTTTAGACTGTCTGTTTGGATTTCCGATTTGCCTCGCCCTTTGAGTTACATTCGTCACCGCCAATCAACACTTGCCTGTCCCTGGATTACTCTTGTGTTTTGCCCTGTTTGTATCTGTTTGCTGGTGTTGACCCTGCCTGTGTTTTGATCATGCTTTTGTTAAATAAAAGCTTGCATTTGGATCCGCCCGCTTCAAGTCTTGTTCGCTCCATTACAGAATACTCGGCCACACAAGGATCCAGCAGCTTTTCAAGTGGACACTGGCCAGGTATAGACATTGCTAGAATATTAGCCCTCGAGCAGGGCACGCAATCACTCAAGGACTATATTCAAGAGTATCTAGCCATTGCAAATTACTCTGATCTACCGGACTGTTTTTTGTGATGGCATTATTCAACCTTTAAAGTCTAAGCCTAGACGTGAGGGTCCGCGTTCATCACTCACTCAGTTTATAGACTATGCTTTGTTGTGTGTTGGCTCCCCATACACTGTGGGTGTTGCAGAGAAACACGACACTGTGTCCGTGACTGAAATGTTGGCCTCACTAGAGCATGCTCACATAATGCTGGCGACAGCAGAGTCCGTTCACAAAATAGCAGTGACAACAACGCTCCGTCATGTCACTGCTGCCGTCGCTGCTGCCATCCCTGAGCCAAGTCAAGCTACAGCTGATCTTCCTGAGCGAAGTCACAGTTGATCTTCATGAGTCAAGCCAAGATACAGCTCATTGGAAAGTCCAATGATGAAAAAGTATTCAGGATGAACAATGGAGATGTTCTCAGAAAAACTTTCATAGCAATACATTTATAAATGCAAATATTACAAACTTTTGTCTATTAACTATAACATCAAATAACAACATGAAACTACAAAGCCAGAGGAACAATGACTGTGAATTTTTGTCTGTTACCTACTTTTAAATACTTTGTAAACATAAATACCTATTATTAGTGTGATACAGCACACTTACACAGCATTAGTGAAAAGTTCCAAAGTCGAACTAAGGTCTTACGGGTTAGAAACGACATGAGGGTGAGTAAATACTAACATAATTTTTATTTTTGGGTGAACTATCCCTTTAGGATGATGTGTGGCCTTCCTGTTCTGCATTTTTTGCTATCCTGATGAATAATGGGTAGTGTAGGCATAGTCTAAACTAGCTGGTTTGATGAACACAATAGTTCATTGTTTTTCTTGTTTTTTTTTTCAATGTAGTATTAGAAAACATATCATGTGGTGATTTTTATTCTGTTTTTGGCAATATTGATAAAAAATATTTTGAATCTTACTATCAATTGTATGTTTATGTATGCATGCCAATACATATTGGTATGTGCCATTTGCATCTGACTGCCAAACTCTGCAGCATGGGTATAAATAGGCAGCAGGTGCAATGCGTAATCAGGTTTTCACTGTGGAGCTGAGCCGGTGATCTGGCTGCTCAGCTGTGGTACAGCAACTGTAGCATCAGGATGTGACATCCCCGCTCCCTCATTCAGTGACTGAGGGTTACATGAGTAACAGAGACATTCCCTTTCACTTTGTGACTGACTAATTGAGAATCCCTGCTAATGTGCCACTGATGCTGCCCCGTCCAGTGCCGATCACAAGGTTGATCACTGCTGTTCCTACACAACCCAGTCAGTGAGACTTGGATAACACTGAGAAATTGTGTCCTTTCCACTGGAAAAGAAACACTGCGAAAGTCACATTCTCCCACATTTACACACATGAACTAACCATGTAGGTCTTTTCTGCATACAGAAGTCTCTAGGGTGGCTACACCATTGCAGAGACAGCAGAGCACGCTCTGCCAAGGGAAGATGCAGATTAGAAGCTATACTGTGGAAGAATACACATATGGGATGCCCTCAGGGTCACTACATATGGTCACCCAGCCTACCACCAGTTTTCAAGGATACAGTGAATGAAGGCCTGGTGCCGGATGCTCCACCACATCTTGCTGCCGAAGGTGATGGAGGAACTCAACAGGGTTTGCCCAACAGGGAACTCTCTGGAGCAAAATGAGTACGTATTATGACACATCAAGTGACACTGACCTGGTGCTTCTACCCTTTTGGGGTCAGAAAACAGGAGGATACGGCTCAACACGAAGGCTATAGAATCTAGCGAACACGTTGAGTGTTGCCCAGCCCATAGCTCTATAAACATCTGTCAGCGAGGTGCCATGTGTCAACGTCCAGGAGGATGCAATACTCTGGGTAAAGTGAACTCGCAACCTGAGAGGGCAGGGCACGCCTTGTGGTTGGTAAGCCAAGGCGACGGCTTCCACTATCCACTGGGCCATCCTCTGCTTGGGGACAGCCTCCCCTTCTGCTGACCTCTCTAACAGACAAAAAGCTGCTCTAAAGTCCTGAAGCTTTGTGTATGGTCCACATATAGTCACAAAGTGGGGACAGGACAGAGCAAAGCTTGGGCTGGGTCTACCTCCTTTAGGGGCAGCAATTGCAGGTTCATGACGTTGTCCCTGAATGGACTGGTAGGATCCTTAGGCATGTAGCCGGGCTGAGGTCTCAGAGTTACTCGGGAGTCAGCCAGAAAATGCCTGCAGGTCCCCTACCCTCTTGATGGAAGCCAAAGCAACCAGCAGCAAAGTCTTCCTAGATAGCATCTTTACCTCTACTGACTGCAAAGGCTTGAATGGGACACTGAGAGACTGATCCCAAAAGGGTATGGAGGGAGGGCAAGAAGGATTTAATCCTCTTTTCCCTCTCATGACCAGGTTGTGCTTCCTTACTGACTTGCCTCCTATGGGGTCGTGATATGCAGAAATTGCGTCAGCATATACTTTAAGGATGGAGGAAGAAGGCCTTCACTCCAACCCATGCTGTAGAAAGAAAAGCAAGGCTCTGATCAAGCACTTTTGAGGGTCCTCTCTGTGGAAGAACAACACTGACTAACAGGTTCTACTTCAAGCTGTAAGCATGTCTCGTTAATGGTGCTCGTGCCGAAGTGATGGTATCTGCTACCTCCTGAGCTAGCTAACCTAGAACTTCCGTGTCCCATCCAAGGAGCAGACATGGAGTTTCCAGATGTCTGGATGAGGGTCCCATTTGGGTGCCCCATAGAGATGCACAAATAAGCTCAAACGTCACTCGAATCCGCTGCTTCAAACAAATGATCCACCTGCCACCCACCCGCACCTATATTTTTCTGGTTTAGATATCTGCCCTGACCGCACCCATTACAATTATTCTAATTCTTAATTTTGCATAATAATATGTTGACTGGATGGTTTGTGATTTGTGCATCACTGCGCAAGTCTACAATGCATTATGGCTTTTAAATTTTAGAGAATGTAGTTAATATTTACATCAACAATCTATCTCATCCACCCGCAATTAATCAAAATGTGTTGTTTTATTACCTGACCCGCAGTTTATATGCAGTGCCCGTGGATATAATCGTGATCCACTCATTACTAGTGCCCCCTTTTGAGACAGCAGATCCTTCCTCAGAGGAATCCACCAGGGAGGGGCTGTCATGAGGAGCATTAGTTTTAGGAACCAGGTCCTGTCGGGCCAATAGGGTGCAACTAGCAAGTCCTCCTTGTCCTCCATGACTTTGCACAGTTACTGAGCCAGTAGGCTCACTTGGGGGAATGCATATTTGCACAGGCCTCAGGGCCAGCTGTGTGCCAGTGCATCCTGGGTGTTCCCTTGGTCAGAAAATAAAACAGCTGGCAGTGAGTGGTTTCTGGAAAGGCAAACAGGTCTATCTGAGTGGCTCCGAAACATCTCCAAATCAGCTGGATCGCCTGGGGAGTGTGAGCAGTTTTTGAGAGCCTGTTGACTGCACAAAGTGGCACGAAGGAACCTCAGATGCTTCCAACTCCAGATGAGGAGATGGCAGGCGAGTTGCGACATGCAACGTGAGCGTAGACCACCTTGCCAGTTAATGTTCACAATGGTTGCAGTGTTGTATGTATGGACCAATACATGTTTGCCCTGTAAGGGCTTTTTTTAGGTGGCCCAGAGCAATACCTACTGCTAGCAACTTGAAGCAGTTGATGTGCCAATGCAGTTGGGGACCCGTCCAAACACCTGACACTACATGCCCGCTGTATGTGGCCCCCCATCCAGTGGCAGAGGCATCTGTGGATACAACTGCATGCCTAGACAGCTGTTATAAATAAAAAAAAAAATGAAGGGACCACCCACAGCATGAAGGTCATAGTCGTGTGTCTATTAGTCACGTTGAATCAATGGAAGCAGTTAAATCTTCTGTTTAGGCGATAGGCATTTAAGCGATAGGCATTTCCTTGGTGTCTTCTTCTGGCTATTTGGAGAGGGCGAGAGTGCCCTCTAGCCTTCGGATGAAAATTTACTGCTGATCACAGAACCGGATACACACAGTCTGCGTGTGTTCTGTTGTCTGTTTGGGGGCGAAGCACGAGAGTCAGTTCTGGAGGTAGCTGACTGCTAGCATTGGCGTTCTCTGTGGCTTTGCTCCGGCTGTGGTTGTGGGGATCGCACATAGATTTATGGATGCAGACTGAACGCTGGGAAAAGTGTGCTTTTTCCATTACTCAGAGCCACTTATCTGGGTGTGGTGTGGCCCGAGAATGGAGCAGTGCTGGGAGGCTCGCCACCTCTAAGGAGGTTTCTAGAGCAGCTAGATTGGTCGTTCCTTGCCAGTCATCCATTTCAGGGCATTGAGCTAGCCGCTCTAAGTACACCAGAGGTCAGTCTCGAGAGACTGATTTCCTTATTAGACCATCTGGCAACATCTGCCGAACGTTTCTCAATAGGTCCTGCACACTGTGGAGGCTACAGAATCCAGTTTGGTTCTCGAGCCGCCTCCACCCATGGGTCTTCCCACTCTGCCCCGAGCACTACAGCACTACAGGACCACTTATCTGGGTGTGGTGTGGGATTCGACCATGATGCAGGCACATCTGCCTCCTGCTCGGATCGAGTCGATCCTTACCTCAGTCAAAAGAGTCAAAATAGGTTAGTCACTCATTGTCAAACAGTTCCAGAAACTGTTGGGTCTGAAGGCAGCTGCGTCTAATGTAATACCTTTTGGCCTGCTGTACATGAGACACCTGCAGTGGTGGCTCAGAACCAAGGGGTTCTCCCCGAGGGAAAAACCCCTTGAGAGAGTGCCATGTGTTGGTGTGCACCAAAAACATATCGTCTCTTACATAAATCACCAGGGTGGTCTGCGTTCGCGCCCCTTGTACAAGCTGGCACATCAGATCCTTGTGTGATCTCAGGGGAAACTCTTCTCGCTGAGAGCAGTGTATATCCCAGGACATCTTAATCAGGGAGGAGACATTCTGTTGAGACAGGGGCCCAAGGCCCGGGGAATGGAGACTCCACCCTGAGGTGGTGGAGCTCATTTGGAGAGTGTTTGGCCAGGCTCAGGTGGACCTCTTTGTGACTCAAGAGACATCGCAATGTCCCCTCTGGTTCTCCTGGAGTTATCCAGCTCCCCTGGGGCTGCATGCCATGGTACAGATGTGGCTGAGATTTCATCTGTACGCCTTTCCCACGATCGCTCTGGTCCCGGGAGTTCTGGAGAGAGTGCGCCGGGATGGCATCTCGCTACTGCTGGTAGCCCCATTCTGGACAGGTTGTGTTAGAGAAAGAAAACTTCTCAGACCTGATTTTCCTCCTCGACAGCTCTCCATGGAGATTCCCGTCAGGAGGGATCTCCTCTCACAAGCGGGGGGCATGATGCTGCACCCCCGCCCGGAGTTGTGGAAGCTGTGGGTGTGGCCCCGAGGGAGCACAACTCATAGCCTCCGGTCTCTCAACCAAGGTTGTTGAGACCATCCTCCAATCTAGAGCTCCCTCAACGAGAAAACTGTATGCCAGGAAGTGGAGACTCTTCACTTCCTGGTGTGGCAACCACCAGCTCGACTGAGTCCACTGCCCAGTTGATTCAGTGCTGGAGTTCCTGCAGGCCAGGTTCGCAGCAGGGTTGGGCCAGGTCACTACTGGCTCCTCTGTTCTCTCGTCCTAGCTGTGCTCAGTGATATACACTAGGCAGGGATTTGAAAGTCTGGCAGCATGGGCATCTCCCCTAGTGTTTCGATGAAGCTCGAGTTCCCGAAGGGGTCTGGTCTCCACGTCACCCATCCCATGACATCTCGTTGCTCCACTGGACTGATTACACATGTGTTTCAGAGCGTGGTCACGTTGTGGGTGTTCCCCTAGCGTTTCGATGCAGTGTCTCGTTCCCTTGGAGAACCATGGTTACATACGTAACCTGGGACATCTTTACTTCTAAATATATCGTAATAATGTAAAAATGCCTTGACATTTACAAAGAGGTGTACATGTAAAGTCTGAATTTAGTGGAGAAAAGGACACAATTAGGCCTACCAATTTTGTGGGGTATAATGGAAAAGTAATATAAAAAATAGTGTACGTATCACTCCATGCCAGCAGTAATTTGGTCCACGTCTAATTAGGTATGCATATTTTAACTGACCCCTCAGTGGATCTCAGCCATCTCCACCTCTTGCTGTTACAGCCAATGCATGGACAAACTAATTAGTTGTAATGCAGTTGCTAGTGCCACACTGTAGACTTAACATTAACTCCCTGGGGTCGACGGTCACGCCAGCGTGATCAGCTCACGTTTTTTTAAGATCCTTCAGTTACTGTAATATAATGGACATTAATGAGAATACAAAATGCAATTCTGTGGCCTGTTTGCAGACTAGTAAAAAAAAATCTATCAAAACTAAACCAGTGGCCAGACTTCTTCAGCACAATAGTATTACATCATTCCATTGTCTGAAATCTCTCAAGAGATGAATCAGAATATATATTTAGATTCAATGACGCAAATGTCATTTACAACTGAACAATTTCATTCAAAGCAGCTCACAACTGTTCAGACGGTCACTGTCATTGTTTCCTCTGGCTCTGAAACTTTATGCACACAGGTTTGTGATTGAAATATTATGCAAAAACTTAAACTTATTATGCAAAAACTTATACATAAATGTATAATTTCAGCATTTGAAAATAATTGTTACTAGAGTAAGATGACAATTTTGTGAATTCCTGAAATTTTGTTTATGTCTTCATGGTAATTTCTATTTTCAGCTTGTTCAAAACATCAAACACAAAGCTGCCATGAGTTCTTTAAATGCAAGTTTTGTCCAGAATATGTCTATTGTTCGTCCTGAATACTTTTTCATCACTGGACTTTCAGGTATACCGTACAGCAGTTATTACTACATATTTTTATTTATTGCATATTTTATTGCTGTAATTGGGAACTCTATAGTCCTTCTCATTATAGCTCTTCAACGAAGTCTGCACAGTCCAAAGTACATTGGTGTGTTTAACTTGGCCTTGGCTGACCTTGGTGAAACTAATGCAGTGATTCCTAACATGATGAAGATTTTTTTTTCTGACTCACAGTACATGTCCTACAGTGCTTGCCTGGCAAACATGTTTTTTGTGAACTTCTTTATTACTGTGCAAAGTGCAACTCTTGTTGTTCTGGCATTTGATCGCTTCATTGCAATTTGTTTACCATTAAGATATCATGCCATAGTCAATAATACTGTCATCTTTAGCGTTTATAGTATTATGGGCGTTTAACACTTCTCTGGTGGCTCTGGCAGCGTCTTTGATGACCAGAGTTTCATTCTGTAAATCGAATGTGGTACAGAGTTTTTACTGTGATTATGGACCACTGTTAAGGTTGGCATGCAACGACAACAGCATTAATGCGTTTATGAACAACCTCATCGCAGCTATGTTCCTTATAGCACCGTTGTTCATTATATTCCTGTCATATCTGGGAATTTTTTCTGCCTTAAGTAAAATTACAACTTGGGAAGCACGTTTAAAAGCATTGAAGACATGTGTTTCTCACCTTTTGTTGGTCGGAATATTTTTTTTTCCTATAATATGCATGTTCATTGCTTCATCAATTACTACTCTCACTCTCAATGCCAGAATAATCAGCACATCTCTTTCATTTACTCTTCCACCAATGTTAAATCCCATCATTTATGTTTTAAACACAGCTGAAATCAGAGTCCTAATTCGAAAACTGCTTAAAAACAGAATTATGCCAAATAGAAAGAACATTTTGAAATGACTATAATGGCTGTTTGTGTTCTTCCATCATTAGGAATTAAATGACCTGTATGAAAAACTAAATATATTTTTTCATAAATATTTTTTAGATTTTATGAGCAGAAAATAGTTAAATTCACTCTGCTACACTCCTAACATGTAGAGTGGGCATTATGTAAGACTTAACGTGTGTTGGTGAACAGCAGTGATATGCTGTATATTTATTTATGAATTAATCCATCTGAAATTTCTGAAATATATGTACTGTGTTCTTAATCACTGACCCCCAAGACAAAACAACAAAATAGTCTGAAAATTGTATAAGCTATTTGAATTAATTTTTGTGATTGGTGTTGACATATTTCATGTTAGGTTTCGTCCACCTAAATGCTGTTAACTGTCATGTTTTTTTTTTTTAATTTCATGTTCATATCATTCAAAAATAATGCAAACCAAGGATCCATTTTCACACGAGTATGACTGAGATCTGCTAATAAGCTTCTTATTTTCTTTGTGTTGCGATGTCTTTCACAACCTTTTTTTTTATTTCTATATATGCTGTACAATAATGAATAAAAACTAAACATGAACTAAGATATCAATTTCCTCATGCAAGCTTAAGGTAATCCTGTTTATTGATAAAGAAAATATGCAAACAAAATATTAATTTCTCATTTTTGTTATTCATACCTCTCCAAAAGTAGCATACATTGACACATGAATAAAGGAATATGTTGCATATGTCGCAAATAACACAATGACAGCTGGGTTAATTTCAGAGACTGTAGGAATAACACCAGCAACACTCCAAATGTCATGGTTCATCATTAACAATATCATGCAATGCTTTTCA
The DNA here is from genome assembly GCA_012976165.1 of Labeo catla. Lineage (NCBI taxonomy): Eukaryota > Metazoa > Chordata > Actinopteri > Cypriniformes > Cyprinidae > Labeo > Labeo catla. The sequence continues at coordinate 96,084 of VONZ01000259.1, read as the reverse complement.
GCTAGGCTTCTATAGCCTAAATATGCATTGTCATGTTGTAACTCAACTATTAAACTTTTTTTTTTTTTTACTGTCATAAGGAAAACCACTACTAGCACAACAGATCCACAAATGAACACAGGAATCCAAAAATAGCACTCAAGATTAAGTTGTTGTGGCACCGTTGCAGGCCTCTTTAAGCCTCTGGACCCTATGCACTTTTGCCCCTGCTGTGACGCCCCTGGTCTCAAGCTTTACTGATTAGAAATCTAACAATTCAGTCATACAATCAATGAACGCACGTGGCATCACTATTGTAGAAAGCCAGCTTAGAAGATGGATATCAAAGAAAATTGTAACTTTACTCTATTCAGGTATTACATGGCTTGCCCACTCATAGCTTTACTACACACATCATAAACCTGTCTTTTTAGCTCATTTTAGCTCACTGTCTAGCTTACCTCATATGGCTGTCATACAGTATTTTTAATATGACTGAATTTGAATCTGGCCACAGTTAAAAGAAAAAAAAATCAGAAAAAAAGTAACTTTTTTTCCAATTAAATTATAATTTGTTTTGAACCAGTGCTTTGGAGTATGGAAGGCAAAGGGGGCCAAAAGTGTTTTGTTTTTATTCTGACACCTTTACTTCCACTAAGGGCAAATCACACTAAAGGACTGTACCTGAATCACTGTGGTGCTCACACTACACAACAAGGTGTCTTGTCGTCTGTCATTGTCTTATTATAGCTGCACACATAATACACATCACAACGTTATATGATTTCAGACGCACCGTCTTACAAAGTACATTTGCACCCTGTTGTTTATGGTGAGAGAATTTGGGAGAGTGCAGAATTCACTCTCAGAGTGTTTGATTGACAGGTGATCTGATCAATCAAAACGCAGAATCCACTAGGGCTTTAACAATAACCGTATTGATGCCAACCATGGTGTTGAGGTCATCACCGGCATCACCGCAATGATGGCGGGATAGAGAAGGTGCCATGCGTACCTCGGCAGCTGGAAAGAGAGAGCTTGCGTACCTCCTCCTCCAAAAACAAAGAATCTTGCAGACACAGAACTCCAATTCGGTCCCAAAAATAATCCGTGCAGACACTGAAGTTGCAAGGTATTTGCAGGAAGCCCGTGAGCTACACTCTGATTCGCTTGCCTGGTGGTGGGATAGTCAGGCTCGATTCCCTCTTCTGTCGGAAGTTGCCAGAAAATATATGACTATATGGCTGCACCATTGAGCACACCCGGGATGGAAATAGGACAAAGCGACTTTAGATGCCTCCACTCTAGAAGAGGAGATGGTGGGCAAGTGACATGCAACAGGAGCGTAGACCACCTTGCCAGTTGATGTACCCAATGGTTGCTGTGTTGTCTGTACAGACCAATACGTGTTTGCTCTGTATGGGCATTTTTAGGTGACCCAGAGCAAGACATACTGCTAGCAACTGGAAGCAGTTGATGTGCCAATGCAGTTGGGGACCCATCCAAACCCTTGACACTGCATGCCCAATGTACGTGGCCCCCCAGCCGGTGGCAGAGGCATCTGTGGATACAACATCATGTCTGGACACATGCTCCAGAAAGAAGAAACAAAAGTGGCTTTTCCACTTTTGGACCAAACCATTCTCTTTGTTTCCGTGCCAATACGGTTTTCATTTTCCACTGTGGTGCTGATAACGGAGCTCTTTGGAATGTAATACAAATGCGTCAGTTGTTGCCTTGGTAACGCAAGTGTAATGTAAACAGCGATATGGACGATATTTTGGGACAGGTTTTTTGGGTGATATTTACTTCGTTAAATAACAGAAAAAAGGACACATCTCTGGACACAAAAAATAAAATAAACTGAAGGCAACGAATGCTGAGGGGATATGCATGCCACCAGAGACAGAAACAGAAGGTAAAATTTATTGACAGCATTAATGCATGAGCTATGAACGTAGTGTAACTGTTTACTTGGCTGTTTGATCAAATAGCGCCCTTCCACTTAGCACACACACTCTACCAGCATGGTTTAGCACGGTTTTCTAACCGTACCATGAATTCCAGGCCGAAATTGTGCTGCGCCATACCAGGCTCACGTGGAAATACAACTGAAACCGTACCTGACAGTTCTTAGAACCGTTTGGCCCAATAGTGGAAAAACGGCTAAAGAGTCCACCCACAGCATGAAGGTTTGGTGAATGGCCAGTGATATTTTCATCCGTTGAATGCTGTGTTGCCACGCCCATTTTGGGACTCAGCCATGAAGCCAGAGCTGAAGCGGTCATATATGAAACAAACCGAGTGGTGTTACTGCCGCGGATATGCCCAGGAGCCTCTGAAATAATGTCCTTGGGACCACTGTCATGCCTTTGAGCGAATTCAAGTAGTTTAACACTGAGCACATTCCTCTGCAAGGCGCACTGTCTGTTCACTTGAATTCAGCTTCATCCCAAGAAAAGAGATCCTCTGCACAGGGGAGAGTTTGCTCTTTTTCCGGTTGACCTGAAGACCCAATTGGCTGAGGTAACTGAGCACCAGGTCCCTGCATCTGCACAACTGATCTTGTGACTGTGCCAGTATGAGCAGTATTGAGGATGTCATGTGTTCTCTCATGGGAATGCCTCCAAAACGTTTGTGAAGATGCAGGAAGACAAGGACAGCCCAAAGGGCAGGACCTTGTACTCATATGCTCGACCCTTAAACGCAATATTGCATGAATGGTCTGTGTCGTGGGAGAATTGAGACAAATCCTTCACATCCACCTAGCACTCTTCCAGGGGAGGAAGTGGTGCAGTCAACATCCGAAGAGTGGTCTCCTCCATCTCTGGGTTGCCCTCTTACCTTTCCACTTGCCGGCAGGTTTGGTGGGGGCCTGGACGGGCTGGGCACCCTGCCTGTAACTGACTACACGACGCTACTTGGATAGAGGCTGCTGCTGCATGGGAGCAGGAGCAGAAGCAGAGGGTGCCCTCAGCAACAAGCAGACTGGGACGCTGCGGCCGGCAGTCGGGTAGACGAAGCAGCTGTCCACTGGGGCAGGATGTGTTTGGTCACCTCCATCTGCTTCTGTACAGCCGAGAACTGCTGGGCAAAGCTTTCGAAAAAAAACGAAAAGGATTGTCTGGGACACGGTTGCATTCAAAAACCGAATGTTCTTGGTATCTCATGTCGTCCAGACACAGCCAGAGACGCCATTCCTGGATAACCAGTGTGGACATCACTCGACCCAAAGCACGCACAGTGACTTTCGTTCCTCGCTGCGTGAGGTCAGTCGCTGTACGCAGTTCTTGTAGAACAGCTGGGCTGTGACCACCCTCGTGCAGGACCTTGAGCGCTTTGGCCTGATGGACCTGAAGCAACACCACTGCATACAGGGCAGAGAACCAGCACAAGCTGCTCTGAGAAACCAATCATCCAACCTCAAGGGCTCAGAACACAGTGGAGGTTCCTACTCAAGCCTGAACCTCTTGGCAGTCCGAACAAACATAACTGTCATCTCTGGGTCTGATTTGGGTAACACTACCATTCCTGAAGGAGACAATGCAGTTAAACTGTCATCCTCGGAGAGAGTTGGCTCACCCTCCAATGCAGAAGGGAAGCCCTCACTGTAATGGTCAGAGCAGTCAAGCCATTACCTGAAGTAGAACATTACACATAATTAGTGATTGATCGATATAGATTTTTTTATAACTAATATAGATTATTTGCATGTTTATGTGCCCAATAACCGTTATAAAGTATAAACTGTTATAAAGTAAATTAATGACTGAGTGAAGTAAGTCCATACTTCACTTTGATTTTTCCTCCTTAATCTTCATATTACAACAATATTTTTTTGTATTTTTTGTATTAATAAAATGCATCAGCTGCAACACTAAGCAAAACAAATGTAATATGTCTAATGTTTTCAAATGGAGAAAATAAATAAGGGACAAGAAGTCATGTCAACTTCATTTTAAACTACAGTTTTAGTAGGTTTATGAGCTGTTTAACATAAAGAGTGTTCATCCCTCATGATTACTGTTATAAACATGAGCCACGTCTAAAAGGTAAACGGGGAGTTGTTTCTACAATTTATAGCAATATTTTCAGTGTTTCTCAGAGAGCGGGCTTCAAGTATAACTCGTTTGAAGTAATGGTGTTTCACATAACAATATTCAGAGAAACAAGTGTTAATGATAAATCCCCCATGACGTTTGTACTTGCTACTGTATACAGGCCACCAGGGCACCATACAGATTTTCTTAAAGAATTCGCTGATTTTATATCTGAGCTGGTGTTAGCTACAGATAAGGTCTTAATAGTAGGTGACTTTAACATCCATTAAAGAGCAGCATTTACAGACATTTTAAATTCTATTAGAGTTAGACAACACATGTCAGGTCCCACTCATTGTCGAAATCATACTCTAGACTTAATACTGTCACATGGAATTGATGTCAATGCTGTTGAGATTCTGCAGCAAAGTGATGATATATCTGATCATTATCTAGTCTCGTGTCTACTCCAGATAACTAAAACTGTAAATTCAACTCCTTATTACAAGTATGGTAGAACCATCACTTATACTACAAAAGATTGCTTTCTAAGTAATCTTCCTGACTTATCTGAATTCCTCAGCATGTCCAATAGCTCAGAAAAACTTGATGATGTAACAGAAACTATTGACTCTCTCTTTTCCAGGACTCTAGATACGGTTGCTCCTCTGCGCCTAAGGAAGATTAAGGAAAACAGTCCGACCCCATGGTATAACAAACACACTCGCGCCCTAAAGAGAGCAGCCCGGAAAATGGAGCACAGCTGGAGGAAAACAAAATTAGAGGTTTTTCGTACTGCTTGGCGTGAATGTACCTTATCGTATAGAAAAGCGTTAAAATCGGCAAGATCTGATTACTTTTCGACTCTTTTAGAAGATAACAAACATAACCCTAGGTATTTATTTAATACAGTGGCTAAGTTAACAAAAAATAAAGAACCAACAGGCACTGACTATGCCCATCAGCATAGCAGTAATGATATGAACTACTTTACTTCCAAGATCGATACTATTAGAGAAAAAATTGTCACCATGCAGCCATCAATTACAGTATTGCATCAGATAGTGCACTATAGATCTCCTGGGGACTTGTTTCCAGATCTCATAGATCCTCTGCTAAATATTATTAATTCATCACTGTCATTAGGATATGTCCCCAAAACCTTCAAACTGGCTGCTATTAAGCCTTTCATTAAAAAACCACAACTTGACCCCAACGAATTAATTAATTACAGACCCATCTCGAATCTCCCATTTCTGTCAAAGATATTAGAAAAGGTTGTATCCTCACAATTATCTTCCTTCCTACAGAAAAATTATATCTGTGAGGATTTCCAGACAGGTTTTAGACCGTACCATAGTACTGAGACTGCTCTTATTAGAGTTACAAATGATCTGCTCTTATCATCCGATCGTGGTTGTATCTCTCTGTTAGTGCTACTGGATCTTAGTGCTGCGTTCGATACTGTTGACCACAACATTCTTTTGAACAGACTTTAAAATTATGTTGGCATTAGCATGGTTCAAAGGGGCAGCCGTGGCCTAATGGTTAGGGAGTCGGGCTTGTAACTGAAAGGTTGCGGGTTCGAGTCCCAGGTCCGGCAGGGATTGAAGGTGGTGGGAGTGAATAACCAGTGCTCTCTCCACCTTCAACACCATGACTGAGGTGAGTCCCTTGAGCAAGGCACCGATTCCCCAACTGCTCCCCGGGCGCCGCAGCGATAGCAATATGGCTGCCCACTGCTCCGGGTGTGTGTGTGTGTGTGTGTTTGTTTGATCACTTCTCACTACTGTGTGTGTGCACTTGGATGGGTTAAATGCAGAGCACAAATTCCGAGTATGGGTCACCATACTTGGCCACACGTCATGTCACGTCCTTTCCTTTCCCTTTTCAAATCGTACTTATCTGACCGCTATCAATTCGTGGCAGTACATGAAGAGGTATCATATCGGTCACAAGTGCAGTATGGAGTACCTCAAGGCTCAGTGCTGGGGCCATTACTTTTTACGCTTTACATGTTACCCTTGGGTGATAACATCAGGAAATATGGTGTTAGCTTTCACTGTTACGCTGATGATATGCAGCTCTATATTTCTTCACAGCCCGGTGAAACATACCAATTTGAAAAACAGATTGTGTAGTTGAGTTAAAAAATTGGATGACAAGTAATTTCTTACTGCTAAATTCTGAAAAAAAAACAGAGGTGTTAATTATTGGAACTAAAACCTCAGCGTGTAATAACCAAAAACACTGTCTAATACTTGGCTGCTCTGTCAATTCTTTGTCATCAGTTAGAAACCTAGGTGTGCTATTTGATGGCAATCTTTCCTTTGAAAACCACATCTCTAGTATTTGCAAAACTGCATTTTTCCATCTCAAAAATATATCTAAATTACGACCTATGCTCTCAATGTCAAATGCTGAAACATTAATTCATGCGTTTATGACCTCAAGATTAGATTATTGTAATTCTTTATTGGGTGGTTGTTCTGCTCGCTTAATAAACAAACTCCAGCTGGTCCAAAATGCAGCAGCTAGAGTTCTTACTAGAACCAAAAAGTATGATCATATTAGCACGGTTCTGTCAACACTGCACTGGCTCCCTATTAAACATTGTATAGATTTTAAAATCTTGCTAATTACTTATAAAGCCCTGAATGGTTTAGCTCCTCAATACCTGAGCGAGCTCTTATCGCATTATAGTCCCTCACATCCGCTGTGTTCTCAAAACTCTGGCAATTTGATAATACCTAGAATATCAAAATCAACCGCGGGCGGCAGATCTTTTTCTTATTTAGCACCCAAACTTTGGAACAATCTACCCAACACTGTTTGGGACGCAGACACACTCTGTCAGTTTAAATCTAGATTAAAGATCCATCTCTTTAACCTGGCTTACACATAACACATTAACACATTTCTATAATTCAAATCCGTTAAAGGATTGTTAGGCTGCACTAATTAGGTCAACCGGAACCGGGAACACTTCCCATAACACCCGATGTACTCAGTGCATGGGCCACAGGACCTGGTGAGTCCTCTGTGTCTGAGCCTGGTTTCTCCCAAGGTTTTTTTTACTTTTTGGTTTACTTACTGTTGCCCTTTGCATTGTTGATATACTGTTTCCTATTTAATACTGTACAGCCGCCTTGTCAAAATTCTGTATTGTTAAAGGCGATATACAAATAAAGGTGATTTGATTTGATTTGATTTAGTTTTATGAGCTGTTTAACATAAAAAGTGAAGAATAGCTCACTGGATAGTGTTAATTCACTGAATAATATTCTCTGAAATATTGAATATAACAAACAAAACATCATATTTTATTGCATTTCTAAAATGAGGAACATTTCCTGAGCATCAACCCGGTGAGCAAACAGCAAAATGAAAGTGACTTCACGAGATTAATGATATACACAACAGAGAGAATTAAATTAAGTGCTTTTATTTTCAACATGCACTCAATTATGGCTGTATTATTTAATTCAGACAAATGTACGTGTTTATTAGGACGGATTATCGTACATGACTCTGTGAGTTTGTCTATTTCTTAGATCCAAACCTGCATAAACTACCTACATATCAGGCATTTATGTAACCCATCTAATATGTGCATTAATGGCTGTTATGTTAAAGAAAGTTTACTAATTATAGCTAAGCAAGTGCTTTATCTATCTCCCCTCAGACGCGCTAAAATGGCGATCCTGCCGGTAATTCTCAAAACACCAACAAGATGGCGGTGTTTATTGGTGAATCCGATATTACAAAACCAATAACCGTTTATGGTAAAATGCTTAAATATCGGGAAAATATTGTTAAATCGATATATTGGTCAATCTCTACACATAATATATCATAAGATGTTCATCATCTAGATAGTTATGATTCTAAATATGAAGTAATCACGTAAACATACCTTGGCATTCACAAAGAGGCGTACATGTAAAGTCAGAATTTTGTGGAGAAAAGAACAAAATTAGGCTTACCAATTTTGTGGGGTGTAATGGAAAAGTAATGTAAATTATAATAAATAGTGTACTTATCACTCCCTGCCAGCTTGCTAGTGTCACATTGTAGACTTGACATTAACTATATACTTGAGTTATAATGGATATAATGGATATAATGGACATTAATGAGAACACAAAAGGCAATTTTGTGGCCTGTTTGCAGTCTAGTGAAAAAAATCTAATCAAAACTAAAGCAGAAGTTGCCAGAAGTTGACAATAGCACAATAGTATTACATCATTGCGTTGTCTGGAATCCCTCAAGAGATGAATCAGAATATATATTTGGATTCAATGATGCAAATGTCCAATGATCTTTGCAACACAGGAGAATAATGACGAGCATTTACAGCTGAGCAATTTCATTCAAAGCAGCAAGTGTTCAGACATTCATAGTCATTGTTGCTCTGGCTCTAAAACTTCATGTATACAGGTCTGTGATTTAAGCATTATGCAGAAATTTTACATAAATGTATAAGATTTGTTAGAAGAGTAAGATGACAATGTTGTGAATTTCCTAAATTTTGTTTATGTCTTCATGGTAATTTCTATTTTCAGCTTGTTTAAAACATCAAATACACAGCTGTCATGAGTTCTTTAAATACAAGTTTTGTCGAGAATATGTCTATTGTTCATCCTGAATACTTTTTCATCATTGGACTTACAGGTATACCGTACAGCAGTTATTACTATATTTTTTTATTTATTGCATATTTTATTGCTGTAATTGGGAACGCCATAGTCCTTCTCATTATAATTCTTGAACAAAGTCTGCACAGTCCAAAGTACATTGGTGTGTTCAACTTGGCCTTGGCTGACCTTGGTGAAACTAATGCAGTGATTCCTAACATGATGAAGACTTTTTTTTCTGACTCACAGTACATGTCCTACAATGCTTGCTTGGCAAACATGTTTTTTGTGAACTTCTTTTTTACTGTGCAAAGTGCCACTCTTGTTGTTCTGGCATTTGATCGCTTTATTGCAATTTGTTTACCATTAAGATATCATGCCATCGTGAATAATACTGTCATGTCTTTAGCATTTATAGTATTATGGGCATTTAACACTTCTCTGGTGGCTCTGTCAGCATCTTTGATGACCCGACTTTCATTCTGTAAATCTAATGTGGTACAGAGTTTTTATTGTGATAATGGACCACTGTTGAGGTTGGCATGCAACGACAACACCGTTAATGTGTTTATAACAAACCTCATCGTAGCTTTGTTCCTTGTAGCACCATTGTTAATTATAGTCCTGTCATATCTGGGCATTTTTTTTGCCTTAAGTAAAATTACAACTTGGGAAGCACGTTTAAAAGCACTGAAGACCTGTGCTACTCACCTTTTGTTGGTCGGAGCATTTTTCATTCCTGTAATATGCATGTTCATTATTTCATCAATTACTTCTCTCACTCCAAATACCAGAGTCGTCAGCGTATCTCTTTCACTTACTCTTCCACCAATGTTAAATCCCATTATTTATGTTTTAAACACAGCTGAAATCAGAGTCCTAATTCGAAAAATGCTTAAAAAAAGAATTATGCCAATTAGAAGGAACATTTTGAAATGACTGTAATGACTGTTTGTATTCTACCATCATTAGGAATTAAACAACCTATCTGAAAAATTAAATATATTTTTTCATGAATGTTTTTAGATTAATTATGTGGAAAATAAAAGTGTATGAGCAGAAAATAGTTACAGTTCCCTCTCTCCTAACATTTAGAGTGGGCATTACATGAGACTTAATGTGTGTTGGTGAACAGCAATGATATGCTGTATATTTATTTATGAATGAATCCATCTGATTATCTAAAGTGTGTGTTTGTACTGTGTTCCTTATCACCCCCAAGACAAAACAACAAAATAGACTGGAAACTGTATAAGCTATTTGAATTCATTTCTGTGAGTGGTGTTAAATGCCGTTAACTGTCATGTTTGTTAATTTCATGTTAATATCCTTCAAAAATAATGCAAACCAAGGATGCATTTTTTCATGAGTATGTCTGATATCTGCTAATAAGGTTCTTATTGTCTCTCTGCTGTAATGTCTCAACTTTTTGTTATTTTTGAATATGCTGTACAATAAAGAATAAAAGGTAAACATGAACTAAGATATCAATTTATTCAAGCAAGCTTAAGATAATCCTGTTTATTGATAGAAGTTTGCACATAAAATTTTAATTTCTCAATTTTTGTTATTACCTCATTTATTTAACCTCTCTAAAAGTTGCATACTCTGACACATGAATAAGGGAATATGTTGCAAAAAAACACAATGACAACTGGAAGAGAGGCACGTCCTGATTTTGCTGAGTTAGATGTGTTCCTGGGTCAACATATTTTGTGAACATTTTAATCCAAAAATTTAATCTTGACCACATCCCCACACCTAACCTTACCCATGAGTAATCCCTAAAATCAGAGGAAATGATAGATGAATGACACTGAGGTACAAGCACCAAACACTGATTGTAAGCCTAAACGTCACAAAAACTATAAACTGTTTTTTTTTGTTGTTGTTTTTTTTTCAAAGCTGACTGGTTAATCACAATGTTGTTCCAGGGTCAACAAAGATGTTGATCCAGGAACATGTCGTACTTGGTAAAATCAGGTTCTGCGGGAGGGACTTTAGGAATAACATATAGGAATAACATTTTTTTAACTATCATAAGAAACACCACTACTAGCACAACAGATCCACAAATGGACACAGGAATCCAAAAATATCATTCAAGATCAAGTTGTTGTGGCACTGTTGCAGGCCCCTGTAAGCCTCTGGGCTTCAAATTCAAATGTCGTACCTACTCAGACAGCATGTAATTTTCAGACACACCGTTACATTGTAGGTATATCTGCACTGCGTTGTTTATGGTTAGAATTCGCAAGAGTTGAAAACGTATGGAAGGCAGAAGGGGTGTTTTGTGTTTATTCTGACACCTTTAATTCCACTAAGGGCAAGTTCACACTAAAGGATTGTAAGACTCTAAATCACTGTGGTGCTCACACTACACAACAAGGTGTCTTGTCGTCTGTCATAGTCTTATCATAGCGGCGCGCATACTACACATCACAACGCTATCTGATTTCAGACACACCATCTTAATTACATCATACATCTGCATTTTGCTGTTTATGGTGAGAGAATTTGCAATAGTGCAGAATTCACCCTTGATCAAATGCAAATGCAGAATCCACTAGGGCTGTGACGATAACCGCATTACCACAGTAATAAGATGCTGACCATGGTGTTGAGGTCATCACTGTCATGCCCGGTGCCATGAAGTACCTCAGAGGCTGGAGAGGCAGAAGAAGGAAGTGCACCATCTCCTCCAAAAAAAAAAAAAACAAAAAAAAAAATTCTTGCAGACCTGCTTGGAAAGAGAAAAGCACGATCCTCCAATCCGGTCCCACAAATAATCTGTGCAGACACTGAAGTTGCAAGGTATTTGCAGGAGAAAGCCCTCGATTTGCACTCTGATCCGCTTGCCTGGTGGCGGGATAATCAGGCTCGAGTCCCTCTTCTGTCGAAAGTTGCCAGAAAATATATGACTTTAGCCTCGTTCAGACTGTCAGCCCATATCCGATTTGTATGCAAATCCGATTGAAATCCGATCATATTTAGGTAGTCTGAACAGCAACGAACTACATGAAATCCGATTTGGTCAAATCCGTTTCGAGCTACATTCGTATGTGGTTTGGAATCCTATTCAAATCGGATTTCTGCTTTTTCACGTTTTCATGCCACGTAAAACGTAAACACGTCAGAAGTTTTTGTGGAAAACATAACAAACGTCTTTGCAGAAATAAGCTTGTGTTGTTGCGAACTGCAAATCAAGTGGGAAAAGACAATATACAGCTAGTATACGCACCTCTTTGAGTTTTGAAACCAGCGGAGACGGCAGCACAGAATAAAGTCGCACATTCCAGCTTCCTGCGTTTCTGCCGCTGCTTTAGAAGACGAAATATAATCAAACGCGACGGCAACGTTGTCATATCACAAGACAGCATCTATATTGCAAACTGTAATGCTGTTATTGTTGATTTTAGCGTTGGCATAACAACGCAACGGCATTGCCATAGAAACCAACGCACATTCCGTAAAACGAAAGAGCGCTTATGGACACACAAATCGGATTTGAACAGTTGCGATATGACTGTGTGGACAGTCAGTTATTCAAATCCGATTCCGTCTAGATATGGACAAAAACGGATTTGGGCTGACAGTCTGAACGAGGCTTATATGCCCTACGAGCACTCCCTCAGAGCGTGTATGCAGTGCAGCTGGCGTCAGTTATTCAAATCCGATTCCGTCTAGATATGGACAAAAACGGATTTGGGCTGACAGTCTGAACGAGGCTTATATGCCCTACGAGCACTCCCTCAGAGCGTGTATGCAGTGCAGCTGGCGACACTGTCACTCCGTTCCTCGATCCTCACTAAAACCAGACAAAGTGAACATATTGGTTTTCCTGGCATGAAACATGAAGACCAAAAAATAAAGCAGCAGGACTTGACGATTCACTTAAGCAGTCCAGTAGTTGTACAACAGCTTTTTATGTTGCACTTTACAAAATCAGAAAAAAGCCTCTTTTATGTTGTACTTTAAAAAAAGGTTGTAAATATAAATATAGCCTAATTAATAATAATATTAATGATAATTTGTTGTTACAAATGAGGAATTACTCCGAACGTGTGATTTGTTGATTCTTTATTGTGGTAAGAAAAAAAAAATTGCATACCATCACATCGCTAGAATCTGCCACTTCATCCGACAAACAAACCAGACTAGAGAAATCATAGATTGTCAGTGGACTTAAACTTAAAAAATGGTGTGTATTGATGTCTTTTCATGGTTGAAACAACATACCTTCTGATGTTCATTCATGTTTATTTTGTGCTATAACTAGTAGGAAGACTTGATCGGTTCACATGCAGCTTGAATTGAGATGCTATATCAATCTGTCACGACACATTGAAGAGCCACAAAACGATATTTGTTTGAATTTCTCAAAAATTTGAAATCTGAGACTCAATACCAAAGGTAACCTGCTCTTTCTTGTCTGTCAGCGTGTTGTCTTTGCTTTGTATTTTTTACAGTGTGCGAACACGCAGAACCTGATTTTACCAAGTACGACATGTCCCTGGATCAACATCTTTGTTGACCCTGGAACAACATTGTGATTAACCAATCAGATTTGAAAAATCAGTTTATAGTTTTTGTGAAGTTTAGGCCTACAATCAGTGTTTGGTGCTTGTACATTAGTGTCATTCATCTATTATTTCCTCTGATTTTAGGGATTACTCATGGGTAAGGTTAGGTTTAGGTGTAGGGATGTGGTCAAGATTAAATTTTTGGATTAAATTGTTGTTCCAGGGTCAACAAAATATGTTGACCCAGGAACACATCTAACTCAGCAAAATCAGGACGTGCATGAGAGCACGATGTGTGGTGTAAGATTGTCATAGCTTGCAGAAACAGCATGGGGTGTAGGTCTTGCGAAAGGGTCAATTTAAAATGCCTCCAAATTGAACAAAATTGCTCCTAAAAATGGAAATCATCTTTTCCTGGATTTAGGTAGTTCTTATCATTGCTGACATTTGTTGAAATGTTCAGGTTTTTGAATGAGTTTGCTTTTAATTGATTATTTGATGCTAAAACATGCTGTGGTGTCCTAATTTTTGCCTCTGATTGAGTCTGAGGGAATCTGAGTAGGACTTTGATACTGTGGCTCCAGCTCATGATCACTAGATGTCACAAGATGTCAGCGGCCATACTGGGATGTTTTGGTTTCACTTTTCTATATCGGAAGAATGCAGAGATGCGTCATCGATCTTTATTTACAGTCTATGATGTGGACTAATAATGGCCACTTTGGGAAACATTCAAAAACTTTGTTTCAAACCAGTGCTTTGAAGTATGAAAGGCAGAGGGGACCAAAAGTGTTTTGTGTTTATTCTGACACCTTCAGTTCCACTAAGGGCAAGCTCACACTACATGATTGTAAGACTACTAGAATCACTGTGGTGCTCACACTACACAAAGTTTCTTGTCCTCTGTCGTCTTGTCATAGCTGCATGCAAAAGGTACAAACCATTCAGTTTAGAGACAGTCCCGACCATCAGCGAAAATATGTTTTCTCACAAATATTCTTGCAAGAAATTACAGCTATAAGGACATTTCTTCCTAAAGGAACGATCAACTTCGTTCAAGTTGTCTGTGCAATTATTTTATCCAGAAAACAAAAGAAAACACAAAAAAAGAGAATATGGCAGAAACAGCCTGATTTACTTGCTGCGTTAGTGCGTCACAAGTGCGAAGGTGTGCGCAGTGTGCAGCAAAAATGACCGAATATTGAGGAAACAATGGGACATAGGATTTGGTTTTCAAGTTAAAGTAAAGAAAAAGGCAGTTTCTTAAACCAGAGAAGGTGAACATGTTGGTATTCTTGTGGGGGAAAAAACCAATAATACCAACAATAATAATCGTTTACCTGTTTAACATAAATGAAAGTAAATCACGAACACCAGGTATGTTCCTGATAATGATTAATAATTTGTGTAAGTATTTTGAAACTTGAGCAAAAGTTGCATCATCTTTGATTGAAAGCGTTTTTGCTTTTTTTGTACCTTCTTATTTTTTAAACTTCACCTGTTAATGAGCCCCATAGAGGCATAGAGACATGTAGAAACAAAATAATGTTTGAAAAACAAAATGTCACTCAGTGATCATGAAGGAGGCCTGCCTCTTCAGGGACAAAGTACAACAAGTAGCAAATTAAGACTCATGAGAATAGACACTTTTTATGGCAACTGTTTGCATGTTAATGACTGTTTATCAGCCACAAAATAATTGCTTTTCTGATGTTTACAATTCATTTCATTGAATGTTACCTAGCAATTACACAGTAAAGGTCCAGAGAGACACCGCATACATCTCAATGATCAAAAGAGAGAGAGAGAGAGAGAGAGAGAGAGAAAGAGAGAGAGAGAGACTAAGGCCTGTTATGCTGTTAAAGTAATATGTCATTGATGGCCTTTAGCAGGTAATCCATGACCAATGACCATCTGATGCAAGTAGGGGAAACCATGCAAGAAAATCCTACTTTGATTACTCTCACCTAAGCAGAAATTAATTATTATAGGTTATTAATTCAAATGCCTTAGAGATACAGTTCTGGGCAGTGGTACCCCAAATGTGCTAAATTATTAACTGATAATTAACTGATTATTAAATCAATTTGTGGTATAATTGTCCTAGAGACTTCCAAATAATCCCAGTAATGAGACTATTAAAATAAATCCTAGAACTGTGAATCACTGTCGTGTTGCCTGCTGTCAGTATACTGGGATTACACATTTACCAATTTTTTAACACTAATCCCTCTAATAATACAGACTGTCTTTACCACATGTTCTACATAAAGTGCATACATAAGTTTAATTAGTTTTATAAATGATAACTTCACCTCTAAGCAACACTTAAAGATTGAGCGTAATGTGAAAACACATGCAACTCAAGCTAAATAAAGCTAGTAAAGCAGAATATATCTCTAGGCCTAAATAAACACACCTGAACCAGCTAATAAAGGTCATCAGGATCACTAGAATCTAACAAGGTCGCTCTCCAGTAGCCACTTTCCACCACCACTTTCCTCACCATCAAGGCCAACATAAAAGAAGTAAATATCCACAATGCTGAGAAAATATTGTTTTGGTATTGTTCACAGCAGAATGATCCCTTAATGCCAAACAAATTGCAGTGAAGTTATCATATATGTGACCCTGGACCACAAAACCAGTCTTAAGTAGCATGGGTATATTTGTAGCAATAGCCAAAAATACATTGTATGGGTCAAAATTATCATTTTTTCTTTTATGCCAAAATCATTAGGATATTAAGTAAAGATCATGTTCCATGAAAATATTTTGTAAATTTCCTACTGCAAATATATCAAAACGTGATATATTTGCAGTAGATAAATTTTTGAAATATTGTAATTTGATTTGGACAACTTTAAAGGCGATTTTCTCAATATTTAGATTTTTTGCACCTTCAGATTCCAGATTTTCAAATAGTTGTATCTCAGCCAAATATGGTCCGATCCTAACAAACCATAAACCAATGGAAAGTTTATGTATTGAGCTTTCGGATTATGTAAAAATCTCAATTTCGAAAAATTGCCCCTTGTGAGGTTTTGTGGTTCAGTGTCACATATGTGCAGACTTTGTCCAAGAGCAGTAGTGAAAAGGGACCACAGAGTTACCAATTCTAGTAATAAAATACATGATAAATAATAAGAATTTTTAAAAACTGCTGTAAAGTATACCTGTGCAATAATGAAAAAGTATTCAGAATGGTCAATGGAGATATTCTTAGAAAAAGTGCAACAAATGTGTATAAATGCAAAGATCACAAAACATTGTCTATTAACTATGCCAAAAAATAATTAAAAAGCTAAAGCAAACAATGACTGTGAATTTTTGTCTGTGACCTACTTTTAATTACTCTGTAAACACAAAGACTTATTATTAGTGTGATATAGCATTAGTGAAAAGCTGCGTGCTTGCAATTAACAAAACCCTCATTTTAAAAATGTTTAACTTGAATCCACTGCTAAACGTCCTCTATTTACAATATTGCCTTTCCCAATGAAAAATGTCTTCTTGTTTGAACCAAGAAAGAAATATGAGCAAGCACTGTTTACAAGCAAAAATAGGCCTAAAACTGTTCTGAACAAAATCCACGTTGGTGGATTTTAATGTATCTTTTTTCTTACCGTCCAGGGTATAGCAGAACAGACCCGCAAACCAACAGCTGAGAACAACTGTGCTGTTAAATTATGGTATTTGAAACATAAAATGAATCTTCTGCCATTTAGGAGGCACTTGAAACAATTAATATTCATTACTGTACCGTTGTAATAGTACCTCAGGATACCGTTACAATCCAGAGGGAATTAATTTGATGAATTAGTACAGCTATTCACACAAATGCAAATAGGCACACACACTTAGCTAAGTAATTAAATATATATATATATATATATCAAAATCACAAAAAAAAAAAAGAATTAAAACCTCTCACGCATCAGTGAACATAAACTTAAATTCTGATGTGATGCTTATACTTTAATGTGTTTGTTCTGATTTTCCTTCCTTATTATTTGATTTGGACAGCCTGTGTGAAATTTTATCAAATAAAGCCCATCCTAATAGAAGGTTATTAAAATAAGGTTGATTTTGAAAATTGTAAAATAAGAATAAAATAAGTGCATCCAAACGTTTGCCTAGTACAGTAAACAATTTTGCTATATATTTGTAGGCCTTAGTGGTAAATAATCAGTATATAAAGGATGGGAGATTTAAAGTGATCACGTATTACTTTGTCACCCTCTTCAGGTTATATTTGGGATGTGCAACACACTAGCAGGTTATTGTTATTAAAGCTGGGCTCACACTACAGGATTTTTAAGGTCCTAACCGATTATGAAATCTGGTTGCAGCACACACCCAAGGAGAATCTTTGCAGATTATCTTCCCTAAAATCTTAAACATGCACACACTACAAGATTTGAAAATTGTGACACATCACACACTACAAGATATTATTAAGATTATCATGATGGAGGGAGCACCTCACGTGATCCTACACAACAGATCATCATTTCAGCAACTAATGTTTACAAATGTTAGCTAACATGCTAGCAGCTTTATGCACTCACCCAGTATGATGAAAACGGAGACGATTTCACTCCAGAGCAGACAGTGTTACTACAAAAACATAAGAAGCAGTTTCCTCCATCCTCAATATCCAATGGACCGTACAGCAGCTGTTTTGTGGTCGCGCATTGGCTGTTGTGAAAGTAATCATAGCCGTGATCATCCCGATTTAAAATCCTGAATATCAAACATGTTTGATATGATCCGGGCGGCCCCGATTTGTGTGCGAGCAGATCGGGAGGTGCAAGGTTCGATCTTTGAACATCTCACATTACCAGATAATCCATATCAAACATCGGGACCTATCAAGGTGCTCGACAAGATTTTTGCTCCAATTCTTAGGAGAAGAAAATCGGGCCAAAATCGGGCTAAAAATCCTGTAGTGTGAGCCTGGCTTAAGAGGCCTTTTGAAAACCAGGTTTGTGGTGGGCCTTTTTTAATTTCAGAATTTCTATTCAGAAAGTCTATTCTGGGAATTTAATAATTAAAATACAACCAGAAAACAGTGAAGTTTGTTGGACACATTTTCAGTGGTCTGCAACTTGTAATTTTGTGAGGACACTGTTAATCTTCAGTTTCTGGGATGCTGCTGACCTGAACTCTCATATCAGAAATGCAGAAATGCAGTTTAAAATGACAACCTTACTAAGCAGCACCAGATTCAGTATAGATATCATGATGCCTGACAGTGTTACAGCAGTGTTTAATATAGGGATTCTCAACTAGGCCTGTGAGATCCATTGTCCTGCAGAGTTTAGCTCCAACCTTGATCAAACTCACACGCCTATACTTTCTTGTGATCCTACAAACATTTATTAGCTTGTTCAGGTGTGTTTGATTAGGGTTGGAGCTGAACTCTGCAAGAAGAGTTAAGAACCCCTGGTTTAATACAATGGTCACACAGATTTGGTCTCATTTCATGACTCTCTCTGCTGCAGTCATGAAACACAGAGTTGATTTCTTCAAAATATTATCAATACATCTGATAGCTTCTATATTACTACACTGCAATACACAGTAAGTGTCTTAATTATTCATTATTACATCTGGATTGTAATAACAGTACCCTAAGATATCTAAGATAAGGAAACGTTGAATGTTTTATTCATGTACCAATGAAAGACAAAGTATTTAATTTCTGGAGCAAAAAAAAAAAAGAATGAAAGAAATCACATTTATATAATGCATATCTACTGCAGCTAATATAAATAAGGAATTAGAAAATTAATATATTCATATGCTGACCTTTAGGATCAAAAATGATAATATTCATTAATGATTTAATCCACTACTGCAAAAAAAGTTTGCTGTATTTGTTGTGAAACTTCTGAGACAGGAGTTGCATCATCTTTGACTGAAAGTGTTTACAGAATAACTGTTTGTCAAACTTTAGATGTTAATGAGCAGCACTCATGATAGATGACTAATTATGTGTCGATGCACAGGAGAACATGTACAAACATCTCTTAAACCTGGGAGAATCCTGTCTCCCATCACCTTGAGTACTGTAAATCAAAACAACATTAAAAAAGTTTTGTTTAGAAAGGCAATGACCTTACAAAACTACTTTATTTTCCACTAGTTACTACACTTTACTAGTATTTAGGCATAATAGGTATAATAGATGCATAATAAAACTAGAGGAAGTCAACACTAATGCATACAAACATTTGAGGGTGTTACAGACTGAAAATAAAAGTGAAAGATAAAACTATTATGATAATGGACACCCCAAAACATATTTTTTTTATTTGTTTCCTCTTCTTCAGTTGTATTTCTTAAGAGACTCTGAAAATGGGTTCTTGTGTTACATGAATTTAGGTGTGTTCTTTAAGATGCCTGTAGGTGGTGCACTACACTAAAATGATGATCAGTTCACGTTCTAGCCAAAGGTCAAAGTCATTAAAGAAAGCGCCAGAACGCTACAGATTGTAATCTGTGTTTGGTTCATCATTTCTTACAGGTATGTAAAATCGGTTTTATAAACCAAAATCCATCAAATTGAGTGCGTTGTTGCATTGTAGTGTTTCTGTATTGTCTTTGTATAGAATTTCACTAGATCTAAAATAGACAAAGTAAAGCATTAAAGACAAATGGAAGTGTGAGTGGACACATATAATGATAGTAAGACACAAGGGTTGTATCCAGATGTTTATCTTTTTGCTTAAAAATGTACAACCAAAGAAAAGTGTTCAAATGTATCGCATTTAACTGCTGTGAATTGAATTGTCCAGGAAGCATGACCTGTGAAAGAATATTGTTAATAGTTATGAACTCAAAAGTGTTATATTTGCCTGTTATTAGCAAGAAGAGAAAATAAGAAAAGGAAAAAGTCATTAAAGAAAGCGCCAGAACGCTACAGATAGTAATCTGTGTTTGGTTCATCATTTCTTACAGTTTACTGTGTCTCATCCTTCCCTGTTTGAGACCGGTAACATTTTGGGGGCTCGTCCGGGATCAGGATCTTGGTATCAGCTTCGCAACTGATGACGAGCGGAACCCATGTGACCTTCTGGATTGAGCTACGAAGAATGCTGTGAGTTTCGTCCACCTTGTGAGTGCAAGTCTTCAGGGGTCCTGGTGAGACAGCGTCTTCCGCTCCTCTTCGTGCTTTGCTATGGGATATCCAAAGACAACTTCATCTGCTCAGTGAAGAACAGCTGTATAGCCTCGCTTCATCACTGGAAGATGAAGCAGACAAAGCCGTTCCGGAAGTGACTGGTGCCAATGAACCTGAACTCTTTGAATTCATCGTGGACTACATGAAAAGTGATCAGCTGAAAAAGCTTGAAGATGAAGGTATGTCTTGTTTGCTTACCATCAGAGACAAGATTGATGAACTTAAATCCAGCACAGGAAGTCAACTGGACACCGCAATCAATGACAAAGAGGTTAATGGTGGGTCATCAGTAGCAGAACAAGTTTATGGGTTGGTCAGACTGACTGATGTTGCTGCATTATTGCCCCGACGAGAATTCAAAATGCATGGTGGTGTAATTTCAGATTCTGGTTCAGACATGAGTTACAGCAGTGTATGTAAACAAATTGATGAGGGTGTGAAAGAAAAATTCTCTAAATCTGAAATCATACGCACAGTGTTAAGAATGATCAAACCAGGTAACTTTAAAGACATGTTGACTAACAAAGATGATCTCACAGTTGCAGAACTGAAACGGTTCTTGAAGTCACATATGAGAGAACGAAGCAGTACTGAACTGTTTCAGGAGCTTAGCACTGCTAAGCAGCAAGACAAAGAAACCCCACAACAATGTCTATAGACTACTGGGGTTAAAACAGAAAGTTCTGTCCGCCTCACAACATGGTGGCTCAGAGTTTAACTATGACAAAAGACTGGTGCAGGGTGTTTTTCTCCATACACTGTATCAGGGGCTTAACGAGAAAACTGTAATATCAGACTGGACATTAAGCCTTACATCTCTGACTTAACAGTGACTGATGACTTTATCTTAGAGCAGGTCACTAAATCAGCGAATGAAGAAACAGAGAGACAGAAGCGTTTAAACACGGTACACAAACACAAGCTCTTGACTGTTAATTCTACCCAATCACAACAGGACAGTGAAACAGGCTATGAGACATTTCAAAGGAGAGTTGAAGGAGAAGTTAGAGCAAATCGTACTGCTTTAATGGAACTGACAGCTCAGGTCTCTGCTCTCACTAAAAATCTTGAAAAGATGCTGAGCCCTACTGCTACCGTTCAAAGCCAAACTGCTGTACCATTAACAAGTGTTAAAGTTTCAGACAAACCTGAAAGCAAGCGCAGATGTGAGGACTGCATCCAGCTAGGAAATCAGGACTGCTGCCATTGCTTCCGCTGCGGCCAGGCAGGACACAGAGCAGTTGGTTGCCTAAAGAAGGGAACAAAGGTGGGAAACGGGAGACGGTCACTGGTGCGGGACAACCAGTGACCACTTCAAACGGTCCGTCCCATGTTAAGGTAAACTGTACGCCCACTCACAATACAGCAAATTCAAGTTGGACAAAGTGTCAGTCATCAAAACAGCGAGCAGCACAACTGATTGGCAGAAAATGTATGCTGTCCTGTTGGTTAAATGGTGTTCTTACTGAAATGCCGTTGGACACGGGGGCTCAAGTAAGCATGGTAGGATTGACATGGGTAGAAAAGTTCCTCCCGAATGTGCCCATTAAGCCAATAGAAGACTTACTTTCCGACACTCAGCTTCACATTACTGCTGCCAATGGATCTGTCATTCCATTTGTTGGATGGATTGAAGTACTTCTTCAACTTAAAAGTCATGGACATGAAGACCTTGCCATTCATGTACCAATGCTAGTAAGCACCTGCTGTAATGATTTAATGTCACTGAAGAATTGATCAGAGTAAACAGTAACCAGCCAAACAGCACTGAAAATCTGACCATTCTGCTGAGTGAAGCTATGAATGTAAAACAGAGTATAGCTAACAAAATTGTCAATGTAGTTGTTCAATTAACAGATCCTGAGGAAATATCGGACAGTCGTGTGGCAAAAGTAGGAAAGAAAGGACTCAAGATTAAAATGGGTGAACTTTGTGAAGTCAAGTGCAGAGTTAGAGGTTGGCCTGAAGGAGGAGTCATGCCATTTGAACCTCTCCTAGAATGTCCAGTCCAAGATGGTCTCGAAATATTTCCTACTGTGGTAGATGTGCCAAAAGGTGTCTCTAAAATTGTGAAGATTCCTGTTATGAATTCCACTCGACATGACATTTACCTCCCTGCAAGGAGAGTTTTGGATACCATCACGTCAGTGTCTGAAATCCTATCCCTCACTCCTGCTGGAATAGAAAACAGCCAGAAGGAAAATGTGGTTCATGTAAATCACTTGAGCCAGGTGGATGATGCAAGTCAGTTACCTGCTAACAAAACATTAAAGTGGCACCCATGTTACAACCCGTGGCTCAAAGGGAAGCAACAAGGGAGGGACGCACGGAAACATAAGGAAACACCTGTTCGTTTAGAACACCACTGCTATATGACGAATCCGATGTTTTCGCTCATGATGATGCAGATATAGGGTGTATCCCAAATCTGAAATTGAAGATAAATCTGAAAGATGATACTCCAGTTCAGAAATGCTACAATTCAATCCCTAAGCCCCTATACAAGGAAGTTAAAGAGTATGTCCAAAATCTCCTTGACCGTGGCTGGATAAAGAAATCCTCCTCAGCATACTCATCACCAGTTGTCTGTGTCCGAAAGAAGGACAGTAGCTTACGGCTATGTGTCAACTTTAGAGAGTTGAATCGGAAGACTATTCCCGATAGACATCCACTACCGAGAATACAAGATTTGCTGGACAGCTTTGGAGGATTCACATGGTTCTCAATTCTTGACCAGGGTAGTGCTTATCATCAAGGATTTGTGGATGAGGACTCTAGACACATGACTGCTTTTAGCACCCCTTGGGGGCTCTATGAGTGGAAGCGTATCCCATTTGGGTTGACAAATGCTCCAGCAGCCTTCCAGAGGTGCATGGAAGGTGTTCTAGAGGATATTAGGGACAAATGTTGTTCTCCATACCTTGATGATTTGCTCTGCTACTCAAAAACCTTTCACGAGCATGTCGATGACCTTAGACAAGTGCTTTGTAGAATGCGGGAGTATGGCATCAAACTCCGACCGAAGAAATGTGAACTTTTCAAAAGGCAGATCAGATACCTAGGGAGGATGGTGTCTGGAGAAGGCATTGAGATTGACCCAAAGGACCTCGAGGCTGTACTGCAGCTGAAAAAGAAAGAACCAAAAACAGTGGGGAAGTTAGAACTCTCTTAGGGTTCTTAAGTTATTACAGATCTTTCATCCAGGATTTCTCAAGGTTAGCGAAGCCGCTGTACGAGCTTCTGCAGAACCCCAAGGAAGAGACTGTTCTGAAAGCAGCAAAGACCAGCCAAGGTAAACAGAAGACACGAAAGGGGACCAAAGCACAAATGCCATCGAGAACTCCTATTCAGTGGACAACTGAACATCGGGCTGTTCTGTCGAAATTCATTGAGATGCTTACCAGTCCTCCAGTCCTGGCATACCCTGATTTTGACCTACCGTTCGTGTTACACACCGATGCATCAAATGAGGGCTTAGGTGCTGTACTTTACCAGCGACAAGCAGGTAAACTTTGTGTTATTGGATTTGGCTCAAGAACATTGACACCAGCAGAGCGCAATTACCATTTACATTCTGGTAAACCTGAGTTTCTAGCTCTCAAGTGGGCGATCTGTGACAAATTCAGAGATTACCTGTATTATGCCCCGACATTTACGGTGTACACAGACAACAATCCATTAACTTATGTTTTGAGTACTGCCAGATTAAACGCTGTAGGTCATCGCTGGGTCGATGAGTTGTCCGATTTCCACTTTGATATTAAGTACAGACCAGGAAAACAGAACTCAGATGCAGATACACTTTCACGATATCCTCTTAACCTCACAGACCACCTGAGTGATTACACTGAAGCTGTACCATCCGAGGTGGTGTCAGCGATGTGGCAAGGGAGCAAGGCTGTTGTTGAAGAAGAGGTACCGTGGGTGGCCTTACTGACTCTTCGCTCTGCATGTGATGTCGAGAAGGAAATGCTGGAAGGGCAGATGGTATCTCTAAAGGCTCAGGAGGATGTCGGAGCTTCGCAACAGGACGATGAGTGTATTAAGGAGGTGATCAAGCTTAAGGAAAATAACTGGACCCCAAACAACAAAGAAAAGAAAACCATGGCCAGAGGAACCAGGCGCCTGGTACAAGAGTGGAACAAGTTAGTAGTGGAGGAAGGAATTCTGTACCGACACTCTGGCAATCGAAAACAGCTGGTCCTACCTGAAAAGCTGAAGCCGATGGTCTTGAAGAACCTCCACGACAACATGGGTCACATTGGCGCTGACAGGGTCATCCATTTAGCACATCATAGATTTTATTGGCCCTTTATGCAGAACGAAATCGAAGAATATGTGATCAGAAAGTGCAACTGTATCAAACAGAAGCGTCCAAATGTTCCTGAGAGAGCACCTATGGGTTCGATTACCACAAGTTCACCCTTTGAATTGGTTTCCATCGATTATTTACACTTTGAGCAAAGCAAAGGCGGGTATGAATACATACTTGTTCTTGTGGATCATTTCACACGCTTTGCACAAGCATACCCAACCAAGAATAAATCAGGGAAAACGGCAGCGGAGAAGATCTTTCAGGATTTTATACCACGCTTTGGATATCCAGAGAGATTACACCACGACCAAGGACGGGAATTTGAAAATCACCTGTTCCAGACACTGCAACAACTGGCTGGGATCTCTAATTCAAGGACTACCCCTTACCACCCACAGGGTAACCCAGTTGAAAGACTAAACCGTACCTTGTTGCAGATGCTTCGTACTCTGGAGGAAGAGAAAAAGGCTGACTGGAAAGAACACCTTCCACATCTGGTTTATGTGTATAACTGCACCAGACACGAAGCTACTGGATACTCACTGTTCTTTCTGCTGTATGGAAGACCTCCCAGGTTGCCAACTGACCTGATGTTCAACCTAAAACTGGAAAAAGAGACAGAAAGCCATGTGACGTTTGTGCAGAAATGGGCATCCAGAATGCAAGAAGCTTATAAAATTGCATCTGAAAATAGCCCAAAATCATCTGCAAAAGAAAAAAAACACTATGACAGAAAGATGAAAGGAGTACCTCTCCAGCCGGGTGATCGGGTCCTAGTACGGAATCTGTCTGAGAGAGGGGGTCCAGGGAAGCTCCGTCCATACTGGGAAAAAACAGTGCACAGAGTGGTGGAGAGAATCCAAGAGGGGCCTGTTTGTCATATTCAGCCTGAAACGGGTAAAAAGACAATTCGAGTATTACACAGAAACCTTTTACTACCAGTTAACGACTTACCCATTGAAGACCACACTCCAAAGGTACCTGTAAGGAAAAGACAAGTAAAAAAAAGAGGACAGAAACAGAGCTGAGTGTGGATCAGGAGGAGGAAAACTCAGATGAGGAAAAATGGTACTATCCCTATTTACCAGTGACTATAGGCAATCAAGGCAATGTTGACCTATCACAAAAGTCCCAGACTGAAAAGAGATCTCAGTTAGGGCCAATCGCAAGAGAGTTCTATCCTTCTGCAACACCATTGTTGGAACCTGTTACAATACAGGAAGGCAGAACAGAAGGTGACGAGCAGGTTTTGGAAGAGGATATTGTCGGCCACTGTCCAGAAGAATTGCTGCCGTCAAGCCAAGCATTACCTGTAAAGCAAAATGAACAGTGTGAGAGTGTTGATGAAGAGGAACAAGAAACCGTAAGAAGATCCAACAGACAAGCAAAGCCAAAAGAAATACTGACTTACGACATTCTAGGTCAACCGACTTACAGTCAAAGTCATTTAAATGCGGTCCAGACTTACATAATTCCGAGAGCTCCAATGACTTACCCAGTAGTTAATGCAGTTCCTTGGTGGCAACCAGTACCTATCTGGACTTGTTAGATGACTGAGAGAGGATAGACTGGCTTAGTATTGATGCCAGAAGTCATCAAAAAAAGTATAGGACAGTGTTACAGACTGAAAATAAAAGTGAAAGATAAAACTATTATGATAATGGACACCCCAAAACATATTTTTTTTCACTCTTCTTCAGTTGTATTCTTTAAGAGACTCTGAAAATGGGTTCTTGTGTTACATGAATTTAGGTGTGTTCTTTAAGATGCCTGTAGGTGGTGCACTACACTAAAATGATGATCAGTTCACGTTCTGGCCAAAGGTCAAAGTCATTAAAGAAAGCGCCAGAACGCTACAGATTGTAATCTGTGTTTGGTTCATCATTTCTTACAGGTATGTAAAATTAGTTTTATAAACCAAAATCCATCAAATTGAGTACGTTGTTGCATTGTAGTGTTTCTGTATTGTCTTTGTATAGAATTTCACTACATAAACTAGGTAGGCTATATATTTGACCACTGCTTATGATTATAATCAAATTCTGTTACAATGACAGTCATTTCCTAATTTCTCTCAGGACTGCAAAATAAATGAGTGGCTATCAATATATTTTAAATAGAATAATGAACCGCATACCTGAACATGTTCAATTGTGTTTGCCTCGGTTTATGTGATCACATGGTTTTTTTCTTATGGCTTTTAATCCAAAAGTGTGTACACTTGGTGAAATATCATTGTATTCACACAATTACTTAGTATTTCTTTACATCAAATTGTCATGTATATTCTTTTTGGCTTTTTTATGCAATCTGATGAGAATGGAGTGGCTTCAACCACTGTTTGGGCCTGTCCTTGCGGTCCTTACTACCTTTTTGGGACTTAAACGTGGTAGTTGCATTGCTGACTATGCAGGGTAAGAAAACTTTTGGATTTCATCAAAAATATCTTAATTTGTGTTCCAAAGATGAACGAAGGTCTTACAGGTTTGCAACGACATGAGGGTGAATAATTACTAACAGAATTTTCATTTTTTGGTAAACTATCCCTATCCCTTTTCTTTTTTTCTATGTAGTATTAAGAAACATATTGTACTGTATATTTGTATTTTGGGTTTTTGGCAATACGGATGTAAAAATTATTTTGAATGTTACTGTCAATTGAATGTTTATGTATTTATTAAGGGGGTATCTGTTAACGTATTCGTAGTGAAAATTTTCAGTTACACGTGTACCGAACAAATATTTTTCCCCAGGAAATTCAAACAATAAATACTGTTTTGTGGCTCTTTAATGTGTTGTGACAGATTGCTGTGTTGCCTCAGTTCAAGCAACACACGTCAACTGATTGTCTTTTCATAGTTATTAAAGCATGAAATAAACATGAATGAACGTCATAGCGTATTTTATTTTGATCGCGGAAAGACATCTTAAAGGAGGGATCGGAGATGTCACGTCGTGACCGAAGAATTGGGAATCTCGCCAGAGAGACGAATCTACTTCGAGTTTAAACAAGCCAATACACAGTGGCATGTGATATTTGCATCTAACTGCCATGCCCTGCAGCAAGGGTTTAAATAGGTAGCAGGTTCAATGCATAATCAGGTTTTTTACTGAGGAGCCAAGCCAGTGACCGCTCAGCAGTGGTACAGCAACAGTAGAGACGGGACGTGCCATCTCTGTTCCCTGCCTCAGGGAATGAGGGATACACAAGTAACCAAGATGTTCCCTTTCAGTCGGTCACTTTTGACATCACGTTGTGACCAATGAATTGGGAATCCGTACCAAAGTGCCACTGATGCTTCCAGTGCCCTGCGTAAGCCTCCTGATCGCCCTATTAGAAGATAGGACAGAGCTTGAATTGAGACATGAAAGAGTACACATCTTTCAGGTCAGTCACTGCAATCCAATCTCAGGGACGAATGCATTTGAAAATGTGTTTCTGCGTTAACATTTTGAATGGTAGCTTGTGAAGGGCATGGTTCAAAACTCGCAGATCCAAGATTGGCTGTAACCCACTGCCCTTCTTGGGTACAATATAGTAGGGGCTGTAGCACCCTGTCTTCATATTGAATGACGGACCGGAGCTTGTAAAGAGCTTGGGTCAAAACTCTCAGATCCAAGATTGGCCATAACCCACTACCTTTCTTCGGTACAATGAAGTCTGCAGAACCCTGTCTTCATATAAGCTGGAGGGACCCGCTCTAGGCAATCTCCGTGTGCAGGTCACGAGCAATGCCAGCCTTCACTGAGAACTGGATGCCCCTGAATTTGGGGGGATGCAGCAAGTCAGCGAGATGGGCTCGGGAACACTAGCCAGGCTCTCGGAGACCATGCAAGCGGGACCAACGGAACCATAGATGTACCCACAGTGGGACACTGAGGTGAAATGCAGGGATACGGCTCGGGGGGCTCTATGGTGGTACAAAGCGAGATCTGGGTGTGTGGTGCAACATTTACCTGGTTTCACAGTTAGGCAGAGGGTACATGAGAAAGTCTGGCTACGCTCTCAAACTGCCCTCTGCTGCCAGCTGGCGATAGAGGAGGACAAGAGTAATAACACTGTCCACAGCTCTCTGTGCCCTCTTGGGACCCAGAGATAGAGAAACCTGCTCTTTATTTGAAAATTTTGATACAGCCAGTTGTGGGAAAAAGAAAAGAAAACAAAGGATTCTTCACCCAGCTTTCTTCCAGGGGAGGAAGTGGTGCGGTCACCATCTCCCGAAGAGCTGTCCCCTCCATATCTGGGCCTCTTAACTTTCCACTTGCCTGCAGGTTTCGTGGAGGCCTGTACAGGTTGGGCATCCTGCCTGCAACCGGCTCCATGCCACTGCTTGGATGGAGGCTTCTGCTGCGTGGGAACAGGGGCAGACGCAGGGGGCGCTCTTGGCGTACTTATCACCCCTCAGTGGATCTCAGCTATTTCCCCCTCTTGCAGTTACAGCTAATGTGTGGAAAAACTAATTAGTTGTAATGCAGCTGCTAGTGTCACATTGTGAGTTACTGTAATATAATGGAAATTAATGAGGCAATTCTGTGACCTGTTTGTAGACTAGTGAAATAAATCTATCGAAACTAAAGCAGTGGCTAGACATTTACTTCAGCATAATAGTATTACATCATTCTGTTGTCTGAAATCTCTCAAGGGATGAATCAGAAGATATATTCGGATTAAATGATGCAAATGTCCAATGATCTTTGCAACATAAGAGAATAAGGACGAGCAGCTGAGGAATTTCATTCAAAGCAGCTCACAATTGTTCAGACATTCATAGTCATTGTTTGCTCTGGCTCTAAAACTTCAGGTATACAGGTCTGTGATTAAAATATTATGCAGAAAATTTACACAAATGTAAAAGATTGTTAGAAGAGTAAGATGGCAATTTTGTGAATTCCCTAAATTTTGTTTGTCTTCATGGTAATTTCTATTTTCAGCTTGTTGAAAACATCAAATACACAGCTGCCATGAGTTCTTTAAATACGAGTTTTGTCCAGAATATGTCTATTGTTCATCCTGAATATTTTTTCATCATTGGACTTACAGGTATACCGTACAGCAGTTATTACTATATTTTTTTATTTATCGCATATTTTATTGCTGTAATTGGGAACTCTACAGTCCTTCTTATTATAGCTCTTCAACGAAGTCTGCACAATCCAAAGTACATTGGTGTGTTTAACTTGGCCTTGGCTGACCTTGGTGAAACTAATGCAGTGATTCCTAACATGATGAAGACTTTTTTTTCTGACTCACAGTACATGTCCTACAATGCTTGCTTGTCAAACATGTTTTTTGTGAACTTTTTTATTACTGTGCAAAGTGCCACTCTTGTTGTTCTGGCATTTGATCGCTTCATTGCAATTTGTTTGCCATTAAGATATCATGCCATAGTAAATAATACTGTTATATCTTTAGCATTTATAGTATTATGGGTATTTAACACTTCTCTGATGGCTCTGTCAGCGTCTTTGATGACCAGACTTTCATTCTGTAAATCTAATGTGGTACAAAGTTTTTATTGTGATTATGGACCACTGGTGAGGTTGGCATGCAATGACAACAGCATTAATGTGTTTATGAACAACCTCATCGCAGCTATGTTCCTTATAGCACCATTGCTCATTATAGTCCTGTCATATCTGGGCATTTTTTTTGCCTTAAGTAAAATTACAACTTGGGAAGCACGTTTAAAAGCATTGAAGACCTGTGTTTCTCACCTTTTGTTGGTCGGAGTGTTTTTTCTTCCTGTAATATGCATGTTCATTGCTTCATCAGTTACTTCTCTCACTCCCAATACCAGAGTCGTCGGTGTATCTCTTTCATTTACTCTACCTCCAATGCTAAATCCAATCATTTATGTTTTAAACACAGCTGAAATCAGAGTCTTAATTCAAAAAGTGCTTAAAAACAGAATTATGCCCATTAGAAAAAACAATTTGAAATGACTGTAATTACTGTTTATGTTCTTTCATCATTAGGAATTATATGATTAAATATATTTTTTCATGAATGTTTTTAGATTCATTATGTAGAAAATAAAAGTGTATGAGCAGAACATAGTTAAATTCACTCTGCTACACTCCTAACATGTAGAGTGGGTGTTATGTGAGACTTAATGTGTGCTGGTAAACAGCAGTGATATGCTGTTTATTTGTTTATGAATGAATCCATCTGATTTTCTGATAGACAAAGTTGTATAAGCTATTTAAATGAATTTTTGTGAGCGGTGTTGACATATTTCATGTTAGGTTTCATCCACCCAAATGCTGTTAACTGTCACGTTTGTTCATATCACTCAAAAATAATGCAAACCAAGGATCCATTTTCATATGAGTATGTCTGAGATCTGCTAATAAGGTTCTTATTGTCTGTCTGTTGCAATGTCTCAACTTTTTGTTATGTCTGTGTATGCTGTACAACAAAGAATAAAAGCTAAACATGAACTAAGATATCAATTTAAGATCAATTCAAATATATATATATATATATATATTTAAAAGTAGCACTCACTGACACATGAATAAGCAAATATGTTGCAAATAACACAATGACATTGAGCTGGGAAAGTTTCTGAGGGAGACTGTAGGAATAACAACAGCAACATTACATAACTTGTCCACAAAAATAGCTGCATAGACGGAGGGTGACCTAACTCCAGGGTAAGGGCAAACATAGCCGAATATTAGTGTGGTCTATTACTACACACATCATGAACCTGTGTTTTTAGGCAAGCACCTGATATGGCTGTAATAAAATATTTTTAATATGACTAAATTCGATTCTGGCCACAATTGAACAACAAAAAAAATCATTATAAGTTACTATTTTTTTTTTTAATTTTAAACAGACAATAAATTATATACAGAAAGTGAACAGAGAACATTTAAATTATGAAAGAACATTATCACTGACTTCTGGTGCAATTTTAAGTACTCTAAATAAGGGTTAAGTTTGACAGCAAATTTTGGTTTAGTTTTAGTCATAGTCTTTTGATGAAAATGCCATTTAGTTTTAGTCATATTTTAGTCACCTGAATTGTTTTAGTTGTAGTCAACTAAATGTCTGAAGATTTTAGTTGCTTTAAATCTACAGTAGGATTTAGGGCCCGATTTACTAAACGGATACAACACAGACGTAACATCTCATTTCCATAATGACCAGCACAATTTTCCAAGAGCAGTGCAAATTACCGTCTGCTTTAAGAAATGCTTTTTTTGAGGCATTAAAAAATGGCACAAATACCAGTAATTTGATGAGCACAAAACTTAAATCAAGTTGTGGGGATAGGGTGGTATTATTGAATGAATGAAACGCATTTGTCTGTGGTTCCCCATCAATAATCACACTCACGGAAAGCGCTTAAGAAACAGCTGTCTCTTCCGCTGGTCAGTTTGCTTTCAACACGTTTTTTTACTCTCAAGCAAGAAACTGTACAACTCCAGTATTAATGAATGAATGAAACGCATTTGTCCCTAGTTCACTCCATCTCGAATTGTGCTCACGGATAGCGCTTGAGAAATAGTCTCTTCAACTGCTCAGTATGCCTTCAACTCGTTTTTTAGTCTCGACCAAGAGATTGTGTGACATTCACGTTACATGATTTGACTGATTTATACGTAGAAAAGACAACAGCATGCCGCATTAAAAGAAATGAACATTCATGTTTTGATAACCGCTAGCCCACTTAAAAAACTAAACTAAAAATAAATCCTCTTTGAGAGCAAGGTGTTTTGGGGGCCCTACGCAGCTTACATATTTTATGTATAGGGAGGATCAGCTCTGCATGTCTTATATCTTAAAATTAAATAAAAAACACTTAGAAAGAATCAAGAACACTCCAGCTGTCACAAATCAGGCCTCTGTGGCTCCCTCTGATCGTCACCGAAGAGGACCTTTCTCCAGAGTATTAGTTTATACTTCATACCACAAGACTAGATTAAACAGGACTAGAAACTCTGAGTGGCTCCCGTAATGTTGCTATCGCTAGACACAAGAGATAAACGCAAACAATACTCTGCCATTAGGAAAAGGAAGTCCAAGGTTTATATAGTGTGTTTGATCGGTTGCACCTGTATGTGGGTAATCAATGCAATGGATGATGGGAACTATAGTCCGGGGTGACATGTAAAAGTTTGTGTAGTGAGAGAGTCAATATGGAAATATGGATCATAATGGAAAAGCGACATCTGGTGGTGAGCGGACAGAAGGCAACAGACCAGATTCATGACTTCCAGATGCTCCAAACACTAAACAATCCAGGAGGGCAGTGAAGTGGAGACGGAACAGGGGGAGGGACAGAGGGACAGGTCCTTGTGGAAGTGGAGAGACCGGGGATTGAGACAGAGCCGGCAGAGTGGAGCACCAAGGCAGAACAGAAAACAAGGGTGGAACCTGCAGAGCAGGGAGCCTGGGCAGAGCAGGAAGCCAGGGCGGAGCAGAGGACCAAAGCAGGGCCGGAAGAGCAGAGGACCAGGGCGGAGCAGAGGACCAGAGTGGGGCCGGCAGTGCAGAAGACCAGGGCAGAGCAGAAGACCAGGGCAAAGCTGGTGGAGCAGAGGACCAGAGCAGGGCTGGCAGAGCAAGGAGCCTGGACGGAGCCAGCAGACCAGAGGACCAGGGAGGAGCATAGAGCCAGAGTGGAGCCGGCAGAGCAGGAAACCAGGGCAGAGCCAGCAGTACTAGTGGGGTTGAGGACCACCACAGCAGAGCAGACAGGTCTGAAGATCCCCATTGCAGAGCAGAAGACCAAATAGGAAGACAGTTTGCACACAGCCACCATGGCCGGTTCAGGACAGGACAAAAGGCCTCCTTGACCGGGTTAGGACAAGATGAGAGTTCCCAAGCTGTCTCTGCAGCTGGATTGAGATAGGGAGACCTCCTTAGCCATGGCTGGACAGGTAAAGAGTTTACAAATGGACTTCATAGCCATGACAAGAGAGTCAGAGAGTTTACAGGCGGGTTTTTGGGCTGTGACAAGGCTACTAGAGTCTGAGTGCTCAGGTAAGAATTCTGGTGTCGTGACTGGACTAATGGGACAGATAAGAGGTTCATTGAGTGTAACAGGACAGAGAGATGGTTCAAAATCAAACTCATTAACAGAAACAGAACATACAGACTACTAAATGAGGTTCATGGACTGATACTGCTAAGACAAATGGTTCAGATTTAGACACACTTGTGAGCAGTGGACCGGCAAACAGCTCCCAAAAACTGCTCCCTCAGAAAGATCAGCTGTAGATTGAAAGGGGTTTTGCTCCAGGGTAATGTTTTGTTTTTCAAACTTCACCTGTTAATAAGATGCGTAGAGGCACAGAGACATATAGGCCAGAAACAAAATAATGTTTGATAAACAAAATGTCACTCAGTGATCATGAAGGAGGCCTGCCTCTTCAGGGACAAAAAACAACAAGTAGTAGTTCTGAAGAAAAGATGCTTTTTATGGCAACTGTTTGCGTGTTACTAACGGTTTATCAGCCACAAAATAATTGCTTCTATGATGTTTAAAATTCATTTAATTGAATGTCACTTAGCAATTATACAGTGAAGGTCCAGAGAGACACTGCATACATCTCAAAAATGATCAACAAAGAGGAGAGCACAAAAGAGAGAAAAAAAAAAATCAGACAGAAAGACTAAGGCCTGTTATGCTGTTAAAGTAATATGTCATTGATGGCCTTTAGCAGGTGATTCATGACCAATGACCATCTGATGCAAGTAGGGGGAACCATGCAAGAAAATCCTGCTTTGTTTACGGTCACCTAAGCAGAAGTTAATTTTTATAGGTTATTAATTCATATGTCTTAGAGATACAGTACAGTCCTGGGTAGTGTGACCCAGATTGTGCTAATTATTAACTGATAAATCAATTCAACTTCCAAATAATCCCAGTGGAAATTTTTTTAAAATACACATCAAAACTGTGAATCACTGTCATGTGGCCTGCTAAAGGGTATACTGGGATTACACAATAACCAATTTTCTTAACACCAATCCCTCTAATAATGTAGATTGTCTTTACCACATGCACAAAGCATACAAGTTTAATTAGTTCCTTTTTATGATCTAATTTTCAAATGATAACTTTAAGCATGCAACTCAAGATAAAATTAAAGCTAACCATTTTTAATACCATGTATCTACCTATTGTCTGTTATAATTTGGAGTGTGTATAAAATTGCCATGTGTCATGTGATATGTCAGATACATTTGTAAACATTTTAAATGGCACATTTGTGTAATTACAAGAAACTGTAGTGCCAAGCTCATAAACAGACAACATATTTTTTAAATTATAGAAAAATTGTGAAGAACCTAATACTTCATACTTGATGTTTTGGATTATGAAAGGATTATACTTTCAAAAAAGCTAAAGCTACCTTTGTCATTATAATAATATACAGTTTCAGTACCAGTTACTGAAAGCAGTAGAAAAAAATAAGCAAGTTAAGTTCATCCCTTTGGTCACTGGTTAGTAGCCTATAAGAAACGCAAGATGTATATAGTCAGTGTCATCAGCCAACCACAAAATTCCCCACCTCGTTGAGAGGTATAAAAAAATATAACGTTTATGTGCCTTAAATATCTTTGACTCTGTCCGATTTTTGGAGTGTGTAAAAAGACGTAGTAAATACTGTAAGTAAATTATTGTACTGGTATAGAGTTCAGATCAGATGCTTTTCCAGTTCATTAAAAAACTAGATGAGACGATAATGTGATTATTTTTGCCCCTTCTTGTATTTTTAAAAATGATAAAGTACAACTGATTATTTTAAAATGGCTGTTATGATTCTGTGATCCAGTGTTGTATGTTTATGTTGTAATGTTGTAAAATTATGTACATTGATCTAATTCTTCATCTTTTTTATTCAGCCATCAGATCGTCATGTCAGCAGGAAACATCAGCTTTGTTAAGGACTTTTTCATTGTTGGATTTCCTGGGCTTCAAACAGGATACTATGGTGCAGTGGCTGCTCTGCTGCTTTTTGTCTATGTGTGTATTTTAGTGGGGAATGGTTTATTTATAGCCCTTTTTGCTCTAGACAAATGCCTTCATAAACCTATGTATTATATAATCTTAAACCTGGTTGTAAGTGATATATTATTCAGCACTACTACCTTACCAAAAATTATTGCTAGGTACTGGTTCCAAGATGGTAGTATTTCATTTACTGGTTGCTTCATTCAGATGTATTTTGTGCATTATTTTGGTTCAGTAAGTTCTGTTATCCTGGCAATAATGGCCTTTAATAGGTATATAGCCATCTGTAATCCTTTAAGATATCCCAATATTGTCACAAGGTCAAGCATTTTCTATCTTTGTCTGGCAGCATGGGTGCTAACACACGCAGGCCCTTTAATGATGGCAATAAGGGCTTACCCTCTGCCTTACTGTGCAGGAAACACAATTATACACTGTTACTGTGATCACATTTCTATCACATCACTTGCATGCACTAACAGGGCATTGTACA
The DNA here is from genome assembly GCA_012976165.1 of Labeo catla. Classification (NCBI taxonomy): domain Eukaryota; kingdom Metazoa; phylum Chordata; class Actinopteri; order Cypriniformes; family Cyprinidae; genus Labeo; species Labeo catla. Next base: position 59,932 of record VONZ01000259.1, on the reverse strand, counting down.
GTGTTCCTGCCTTTGCATTTGCTATGGTTGTACTTCTCGGTCCTCTGGCCTTTATTGTTTTCTCTTACTGCGCCATAATTGTGGCAGTTCTGCATATATCGAGCACTCAAGGACGACTAAAGACTTTCTCCACCTGCAGTCCTCAGCTCATCATAATTGCTCTCTATTTTCTACCCAGGTGTTTTATTTATTTGTCTAGCAACATTGGCATCAACTTCAGCACTGATTTACGATTAGTCATTATTATACTATATAGTCTGTTTCCACCCATGATCAACCCCCTTATTTACTGTTTAAGAACAAAAGATGTGAAGGAAACCTTACTTAAAAGGATGAAAGTTTCAATGAATCCCTTATTTATTCAGACAAAAGTGAATGTATCCACTGTATCTGCGTAAATTATTACAGCAGTCACGCATTAGAAGAAACAACAAAAACAAAATAGTATTCTGTAGATGTAAGCATACTAAACTAGTAGAATAACTGTGAGAAGATATAAGATTTCATCCGTTTTATCTACAAAATTTGTATCATAGGAGTCTGATTTTGGAAATTATAAGCTTGCTATATTTTAACTAAACTACATAGAAACTATATTTCAAAAACAAAGTCAAAAAGGTAAAAAAAAAAATACAGTTTTTTATATGTATTAAACGTCTTCATTTGCACATGATCATCATCATTATTATTATTATTATTATTATCACCATCATTATTTTAAAGTCAATAGCTATACTTGGTACAACTGGTATACATTTTGTTCTTTTAAATGTACTGTTTTAGAGGTTAAGAACTACATTGTAATGTTGTCACTGTCATTCAGGCCACAGTCTTTAAAATTTACATGCATGAACAAATTGGGAACAGCAGAAAAGATCTGCGAACCAACAGCTGAGAACAACTGTGTTGTTAAATTATGATATTTGAAGCACAAATTGAATCCTTAGCCTATCAGGTGTCAATTAAAAACTATTAATATTCATTATATTAATTTGTACTGTTGTAATAGTACCTCAGGATACTATTACAATCCAGAGGGAATTAATTTGATGAATTAGTGTAGCTATTCACACAAATGCAAACAGGCACAAAAAAAAAAAGTTGCACTTTATCAGTTTGACACAAATATAAAATGACAGCCAGTATGAAATTTTATCATACAGAGCCCGTCCTGATAGTAGGGTGTTAAAATAATGTTGATTCTTAAAATTGTTTAAAATATGCGAATGTTGGAGAATTTGTAATAAGAATAAAGTATGTGTATCCAAACATTTGACTAGTACAGTAAATAATTTAACTATACATTCGTAGGCCTTTAAAGGTAAATAATCAGTATGTAAAGGATAGGAGATGGACATTGTTAACAACTGCTTTAAAGTAATCATGCATATTAATTTTGCTCTGTCACCCTCTTATGGTTATATTTGGGATGTACAACACACTAGCAGGTTATCGTTGTTACTAAGAGGCCTTTTGAAACCCAAGTTTGTGGTGGGTCTTTATCAATTCCAGAGTCTATTCTGAGAATGTATTCTTTAAAATACAACCAGAAAACAGAAGTTTTTTTTTGGACACATTTTCAGTGGTCTGCAACTTATATTTTCCTGAGCATGCTGTCATTGCAATCTTTACAGTTTCTGGAATACTGCTGACCTAAACTTTAAAGGCCAAATCAGAAGTGCAGAAAATGTTTAATATAACACAATCTGAGTAGCACCAGATACAGTATAGAAATCATGCCCCCGGTTTCATAGACAAGTCTTAAACCTAGTCCTACCAAGTCTGAGCTGTTTCAGCTAAGAGAAACTTGCACTGACTGATCTTAAAATATATCAGTGCCTTTGTTTTGTCTCAAGATGCAAACCAGTAATGTTTTTCTAAGGTATGTTTATAAAAATTACTTAAATGTCTTATTTGAACTATGGCCTAATCCTGGCTTAGGTTAAGATCGGTCTATGAAACCAGGCCATGATGTCTGACAGTAGAGCAGTGTTTAATACAAAGATCACACAAATTTGGTCTCATATTATGGCTCTCCCTGCTGCTGTCTTGAAACACAGAGTTGATTTCTCCAAATATTATTAATACATCTGATTCAATATTGCTACACCACAACACACAACAAGATTCTTAATTATATTAAATAATAGTATCTTGAGATAAAATAATGAAATATGATTTTTTTTTTTTTTATTCATTCACCAATGAAAGGCAAATTATTCAAATTCTGGACCAAAAATAATAATAATAATAGATTATATAATGCACATCTACTGCAGCTAATCTTAATAAGGAATAAGAAAATGTATATATTATGATGCTGACTTTTATTATTTAAGATTATGAAATCATTAATAACTGATATTAACTGTTTCCACTACTGTAAAAAAAAGTATCTGTATTTGTTGTGAAACATTTGGCAAGAGTTGCATCATCTTTGATTGAAATATGAAGAGTGTTTACAATCACAGAATAAATGTTTGTCAAACTTTAGCTCTTAATGAGCAACACTCATAATAGATGACTAATCATCTGTCCATGCACAGTAGACCATGTACAAACATCTCTGACACCTGGGAGAATCCTGTCTCCCATCACCTTTTGATCTACTATAGATCAAAACATCATTAAAAAAGTTGTTTTATAAGTTCAATGATCTTACAAAACTATTTTATTAACATTTCTTATTTTCCATTTGTTATATCTTTAGGCAAAAAGTATAATAGTTGCATAATAAAACTGGAGGAAGTCAACACCAATGCATACACAAACCCCTTAATTCCCTGAAAGACTAAACTCTGAAAGATTTTTTTTTTTATCAACAGATAATCAAAATGTCATCTTTCTAACTTAGTTTGCTAGCAGTAAACCTACGTAGACTATGAAACTTGTTAGGCCTTTTCTGCCAGCTATTAAAATAACATCCAATATAATAACTATTCATGACCAGTTTGTATGATTACGATGTTCTTAATTTTTGTCAGGAGTGCAAAATCAATGAGTAGTTATCAATATTTCGAACTAAAAAAGGAGACACATACCTGAACATATTTGGTTGCGTTTAGCTCCCGTTTACGTGATCACAGGGCTTCACAAAACAACGTCCATTATGGTTTTAGTCCAGAAGTGTGTACATACAGTGAAATATCGACGTATTCAGACGATTATACTATATTTCTTTAAGTAAAAACAATTATCAAAATGGTTTCAAACACCGGAATTGATCACTCACGGATACATGATTCGCTGCAGATCCATCAGTCAAACTGCGTGCACATAATTCCCGCTTTCTGATGACGACATACACAAGAGTAACGCTCTATCATTATTTTAACAAATTAAAAGTTCCTTAAAACAGACTCAAGAATGTTATATTATGTCCTCAAAGCTTTTTAATTAAATAGTACCGTAAATAAACTTAAACAAACAAAACATGAAGCTAATGAATATATGATTACTATAATATATGTTTGTATGTGTTTTTATTGAGGTTTGGGTTTCTTTAAAAACAAAAACAATAAAAAGACAGAATAAATACTGTATACATGAGAAATGCTAAACCAATGTAGAGTTTAGCATAAAAGGTACAAATAATAATACATTTATAGGCCTACCTTATATGGCTAAAATCCATTTTAGGTTGCAACAGGAAGTTATTACAAACACTCCAAGTGACGTTTTGAGCAAACACAGGACTAATCTCATGAATCTCATGTCACACTTGTGGCTTTTGCACTTAACCACTTGTCTGCTTTGGTTACACTGAGGCCTACCACATAGTGTTGTAAAACGTTTTACAGAGTTTATATATATATATATATATATATATATATATTGTCTGTTCACCATATGTAAAAGACAACTCAATTTAATAAATTTAAATAAGTGATAAGCAGTTTTACAAAATACACATACTCAATTCTGCCCCAGTAAAATGCATTACTTCATGCTTAACTACCACATTATGGCCTGGTTTCACAGACCAGCCAATGCAACTAGCTAAACCAAGATTAGGCCATACTGTAGTTCAATTAGGACATTAAAGTAATTTTTTATAAACATGCCTTAGAAAAAACATTACTGGTGTGCATCTTGAGACAAAACATAGGCACTGATATATTTTAAGATTAGCCAGCCATTTAGGGTAATTAAAATGCATTATTCTGAAAAAGTCTCTTCATGGCTAAGAATTTAATTTCTGGTGCAAATATTCTGACAGCAATACTGATTTATGTGATTTATAAGTAAATGAAAAGTAAATCAAACACACATCAGTTCCTTACCTAATAACGATTAATAATTTATTTGTGCTTAATGCAGAAAATTTTGTGTAAGTGTTTTGAAACTTCTGAGCAAGAGTTGCATCATCTTTGAGTGAAAGGGTTTTGCTCCAGGGTGACGTCTTTGTTTTTCAAATCTGACCTGTTAATTAGCCGCGTAGTGACACAGAGAGAGACATGTAGGAACAAAATAATGTTTGGTAAACAAAATGTCACTCAGTGATCACAAAGGAGACATTTCTCTTCAGGGAAAAAGAACAACAAGTAGCAAATTAGGACTCTGGGGAAAATAAGCTTATAATGGCAACTGTTTGACTGTTTATCAGCTACAAAATAATTGCTTTTATGATGTTTACAATTCATTTCACTGAATGTCACCTAGCAATTATAAAGTAAGGGTCCAGAGAGACACTGGATCTTAATAATGATAAACAAAGAGAAGAGAGAGAGAAAAAAAGATTAAAAAAAGATTAAGGCCTATTATGATGTTAAAGCAAGATGTCATTAATGGCCTGCTTTGACAGGTAATCCATGACCAATGACCATCTGATGAAAGTAGGGGAAACCATGCAAAAAAACTTAAAGAGAAGTTAATTATTATAGGTTATTAATTCATATGCCTCAGAGATGTGATAATTTATTAACACATAAATCAGTTTGTGGTATAACAGGCCTAGAGACTTACAAATAATCCCAGTGGCGAGATTATTAAGATAATTGTTAAAACTGCCAACCCTGAAACAACACACAGCACTACCGAATTTTGCTACTAATTTATAGTGTTCTTTGTCTTTGTCTGATTACATCATTAATTGATCTCTGCCATATGTACATCAACATGACATAGTCACCACTAGTAAGCTACTACTAAATATATTGTAAAAACATTAATTTGCTGTAAAGTTGCTTTGCAACGATATGTATCGTGAAAAGTGCTATACAAATAAATTTGAATTTAATTGAATTGAAGTTTATAATCGTCATGTGGCCTGCTGTGTGTGGAGTATACTGGGCTTATACATTTACCAATTTTCTTAACACCAGTGCCTCTAATATTACAGATTGTCTTTACCACATATTCTACATAAAGTGTATACATATTTGTTTTCTTTATCCCATTTTTAAGTTATAACTTCTCACTCTAAGCATGCTTTCAATATAAGCCTAATGTACAAACATGTGCAACAAGCTATAAAAAGGCAAACCATAAGTGATTTAATGTGATTAATGTGATTTAAATTTGTAGACATTTTAATGACACATTTGTATACTTAAAGAGATAGTTCACTCAAAATTGAAAAGTCATTAATTACTCACCCTCATGTCATTCCAAACCTATAAGACCTTTGTTTGTCTATTTTTGATGAAATCAACCATGTTCAATGTCCAGAAAGGTAGTAAGGTCATTGTTAAAACAGTCCATGTGACATCAGTGGTTCAACCGTAATTTTATGAAGATATGAGAATATTTTTTGTGCGCAAAAAAACTAACGTCACCCTAGCAGCATTTTGGAGAGTACCACAATGTATGCGCATGCTTTGATCAGCACATATAATGTTTTATTGAAAGTATATATTTATTGAAAGGTTTGGTAAAGCTGCTTTATGTATGTTTGGCCTGGGTTTTTCTTACATTTACATAGTTTCAAACAGTATGTATCACCAGCTTGTAGTGTTTTAAATGCTTTGTTTTTTTGTTTTTTTGTTGTTTTTTTTTTGTGAATTAGAATGTGCAAATGGCTGCAGGTGAATGAAGGACTCAAAAGATACATGATGCATCACTCACAATAGGCCGAATGGGTTTAGGATGATTCCAAGGGCCTGACGATGGAGGGTGGCCCCTTACGCAATGTCATGTAGAGGGATTACTGTGAGAACCACTGTGTTGTTAAATTATGATATTTGAAACACAAATTGAAGTTTTAGGAGGCTCTTAAAAACAATTAATATTCATTACTGTACTGTTGTAATAGTACCTCAGGATACTGTTACAATCCAGAGGGAATTAATTTGAAAAAATGAGTGCAGCTATTCAGATAAATGCAAACAGACATACACACATACACACACGCAACTAGCTAAGTGAGAGATAAAAAAGTTTTAAATACCATTTGCACTTTATCACAAGTGTGACACAAGGAAAAAATGACAGCCAATATGAAATTTTATAATATAGAGCCCATCCTGATAGAAGGATATTAAAATAATTTTGATTCTTAAAATTGCTTAAAAGATGCAAATGTTGGAAAATTTGTAATAGGAATAAAGTATGTGTATCCAAACATTTGACCAGTACAGTAAATAATTTAGCTATATTATTATATATAAATAATCAGTATATAAAGGTATATTAATTTTGTCTCTGTCACCCTCTTCTGGTTAAATTTGGGATGTACAACACACTAGCAGGTTATCGTTGTTACTAAGAGGCCTTTTGAAACCGATTGTGGCTAGAAGGGATACAGCTCAGAACAGAAATTAACAGTGAAATTAATTTTTCTACATCTAGATTGTGTTTTATTAACGCCTAACCTAACCCTAAACCTAGCCCTTACTATAATACAAAAACAATATTATTGTTGTACACAGAGATGGGAAGTAACTAAGTACAAATTCTTCGTAGATTTTTCTGGTATCAGTACTTCTGGTATTTTTCTAATGACTTTTTACTTTCAGTCCTTACATTTTTACACAAATATCTGTTTTTTCGACTTCTTACATTTTCAAACCAGGCTCATTAGTTTAGTTTCAATCTGTATTTTGTCCATCACCATACCATAACATATCTCTAAATCATGAATCGGTTAGTCTATACTGGCAACACGATTTGGCTCGGTTTCTATGAGAGTAGTGACTCGAGAATGGAGCAGATCAGAGAGGCAAAACCACTGACCTGTTCAGGACTTCAAGTACAAGTTAGTTTCATCTGTAAATAAGTTACTGTAGTTTTGTCTTTGTTTACTTAGTTAAGTGCTAGCAACTCTTAGCAGTAGCCAGAGGATTATTAATAGCTACTCTAAACTAAACAAAATTAATTTCTATCATCACTCAAAATACTGTATGCTAAAAGACATCATTATTATCTACTGTAATGTTACAGAAGTAATTTAGCAAACTAAAGTGAATGAAAAGAAAAATGGAAATGAAGGTGCAGTTTAAGAGAGAACCTTTAATTATTTTGCACGGCCCCAGCCTAAGGTTTTAAACCTTTTTTTAAAATGTGATGGCCATACAAAAAAATTGTGATTTGGAGGTTTCAGAATTTGTTGTCGGTAAATGGGATGGCCTGGATGAGTGTGAGATTTCCCGGCCTGAAATTTTGTCCTAGTCCTGTCCTGTTCTGCATAGTGGTTGTTCGGCCTTGATACATTCATTAGCTAACAAATTTTTTAAATATAAGTTATTTTGTATTAATGTGTCAATATGACGTGAGGTCCATTTACCAGCACTAAAACAGGCAGTAGTAATGGGTACTTTTTACTTAAGTACATGTCAGAGCTTATACTTCTTTACTTTAACTTAAGTAAAAAAGTGTATTTAGTACTTCTAGTTTTACCAGAGTATTTTTAAACATGAGTATCTGTACTTCTACTTAGGTAAAAGATGTGTGTACTTTTGCCATCTCTGGTTGTACAGTGTGACAAAAATGACATTAGATTGATGTGCGCATACCCAGTAGCCACCACTGTCTCCCTTCTAGCCTTAACCTTTGAAACCCAAGTTTGTGGTGGGCCTTTATCAATTCCAGAGTTTTCAGCTGAGTCTATTCTGAGAATTTATTCATTAAAATACAACCAGAAAACAATTAAACATATAGAAGTTTTGTTGGACACATTTTCAGTGGTCTGCAACTTGTAATTTTCTAAGCACACTGTCACTGCAATCTTTACAGTTTCTGGATGCTGCTGACCTAAACTCTAACGGCCTAACTCTAACTAAAAGTGCAGAAACCATTTAATATGACACAACATGAGTAGCACCAGTTTCAGTACAGAAATCATGCCCCTGGTTTCATAGACAAGTCTTAAAACTAGTCCTAGACTAACATGGAAGTCTGAGCTGTTTCATCTGAGAGAAATTTGCACTGACTGATCTTAAAATATATCAGTGCCTTTGTTTTGTCTCAAGATGCACACCAGTATTGTTTTTCTATAAGGCATTTTTATAAAAATTACTTAAATGTCTTAATTGAACTATGGCCTAATTCTGGCTTAGGTTAAGCTCTGTGTATGAAACCAAGCCATGATGTCTGACAGTAGAGCAGTGTTTAATACAAAGATCACACAAATTTGGTCTCATATTACAACTCTCCCTGCTGCTGTCTTGAAACACAGAGTTGATATCTCCAAGTATTATTAATACATCTGATTCTGTATTGCTGCACCACAACACACAGCAAGATTCTTAATTATATGAAATAATAGTATCTTGAGATATGATAATGAAATATGAAATGTTTTTTATTCATTCAAAACAAAAAATTATATACTGCACATCTACTGCAGCTAATCTTAATAAGGAATAAGAAAATGTATGTACTGTGATGCTGACTTTTATTATTTAAGATGATTAAATCATTAATAACTGATATTGTTTCCATTACTGTAAAAAGGATCTGTATGTGTTGTGAAACGGTTGGCAAGAGTTGCATCATCTTTGAAAGATGAAGATGTTTACAATCCCAGAGTAACTGTTTGTTAAACTTAAGCTCTTAATGAGCAGCACTCATAATAGATGACTAATCGTCTGTCGATGCACAGGAGACCATGTACAAACATCTCTGACACCTGGGAGAATCCTGTCTTCCATCACCTTGAGTACTATAGATCAAAACATCATTAAAGAAGTTTTGTTTAGAAGTTCAGTGACCTTACAAAAGTACTTTATTAACACATTTTATTTTCCATTTGTTATATCTTTAGGCAAAATAGTATAATAGTTACATAATAAAACCAGAGGAAGTCAACACCAATGCATACACAAACCCCTTCATTCCCTGAAAGATGACACTCTTAAAGATTTTTTTCTTTATCAACAGATAATCAAAATGCCATCTTAGTTTGCTAGCAGTAAATATACTGTACATCCTCTACAGTCATTTTTGTTTGGTTTTTTTTTTATATATATATTGGTGAAACACGGTGTACCTTCGTAGACTATGAAGCCTGTTAGGCCTTTTCTGGCAGCTCTTAAAATAACATGTATACTGTATAATAATTATTCATTCTTCTTTTATTGTAAGATCTTTGACCACTGTTTATGATTATGAAGTTCGCAATGACCGTAATTTCTTCATTTCTGTCAGGAGTGTAAAATCAATGGGTAGTTCTCAATATTTCAAACTAAATAAAAAGACACATACCTGAACATATTCAGTTGCATTTTGCTCCCATGTGTGATCACAGGGCTTCATAAAACAGTGTCCATTATGGTTTTAGTCCAGAAGTGTGTACATATAGTGAAATATTCACATGATTACCCTGCTGAAAAAAAACCAGCTAAAACCTGCCTAAGCCGGTTGGCTGGCTTTAGATGGTCATCCAAGCTGGTTTTAGCTGGTCTTAGCTGGTCGGCAGGCTGGTTTTAGAGGGGTTTTGGCAACTTCCTTGGCTGGCCAGACTGGGAGACCAGCCAGCTACTTCCAGCTTAAACCAGCTAAGACCAGCCAACCAGCCTAGGCTGGGTTTAACTGTTTTTTTTCAGCAGAGTATACTTAATATTTCTGAAAATAAAATTGATTATCAAAATGGTTTGAAACACTGGAAATTGATGACTCTCAGATACATAATTCACTGCAGATCCATCAATCAAACTGCATGCTCATAATTCCCGCTTTCTGATGACAACATACGGACATCATCACAAGAGAAACGCTCTATCATTATTTAAAAAAAAAAAAATTAAAAGTTCCTTAAAACAGACTCAAAAAAGTTTTATTACGTTATTAAACTTAAACAAACAAAACATGAAGCTAATGAATATATGATTACTATAATATATGTTTGTATGTGTTTTTATTGTGGTTTGGGGTTCTTTAAAAACAAAAATCAAAAAAAAAAAAAAAATAAACATTGCATACATGAGAAATGCTAAACTAGTGTAGAGTTTAGCATAAAAGGCACAAATAATACATTTATAGGCCTACCTTATATAGCTAAAATCACCATTAGGCTGCAACAGGAAGTTATTACAAACACTCAAAGTGACGTTTTGAGCAAACACAGGACTAATCTCATGACTTGTCCTGTAGCTTGCTGACATTTTGAAAAGGCGTGCATTCCTGCGCCAGGAACCACGATCAAGCACTGACAGTGAAAGGCATTTCTGATTTTATTGTTTTCTGCATCACAATGCATTGTTTTCGTTGGCATTATTTAAAAGTATCTTTATTTTTGGTATTTTATATGGTCTGTTGGTCTTTTTTTTTCTTGTGATTTGTCCTGTTCCAGAATCCAGTGCAAGAATGGACTAAAGCGTCCAAATACTAAGCCTATCGCACTTTGTCACACTTGTGGCTTTAGCACTTAACCATTTGTCTGCTTACATGATGTGAGCAGGCATGAAGATGAAGAACAATGTGTAGAACCTTTGGTCACACTGAGGCCTACCACATAGTGTTTTAAAATATCTTACAGATTTTTGTTTACATATTTTTAATTTCAGCACTTTGCACTTTAAAATGGACTTATTGTCTGTTCAGACGACACAATTAATTTAAATAAGTGATACACAGTTTTACAAAATGCACATTCTCATTTCTGCACCAATAAAATGCATTACTTCACACTAAGGACCAGGCCTTAGTTAAGTTAAGATATTTAAGCAGCTTTTATTAAAAAAAAAATGCCTTTTTTATAACATTACACGTGTGAATCTTGAGACAGAACAATGGCACTGACATGTTTTAAGATATGTCAGAGCAGTTTTCAGTAGAGACTACTCAAACATGCACTTTAGTCTGGGATTAGCCTTAAGACTTGTCTGTAAAACCAGGGGTATATGTAATATCCACCTGATTTAAATGATCATTATCATGATTTTGGGGAACTTGAGTTCCTAAACATAGTAAAGGCCACTGAGTCTCTCCATGGCTGAGAATTTACAATCAATCAATACTGATTGATCTGTTTAGCACAAGTAAATGAAAAGTAAATCAAACACATACCAGTTCCTTACCTATTAAATTATTAAATTAATATTTTTTTTGTGCTTAATGCAAAACATTTTGTGTGAGTGTTTTGAAAGTTGCATCATTTTTGAGTGAAAGGGTTTTGCTCCAGGGTGACGTCTTTGTTTTTTCAAATCTGACCTGTTAATTAGCCGCATAGAGGCACAGAGACATGTAGAAACAAAAAAATGTTTGATAAACAAAATGTCACTCAGTGATCATGAAGGAGGCCTGCCTCTTCAGGGAAAAAGAACAACAAGTAGCAAATTAAGACTCTGGGGAAAAGATGCTTTTTATGGCAACTGTTTGACTGTTTATCAGCCACAAAATAATTGCTTTTATGATGTTTACAATTTATTTCATTGAATGTCACCTAGCAATTATACAGTAAAGGTCAAGAGGGACGCTGCATACATCTCAATAATGATAAACAAAGAGAGAGAGAGAAAAAAGGCCTAAGGCCTTTGATGTTGTTAATGCAAGATGTCATTAATGGCCTAGCAAGTAGGGGAAACCATGCAAGAAAATAATGCTTTGTTTACTATCACCTAAGGAGAAGTTAATTATTAAAGGTTATTAATTCACATGCCTCAGAGATGTGATAATTTATTAACACTTAAATCAGTTTGTGGCCTAGAGACTTTAAATAATCCCAGTGGAGAGATTATTAAGATAATTGTTAAAACAGTTTATAATTGTCATGTGGCCTGCTGTCTGTGGAGTATACTGGGGTTATACATTTACCAATTGTCTTAACACCAATGCCTCTAATATTACAGATTGTCTTTACCACATATTCTACATAAAGTGTTTACACATTTGTTTCCTTTATCCCTTCTCACTCTAAGCATGCCTTCAATATAAGCCTAATGTACAAACGCAACAAGCTATAAAAAGGCAAACCATAAGTGATTTAATGTGATTGATTTAAATTTGTAGACATTTTAATGACACATTTGTATACTTAAAGAGATAGTTTACCTAAAAACTAAAAGTCTGTCATTAATTACTCACCCTCATGTCGTTCCAAACCCGTAAGACCTTTGTTCGTCTATTTTTGATGAAATCAAGCAAGGGTCCTACCACGTTCAGTGTCCAGAAAGGTAGTAAGGACATCATTAAAACAGTCCATGTGACAACAGTGGTTCAACTGTAATTTTGTGAAGATATGAGAATACTTTTTATTTGAAAAAAAATACTTCCTTTTGAAGGGATAGTTCACCCAAAAATGGACAATGAGTTTGTTAAAGCTGTTTTATGCATGTTTGCCCTTGGTTTTTCTTGCAATTACATGGTTTTAACCAGTAGGTATCACCAGCTTGTGGTGTTTCAAATGCTTAGATTATTTTCAGCTATTTATTTTTTGTGAATTGGAATGTGCAAAGGGTTGTAGGTGATTTTACTGTGGTTACCTCTTTCTGCTTATGGACAATAATATTGCTGAAGCAACTTCTTTAGTGTATATTGGAGTAAGACCTTGGTGCAGACTGAACATCCAAGTTTAGGACATCATCTTGAGCCTGCATAAATCTTCTCATCTACAGATAGTACTGGTTACTTTTATTTTAGGAATGCTTTATGATCTCAGCCTACTGTGGACTGTGCAGGCCATTTCAATTCACACACATGTACTCATCCATACAGTAAACTTGTTGGATTCTATGTATTTATGTATATATTTGTATGTGACTTGCAGTATTTGGGGTTTGTGTCTGACAAATGTGTTAATTGTTTGAAAACAAAGAAACACCACTGCTGTCTGTGCATGTATTTATTTGGTGATAGAGCCCTTTCACATCAGATCAATTCTGGTATTTGCAAAGAAGGAGATTTCCCCCCTTTAAATTCTAATATCTTGACCAGTGCAAAGTAACTGGGACTATTACAAGTGGTAAATAATCAGTATATAAAGGATAGGAGATGGTCATTGTTATCATCTTTAAAATAATCGTGTGTATTACTTTTGTCTCTGTCCCCCTCTTCTGGTTAAATTTGGGATGTACAACACACTAGCAGGTTATCGTTGTTAGTAAGAGGCCTTTTGAAACCGACTGTGGCTAGAAGGGATACAGCTGGAAATTAATATTGAAATTAATGTTTCTACATATTAGATTGTTTTATTAACATCTACACCTAACCTAACCCTAAACCTAGCCCTTACTGTAATACTAAAACAGTATTATTGTTGTACACAGAGATGGAAAGTAACTAAGTACAAATACTTTGTAGTATTTGTAAACACACAAAGTGAGGTGTGGAGAGATATCATGGAAAATGAAAGGACTGAAAAGGAAAATGGAAATGAAGGTGCAGTTCAAGAGAGAACCTTTATTTTGCACGGTCCCCAGCCTAAGGTTTTAAAACTTTTTGTAAATGTGATGGCCATACAAAAAATAGGGATTTTGTGGTTTCAGAATTTGTTGTCAGTGAATTGGATGCCCTGGATGAGTGTGAGATTTCCCGGCCTGAAATTTTGTCGCAGTCGAGCCCTGTTCTACATAGTGGTTGTTCAGCCTTGATACATTCATTAGCTAACAAAATTTTTAAATATTAGTTATTTTGTATTAGTGAGTCATTATGACATGAGGTCCAGTTACCAGCGTGACACTAAAACAGGCAGTAGTAATGGGTACTTTTAACTTTTAAGTACATGTAAGATTATACTTACTTATACTTAGTTCTTCACTTTAAATGGAGTAAAAAAAAAAAAAGTGTGTTCAGTACTTCTACTTTTACCATAGTATTTTTTAAACATGACTACCTGTACTTCTACTTAAGTAAAAGATGTGTGTACTTTTGCCATCTCTGGTTGTACAGTGTGGCAAAAATGGCATTAGATTGATGTGCACATACCCAGTAGCCACAGCTGTCTCCTTTCTAGCCTTAATCTTTGAACCTCATGTTTGTGGTGGGCCTTTATTCATTAAAATAACCAGAAAACCATGAAAAATAACCAGAAAACCATGAAATATATATAATTTTTGTTGGACACGTTTTCAGTGGTCTGCAACTTTTTTGATAATAGAGCAGTGTTTAATACAAAGATCACACAAATTTGGTCTCATATTACAACTCTCCCTGCTGCTGTCTTGAAACACAAAGTTGATTTCTCCAAATATTATTAATACATCTGATAGCTTCTTGCAACACCACAAGACACAACAATATGAAATAACAGTATCTTAAGATAAGATAAAGAATTATAAAATGTTTTTTTATTCATTCACCAATGAAAGGCAAATAAAAAAAAATAAATAAATAAAAATAAATACACAAAACACATCTGCTGCAGCTAATCTTAATAAGGAATAAGAAAATGTATATATTGTGATGCTTACTTTAATAATAAAAGATGATTAAATCATTAATAACTGATATATTTTCCACTACTGTAAAAAAAAAAGGTTCTGTATTTGTTGTGAAACACTTGGCAAGAGTTGCATCATCTTTGATTGAAAGATGAAGATGTTTATAATCCCAGAATAACTCTGTTTGTCAAACTTTAGCTCCTAATTAGCAGCACTCACAATAGATGACTAATCGTCTGTCGATGCACAGGAGACCATGTACAAACACCTCTAACACCTGGGAGAATCCTGTCTCCCATCACCTTAAGTACTGATCAAAACATCATTAAAAAAGTTTTGTTTAGAAGGGCAATGACCTTACAAAACTCCTTTATTAACACTTTTTATTTTCCATTTGTTATATTTTTAGGCAAAATAGGTATAATAGTTGCATAATAAAACTGGAGGAAGTCACATTTGTATACTTCACGGGGTAGTTCACCCAAATATGAAAGTCTGTCATGAATTACCCACCCTCATGTCATTTAAACCCATAAGAATCAAGCAAGGGTCCTACCATGTTCAGTGTCCAGAAAAGTAGTAAGGACAATGTTAAAACAGTCCATGTGACATCAGTGGTTCAACCGTAATTTTATGAAGATATGAAAATACTTTTTGTCCGCAAAAAACCAAAGTAACTTTTGATAGTCCACTTTAGACATTCTACTAACTATAAGTAACTTTGCAACTACATGTCAACTAATTCTCATTCATTTGCAACTACATGTCTACTAAGAGCAGACTGTTAGGTTAGGTTTATAGTTAGTAATAAGTTGACATATACCTGCAAAGTTTAGAAGAGTGTTAGAAGATATTAAGCAGACAGTCTACTAGTACTCTAATGACTAGTTGACATGCAGTTGCAAAGTTATTACTGTTAGTAGAATGTCTAAAGTGGACTATCAAAATAAAGTGTTACCTAACTTTATTCAACAGTTCTTTTCTTTCGTGTCACCCTAGCACTATTTTGGAGAGTACCACAATGTATGTGCATGCTTTGAACTGCACATATAACATTTTATTACAAGTATGATCTAATAAATGGCCAAAACACCAAGTATAAACTGTGAAGTTTCTGTATAATATGTGTTCTTTTACTTCAATTTGCAGGGTTTGTTTTTGTTTTGTTTTATGAAGGTGTTGGCACTATTATACTTCCTTTTAAAGGGATAGTTCACCCAAAAATGGACAGTGGGTTTGTTAAAGCTGTTTTATGCATGTTTGGCCTGGGTTTTTCTTGCAATTGCATGGTTTTAACCAGTAGGTATCACCAGCTTGTGGTGTTTCAGATGCTTTGATTATTTTCAGCTATTTATTTTTTGTGAATTAGAATGTGCAAAGAGTTGCAGGTGAATGAAGGACGTGAAAGATACACATGATCCATTGCTCACAACAGGCCGAATGAAGGACACAAAATGAAGAGTGCTTCTCAGTATCTGAACTGCTTCTCTAGAGCCCTGCTCAGTAATAAATGCTAGAATGAAATGGGCTGCCTTAAGCTGTACCTTATCATTAATATGTATTTCCCAAAACAGTTTAACTTCTGTAAGTCATACTTTCGTAAGGTTGGTTCGGACCACTCTTGGTTATACCTTATCGCTTTTGACAGTTCACAGTTCTTTACATATCAGTCTATACAAATATATAATACTGAAAAAACTGTCAGTACACTGATGATTGATAGCTTTTTTACATATATTATCCAAAGACAGGGGTGCTCAAAGGTGTGGGGGTGTTTAGGATGATTCCAAGGGCCTGATGATTGGGGACGGGCCCCTAACGCAATGTCATGTAACATGATTACCACGAGAACCACTGTGTTCTCACAGCTGAGAACCACTGTGTTGTTAAATTATGATATTTGAACACAAATTGAATCCTTAGGCTTTTAGGAGGCACTTAAAACCAATTAATATTCATTACCATACTGTTGTAATAGTAGCTCAGGATACTGTTACAATCCAGAGGGAATTAATTTGGTGAATTAGTGCAGCTAAGTAATCATGTCAATACGTCAATATTTCACTATATATACACAATTCTGTACTAAAACCATAATGGCCATTGTTTACGGAGAGCAAAACACAACTGAATATGTTTAGGTATGTGTCTCTTGATTCAGTCTGAAATATTTATAATTACCAATTGATTTTGCACTCCTGACAAAAATTAAGAAATTACGGTCATTGTGAACATCAAAATTATAAACAGTGGTCAAAATGGTTAAAATCAAAGAAGAATGAATAATTATTATACTGTATAAATGTTATTCTAACAGCTGCCAGAAAAGGCCTAACAGGCTTCATAGTCTACGCAGGTACACAGTGTTTCACCAAAATATAAAAAACAAACAAAAATGACTGTAGAGGATGTACAGTATATTTACTGCTAGCAAACTAAGTTAGAAAGACATTTTGATTATCTGTTGATAAAGAAAAATTTTTTTTTAAGAGTTTCATCTTTCAGGGAGTGAAGGGGTTTGTGCATGCACTGGTGATGACTTCCTCCAGTTTTATTATGCAACTATTATACTATTTTGCCTAAAGATATAACAAAATAAAATGTGTTAATAAAGTACTTTTGTAAGGTCATTGAACTTCTAAACAAAACTTCTTTAATGATGTTTTGATCTATAGTACTCAAGGTGATGGGAGACAGGATTCTCCCAGGTGTCAGAGATGTTTGTACATGGTCTCCTGTGCATCGACAGACGATTAGTCATCTATTATGAGTGCTGCTCATTAAGAGCTAAAGTTTAACAAACAGTTATTCTTGGATTGTAAACACTCTTCATCTTTCAATCAAAGATGATGCAACTCTTGCCAAATGTTTCACAACAAATACAGATCTTTTTTACAGTAGTGGAAAATATATCAGTTATTAATGATTTAATCATCTTTAATAAAAAAAAAAGTCAGCATCACAATATATACAACATATACAGTACTGTGGAAAAGTCTTAGGCCACTAGTATTTTCACCAGCTAAAAAATGGTTTAAAGTAAGTTATTTCTATCTTTTGCTGTAGTGTGTCAGTAGGAAACATCAGTTTACATTTCCAAACATTCTGTTGGCCATTAATTGTAATAATCTAGTGAGATTTTTGTTTGCACAGGCAGTCTGACAACAGCAAGTGCTTCACACAGACATCTGATCTCACCATCATCCAGTCTGTCTCTGGAATGACATGAAGAAACAGAATAACTGAAACAGACTAAATCCAGAAGAACTGTTTCAACATCTCCAAGATGTTTCAAGTAACTTACCTGCAAAGCTACCTGAAAAACTCTGCACAAGTGCACCTAGGGCAAAAGCTACTTTAAATGCAAAGGATGGTCACATCAAATGCTGATTTATTTTAGTTAATAGAAGTTCATTGATAAAGAAAATCTATTTATGACATTGTTTTTGACAGCATCCTCATTTTATGTGCCTAACTGCCTAAAAATTTTAACAGTACTGTAGCTTTGTAGGTATAGGTCTCTTAAAGCATCTTGGAGATGTTGCCACAGTTCTTCTGGATTTAGTCTGTCTCCGTTTTTTCTGTTTTTTAAGACAGACTGGATTGAATAATGGAGAGATCACATCTCTGTTTGCACAAGGAGTCTGACTACAGCCTGTGCTCCATACAAAAATCTCACTGGATTATTATAATTAATGGCAAAATGAATGTTTTAGAAATGTAAACTGATATTTCTTACTGACACACTACAGCAACAGACTGACTTTAACTGACTTTAAACCATTTTAGCTGATGAAAATACTAGTGGCCTAAGACTTTTGCACAGTACTGTATATATATTTTCTTATTCCTTATTAAGATGCAGTAGATGTGCATCTACATAAATGTGTGTGTGTGTGTGTTTGCTGCAGAAATTGAACATCTTGAATTAAATTCATTGGTGAATGAATAAAAACATTTAATATTTCATTATCTTATCTTAAATTACTATTATTTCATATATTTAAGAAGTAAGACTCTTGTTGTGTGCTGTGGTGTAACAATATAGAAGCTATCCGATGTATCAATAATATTTGGAGAAATCAACTCTTTGTTTCAAGACAGCAGCAGGGAGAGTCGTAATATGAGACCAATTTTGTGTGATCTTTGTATTAAACACTGCTCTACTGTCAGGCATCATGGCCTGGTTTCATAGACAGATCTTAACCTAAACCAGGATTAGGCCATAGTTCAATTAAGACATTTAAGTAATTTATAAAAAAACATACCTTAGAAGAACATTACTGGTGTACATCTTGAGACAAAACAAAGGCACTGATATATCTTAAGAGTTTAAACAGCTCAGACTTTCATTTTAGTCTAGGACTAGGTTAAAGCTTTGTCTGTGAAACCAGGGGCATGATTTCTATACTGAATTTGGTGCTGCTCAGTAAGATTGTGTCATATTAAGCGGTTTCTGCACTTCTGATTTGGCTGTTCAGGTCAGCAGCATCCAGAAACTGTAAAGATCGCAATGACAGTGTACTTAGAAAATTACAAGTTGCAGACCACTGAAAACGTGTTGTTTTCTGTTTTCTGGTTGGATTTTAATGAATCAATTCTCAGAATAGACTCGGTTAAAAATTCTGGAATTGATAAAGGCCCACCACAAACTTGGGCTTCACAAGGCCTCTTAGTAACAATGATAACCTGCTAGTGTGTTGTACATCCCAAATATAACCAGAAGAGGGCGACAGAGACAAAAGTAATACACATGATTATTTTAAAGCTGTTAACAATGACCATCTCTTATCCCTTATACAGTATACTGATTATTTACCACTAAAGGCCTGCAATTATACAGTTAAATCATTTACTGTACTAGTCAAATGTTTATACACAACATTTGCATCTTTTAAGCAATTTTAAATAAAATCATTAAAATGTTTTCAAACACCGGAATTGATCACTCTTAGATACATGATTCACTGCAGATCCATCAATCAAACTGCATGCTCATAATTCCTGCTTTTTTGATGACAACATATGGGCATCTTCACAAGAGTAACACTAACATTATAAAAAAAAAGTAAAGTTTCTGAAAGTAGACTCAATATTATGTCCTCGAAACGTTTTAATTGAATAGTACCAAAAAAACTTAAACAAAACATAAAGCTAATGAACATACGATTACTATAATATATGTTTGCATCTGTTTTTATGGCGGTTTGGGGTTCTTTAAAAACAAACAAACCCAAAAAAAAAAAAAAAGAAAGAATAAATATTGTATACATGAGAAATGCTAAACCGATGTAGAGTTTAGCATAAAAGGTACAAATAATATATTTATAGGCCTAGCTTATATGGATAAAATCAATATTAGGTTGCAACAGGAAGTTAGTACAAACACTCAAAGTAACGTTTTGAGCAAACACAGGATTAATCTCTTAAACTGTTCTTTAGCTTGCTGACATTTTGAAAAGGCGTACATGATTCATGCGCCAGGAACGAGGATCAAGCGCTGACAGTGAAAGGCTTTGCTGATTTTTCTGCATCACAATGCATTGCTTTCGTTGGCAGTATTTTAAAATATCTTTTTTTTTTTTGTATTTTATATGATGTGTTTGTCTTTTTTTTTCTTACTGATTTGTCCTGTTCCAGAATTAGCGCAAGAACAGACCAACAGATTAAAATAAAAATGAAACAACCAAATACTGAGCCTGTCACACTTGTGATTTTTGCACTTAACCATCTGTCTGTTTACATGATGTAAGCAGGCATTAAGATGAAGAATTTGTAGAACCTTTGGTTACACTGAGGTCTACCACATAGTGTTGTAAAATGTTTTACAGAGGTTTATTTACATATTTTGATTTTCAGTACTTTGCACTTTAAAATCAACTTGTTATTGTCTGTTCAGATGGCACAGTTAATTTAAATAAGTGATGAACATTTTTACAAAATACACATACTTATTTCTGCACCAATACAATGCATTACTTCACACTTTACTACCATGTTATGGCCTGGTTTCACAGACAGGGCTTATCTTAAGCCAGGACTAGGCCTTAGTTAAATTAAGATATTTAGGCAGCTTTTATAAAAATGGCTTAGGAAAAAAAAAAATACAGGTGTGCATCGTGAAGCAGAACAATGGCACTGACATATTTTAAGATATGTCAGAGCAGTTTTCAGTTGAGACTGCTCAAACATACACTTTAGTCTAGGATTAGCTTTAAGATATGTCTGTAAAACCAGGGGTATATGTGATATCCACCTGATTTAAACTACACTGAAGTTTTCCTCAAATTCTCATGTTTTCAGGGAGCTTGATTTCCTGAACATGATGAAGGCCACTGATCTTTCACTTTTGTCTACTGTAGACAGGATATGACAACTAAATGTCACGATTAACCAATCAGAATCAGTTATTCCAGACAGCTGTGTAACAGTTGATGGTATGAATGTGATGACTAATTGCTATGCTGAAATGTGTCAGCTCTCTGTATTATAATTTAACAACATGTTGCATAGTTTAAGTGGCACTGCATAATTATTTACATATCTTAAGAAAATTTAGGGTAATTAAAAATGCATTATTCTAAAAAAAGTCTCTCCATGGCTCAGAATTTAATTTCTGGTGCAAATATTGTGACAGCAATACTGATTTATCTGTTTAGCACAAATAAATGAAAAGTAAATCAAACACATGCCAATTCTTTACCTATTAAGGATTAATAATTTATTTGCGCTTAATGCAGAATATTTTGTGTAAGTGTTTTGAAACTTCTGAGCAAGAGTTGCATCATCTTTGATTGAAAGGGTTTTTGCTCCAGGGTAACGTCTTTGTTTTTCAAATCTGACCTGTTAATTAGCCGCATAGAGGCACAGAGACATGTAGAAACAAAATAATGTTTGATAAACAAAATGTCACTCAGTGATCATGAAGGACCCCTGCCTCTTCAGGGACAGAGAACAACAAGTAGCAAATTAAGACTGTGGGGAAAAGATGCTTTTTATGGCAACTGTTTGACTGTTCATCAGCCACAAAATAATTGCTTTTATGATGTTTACAATTCATTTCATTGAATGTCACCTAGCAATTATACAGTAAAGGTCCAGAGAGACAATGGATACATCTCAATAATGATCAAGAGAAAGAGAGAGAGAGAGAGAGAGAGAGAGTGAGAGAGAGAAAACAGACAGAAAGACTAAGGCCTGTTATGATGTTAAAGCAATATGTCATTAATGACCTGCTTTGACAGGTAATCAATGACCAATGACCATCTGATACAAGTAGGGGAAAACCATGCAAGAAAATAATGCTTTGTTTACTATCACCTAAGGAGAAGTTAATTATTATAGGTTCTTAATTCATATGCCTTAGAGATGTGCTAAATTATTAACACATAAATCAATTTGTGGTATAACAGGCCTAGAGACTTACAAATAATCCCAGTGGAGAGATTATTAAGATAATTGTTAAAACAGTTTATAATTGTCATGTGGCCTGCTGTCTGTGGAGTATACTGGGGTTATACATTTACCAATTTTCTTAACACCAATGCCTCTAATAATACAGATTGTCTTTACCACATATTCTACATAAAGTGTATACACATTTGTTTTCTTTATCCCATTTTTAAGTTTTAACTTCTCAGTCTAAGCATATCTTAAATATAAGCTTAATGTACAAACACATTCAACAAAACTAAAAAGGCAAACAATAAGTGATTTAATGTGATTAAAATGTATAGACATTTTAATGACACATTTGTATACTTAAAAGAATAGTTTCCCCAGAAATAAATTGTCTGTCATTAATTACTCATGTCGTTCCAATCCCATAAGACCTTTGTTCGTCTATTTTTGATGAAGTCCGAGAGCTCTCTGACCCTCCATAGACAGCAAGGGTCCTACCACATTCAATGTGCAGAAAGGTAGTAAGGACATCATTAAAACAGTCCATGTGACATCAGTGGTTCAGCCGTAATTTTATAAAGATATATGAGAATACTTTTTGTTCTCAAAAAATAAATAAATATATAACTTTATTCAACAGTTCTTTTTGTCCACTTCACCCTAGCACCATTTTGGAGAGTACCACAACATATGCACATGCTTTGATCTGCACATATAATATTATATTGAAACTATAATCTATTAAATGCAATTAACAAAATATCAAGTATGAAGTATGAAGTTTTTGCATAATATGTGCTCTTTTATTTTGCAGGGCTTTTTTTTCTTTGTTTGTTTTATGGAGGGACTATTATACTTCCTTTTGAAGGGATAGTTCACTCAAAAATGGACAATGGGTTTGTTAAAGCTGTTTTATGCATGTTTAGCCTGGGTTTTTCCTGCATTTACATAGTTTCAAACAGTAGGTATCACCAGCTTGAGAACCACCACGAGAACCGCTGTGTTGTTAAATTATGAAATTTGAAACAAATTGAATCCTTGGTTTTTTTGGGAAGCACTTAAAACCAATTAATATTCATTACCATACTGTTGTAATAGTAGCTCAGGATACTGTTACAAACCAGAGGGAATTAATTTGATGAATTAGTGCAGCTATTTACACAAATGCAAACAGACACACACACAATTAGCTAAGTTAACACACACAATTAAACTTTTAAAAACACACACAATCAAACTTTTAAAAAAGTTTAAATGCCAGTTGCACTTTATCACAAGTTTGACACAAGGAAAAAATGACATCCAGTGTGAAATTTTATTATATAGAGCCCATCCTGACAGAGGGATATTTAAATAATTTTGATTCTTAAAAAAATATTAAGCAATCATGTAAATACATCGATATTTCACTATGTACACAATTCTGTACTAAAACTATAATGGATGTTGTTTTGTGAAGCCCTGTGATCACGTAAATGGGAGCAAAACACAACTGAATATGTTTAGGTATGTGTCTCTTTATTCAGTTTGAAATATTTATAACTACCAGTTGATTTTGCACTCCTGACAAAAATTAGATCTTAAAATCAAGGAAAAATGAATAATTATTATACTGTATAAATGTTTTTCTAACAGCTGCCAGAAAAGGCCTAACAGGCTTCATAGTCTATGCAGGTACACCGTGTTTCACCAAAATATAAAAAACAAACAAAAATCTAGGATGTACAGTATACTTACTGCTAGCAAACTAAGTTAGAAAGATCACATTTTGATTATCTGCTGAAAAAGAAAAAAAAATCTTTAAGTGTTTCATCTTTCAGGGAATGGAGGGATTTATGCATGCATTGGTGTTGACTTCCTCCAGTTTTATTATGCAACTATTATACTATTTTGCCTAAAAATATAACAAATGGAAAATAAAAAGTGTTAATAAAATAGTTTTGTAAGGTCATTGCCCTTCTAAACAAAACTTTTTTAATGATGTTTTGATCTATAGTACTCAAGGTGATGGGAGACAGGATTCTCCCAGGTGTCAGAGATGTTTGTACATGGTCTCCTGTGCATCGACAGACGATTAGTCATCTATTATGAGTGCTGCTCATTAAGAGCTAAAGTTTAACAAACAGTTACTCTGGGATTATGAACAATCAAAGATGATGTAACTCTTGCCAAGCGTTTCACAACAAATACAGATCCTTTTTTACAGTAGTGGAAAATATATTAGTTATTAATGATTTAATCATCTTTAATAATAAAAGTCAGCATCACAATATATACATTTTCTTATTCCTTATTAAGATGCAGTAGATGTGCATCTACATGTGTGTGTGTGTGTGTGTGTGTGTTTTTGCTGCAGAAATTGAACAACTTGAATTAAATTCATTGGTGAATAAATAAAAACATTTAATATTTCATTATCTTATCTCAAGATACTATTATTTAATACAATTAAGAAGTAAGACTCTTGTTGTGTGTTGTGGTGTAGCAATAGTAGAAGCTATCAGATGTATTAATATTTGGAGAAATCAGCTCTGTGTTTCAAGACAGCAGCAGGGAGAGTTGTGATATGAGATCAAATTTGTGTGATCTTTTTATTAAACACTGCTCTACTGTCAGACATCATGGCCTGGTTTCATACACAGAGCTTAACCTAAACAAGGATTAGGCCATAGTTCAATTACGACATTTAAGTACTTTATATAAACATGCTTTTGAAAAAAACATTACTGGTGTACATGCAGAACCTGATTTTACCAAGTACGACAGGTTCCTGGATCAACATCTTTGTTGATCCTGGAACAACATTGTGATTAACCAATCAGATTTGAAAAATCAGTTTATAGTTTTTGTGAAGTTTAGGCTTACAACCAGTGTTTGTTGCTTGTACATCAGTGTCATTCATCTATCATTTCCTCTGATTTTAGGGATTACTCATGGGTAAGGTTAGGTTTAGGTGTAGGGATGTGGTCATGATTACATTTTTGGATTAAAATGTTGTTCCAGAGTCAACAAAATATGTTGACCCAGGAACACATCTAACTCAGCAAAATCAGGACGTGCGGTGTACATCTTGAGAGAAAACAAAAGCACTGATATATTTTTAGATATGTCAGTGCAAGTTTCTTTTGCTGAAACAGTTCAGACTTCCATTTTAGTCTAGGACTAGGTTTAAGCTTTGTCTTTGAAACCAGGGGCATGATTTCTATACTGAATCTGGTGCTGCTCAGTAAGGTTGTGTCATATTAAGATCTAAGATCTTCTAAATTTGGCTGATTTGGGTGCTAATTTCAGGTCAGCAGCACCCAGAAACTGTAATGATCGCAATGACAGTGTAATTAGAAAATTACAAGTTGCAGACCACTGAAACGGTGTCCAACAAAACCTCTAGATATTTCACTGTTTTTTGGTTGTATTATAATTACTAAATTCTCAGAACAGACTTTCTGGAATTGATAAAGGCCCACCTGAAACTTGGGTTTCAAAAGACCTCTTAGTAACAATGATAACCTGCTAGTGTGTTGTACATCCCAAATAGAACCAGAAGAGGGTGACAAAGACAAAATGAATGCACACAATTATTTTAAAGCTGTTAACAATGACCATCTCCTATTCTTTATATACTGATTATTTACCACTAATGGCCCATTGTCCATTTTTGGGTGAACTATCCCTTCAAAAGGACGTATTAGTACTTTAGGAAGTACTAAAGGCCTTTGGGTTTCTTTAAAAACAGAACAACAGAACAAAAAGAAAAAAGAAATATTGTATACATGAGAAATGCTAAACCAATGTAGAGTTTAGCATAAAAGGTACAAATAATACATTTATAGGCCTAGCTTATATGGATAAAATACATATTAGGTTGCAACAGGAAGTTATAACAAACACTCAAAGTGACGTTTTGAGCAAACACAGGATTAATCTCATAAATTGACCTGACCTGTAGCATGAAAAGCTGTGCATTCCTGACAGTGAAAGGCATTTCTGATTTTACTGTTTTCTGCATCACAATGCATTGCTTTCATTGGCAGTATTTGAAAACATCTTTATTTTTGTTATTTTTTATGGTGTGTTTGTCTTTTTTTTTTTTTTTTACTGATTTGTCCTGTTCCAGAATTAGCGCAAGCATAGATTAAAACAGATGAAAATAGAACAAAGCATTCAAATACTGAGCCTGTCACTAGGGTTTTTGCACTTAATCATTTGTCTGTTTACATGATGTAAGCAGGCATTAAGATGAAGAATCTTAGAACCTTTGGTTAGGCCTACCAGTGGGCCTACCACACAGTATTTTAAAATATTTTACATAGGTTTATTTACATATTTAGATTTTCAGTACTTTGCACTTTAAAATGAACTTGTCTGTTCAGATGACACAATTCATTTAAATAAGTGATAAGCAGTTTTATAAAATACACATACTCATTTCTGCATCAATAAAATGCATTACTTCACACTTTACTTTGATGTTATGACCCCGTTTCACAGACAGGGCTTAGGCCTGAGTTAAATTAAGATATTTAAGCAGCTTTTATAAAAATGGCTTAGAAAAAAGATGTTACAGCTGTGCATCTTGAGACTGAACAATGGCACTGACGTGTTTTAAGATATGTCAGAGCAATTTTTTAGTTGAGAGTACTCCAACATGCACTTTGGTCTGGGATTAGCCTTAAACCTTGTCTGTGAAACCGGGGAATATGTACTATCCTAATTTAAATTACACTGAAGTTTTCCTCAAATTCTCATGATTTTGGGGAACTTGACTTCCTGATCATGATGAAGGTCACTTGTGTCTAGTGTAGACAGAATATGACAACTAAATGCCATAATCAACCAATCAGAATCAGTTATTCCAGACAGGTGTGTAACAGTTGATGGTATGAATGTGATGACTAATTGCTATGCTGAAATGTGTCAGTTTTCTGTATTATTATTTAACAGCATGTTGCATAGTTTAAGTGGCACTGCATATTTACATATCTTAAGGAATGTAGGGTAATAAAAAATGCATTATTTTTTTTAAAAGTCTCTCCATGGCTGAGAATTTATTTCTGGTGCAAATATTGTGACAGCAATACTGATTTATCTGTTTAGCACAAGTAAATAAAGTAAATCAAACACATGCCAGTTCCTTACCTTTTAATGATTAAAAAATGATTTGTGCTTAATGCAGAACATTTTGTGTGAGTGTTTTGAAACTTCTGAGCAAGAGTTGCATCATCTTTCTGTCTTGTTTTTCAAATCTGACCTGTTAATTAGCCACATAGAGGCACAGAGACATGTAGAAACAAAATAATGTTTGATAAACAAAATGTCACTCAGTGGTCATGAAGGAGGCCTGCCTCTTCAGGGACAGAGAACAACAAGTAGCAAATTAAGACTGTGGGGAAAATATGCTTTTTATGGCAACTGTTTGCATGCTACTGACTGTTTATCAGCCACAAAATAATTGCTTTTATGATGTTTACAATTCATTTCATTGAATGTTACCTAGCAATTATACAGCAACGGTCCAGAGAGACACCGCATACATCTCAATAATGATCAACAAAGAGAGAGAGAGAGAGAGACAAAGAGAGAGGGGAAAAAAATAGACAGAAAGACTAAGGCCTGTTATGATGTTAAAGCAATATGTCATTAATGGCCTGCTTTGACAGGTAATCCATGACCAATGACCATCTGATACAAGTAGGGGAAAACTATGCAAGAAAATAATGCTTTGTTTACTATCACCTAAGGAGAAGTTAATTATTATAGGTTCTTAATTCATATGCCTCAGAGATGTCCTAAATTATTAACACATAAATCAATTTGTGGTATAACAGGCCTAGAGACTTACAAATAATCCCAGTGGAGAGATTATTAAGATAATTGTTAAAACTGTTTATAATCGTCATGTGGCCTGCTGTCTGTGGAATATACTGGGGTTATACATTTCCCAATGCCACTAATAATACAGATTGTCTTTACCACATATTCTACATAAGGTCTATACACATTTGTTTCCTTTATCCAATTTTTAGGCTTTAACTTCTCACTCTAAGCATGTCTTAAAAATAAGCTTAATGTACAAATACATGCAACAGATATAAAAAAGGCAAACAATAAGTGATTAAATGTGATTAATGTGATTTTAAATTTGTAGACATTTTCAATTACACATTTGTATACTTGAAGGGATAGTTCACCCAAAAATGAAAAGTCTGTCATTAATTACTCACCCTCATGTCATTCCAAACCCATAAGACCTTTGTTTGTCTATTTTTGATGAAATCAAGCAAAGGTCCTACCACGTTCAGTGTCCAGAAAGGTAGTAAGGACAACCACATCAGTGGTTGAACCGTAATTTTATGTAATTTTTATGCGCAAGGAAAAAAAAACAAAAACAAAAAACTTTATTCAACAGTTCTTTTCCTCCAGTACCACGACATATGCGCATGCTTTGATCTGCACATATAATGTTTTACTGAAAGTATAGCAAGTTTTTTTGTTTTATGGAGGACTTATAGGCCACTATTATACTTCCTTTTGAAGGGATAGTTCACCCAGAAATGGACAATGGGTTTGTTAAAGCTGTAATCCACAAAATCCACAAGACTACATACAGTTGCTTTAACATGTTGCATTGTATTAATATAACATAACTGTGCTGCCTCATTGTTACTCCAAAGATGAATTAACACAGAAGCTTGAACACATATACACATCTGATGTTTGTAAAGAATAGTTACTTGTGTGCAAAGCACACTTGAAAAAGGCCACTATATTATTATTATATTATTATATTATTAAGGACATACTATAAATCCTAGTGTCAGATAAAAACAGTAGTATTGAAGTATGACGCCTTGTCAATCAAATTAGTTGCATGGACTGTTTCCTGGTGATGGAATCCTACATGGATTAGTGTAGAAAAAATAGGTATGTTAACCAACCACAAAAATCCCCACCCTTGATAAAAAAAAAAAAATAAATAAAGCATTTATGTGCCTTATATATCTTTGTTTCCCTATATGTCTTTGACTCGTTTATGTGCCTCATATATCTTTGACAGAAAAAAAAAAAAATTGAGATGATAATAAGATCATTTCTGTTTTTCCTATATATATACACTACCGTTCAAAAGTTTGGGGTCAGTACATTTTTATTGTTTCTTTTTTTTTTTTTTAAGAAATTAATACTTTTATTCACCAAGGATGTATTAAGTTAATAATTAAAAGTTTATTAAAAGTTAATAATAAATAATTTACATTGTTATAAAATATTTATATTTTGAATAAACACTGTACTTTTTAAACTTGTTATTCATGAAAGAATCCTGAAAAAAAAAAATCACAGGTTCCAAAAAATATTTGGCAGCACAACTGCTGATATTATCCAACACTGATCATTCTAATAATAAATCCGCATATTAGAATGATTTCTGAAGGATCATGTGACACTTAAGACTGGAGTAACAGCTGATAAAAATTCAGCTTTTCATCACAGGAATAAATTCTATTTTAAAGTATGTTAAAATAAAAAACATTATTTTATATTGTAAAAATATATTTTGCAATATTACTGTTTTTTTTTCTATATTTTTAATCAAATAAATGCAGCCTTGATGAGCATAAGAGACGTCTTTAAAGACTATTACAAGTCTTACTGACCCCAAACTTTTGAGCGGTAGTGTATATATTTTTTTTTTTAAATGTTAAAATACAACCAAATATTTTATCTGGCTGTTATGACTCTGTGATCCAATGTATGTTAATGTTGTTATGTTGTAAAATGTTGTATGTTGATCTAATTCTTTTTCATCCAACCATCAGATCATCATGTCAGCAGGAAACATCAGCTTTGTTAAGGACTTTTTCATTGTTGGTTTTCCTGGGCTTCAAACAGGATACTATGGCACAGTTGCTGCTCTGCTGCTTTTTGTCTATGTGTGTATCTTGGCGGGGAATGGAATATTTCTTGTACTTTTTACTCTAGAAAAATGCCTTCATAAACCTATGTATTATATCATCTTAAACCTGGTTGTAAGTGACTTATTATTTAGCACCACTACCTTACCAAAAATTATTGCTAGGTACTGGTTCCAAGATGGTCGTATTTCATTTATTGGTTGCTTCGTTCAAATGTATTTTGTGCATTATTTTGGTTCAGTCAATTCTGTCATCCTGGCAGTTATGGCCTTTGATAGGTATGTAGCCATCTGTAATCCTTTAAGGTATCCTGATATAGTCACAAGGTTGAACATTTCCTGTCTTTGTCTGGCAGCATGGGTGCTAACACACGCAGGCCCTTTAATGATGTCAATAAGGGCTTACCCTCTGCCTTACTGTGCAGGAAACACAATTATACACTGTTATTGTGATCATATTTCTATCACATCCCTTGCATGCACTAACAGGGCACCGTACAGTGTTCCAGCCTTTGTATTTGCTATGGTTGTGCTGCTCGGCCCTCTGGCCTTCATTGTTTTCTCTTACTGTGCCATCATTGTGGCAGTTCTGCATATATCGAGCGCTCAAGGAAGACTGAAGACTTTTTCCACCTGCAGTCCTCAGCTTGTCATAATTGCTCTCTATTTCCTACCCAGATGTTTTATTTATTTGTCTAGCGTCATTGGTATCAACTTCAGCACTGATTTGCGATTAGTCATTATTATGTTGTATAGTTTGCTTCCACCAATGATCAATCCCCTCATTTACTGTTTAAGAACAAAAGATGTCAAGGAAACCCTACTTAAAAGGATAACAGTTTCAACAAATCCCTTATTTAAATCAACAAAAGTGAATGTATCCACTGTATGTGCATAAATTATTACAGCAGTCATATATTAGAAAAAACAACAGTATTCTTTGGATGTCATACAGCATACTGAACTAGAGCAGTGAAGATATATAACGTCTCGGTTACGTATGGTAACCCTCGTTCCCTGATGGAGGGAACGGAGACGTTGTGTCGAGTAGTGTACGACACTAGGGGTCGCTCTTGAGAGCCCAAACACCTCTGACAGTTTTGAGAAAGGCCAATGAAAATTGGGTGTGCAGATTTGCATAGCTGACCACGCCCCGGACGTCCGGGTATAAATAGGGCAGCGTGTGCATCTGCTCACTCGTTCTGATCTGAGGAGCCGAGGGTCTCAACTCACTCAGAGGCGGTCCAGGAAGGTGGCACGGAAGACACAACGTCTCCGTTCCCTCCATCAGGGAACGAGGGTTACCATACGTAACCGAGACGTTCCCTATCTGTCGTACACTCCGAGTTGTGTCGAGTAGTGTACGACACTAGGGGTCCCCGTAGAAAACCGCCACCTTACTGGCCGCGTCACGAGTGATAAGCGCAGAAGTAACAGGCAACGTGTTAACGAAGTGCAGCTCACCTCCTCCGTGACCATCCAACGTCCAAGACTGACCTGTACCAGGGTTCTGCAGCCGGGCCTTCCTCAGTAGAGCGGCCGAGTGTCTTGCGAGCGTTGGGAAAGCGCCTCCTCCCCGAAGGAAAAACGGCGCTACGGAGTTCACAACCTGCCCAACAGGGGGGGTACAAGTGACAACATTAAACATGGGGGCTGAGGTGGGACTCACACCGGGGGAGACCACCAGACTCAGACCCTAGAGACAAACCAGTCCTCAGGGGAAACACCGCACTACAGGAGTTATAGGTGGGGATACACACATGGGGCCACATAAGGAGCCACTACATATGGGGCACAATTCAATCAGAACAAAGGTGACCATACCTTGTGACCGAATTCGTAGCGAGTCCCTCCGCAAAACTCTGCCACGTCCAGAGGTGCCAATGATGGAGATGGTGTCCAGGGTTCACGCTAGGAAACCTACTGAAACTCAGAAGCGTAATCACCGTTAGGGGAAGCGCTTTAAAGCAAGCTCTACACCAACCAGAGAACTGAGTCAAGAGCTGGTATTCAAGACTCTAGCTGACACTGGCTCCATGCGTAAATTGTAAAATCTGGCAAATGTGTTAGGTGTAGCCCAACCTGCAGCTCTACAGATGTCTGTTAATGAGGCCCCATTTGCCAGGGCTGCCGAGGCAGCGACGCCCCTAGTCGAGTGGGCTCTTACCTCCAGAGGGCAGGGTAGGCCTCTGGCCTGGTAGGCCACCCGAATTGCGTCCACCAGCCAGTGGGAGATCCTCTGTTTGGAGACAGCCTTCCCCTTCTGCTGTCCCCCATAACAGACGAAGAGCTGTTCAGAACGTCTGAAGGGCTGAGTGCGTTCCAAGTAGATGCGCAGGGCACGGACTGGGCATAACAAGGTCAGGTTGGGGTCATCTTCCTGGGAAGAGATAGCTTGCAAAGTCACCACCTGGTCTCTGAAGGGAGTGGTGGGGACTTTGGGCACGTATCCAGGCCGGGGTCTCAGGACGACGTGAGAATCCGCTGGTCCGAATTCCAGGCACGAACTGTTGATGGAGAGGGCTTGGAGGTCTCCCACTCTCTTTACCGAGGCGAGCGCAGTCAGGAGAGCCGTCTTTAGGGAGAGAGCATCGAGTTTGACTGACTGAAGAGGCTCGAAGGGACCCTGCTGTAGGCCCCGGAGAACCACAGCAAGGTCCCAAGAGGGGATAAGATGTGGCCGAGGAGGGTTCAGTCTCCGGGCTCCTCTCAGAAACCTGATTACCAAATCGTGTTTTCCCACCGACCTGCCACCCACCAGGTCATGATTAGCCGATATAGCGGCCACATGAACCTTAAGTGTCGAGGCAGATAGGTGCCTGTCCAGGCCCTCCTGGAGGAAGGATAACACTGATTCGATGCCGCAACTCCGTGGGTCCCTTAGCCGAGCAGAACACCAGTTCACAAACACGCGCCATTTAGAGTCATACAGCCGCCTGGTAGAGGGAGCTCTTGCCTGAATGAGTGTGTTCACCACTGATGGTGGGAGATCTCTGAAGTCCTCCTGGTCGCGTCCAGGGGCCACAGGTGGAGGTTCCAGAGATCGGGGCGCGGGTGCCAAATTGTGCCCTTCCCCTGGGAAAGGAGGTCCTTCCTCAGGGGAATGCGCCAGGGAGGAGCTGACGCCAGGAGAACCAGGTCCGAGAACCAGGTTCTGTTGGGCCAGAAGGGGGCTACCAAGAGGACCTGCTCCTTGTCCTCCCTGACTTTGCACAAAGTTTGTGCGATCAGACTCACCGGGGGAAACGCATACTTGAGCCGGTCCTTCGGCCAACTGTGTGCCAGTGCATCTATACCGAGGGGAGCCTCGGTCAGCCCGTACCACAACTGGCAGTGGGTGGATTCCGGTGAGGCGAAGAGATCCACTTGCGCCTGGCCGAATCGATCCCAAATCAGTTGAACCGACTGAGGGTGGAGCCTCCACTCGCCTCCGAGCGAAACCTGTCGTGACAGAGAATCGGCCACTCGATTGGCATCGCCCGGAATGTGAGTGGCCCGTAAGGACCTGAGTCTGTGTTGGCTCCAGAGCAGGAGGTGGCGGGCTAGTTGTGACATGCGAAAGGAACGTACACCGCCCTGGTGGTTGATGTAGGCTACTGTCGCCATGTTGTCCGACCTGACCAACACGTGCTTGTTCTGAATCATAGGCCAGAACCTCCTCAGAGCTAGAAGCACTGCCAACAACTCCAGACAATTGATGTGCCAATGCAGCCGGGGGCCTGCCCAGACCCCGGAAGCTGCCTGCCCGTTGCAGGTGGCACCCCAGCCTGTCCTGGAAGCGTCCGTGGTGACAACGACGCGTCTGGACACCTGTTCCAAGGGCACTCCTGACCGAAGGAACACGATGTCCGTCCAAGGGCTGAGTGTCTGGCGGCACGATGGTGTGATGTTCACACGGAACGTGCCGTGGTGCCACGCCCTCCTGGGGACTCGGGTACGGAGCCAATGCTGCAGCGGTCTCATGTGCATCAAACCCAACGGCGTGACCGCGGCTGAGGATGCCATGTGCCCTAGGAGCCTCTGAACCTGTTTTAGGGGGACCGCTGAGCCGCACCTGAGCGTTGCCACGCATCTCAGAACTGACTGTGCACGCTCCGGGGAGAGACGTGCAGACATGCCGACCGAGTCCAGTTCTACACCGAGAAAAGAGATCCTCTGCGCCGGGGAGAGTTTGCTCTTTTCCCAGTTGACCCGAAGCCCCAAGCGAGCCAAATGGTTGAGAACCATGTCCCTGTGTACGCAAACCGTATCCAACGAGTGAGCCAGGATCAGCCAGTCGTCGGGATAGTTGAGAATGCGAATGCCCATTTCCCTGAGGGGGGAAAGGGCAGCCTCTGCTACCTTCGTAAAGACGCGGGGCGACAGGGAGAGGCCGAAGGGGAGAACCTTGTACTGATATGCCCGTCCTTCGAAGGCAAACCGTAGAAACGGCCTGTGTCTTGGAAGGATCGAGACATGAAAGTACGCGTCTTTCAGGTCTATCGCCACAAACCAATCCTGGAACCTGACGTACGTAAGAATGTGCTTGAGGGTCAGCATTTTGAACGGGAGCTTGAGTAGGGCCCGATTCAAAACCCTCAAATCCAGGATAGGTCTGAGCCCACCACCCCTCTTGGGTACAATGAAGTAGGGGCTGTAAAACCCTTTCTTCATTTCGGCTGAGGGGACAGTTTCTATCGCACCCTTCGCCAGAAGGACTGCGATCTCCGCCCGAAGAACCGCGGTGTTGGAGCCCTGGACCGAGGTAGTGAGAACACCGCAGAACTTGGGCGGACGACGTGCAAACTGGATAGCATAGCCGAGCCGAATGGTCTTGAGCAGCCAGCGGGAAGGATTGGGGAGATTCAGCCAATCCAGAAAGTTCTCCGCTAGGGGCCGCAGAGGAGTTACATTCGACGTACCAAGGGTGGGGGAACCTTCGCTGGGAAAACAGCGTGTGGTCGGAGGTAAGAAGCCCCGAAGGCCACTGGCTGCTTTGCCCAGGGAGACCGAGCCGTGCGAGCTTAGCAGAGGATCCACCCGACAGGGGAGATCGTCTGACCAAGCCCGTTGTTCTAGAGCATGAGGGAGCACAGAAGGTGTGTGACCGCATGCCCTGAACGGAGGAGACAGCATCCGACCATCGAGCGGAGGGTCGGGGGTGCTGTGTAATATGCCCAGAGAAGGAGAAAATTGCTCTTTTGTTGACCAAGTGGTGGCCGTCTGCCGGGTGGCAGACAGCCGGGTGGAAGCCGAATCCAGCGCTCGTCCCCTCGTCGAGTGTGGATCCGGACAGGCCAAACGATCCCTCCTCCCTGGGCTGCCCGTCTCAGGAACGCTTCGAAACCTGCCGGGGGTTCTTAGTGGCCTGAGGACGAGCTGGCGGTGCCACCTTCCTACGAGTGCTGGACCGTTGGGCGGGTCTGGCTGCAGACCCGGCGGGCTGCGGGGTCTGAGCCACCCTCGTAGGGGGCCTTCCACGGCGGGGAGCAGGCGGAGGCTGCTGCGTCGGCTGAGCTGGGCCGGAACTCGCTGCACGCCGAGGCAGGATGTGCTTGATGGCCTCCGTCTGCTGTTTCACGGTGGAGAACTGCTGGGCAAACTCCTCCACGGTTTCGCCGAAGAGGCCAGCCTGGGAAATGGGAGCGTCGAGAAAGCGAACCTTCTCGGCGTCGCGCATCTCGGCCAGGTTTAACCACAGGTGGCGCTCCTGGACCACCATAGTGGACATCGCCCGCCCCAGAGCTTGCGCAGTAACCTTCGTAGCCCGTAAGGCATAGTCGGTCGCGGAGCGCAGCTCGTGTAACAGCTCTGGGTCGGGAGCACCCTCGTGCAGGTCTTTAAGAACCTTAGCCTGATAGACCTGCAAAATCGCCATAGCGTGGAGGGCGGACGCAGCTTGCCCAGAGGCCGCGTAAGCCTTCGCTACAAGCGCAGACGAAAACTTACAGGCCCTGGACGGGAGTCTCGGGCGGCCCCTCCAGGAGGCGGCGTTTTGCGGGCACAAGTGCATCGCAACCGCTCTCTCCACCTGGGGAACCTCCGAATACCCCCTCGCTGGACCGCCATCGAGGGTGGTGAGGGACGGGGAGTTAGCGTACCGTGAACGAGCCGACAGAGGGGCTTTCCACGATTTCGGCAACTCCTCGTGCACTTCCGGGAAAAACGGGACCGGGGAGGAGCGTGGCTTCGAGTCACGCCCCCTGCCCAGGAACCAGTCATCCAGCCTTGAAGGCTCAGGGCTGGGCGGGGGAACCCACGCAACCCCGATCTCCTTGGCTGCCCGTTGTAGTGCGGCGGCCATTTCGGCGTCTGCCACAGACTGAGATTCAACCGCCGGAGCGGCGAACTCGGTTGTGACGTCAGCCTCTGACGGCTCTCCCTCCGATGCTACGGACGCTGCCTTTTCCTCAGCAGGAGCCCCGAACAAAAGATCCAGCCCATACTGAGACGAGCTTTCAAAATCGTCCGGAGACTCAATCGGTAGACACACAGGGTGAGCGGTTTGCGAGGACGCAACTGGCAAAACTTCGCTCAACACCTGCCGCTCTTCCTCGACGCACATCGCAACGGCCTCGTACCCGGAAGTAGAAGGACCGGAGCGGGAAGCAGATGAGGAGCGCCGCGGCTTCTTCGAAAAGAACGCGGCTCTCGAGCGGAGTGTGCCCAAGGGCATGTCTTCGCAGTGCTGACAACCTCCCTCAGCGAACGCTGCGTCAGCATGCTCACGCCCCAAGCATTGAACACAGCGTTCGTGCCGATCGTTCGGGGAAAGGTAGAATCCGCACCCAGTAGGACACAGACGGAAAGGCATCGTGAAACACACAATCCGTCTGTGGAGCTCTTTTAGAGAAAATTTGCTCTCTGCAGAAGAGAATCTTCTCTTGAGGATCGCCGTCGACGCACCCAGGGGACTCTCACAACACGAACAGTGTCAGAGAGGGAGAGACCGCTGTCTGTGCCGTAGATCCAACGACGAGAGAGGTGAATGTTGCCGCTTCTCACGCAGAGACGCTGCATTCGGCTCCGAAAAACAGAACGAGTGAGCAGATGCACACGCTGCCCTATTATACCCGGACGTCCGGGGCGTGGCCAGCTATGCAAATCTGCACACCCAATTTTCATTGGCCTTTCTCAAAACTGTCAGAGGTGTTTGGGCTCTCAAGAGCGACCCCTAGTGTCGTACACTACTCGACACAACTCGGAGTGTACGACAGATAGGGAACTGGTTTTATCCACAAAATTTGTATCATAGGAGTCAGATATCTATTATGGATATATACTGGATACAGTACATACAGTCTAAAACAAACTGAACTTGCTATAAAATTATAAAAGCAATGATTTTCGCTTGCACATGACGTTACGGTGACGTGTTATTCTGATTTTATTTTCCTAAATAGAGTCTACATAAATATAATGAATTTATACTGAAAATGTGAATACATTAAAGTTGTACATTGTGTGGTCATTCAGCTTCATGCCAGGAGTTAAACTGACGCTCTTAAAACCCATTTAATATATGTAGGCTACATATATCATCACGGCTTTGATTCAGCCGTAGGCCAAGTTAAGTAGGTAATCACAGCTGTACTGATACAGAGCTATATGGCATGGCTACGAGTGTGTATTGTATTTACTGTATACAACAATTCAATGCCATAAGTATGTAAATGAGAAAGAAAATGAAATGTCTTAAACAACTTTTTGTGTGCGAGGCTTCCTCCTGCCACAATTTCAAATCTCAAGTTGGCAATTTATAGATGAGCCCACGCCTCTGTCACTAATTCGAAAACATCACAGAGCTAGTGACTGAGCTAGTTAGTAACTGCTTCATTTAGATAAAAGCTCACTGTATTCTGTAATATTCTGTAGAGCAGAATTGTATATAGAGGTTGACTGACTATGATTACCTCCATCAGATGCAGCATTCATTCTTCAGTTCATCTTATTTTCATAATAAAACGTGAATATCCACAGTGGAAAGCAATTTCTTTGTCAAATATCCTTTTATCTGTTAAGGGAATTTCTGATGACAATGCTGGTCAATGCATTTGTTGGTTGCATCTTTCGCTGCCTTCACACAGTCACACCTGCATGCAAGTGTACAGCTGTACAAACTGTGTGTACTATGAGTGCTGAATGACCTAAGAAATATTTTTCCTGCGAAACTTTCAGCAGTTATTATTTGTGTCTTGTATTTCTCTTGTATATCAAATGAACAAGACATGCCAATCATTCATGATTTAATTATTCTTCTGAGTCTGTTCTCTCAGTTTTATTCAGTGCATGCACTCTCTGACTGAATTATGCACTTTCGCAAATTATTTCATTATAAACAACGTACAATGTAAAAAATAGATTCATTTAATAGATTACACAGTTTCGGCATGATCATTGTGTCCAGTGTTTGGGCCGTGCTCACGCTGATACAGCATTCACTGAAGGCCCATGTCAAGCTTGCGAGGACATGTCCCTGGGCATGCTCCGCTTGTGAGTCACCTTCTTTATGAAGAAGCTGTGGCTCACTTTGACTGCTTCCTGCTCTGGTCCTCCGACTTCCGGGCATGAGGCCACAGCGATGTGCGATGAAGGAGAGCGGGAGGAAACGGGTGAAGCTCTACCAGGTGAATCCTAGCGGGCCACTCGTTCCTCGTGTCCCCCAGTTGAGCTTCTGGGCAAGTTTGATGTTTTGTCTCAGTACGGGCTTGATTTACTGTTCGGAGCTCCTGAAAGAAAAGAGCAGGTAACTGCAGCATCGGAGGGTGGGTGTCAGCCATCTGACGCTGAAGCCTCGACTGAACAGGCCCTGCGGGGGCCGAGTCTCAGTCAGTGGCGGATGCTGAAATGGTGGCTCCCGTCCAGGGCCTTTAAGTTCTCTTCGGCTCTCGTAGCGAAGGCTTACACAGCTTCTGGACAAGCTGCATCCACCCTGCATGGCATGGCTATCCTGCAGATCTACTAAGCTATGGTGTTACGAGATCTGCACAAGGGTGTTCCCAGCCAGAGTTGCTGAAGGAACTGCGCTTGGCAACTGACTATGTAAACTAAATCTAAATCACAAAGAATGTGATAGAGCCTGCCCCCTCAGCTGAAATGAAGAAGGGGTTTTACAGCCTATACTTCATTGTACCCAAGAAGAGTGGTGGACCAACCCTAGATCTAAGAGTTTTGAATTAGGCCCTTCTCAAGATTCCGTTCAAAATTTTAACCCTCAAACACATTCTGTGTCAGGGATCAGGATTGGTTCATAGCAATAGACCTGAAGGATGCATACTTTCATGTCTCCATCCTTCCAAGGCATTCCTACGGTTTGAATTTGAGGGGCAGGCATTCCAGTACAAGGTCCTTCCCTTCGGGCTGTCCCTGTCGCCTCGTGTCTTCACGAAGATTGCAGAGGCTGCATTTGCCCCTCTCGGTGAAGTTGGTATACGATCTCGATGACTGGCTGATTCTAGCTCACTCAAGAGAGTCGGTGTGGAACTGGAAATGGTCGCTATGACTGCACGCCTGTCTCAGGATTGTGCACAGTCAGTGGTGAAGTGCGTGAGAGCACTCAAGTTCAAGGCAGCGTTCTCCCTCAAAGCCTTCCAGAGGCTGCTGGGTCATATGCCATCTTCAGCCGCGGTCACACCATTGGGATGCACATGGGACTGCTGCAGCACTGGCTTCAACCCGAGTCCCGATAAGGGCATGGCGCCAAGGTACACATTGTGTGAACATCACACCTCTGTGCCACAGAACATTTAGTCCTTGGGAAGACAATTTAATTTCTATGGGTGGGTGTTCCCTTAGAACAAGTGTCCAAACGCATCATTGTCATGACAGATGCCTCCAAGATGGGCTGGGGCACTGTATGCAACAGGCATGCAGCCTCAGGGGTCTGGATGGGCCCTCGGCTGCATTGGCATATCAGTTGCCTAGAGCTGCTATCAGTTCTATTGGCCTTGGGGAGGTTCTGGCCTCTGATTCAAGGCAAACACATTTCGGTCCAAACAAACAACACAGCGACTGTCGTGTACATCAGCCACCAGGCCGGTGTCTGTTCCTTTCACATGTCACAACTTGTCCACCATTTCTTACACTGGAGCCAGCACAGACTTAAGTCTCTAGGTGCTACTCACATCCCGGGGGAACTCAATCATGTGGCCGATTCCCTCCCATGGCAAGTTTTGTTGTGGGACAAGTGGAGGCTCCACTCTCAGACGGTCCCACTTATTTGGAGTCGATTTGGCCAAGCACAGGTGGTTTGCCTTACCGGAATCCACTCACTGCCAGTTATGGTAGGGTATGGTAGAGAATAGATCTTGCTGGTGGTCCCGTACTGGCCCAACAGGATCTGGTTCTCGGAGCTCGTGCTCCTGTCATCGGCTCCTCCCTGGCGTATTCCTCTGAGGACCTCCTTTCTCAAGGGAAATGCACAATCTGGCTCCCATGCCCAGATCTCTGGAACCTCCATCTACGGTCCCTGGACGTGACCAAGAGGACTACAGAGACATTCCACTCACAGTGGTAAACACTCTCATGCAGGCCAGTGCCCCCTCTACTAGGCAGCTGTACGACCTGAAATGGTGTATTTTTGTAAACCAGTGTTCTTCTTGAAGGAAGAACCCATGGAGATGTGGCATCAAATCGGTGCTATCCTTCCTCCAAGGAGGCCTGGATAGGTGCCTTTCTGCCTCAACACTCAAGGTCTACATGGCCGCTATTTCAGCCAACCATGACTTGAAGGAGGGCAGACTGGTGGGGAAGCACAATTTGGTTATTAGATTCCTCAGAGGTGCCCCGAGGTTGAACCCTCCCAGGCTGCACCTCATCCCCTCTTGGGATCTCTCTGTGGTCCTTCAGGCCCTACAGGAAGATCCCTTCGAGCCCCTTCAGTCAGTTGATCTCAGTTCCCTCTCTATGAAGACAGCCCTCCTGACTGCGCTCGCCTCTGTTAAAAGAGTGGGAGATCTTCAAGTCCTCTCCGTTAAAGTTTCATGCCTGGAATTTGGGCCAGCAGGCTCTCACATTGTCTTGAGACCCCGGCCTAGATATGTGCCCAAGGTACCCACCACTCCCTTCAGAGACCAGGTGGTGACCTTGCAAGCTATCCCTTCCCAGGAAGGAGAACCCAACCTATCTTTGTTATGCCCAGTCCGTGCCCTTCTCATTTATGTTGAACATACTCAGAGTTTCAGATGTTCTGAACAGCTCTTTGTCTGTTTCGGAGAACAGCAGAAGGTGAACGCTGTCTCCAAACAAAGGATCTCCCACTGGATTGTGGATGTGATCCAAGCGGCCTACCAGGCCAGAGGTATACCCTGCCCACTGGAGGTGAGAGCTCACTCGACCAGGGGAGTTGTTGCTTCTACAGATTAGGTGAATGGGGCCTCTCTAACAGACATCTGTAGAGCTGCAGGTTGGGCAACACCTAACACATTCGCCAGGTTTTATAACCTGCAAATGAAACCAGTGTCTTCCAGAGTCCTAAACGCAAGCTCTGCAACTTAGGAGACTGCAATTATACTTATTTAGTTCAGTCTGTTTCCTTATGTGAACCCTGAACTACTCTCTTTACATAACTCTAAGCACATTTTACATTGCCAAGTTTGACGGGCTAAATCTTGGACGTTGGAAGGTTACAAGGAGGAGAGGTGCATTTATTGTGACATGTTGGCTTGTTAGTATCTGTGCTCTCGTATGCTTGTGATGCAGTCTGACAGTTACAGCAATTAGTATAGGGACCCCTAGTGCCGTACACTCGAAACAAAGTCAGAGTGAACCTCAGAAAGGGAACGTCTTGTTACGTATGGTAACCCTCATTCCCTGATGAAGGGAATGGAGACGTTGTGTCCTTCATGCCACAACTCCGGACTGCCTCTGAGTGGGTTGAGATGTGTTAATGTGATAATGTTCTATGCTCACTTTCATTGTGTAGGATTTATTCGTTGTTTGTGGAAATTAAACAACATAACGAAATAATTAGTAGCTTACAATGTTTTTATTAACCTGTGATCCTGTTAAATACAAATTCAGTTGTATTAAAATATTTTATGACATGACTCCCATATCTGGTAGCTACTTGCCTAAAAATACAGGTTTATGGCTTTGAAACCTATAGTCCTGAAGCAAGTTTTCAAGGGTCCTTGCGCATTCACATTACACTGACTGTTGCACCACACCCCGCACCACATTCCCCATCAGCCATTGCACTGATCACCTGTGTCCAATCAAAGACTATTTAAGCCGTGGACCTTTTCTCACGGGTCGCTGAGTATTGGAGTTGTGTATTGGAGTATTGTATTGTAGACTATGTACGTTGCGTTTAGCACTCTCATAGTGCTAGCAGCTCTTACGTAGTCGTTTCCTAGTTTCCTAGTTCCCTTGTTTTCTAGTTCCCCTGTTCCCTAGTTTTCTAGTTCCTGTGTTCCCTAGTTTAGTTTGCTCGCCTGGTCATCTCGTTTTGTCTGTCTCGCCGCCTGCCTTTTGGAACTCTAGCCTGTGCTATCGGAATACCCCTTTTTCCTTGCCCCTTGGATTACGTTCGCCGTTCGGACTACTCTTGTGTCTTGCTCCTACATACCTGTCAGTCGATGTCTGACTCTGCCTGTTTGACCATGTCTTCGTCTTGCCCTTCTAATAAAGCTTTGCATTTAGATCCGCCCGCTTCACGTCTCCCTCACTTCATTACAGCCATGATGCTCACTCAGAAATCAGAAATGCTAATACAAAAGTGGGCTAATACAAAGAGTAAAATGGTCCCTGTGCCGACAATGTTAGAATATTGCATGGTTGGAAATACCTCTCGGCCAATCAGAATTGATTGACCAGAAATATGTGTTTTGTTTTATTTTATTTTAGTGACAACTTTTAGAAATGTTAAAAAAAAAAAAAAAAACTGTAAATCAAATATCCCGGTGGAATATAATTTGCACCCTTTATTTTTATGTTTTTTTTATTATTGTGTGCATTACATCTGTGTGTATGATGTACCTTTTGTTGTCTTCATGTATTGATTTAGGGGGTACTACATGGTAATTTTGTCACTGTCCCTGGAGGAACTGCGTCGTCTGGGTTTGTCTGTTATAAACAGGCCCATCACCAGCACATATCAGTGTAAAGGCACAAAATGTACTTTAAGAGTAGCCTGTGAAACGAGTGTGGCAGGTTTGCTTCTCTTTATTCTTCATCATAACTTTTTTAACTATCCAGTTAATGCTATTATTATAGTTATATTCTTTTGATATTAAATGCAATATTTTCTACATACAGAAAAAGACCCATATTGAAGGACTGAAATTAATCATGACAGTGGGAAATGACAGTTTTATAAAGGATTTTGTCATAATCGGCTTTCCTGGACTTCAGCCTCATTACTATGGCCTTGTATCAGCACTTCTGTTTTTTGTTTATGTATTTACATTGGTGGGAAATGCTGTATTTTTTACAGCATTTGTAATGACTAAAAGCCTTCAGAAACCTGTATATTATTTCATTATAAATCTAGTTGTGTGTGATGTACTATTCAGCACTACAACATTGCCGAAGATAATCAGCAGGTACTGGTTTCAAGATGGAACCATTTCATTCATGGGTTGTTTTGTTCAGATGTTCTTTGTGCATTATTTTGGCAGTGTCTGTTCAGTTGTTCTAGCAGTAATTGCTATAGACCGCTATGTAGCAGTTTGTTACCCGCTTCAATATCATAGCATCATGACAAACCGAAATGTACTCATTCTGTTCTTTGGCTCTTGGGTTTTAGGTTTGTTAGGCCCGGTGGCAATGGTCATTCGAGCTTATCCTCTCCCTTACTGTGCAGAAAACACCATAATTCACTGTTACTGTGATCATGTTTCCATTACGACACTGGCATGCACTGACAGATCACTGTATAGTATTCCAGCCCTCATCTATGCCTTTGCAATACTGTTGGTGCCCTTTGCTGTTATTATATTCTCTTACTGCTCCATCTTTGTAGCAGTTATGCAGATTTCAGGTACTCAAGGAAAGATGAAGACTTTCTCCACCTGCAGTCCTCAACTCATCATAATTGCTCTCTTTTTCCTACCCAGGTTATTTAATTATTTGTCTGGCAACATTGGTATAAAGTTCAGCACTGATTTGCGATTAGTTATTGTTATGATGTATAGCCTGTTGCCGCCCATGATCAACCCCCTCATTTACTGTTTAAGAACAGAAGAGGTCAAAAAGATACTAAGAAGACAATTTCAGAAGAAACAAATTGGTATTCCTTTACGGTTGGTCTGATGTGCTTTATTTAATGAGGTGGCCAAACTGTTGCTGTTGTCATAAGGTCCTCATATGTCTATATTACAAAACATACAAAACATTATTCCAGTTGTATTTTCTGGAGTGGACTGAATGCCAAGAACCTTTTGAAGGGCTCCTAAAAAATGAATATTATCTTCTGGAAATTATGTTTTTTCCCCTTCTGCTGTAACACTACTTACGGAGCTAATAATATATTATAGACAATATGGTAGTTTTATCATGATAATTTATGCAATAGGTAGGCGTGATGTTAGCACTCCAAATAATTTTTTTTCACTCTGCTGCTCAAATATACTTTAAATAATCATATCATATCAATTCATATAAATT
The DNA here is from genome assembly GCA_012976165.1 of Labeo catla. Taxonomy (NCBI): domain Eukaryota; kingdom Metazoa; phylum Chordata; class Actinopteri; order Cypriniformes; family Cyprinidae; genus Labeo; species Labeo catla. The sequence goes on along the minus strand of VONZ01000259.1, from coordinate 15,280 downwards.
CATTATCTAATGTTATACAAATATGAAGATAAAAAATGTGAATGAAATGCCATATTATTATGATTGAAGATGACCTCTCTGAGTAGCTCTAATTTTCTCTAAATACCGTCTTTTTGTCACAAATGGAACAGAATACAAATTATTTTATGTACAGTTTCTGTCAATGTTGCAGAGAAAACTGGCTTATGTTGTTGAACATGTTGTTATTGTTGATTATATTCTGTATAATATTGTTGGAAAAGTTGTTCATTCAGTCATACGTCTCACTACTTTATGAAACTCTCACACATAGCCAGGTATTGAAAATAGAATTTTACATAACAGTGGACCTTGCAGACTGTGTCAATAAAAAGGTTCAAAACCTCATCAACCTGAACCATTTTTGTGTTCCTTCTATCTGTACAGTGTTGCTCAGTATTGTCAGAAAATATGCCCATTGTGGCAATTCTGACACAATGAGAAATACTATATCATATTCAGAGGTGGATGGAATACATTATTATTCAATCCATCATGGAATCTACTTATTTAATCTTAATATATCTAACAAAAAAATTAATCAAACTTGAAAAGTAACTAATTTTAAACACAACAAATGGTTCCACCTCAGAGGTCATGCCCTTTTCGACTTTGTCTTCAAAAACAAAAATGGCATATTTTTAATGTAATCTGTTTAAATGGTATTTCATGAGCACACTGCAAAGTAAGAATGTTGGCTAATGTCATTTCGAACCTGTATGCTGATATTTTGTATAGTTGTATGGGCCTTTATTATTCCTCTATGGTCTGTTTGGTTCTTTTTTTTTTTCCATCTGTGCAGCCATTGCCACTATAAACTTTGTGGAGGTAAAAACTGGGTAAAAATTATTCAAGCATATTCTGTGTTAAAAAATATAGCATATGGCTTTGGAATGAAATGAGGTTGAGTAATTAATGACAGAACTAGTTGTTCCTGCTCTCACTGCCCCTTGAGGAACTGCGTCATCTGTCTATCAGGCCATGGTCTTCATAATTTACATGTCAGATATAAACAATCTGAGGCTAGCACATCTCAGTGTAAGGAGCAGAATGTATTTTAACAGTAGCTTGTGAAACAAGTGCGGTAGGTTGTTTCTCTTCTTTATTATTATTTGTTAAACTATCTAGCTATTCTTATATAGTTATAGAGTATTTTATTAGCAAGTTATGAATTATAAATTCAAAATGCTGTTTTTAAGTGTATTTTTGTAAATATTGTACTCATATTAATTTTTTTTTTCAAGCAGAAGATGAAAAGGCACATAAAATATTTTTTCTAAGGGCTAATATTCATCATGTCAGTGGGAAACATCACCTTTGTAAAGGATTTTGTGATAGTCGGCTTTCCTGGACTTCAACCTAATTACTATGGCCTCATATCAGCACTTCTGTTTTTTGTTTATGTTTGTACATTGGCTGGAAATGCTATATTTTTTATTTTGTTTGTAACGACCAAGAGCCTTCAGAAACCTGTTTATTACTGCATTATAAATCTAGTTGTGTGTGATGTACTATTCAGCACTACAACATTACCAAAGATAATCAGCAGGTACTGGTTTCAAGATGGAACCATTTCATTCTTGGGTTGTTTTGTTCAGATGTTCTTTGTGCATTACTTAGGCGGTGTTGGTTCTTATGTTCTGGCTGTTATGGCTATAGACCGCTATGCAGCAATTTGTTACCCGCTTCAATATCATAGTCTCATGACAAACCAAAATGTACTTAATCTGATTCTGGGCTGTTGGATTTTGGGTTTATTAGGCCCCATAATGATGGCCATTCGAGCTTATCCTCTTCCTTACTGTGCAGAAAACACCATTATACACTGTTACTGTGATCATGTTTCCATCACAACACTAGCCTGCACTGACAGATCACTGTATAGTATTCCAGCACTCATCAATGCTCTTGTAGTACTGCTGGGATCTCTTGCTGTTATTGTTTTCTCTTACTGCTCCATCTTCGTGGCAGTTATGCGAATTTCAAGCACTCAAGGAAGGATGAAGACTTTCTCCACCTGCAGTCCTCAGCTCATCATAATTGCTCTCTTTTTCCTACCCAGGTGTTTCATCTACTTGTCTGGCAACATTGGTATAAAGTTCAGCACTGATTTGCGATTAGTTATTGTTATGATGTATAGCCTGTTGCCGCCCATGATCAACCCCCTCATTTACTGTTTTAGAACAGAAGAGGTCAAAAAGATACTAAGAAGACAATTTCAAAAGAAACAAATTGGTATTCCTTTACGGTTGGTCTGATGTGCTTTATTTAATGAGGTGGCCAAACTGTTGCTGTTGTCACAAGGTCCTCATATGTCTATATTACAAAACATACAACATTATTCCAGTTGTATTTTCTGGAGTGGACTGAATGCCAAGAACCTTTTGAAGGGCTCCTAAAAAATGAATTTTATCTTCTGGAAATTATGTTTTTTCCCTTTCGGCTGTAACACTTCTTACGGTGCTAATAATATATTATAGACAATATGGTAGTTTTATCATGATAATTTATGCAATAGGTAGGTCTGCTTCTCAAATATACTTTAAATAATCTTATACATCATATAAATTAATATTAATTAATTATCTAATGTTATACAAATATGAAGATAAAAAATGTGAATGAAATGCCATATCATTATGATTGAAGATGACCTCTCTGAGTAGATGGAAATGGAACACGATACAAATTATTTTATTTATAGTTTCTGTTAATGTTGCAGAGAAAACTGGCTTCTGTTGTTGAATATGTTGTTATTGTTGATTATATTCTGTATAATATTGTTATAATTTAGGAAATTCTATGGCAACAACAAACTTACAACAAACTTTATGTAAATAATCCAGAAAACGGTAATGAGTGAGAATGCCAGCATTTTCTCATGCATTGGAAAAGTTTTTCATTCAGTCATAAGTCTCACTACTTTATGAAACTCTCACACATAGCCAGGTATTGAAAATAGAATTTTACATAACAGTGGACCTTGCAGACTGTGTCAATAAAAAGGTTCAAAACCTCAATAACCTAAATCATTTGTGTGTTCCTTCTAACTGTACAGCGATGCTCAGTATTGTCAGAAAATATGGCCAGTGGCAATTCTGACACAATGAGAAATACTACATCATATTCAGAGGAGGATGGAATACATTATTATTCAATCCATGACATATCTGCTGTAACGCCAAAGTTCACTGGAATCTACTTATTTAATCTTAATATATCTAACAAAAATAATCTAACTTAAAAAGTAACATTTTAAACACAACAAATGGTTCCACCTCAGAGGTCATGATCTTTTTCGACTTTGTCTTCAAAATAAAAAACGACATATATTTTTAATGTAAATTGTTTAAATGGTATTCCATGAGCACATTGCAAAGTAAAAATGTTGACTAATGGTATTTTGAACCTGTATGTTGATATTTTGTATAGTTGTATGGGCCTTTATTATTTCTCTATGGTCTGTTTGGTTCTTTTTTTCAGCTGTGCAGCCATTGCCACTATAAACTTTGTGGAGGTAAAAACTGGGTAAAAATTATTCAAGCATATTCCATGTTAAACAATATAGCATATGGGTTTGGAATGAAATGAGACTGCGTAATTAATGACAGAACTAGTTGTTCCTGCTCTCACTGCCCCTAGAGACAACTGCGTCATCTGTCTATCAGGCCATGGTCTTCATAATTTACATGTCAGATATAAACAATCTGAGGCTAGCACATCTCAGTGTAAGGAGCAGAATGTACTTTAAAAGTAGGTTGTTTCTCTTCTTTATTATTATTTGTTAAACTATCTAGCTATTCTTATATAGTTATAAAGTATTTTATTAGCAAGTTATGAATTATAAATTCAAAATGCTGTTTTTAAGTGTATTTTTGTAAATATTGTACTCATATTAATTTTTTTTTTCAAGCAGAAGATGAAAAGGCACATAAAATATTTTTTCTAAGGACTAATATTCATCATGTCAATGGGAAACATCACCTTTGTAAAGGATTTTGTGATAGTCGGCTTTCCTGGACTTCAACCTAATTACTATGGCGTCATATCAGCACTTCTGTTTTTTGTTTATGTTTGTACATTGGCTGGAAATGCTGTATTTTTTATTTTGTTTGTAATGACCAAGAGCCTTCAGAAACCTGTTTATTACTGCATTATAAATCTAGTTGTGTGTGATGTACTATTCAGCACTACAACATTACCAAAGATAATCAGCAGGTACTGGTTTCAAGATGGAACCATTTCATTCTTGGGTTGTTTTGTTCAGATGTTCTTTGTGCATTACTTAGGCAGTGTTGGTTCTTATGTTCTGGCTGTTATGGCTATAGACCGCTATGCAGCAATTTGTTACCCGCTTCAATATCATAGTCTCATGACAAACCAAAATGTACTTAATCTGATTCTGGGCTGTTGGATTTTGGGTTTATTAGGCCCCTTAATGATGGCCATTCGAGCTTATCCTCTTCCTTACTGTGCAGAAAACACCATTATACACTGTTACTGTGATCATGTTTCCATCACAACACTAGCCTGCACTGACAGATCACTGTATAGTATTCCAGCACTCATCAATGCTCTTGTAGTACTGCTGGGATCTCTTGCTGTTGTTGTTTTCTCTTACTGCTCCATCTTCGTGGCAGTTATGCGAATTTCAAGCACTCAAGGAAGGATGAAGACTTTCTCCACCTGCAGTCCTCAGCTCATCATAATTGCTCTCTTTTTCCTACCCAGGTGTTTCATCTATTTGTCTGGCAACACTGGTATAAAGTTCAGCACTGATTTGCGATTAGTTATTGTTATGATGTATAGCCTGTTGCCGCCCATGATCAACCCCCTCATTTACTGTTTAAGAACAGAAGAGGTCAAAAAGATACTAAGAAGACAATTTCAAAAGAAACAAATTGGTATTCCTTTACGGTTGGTCTGATGTGCTTTATTTAATGAGGTGGCCAAACTGTTGCTGTTGTCATAAGGTCCTCATATGTCTATATTACAAAACATACAACATTATTCCAGTTGTATTTGCTGGAGTGGACTGACTGCCAAGAACCTTTTGAAGGGCTCCTAAAAAATGAATCTTATCTTCTGGAAATTATGTTTTTTCCCTTTCGGCTGTAACACTTCTTACGGTGCTAATAATATATTATAGACAATATGGTAGTTTTATCATGATAATTTATGCAATTGGTAGGTCTGCTTCTCAAATATACTTTAAATAATCATATACATCATTTAAATTAATATAAATTCATTATCTAATGTTATACAAATATGAAGATAAAAAATGTGAATGAAATGCCATATCATTATGATTGAAGATGACCTCTCTGAGTAGATGGAAATGGAACACGATGCAAATTATTTTATTTATAGTTTCTGTTAATGTTGCAGAGAAAACTGGCTTCTGTTGTTGAATGTGTTGTTACTGTTGATTATATTCTGTATAATATTGTTATAATTTAGGAAATTCTACGGCTTACAACAAACTTTATGTAAATAATCCAGAAAACGGTAATGAGTGAGAATGCCAGCATTTTCTCATGCATTGGAAAAGTTTTTCATTCAGTCATAAGTCTCACTACTTTATGAAACTCTCACACATAGCCAGGTATTGAAAATAGAATTTTACATAACAGTGGACCTTGCAGACTGTGTCAATAAAAAGGTTCAAAACCTCAATAACCTAAATCATTTGTGTGTTCCTTCTAACTGTACAGCGATGCTCAGTATTGTCAGAAAATATGGCCAGTGGCAATTCTGACACAATGAGAAATACTACATCATATTCAGAGGAGGATGGAATACATTATTATTCAATCCATGACATATCTGCTGTAACGCCAAAGTTCACTGGAATCTACTTATTTAATCTTAATATATCTAACAAAAATAATCTAACTTAAAAAGTAACATTTTAAACACAACAAATGGTTCCACCTCAGAGGTCATGATCTTTTTCGACTTTGTCTTCAAAATAAAAAACGACATATATTTTTAATGTAAATTGTTTAAATGGTATTCCATGAGCACATTGCAAAGTAAAAATGTTGACTAATGGTATTTTGAACCTGTATGTTGATATTTTGTATAGTTGTATGGGCCTTTATTATTTCTCTATGGTCTGTTTGGTTCTTTTTTTCAGCTGTGCAGCCATTGCCACTATAAACTTTGTGGAGGTAAAAACTGGGTAAAAATTATTCAAGCATATTCCATGTTAAACAATATAGCATATGGGTTTGGAATGAAATGAGATTGAGTAATTAATGACAGAACTAGTTGTTCCTGCTCTCACTGCCCCTTGAGGAACTGCGTCATCTGTCTATCAGGCCATGGTCTTCATAATTTACATGTCAGATATAAACAATCTGAGGCTAGCACATCTCAGTGTAAGGAGCAGAATGTACTTTAAAAGTAGGTTGTTTCTCTTCTTTATTATTATTTGTTAAACTATCTAGCTATTCTTATATAGTTATAAAGTATTTTATTAGCAAGTTATGAATTATAAATTCAAAATGCTGTTTTTAAGTGTATTTTTGTAAATATTGTACTCATATTAATTTTTTTTTTCAAGCAGAAGATGAAAAGGCACATAAAATATTTTTTCTAAGGACTAATATTCATCATGTCAATGGGAAACATCACCTTTGTAAAGGATTTTGTGATAGTCGGCTTTCCTGGACTTCAACCTAATTACTATGGCGTCATATCAGCACTTCTGTTTTTTGTTTATGTTTGTACATTGGCTGGAAATGCTGTATTTTTTATTTTGTTTGTAATGACCAAGAGCCTTCAGAAACCTGTTTATTACTGCATTATAAATCTAGTTGTGTGTGATGTACTATTCAGCACTACAACATTACCAAAGATAATCAGCAGGTACTGGTTTCAAGATGGAACCATTTCATTCTTGGGTTGTTTTGTTCAGATGTTCTTTGTGCATTACTTAGGCAGTGTTGGTTCTTATGTTCTGGCTGTTATGGCTATAGACCGCTATGCAGCAATTTGTTACCCGCTTCAATATCATAGTCTCATGACAAACCAAAATGTACTTAATCTGATTCTGGGCTGTTGGATTTTGGGTTTATTAGGCCCCTTAATGATGGCCATTCGAGCTTATCCTCTTCCTTACTGTGCAGAAAACACCATTATACACTGTTACTGTGATCATGTTTCCATCACAACACTAGCCTGCACTGACAGATTACTGTATAGTATTCCAGCACTCATCAATGCTCTTGTAGTACTGCTGGGATCTCTTGCTGTTGTTGTTTTCTCTTACTGCTCCATCTTCGTGGCAGTTATGCGAATTTCAAGCACTCGAGGAAGGATGAAGACTTTCTCCACCTGCAGTCCTCAGCTCATCATAATTGCTCTCTTTTTCTTACCCAGGTGTTTCATCTATTTGTCTGGCAACATTGGTGTAAAGTTCAGCACTGATTTGCGATTAGTTATTGTTATGATGTACAGCCTGTTGCCGCCTATGATCAACCCCCTAATTTACTGTTTAAGAACAGATGAGGTAAAAAAGATTTTAAGAAGTCAATTTCAGAGAAGGAAAATTGGAATTTCTTTACTTTTGCTCTAATCTGCTATATTTAATAAATTGCCACAATGTTGCAGAAAATGGCTTATGCTTAACATAGATATCCAATATTTATACACTGAAAAAATTACTTTTCCTGAATATTGATGAAAAAAATTCTGAATGCACATCAGAAAACTAGATATAAATACTTTTCTGGATGCATGTGAAAGTCTTAAGGCTTTTTTCCCTTTCCAAATCTTTTAGAAAGTCTGGATTTGTAGAACAAACTTTATTCAATAATGCTTAAAATGTCACCATTTTACATATATATAAAGTTGGATTTATTGTGGTTCTCTACGCAACTCTCATTCACACAGCAAAGCTAGGACAGAGAGTATTTTTCACATTGTTATTATTCAGTATCTCACACATCTGCTGTCATATCAACATGCACCAGAATCAAATTATTTGATCTAATGTTATCTGAAATAAAACTCATATAACATTAATAGTAGCTACTATTAAATGCATAAAAGATGTGGGCTCGACCTTCTTGACCTTTTCAACAATTTTAAATAAAGTCATGATTAAGATACAATGTATTGAACTGTGTGTATGCTATTGTTTTGTAGATGTAAATGTAGATGTGTTTTTTAGAATTTGTCAGCCTGTGAACGATTATCATGAGAAAGAGTTGCGTGAAAATCTGTGTTAAAAATGATACCATATGGGTTTGGCTTGACATGAGGGTGAGTAAATAATGACAGAATTAGAATTTGGGTGAACCATTACTGACGCCCTCATTCACATTTACACCATGAAAACATAATTTTTGAATAAGAATTACATTTTAGAGATTCTGAAATTCATGGTAATTTTGTCACTGCCCCTGGAGAAACTGCGTCATCTGTGTTTGAGGCCATTGTCTTCATAAATTACATGTCAAATATAAACAAACTGAGTCAAGCACATCTCAGTGTAAGGAGCAGATTGTACTTTACCAGTAGCCTGTGAAACAAGCGTGGCAGGTTTGCTTCTCTTTATCCTTCACTGTAATTGCCAATTGCTATTAGTCTGACGTACATTATAAAATCAAGAGACTTTTTTTGTTTGCTTTTTTCAAGCTGTAAATTTTTGTGCTGCATTTTCTTCATATAGAAGATGAAAAGACTAAACTGATATTCATCATGTCAGTGGGAAACATCAGCTCTGTGAAGGATTTTGTGATAGTCGGCTTTCCTGGACTTCAGCCTCATTACTATGGCCTCGTATCAGCACTTCTGTTTTTTGTTTATGCATTTACATTGGTGGGAAATGCTGTATTTATTACAGCATTTGTAATGACTAAAAGCCTTCAGAGGCCTGTGTATTACTTCATTATAAATCTAGTCGTGTGTGATGTACTATTCAGCACTACAACATTACCAAAGATAATCAGCAGGTACTGGTTTCAAGATGGGACCATTTCATTCTTGGGTTGTTTTGTTCAGATGTTTTTTGTGCATTATTTAGGTGGTGTTTGTTCAAATGTTCTGGTAGTGATGGCTATGGATCGCTATGCAGCAATTTGTTTTCCGCTTCAATATCATAGCCTCATGACAAACCGAAATGTATTCATTTTGATCCTTGGCTCTTGGATTTTAAGTTTAGCAGGGCCCTTGATGATAGTCATTCGAGCTTATCCTCTCCCTTACTGTGCAGAAAACACCATTATACACTGTTACTGTGATCATGTCTCCGTTACAACACTGACATGCACTGACAGATCACTGTATAGTATTCCAGCCCTCATTTATGCCCTTGTAGTACTAGTGGGTTCCTTTGCTGTTATTATATTTTCTTACTGCTCCATTTTCGTGGCAGTTATGCGAATTTCAAGCACTCAAGGAAGGATGAAGACTTTTTCCACCTGCAGTCCTCAGCTCATCATAATTGCTCTCTATTTTCTACCCAGGTGTCTTATTTATTTGTTTGGCAACATCGGTGTAAAGTACAGTACTGATCTGCGATTACTCATTGTTATGATGTATAACCTGCTACCACCCATGATCAACCCCCTCATTTATTGTTTGAGAACAGAAGAGGTAAAAAAGATTTTAAAAAGACCATTTCAAAAGAAACAAATTGGTATTCCTTTACAGCTGCTCTAACATGCTTTTTCAACTGAGTTGGACAAACTGTAGTCAAGCTCTAGATTATATCCCCATCTGAACATGAAACAGATTCTAGTACTGTAAGTGTGAAAATGCATTTGACAGTTCAGTTTGGGTACTCGTACCATATTAATTATATCAACCCAATGGTTTACAAACTAAAGAAATCAAAGATGTATTGACAGAAAAAAGATAAGAATAATATAGTGCATGTACATTGTAGTTGCTTTTTTCTATTGCTCCCTGCTTTATTTCCCAGTAACTGGTTGTCTTAAATGTTAGTTGTGACTCGTTAGATTATGCATAATATGCAGTACTGCTTGTTCTTATATTTCAATGAATTCTTTTCACTATTTTTGTTCTTCATATAGATTCTTTTGTTGCAAAATGCTAACATAAGGCCAGGGTCTTCATTTACTGGGCCTATAGAAGTATTTTGTGTGGTGGCACCAATAAGGATCAAGGTCTGTCATTTCTAGATCCTAAACACATCTCTCTGTTAATATATATGTTGTCTCCTGTCCCATTTTGAATAAAATTGTACAAAAAAAAAAAAACAGAATAAAGATGTCAAATAAATCTAATTTAATGGTTCAAAGTATAAAACCTGAAAGATTACAGCTTTCTCTCTACTGGAGAATCACAGAAGTTATGTAAAAAAAAAAATGCAATGCAACTGAATTATGAAAATTAAAGGAGAAGTCCACTTCCAAAACAAAGATTCACATATAATGTACTCACCCCCTTGTCATCCAAGATGTTCATATCTTTCTTTCTTCAGAAATTATGTTTTTTAAAGGGAAACATTTCAGCATTCTTCTTCATATAATGGACTGCTATGGTGCCTTGATTTTAAACTTTCAAAATGCAGTTTAAATGTGGCTTCAAACGATCCCAAATATGGTTGTAAATGATCCCAGCCGAGGAAGAAGGGTCTTATCTAGCGAAATGATCAGTTATTTTAAGTTATCAGTTCTTGTATTTATTATAACGATCGCTAGATTAGACCCTTTTTTCTAGGCTGGGATTGTTTACAACCGCATTTGGGATTGTTTGAAGATGCATTTAAACTGCATTTTGGAAGTTCAAAACCATAGCAGTCCATTATATGGAGAAAAATGCTGAAATGTTTTCCTCAAAAACCATAATTTCTTTACGACTGAAGAAAGAAAGACATGAACATTTTTGATGACAAGGGGGCGAGTACATTATATGTCAATCTTTGATTTGAAAATGGACTTCTCCTTTAAGGTTTTCGGGAGGTTCTCACCCATAGATTTGTTTACATAGATGCCTCATTATTGACTTTTTCTATGGGCCATAGTACATTTTCCCCCGAAGGACGTCAAATGTAGTCTCTTCAATCCGCAGACTAAACAAATACCTGCGGCAACAATTTAAAAGTAACCGAATTCCATGGGAAAAACCGCAAGTTGGCAATGCTGAATAGAATTTATCTGATGTTTTCAGCGTCGACTCTCTTCTTGCGAACCCCATCCATCTCTGCATGTTCTGTACATTTTCCCATTTGGGAACAAGACTTGTGCAAGTTGTGCTCCATTTTCGCTTTTGCATTGTTTCCAACATATCTGCAGACATATGGGTTTAATGTTTGCGTGTAAAAAAATAAAAAGTCATAAGTATTTTACCTTACTAGTGTAAAGTAAAAATAGTTAATATACTTATTATAGAATGTTTTTATAGTGCAGCTGTATTGCAATAGTAATATATTTCTGTCTTAGAAACAATATTTAGAGGGACTACTACTAGAGTAGTAGTACAATTTAATCCCAGTCAGGGCTGTCTGTCATCAGACAGCAGTTTCAGTTGATAAGAAAACCTTGACTAAGGTCAAAGGTAAATTACACTGTAACTTAGGCCTGATGTTCACATTTTGTACATCTAATGTTGTGGCATTTTAACCTGTGGTAGTGAAAATGGTATTGAAGATTGATATTTTTAATAGTATTACAAATTCCAGTTTCGTGACAACACTAATGCAAGGAATCAAGCATGTTAGTGTAAAAGAAACTAAACTGTTCATAACATTATCATGCATTAATGAGATAGAAGAAACTACACGTTAACAACATGACAAACAGCACGTCAAATTGTGGGAGGTGCCAGTCTTTAGCCTTGATAAACGGTGACTGTGTATAGCACTGTCAGATGGATGCACAGAGAGAAAGACATTTTTTGGTTGTGCATTAATACAGTCAGTGATTGTGTGAATCTTCTCCAGTTTGGTGGTCAGAGTCCATCAAACTCAAAATAATGCAATAGATCATGCTATTCACATCTGAGTAGTTTTCATGGAGGTAAAGTATGTGAATGATAGATTGTCAATATAATCTGTAAAGAACTTTATAATGACAGTAATTATACTAAATGTACTAAATGTTTTATTTTCCCTTAACAGTCAAATGCTTGTGTAATTGTCCATGCTTTTTTACATTCTTTTTATATTTCAGTGAATTTGTATCAGGTATCTGTGAAGCCATTCTAAGAGTCATGACCCTCACTAATGTCACTGTCTTTACTGAATTCTACCTGCTCGGATTTCCAGGACTCCATCCACAGTATTATGGAGCCGTGGGAACACTTTTGTTCTTTGTCTACTTGACACTGGCAGGAGGAAATATCTTTATCATTTCATTTATTGCTTATGAGAGAAGCCTTCAGAAACCCACCTATTTAATCTTCTGTAATCTAGCAGTGTCTGATCTTGCTTTTGGAACCGTCACGCTGCCTAAAGCCATTGCAAAATACTTTTTCAATAGCAGTGACATACCATTTTATAGCTGCTTTTTGCAGATGTTTTTTGTTCACTACTTAGGGAGTATTAACTCTTTTCTAATGCTATTAATGGCAATTGATCGGTTCGTTGCAGTGTGTAATCCGCTGAGATACTGTGTCCTTATTACAAACAAGACTATTTTACTGGCAAGTGCATTGATTTGGATAATCTGTATTTCGTGGCTGACAGTCATTGTTTATCATGCCTTCGATGAACCCTACTGTGATTCTAATGTAATAACCCAAAATTACTGTGACCAAAATTCGATAATTAAACTGTCTTGTGGAGATGTAAGGCAGAAAAAGTTTTTTTCATTTTCATGTGCCATGTTTGTTCTTATGGGCCCTTTGATTTTTATTATATTTTCTTTTATTGCCATCATCAGATCTGTTTTCAAAATCTCAGATGTTCAAGCCCGATATAAAACCTTCTCAACTTGCACTCCTCAACTTCTTATCATTTGTCTGTACTATGTGCCCAGATGTGTTGTTTATGTGCATGATGTGACAATAGCGATCTCACCTGGCATTCGGGTTATGTTAATTATGTGGTACAGTCTTCTCCCACCTGTTGTCAATCCAATGATTTACTGCTTCAGAACCAAGGAAATCAAAGATGCATTAAAGAAAAAATTTAGAAATAGGAAAGTGAACATGCAGATGTGATGCGCTGAAAATATTGATATTGCTTTAATACAGAGTGCATTTTTTACACTTTGCCCTGTTTATGTATATCATTGTAATCCTAGCTGTTCTTACAATAAGAATCAATAACATATTTGTGAAATAATGAATATTTTCCTGATGTATATTTTACTGGCCTCTAAACAAGCTCAGATCTTCAAAACAACTTTTTTTTGTAAAAGTTTAGCAAAAGTTAATTTAATGGACTGTTAAGATTTTCTTATGTCCATGTTTACATGTAAACATCAAGATACTTCACACAGAACTCAGTTCTATATAGATAAGTTAGGATCTATATTTAATCCAAATGTAAAATTCATTCATGAAATGTTCTTACATTACATTAAATAACAAAAAAAAGTTTTTAATAGCCCTCATGTTTCAAGTCATTATTAGGTAGATATTAAGTACAATACAGCTGAAGGATGGACATGTGGAGATTAAAATGAAATGTAAATTAATAACCAGTGCATATTTTTTCCTGCCTTGGAATATGGCTAATAAAGTGTACTGCTTCTGTTCTTCTATATAAGAAACATATTTACATTCAACACATTAAGTGTATGTACAGTGGGTCCCACTTTATATTAGGTGGCCTTAACTAGGCCTACTATGTACTTACATTTAAATGAATCATTTGATACAATACACATTGTGTACATGCATGTTTTACATTGTACTCATATTTGAAAAAAAAAACATGCCTGCATGCAAATACATCTGTAATTTATTTCTGTAATTGCAATAATAGTTACACTGTTGACCCATCCCTTACACCTTAACCTACCCATACCACTAAATCTGACCCTAACCTTACCTATATCCCACCTCAAGAGGAGCAATAGTGTTTTGCAATACAGTGTGAACACTTTTTACTTTTTTTTTTTTTTATGTAAGTACATAGTAGTTCCCCTTCAGTCGTTCACTCCGACGGTATGTCAAGTGACATATTTGGGATTGTACTTGGGAGCCCAATCACCTCTGAGCTAAAGAGAAAAGGCCAATGAAAATTGGCGAGTGGAATCTGCACGGCAAGCCACTCCCCCATACATATGGGTATATGTCCATCCACTCATTCAGATTTCTGCTTTGGAGCCTTCGCCTCAGACTGAGCATTCTACGAAGAAGAGAGAAGTGTCTTCCTGCTCAGTTATGTACCTGGCTCGGTTGTTGTACTTTCAGTGAAGCACTGCCTTTGTGGTCCTTCCCTTGGCAATCCAACCTAAAAGAGCAATTTTCTACACGGTTGTTGAGAGTCTCTCTGTGATCCGGGATGTCTTTCCAACCGTGTGCTACTGCATGCGGTGCCTATCTGGTTTCCTTTGATGGGCACGATCTCTGCCTCACGTGTCTAGGCCGCGATCACGCTGGGGCAGTGCTCATAGATGCTTTGTGCATTCATTGCGAACGCATGACCATCGCCACGCTTAGGTCTCGCCTCTCTTATATGAGAGGCCGCGCTGTGTTCTCGGCTAAGCCCAGTTCGACGCGCTCTGAGAGTGCTTCGACTGTGCTTCGACTGCACTGGTCAAGGACCAGGGGAACCTGAGGATTACAATGCGTGATGTTCCGCCAGGCAAGGCCCCACAGAAGTCACGCCCCTCCAAGCGTGTCCCTGTCAAGCTGCCGAAACAAGACACTCACTCGTCTTGCGGCGAGCCTAGTGTCTCTTTTGGCACTCCAGAAGAAGATAGAATGTCCATCGCGGTATCACCCCCGGGGGACGGTGTCTTCGCTGCCCCCGCTGACCTCCAGGTCAGTGGTACCCACCCTTTCAAAAACAGAGCAATTTCCTCTATCCCCAGCTCTATTGTCTCGAGCCTGGTTTCTGAGCGACGCTCCGCTTCCTCAGTTTCCGGCTCAGACCCCGAATTCGCCATCACGGGATCCAGGTCAGAAGGTAAGTGCTGCTAAAAGTCCTGTTCCAATTGTGCCATTGACTTTAGACCAGGTTTCAGTCTATTTCAGTTACCTCAAAATAGCAACGCGCCAACAATGCGCCTGAATACACCTCAGACCAGCATGCCCACGGGCGCACAAATGGGTGCAAATGCATTTGCTATTTCAACTTTTTGGTGCAGGACTTGAAAATGATAACTGTGTC